>CM062614.1:13506013-14106013 GCA_025617555.3 Puccinia polysora | reverse complement strand
AAAGAGGACTCATGGTCTGGGGTGATAATTTCTGGGAAATCAGCAGTTGATTGATCTCCGGTGGGCTCAGTGGGCTGGGAAGACAGAATTGAGGGTGGGTTTTTGGTTTGTAATGGATCAGCAGTTGGTTGATCTCCAGTGGGCTCAGTGGGCTTGGCAGATGGAATTGAGGGTGGGGGTTTGCTGTGTACAGGTGATTTTTACATAGTGGAGAAGTCTTGTGGTGATGGTATGGATGTATGGATGGATGGATTAATCAAATGATGGAGGGATGGAGGGAGGGAGGGAGGGATTTATGCATCAATTGGTTTCCCTATCCACTCACATATTATACACTACCTTTTATTCATTTATTAATTGAGGAGTGAATCACTCTAAATGGTTGCGGTCCATTACCTTAGCCTCATGGTTGCTGTTTATTAGGTGAGGCTGAGCTTGGCCTGATGTTCAGTCTCCATTAGCTTGCCCCAATGGTTTCCAACCATTAGCATTTCCCAGTGGTTTCCAACCATTAGCATGCCCCAATGGTTTCCAACCATTAGCTTGACTCAGTGGTTGCCAAACATTAGCTTTCCCCAATGGTTGCCAACCCCCAAGGGTTTCCAACCATTAGTTTGGCCCAATGATTGCCAACCATTAGCTTGACCCAATGGTCCCCAACCATTTGCTCTCCCAAATGCTTGTCAACCATTAGCTTTCCCCAATTGTTTCCAACCATTGGCAAGCCAGAAATTTGTGTGTCACCAAGATGCCTGCACCCTACAGTTTCAATTTCAATTCTGTGCAAGCAGCTTGAGAACACAACATCCATAATATTTATGCCAACCCCCCCATGAGGTCTTCCAAAATAAAGCTTCAAAACAGTTGTCCCTTGAGTTATTCCAACACCCTTTCACAAGCTGTCAGCTCACTGATACCAGGAACTTTGCCATCCTTTAGCTACATCAAGTGATATTGGTTTTTGAATAATAATAATTTGAAGAAAATTATGTAAAATGCTCAAATGGTTGATTTAGAAGCAAGTGCAAAGTTTGAGTGGTTTGGTTGGATTAAATTGATTTGAATATATTTTTCCAGAGGGGCCACAGTTTATCAAAACAGGGGATCTTTATTGGATAAAAACCTCTCTTCAAGGGGCTCTTTTGAACCGTGTAAAGACCTTGGGACAATCAGGTCCTAAGTGATTACTCAAAAGGGGTTTTCTCAAGGTAATTTGGTAGACTGGCTGACTCACAGCACTTATTCCTGGAGGCAAGGAGGAGATAACTTACTAACTTAAGCAGACACTTCAAGAAACTTGCAGAAATTCATGGTTGAAAGGGTCTCAAGACAATTGTTGGGGATTATTTCTGATATTCTTCAATGGAATTAACAATGGGTTAGAATTAATAATTATACTATCAGACTGAGGCCATAAATCTATTTTTTATCTTGAAAAAACGCTTGATCACGGATGGCAAGGGGTCTGGATTGATTACTTAAAAATTACTGCGGGTTAAACCATCTAAAAGGAGTCGTTTATATACTTTTATGGGGTAATAAGATCTTCTCAGGGGACAAAGAGAGGTTTGTGCTTGTTTCCTGAGGCTGGAAGGCTTACCAGGGCTATTTCGGCATGTATTGTTGGTGCTTTCAATTGGCTAGCTTTGGCTGTGTCATATTTCTATGTTAAATAATTGTCAGAAGGTATTTGAATATTAATTTGTTATTTTTTATGGTTCAGACATATTTCCTTCTTTTTTATTACTTTATTTTGAGTGGCATGGGTATATATGAGTATTTCTACATTTTGCGCCATCGTCTGCACATGTTGGTAATTTTGAATAATTTTTTGGCAGACTTCTTGTTGTGTTTTGTGGTTCATAAAGATTTGGCAATCTCATTTACATGAAAGCCTTCATTATTTTTTCTGACAATTTATTTGCTTTAATGTTTTGATTTTCATGTTTTTATTTAATTTTCTTAGGTTTCAAACATCTCCCTATCCATCAGTCAAATTTTTACATATGCATGATGTATGCATGCAAGTTTTAGCATGTTCCTGCGGTACCTGGCTGTTGGAATTAGCACGACTGATTTGAAACGCGCAGGCTTGACAGCTGCGTGCAGGAATCCATCATCAGTCATTTTTCATGTGGGTTTCTTGACATGCGCCTACATACTGGGTGTCAGGCGTGTGTACCCTTGCTATAAGAATGCGGGGCTGCGAGCGGGAATTGTTTCATAGAACAAATACGCCTGTAACTCCTAAAATATACACAACACCCCAATTCTGAATGAATTTTAGGTGTGAAACGCATACGTGGCACTAGGTGTGAAATATTAGAATGGCCAAAAAGTGCCATAGTGGTGCTGTGGTTTATTGGTCTTTTCTTCTGAAATTATTTAAAAATGTAAGGAGTTGGAATTCAAGGGTGGGGTCAGTGAGTGACCCTACCTATTTTTGGGTGGGGAATCCATTTCTGCAATAATATATATCTGTATTTCCCGCTCCTTCTAATTTTATTATTTTTTTTTTCTGTTTTAATATGATTTGACAGGTTTCTTTGTCAACTAGCAAGCTGACAAGAGCATTCCTGTCAAGCTCAAGGAGCAATTCCAGAAAGAATTAGAAAGCTATGGCATGCATTTTCCAAATTTCCAATGAGACCATCATAATTCAACCAAGTGGGACCAAATATTGTCAGAATTGATAATAAAAAATTGGTTAAATGCTAAGGACAATGATGCATTTACAAAATATTGACTTGATATTGATTTTTGCAAGAAGGACATACTCTTTGGCCTACTGGAACATTGGCTTAGTGAACAGAATGATAATTACATGAAGCCTAGGACACATAACAACAAGCCTAGTTCTAGGGTTAAACACAGAGTAAGCTTAAGATTTCTATCCATTTTATAAATCCTGTTAGCCAAAATTATGGTCTTCAATCTGCAAGATATATAGAAACCGCTTGGACACTTCAGAGCACTATATGGGAAAGGATTTGGAAAAACACCTTTTCCTAGTGTGGAGTGATGCTCAGATACAGAAGAGGAAAATGAGGGGAAATATCACTCTTTCCAATTTTATTGTAGGAGCAAAATTTTTTTCACAATTTTTTCATAATCTTCATAACAACACTTTAAACTATTTATCTCAGATGAAAGGTGAAATTCAAGCAAAAAAACAAGTAGAATATGGAAGAACTTATGATGAAATAATAAAAAATTATCAGATGAAACCATGTGAAGCACTCCCTTCTAATTGTTACTGACCTCTATTTCTTGCAACATTGAATTGGACACAGAAATTGGTTTTGAAGTGAAGCCAGTAGAGGATAAATTAGAAAAATTAGCAAAATCAGTTGAAAACCCACATTTGTTTGAATAAATTTAATTCTAAGTAGTTCTATATGTTGAGATCCTGCTACGCCCAAGCTTCCCACGGGGGTGAGGATGCTCCAGTCAAAACACACTCCAAATGTAGACAAACTCAGACTGAATGTTCCTGCTCTTGGAGGCGGATCCCTCTCTCATGTGATCTTCTTTTTCTTCTGTTTTCTTTTGATATTTTTCTTCTTCTTCTTTTGATTATTTCTTCTTTCTATTCTTATTCTCTCTATGACTCAAAACCCAACTCTGTTGACTCTCCGCCAAACGCCATCTCACAATTCTTGCCTGGTAAGACAACTTGCCATTCTCAATCTCATTGCCATGCATAACCTGACACTGGATCACTTCTGCTATCTACTCTCAGTCCTAAAACTTCTCATCTTTTTCTGCCTGTCTGAACTCACCTGTTCATTTCATTTCCGCTAGTTTTTGGTATTCTTTTTTTCATTCCTTCCTATCTTCTTGAATCTCAATGCTGTCTCTAACTTTGATCCTCAGTCTTTTTTTTTAGCCCTCTACTTCAAATCTGAAAACTTGTCACGGTTAAAAGCCATAAATCTCCCCAATAACTCAAAATCTCAACATCAATATGAACAAACCAACAGGAACTACGGACTATTTTCACCAAGTCGCCTTGAAGGCCGCTGTAGATGCTATTCCCCTACTCAACGACAAAAACTACTGAATATGGAGAGACAAGATGCTAATGCTCTTTGACCTCAAAGATATCAAAGATGCCATTACAAGGAACACAGGAAAATTATCCATCAAACAGGACCAAGAAATCAGAGCGGTCCTGCTCTCAAAGTTGGACAGCAAAATGCATGCAAACATAGTCAGTTCAACAAACTTTAATTCATTGAGGCTACTCTGGGCCAAGATAACCCAGAATTTAGCTTCATCCGAGACCTCCAAACTTGCTAGAATCTTCAACAATTTCATTCACATCAAATTTCACAAACACACCATTGAAGGTGTTATAATGGACACCAAGAAATCTCTTACCAGAATGAATGATGTGGGGATAGAACTTCCCAAAAACATACTTGATTATCTAGTTCTCTTCCAATTCCCACCTGTCCTTGAGAATCTCAAGCAACAAATCATGCATGTGGAGAAGCTCATGACAATAGATGTAGTTTTCAATCACCTATTTCAATACCATAACAAATGCGAAGCTCAACAGAAGGTGTCCAAAACCGCTTCCAAAGTCTTGTTAGTAACAAAAAAGACGCAGGCAACAAAAGATGATAAGAAGGTGAAAATACAATGTTGAGAAGGTAACCATGACCCCAATTCTCCATACTCAGAATCCTTGTGCTTTCATCTACACCCTTAAACGGCCCCTAGCTGGTGGATTGAACAACTCAATGAATTGAAAAACAGAAATTAGAAACAGAAACCAAATATCAACTACCATGCTCTCCCAACCCTCTGGATCAACGCAGACAACAATCCCAACCGTATTATTGATTTGGGTGCAAAAGTACACATTTTCAATTACCTCAAATACTTCTCAAACATAAAGATGCTAGAATAAAATGAATTAGTCAAGACAGGCAAGCTCAAGGCTAACCTCAAAATCTATGGAACTGGCACGGTATAACTTGAATGGAAAAACTCAGTCATAAAGCTGGAAGAATGCGTCTTTATCCCCAATATTGTAGTCAACCTCATCAGTCCTGGTCTCCTGGCTAAGAAAGGATGCTGCTTAACCCAAGAGCAAGACGGATTCTTAGTCACTAAGGATGGGGCAACTTTCCTCAGTGGATTGATACGCGACAACCTATTTCTAATCAAAAAGCCTTGGACAGTAGGCTTTGAAAATGTATTCAACCATATTAATCAGTCTCCCCATGATCCTTCTGACACAGCTCAATCTCTTTCAGAAATTCACAGAATGTACAGTCACACTTTGACCCCAACCCTCCAACCTATTCTAAATAATCTTTTTCATAAAGAGAAACTAACACACTTTCAATGCAAAGCTTGTGCCCAAAGAAAAATCACTTGCTCCTCCTTTCCAGACGTCTCTACTCCCGCCAGTAAGCCTCTTGAACAAATCCACCTAGACCTAGTTGGATCCATTACCCCACAATCAAAAGGGGGCCACTGTTATATGTTGACTTTGGTCAACAATTATTCTGGCTATCTTGCAGCCTTTCCCCTACACTCCAAGGATGAAACCCGGGAGACAATAATCAACATACTGGAAGTCAAATTTAAGAGGCTCAAGTACTATCCCTCAGAGATCTATTCAGACAAAGACACAGAGTTCACCAATGTCATGCTTAAAGAGTTTGCCAAGACAAAACACATCAAACTCCTCACCTCTGAACCTTATCACTCCTAACATAATGGCCAAGCCAAAAGAGAAAATAGAACCATTTTAGAATCAGCCCGTGCCACCTTTTCTTCCTCCCAACTACCAAAGGATTATTGGCATGTTTTCACAAGAATTTTTTGCTTCATGCTCAACCAAATCCCTAGAGAAGGTAATCACCTTTCTCCCTGGGAGCTTATGTTTTGTGAGAGACTCCCCACTAAATATCTGAGACCTGTAGGAACTCCTCTGGTCTACCTGGCAAACAACCTCCAAAAAGGACGTAAGTTTGACAAAAACGGATATGAGGTAATATTAGTTGAGTTCAATCCTACCTTTCATTCTTACTTAGTCCTTAACTAACTTGGTTCTTTTCTCAAAACAAAGAATTTCACCTTCCTCAATACTCACACAACCAATTTCCCCATTCTGGAATACCCTAAAATGGACATCTTCTCACAAACTCATCAAGACAGAAACAAATCTGACTTCTCCTTGATCAAAAATGAATTTGTGGCCAGGGACCACAATAGTGACTCACCCAAATCCAACTATAATCACAACAACTCCGCTTCTCTCTATTCAGAACCTTCAGACTCTCCCCAACCAGAAACTACTTGGATCCCCTCTCCAATACCTACTACCCCGGGATCTTATCAACAACCTAAACAAGAAACCAGAAAACCTCAAAGCTATGGCTTCCATCACTATTACAAGCCTCCTTTCTATAAGGCCGCACAAAAGTCCCCAGAATGGCCCAAATGGAATAAGGCTTCCAAAGAAGAGCTAGAGTCTATGAAATTACAAGAAGTATGGGAGGAATACTACGGGACACCCAAAAACATCCTAAATACAACATGGGTATTCAAAGTGAAGGAAAACTGCCACTGGGAACTGGTAAAGTACATGGCTAGGCTATGGGTTCAAGGGTTTGATCAAATTTTTGGGGTCAATTAAAACAAAACTTTGGCACCTACCGGCAAACTTGGCTCCCTACACATTGCTCTCCTATATGGTCTAAAAGAAAAAATGACTTTCACACAATTTGATGTCAAGGGTGCATTCCTCCATGCTGCCCTTAATGAAACTGTTATCATCAAGACTCCTGAAGGTTCGCCAGAAGTTCTCCATACCTCAAATTGAAGAAGTCTTTATACGGTCTTAAACAATCTCCTAAAAACTGGTACAAAACACTTATTCTCTGTATCAAATCTTAAGGATTTCAAGAATCTGCTAGCAACCCCTGTCTATACATCAAGCATAACTTAAATAACATTCTCTAGTTGCATGTGGACAACCTTATCCATGTTGGAAGGGACAAGACCTTCAAGCTGAATTTTCTAAACAGGTTTAAAATTTCCTCCTGTCACTCCCCAAACATCATCCTTGGCATGCTGATGGAGGTGAAAGACAATCAAATTTTCCTATGTCAACCAAAACATATTGATTGTGGTTTGGAGGAACTTGGTCTCTCATACTGTAAAGACACTCACTCACTGCTCACACAGAATCTTCACCTTGAACCCGCCACTGACAAAGACCATGCGGAGTTTTCACAACTAAACATTAACTTCCAATCCATCACCGGGTTTCTCAATCATCTCACTCAATATACTCACCCAGACATTGCTTTTGCCATCTCCAATATGGAAAGGTTCAATCTCAAGCCTGGTATGAGCTACTGGAGAGAAGCGCGCAAGGTCTGGAAGTACCTTAAGACTACCAGAGATTACAAACTAACTCTTAAGTATAATCCCAGGAACAAAATCATTTCTGGCTATAGCAACGCCACATGGGGCAATGACCCAGCCTCTACAAGATCTCAGATGGGCTTCATTGTATTCCACCATGGCAGTCCCATTGTCTAGAACTCCTCTAGAAAGTGAAATGTCACCTACTCTTCAACTGAATCAGAGCTCAACGCTCTACTTGAATGCTCCCTTGAACTCAAATGGATCACTCACTTGGTGAGCAAAATTCTTCAATAACCCAAGACCAAGCTAGTCATCTTCATTGACAACAAGGGGCTGGAAGACAAGATCAAATGTTTTGGTTCTCATTCTAAGTCCCAACACATTGACATCAAGACCAAGGGCTTCAGAGAGGCCTACAAAAATTCTGAATTTGACATAACTCTGATTTCCACAGACTCAATGATTGCGGACTCTCTGATCAAGGCCTCTAGCCGCAACTCTCTACTTCTGCTTCAAAAATCCATCTTTTCTCCCCTTGAAACACAACCAGACTCCTCTAGCCGTCTAACCAGTCGCAAGGGGTGTTGAGATCCCGCTCCCCCCAAGCTTCCCACAGGGGTGAGGATGCTCCAGTCAAAACGCACTCCAAATCTAGACAAACTCAGACTGAATGTTCACGCTCTTGGAGGCAGATCTCTCTCTCATGTGATCTTCTTTTCATTCTGTTTTATTTTGATCTTTTTCTTCTTCTTCTTTTGATTATTTCTTTCTATTCTTATTCTCTTTATGAACCAAAACCCAACTCTGTCAACTCTCCGCCAAACGCCATCTCACAATTCTTGCCTGGTAAGACAACTTGCCATTCTCAATCTCATTGCCGTGCATAACCTGAAACTGGATTGCTTCTTCTATCTACTCTCAGTCCTGAAACTCCTCATCTTTCTCTGCCTTTCTAGCCTCACCTGTTTGTTTCATTTCCACTAGTTGTTGGTATTCTTTTCTTCCTTCTTTTCTATCTTCTCAAATCTCAATTCTGTCCCTAACTTTGATCCTCAGTTTGTTGGTTTTAGTCCTCTACTTCAGATTTGAAATCTTGTCACTAAATTAACTCTGTTGTCACCCAGAAAAGAAAACCAAAAGCTCTAAATTTAAGAAAATTTTAATTTATTAACTAACTCCTGCTAAATAAAAGAGTTCAATATGATAGATTACTTCTTTTGAGCTTCCAAGATTGTATGAAATGTTTAGAACATGTTTTCTTCCAAAAGATATTATAAAAATCAAATAATTCAAAGCAATGGTTTTTTTTTAAAAAATTCATTCATTTTGTAAAAAAAAAATATGAAACTCCCCAATTATTTCAATTCCAAATCAAACATTTGAAATATATCATTAAACTCACTTTCTATGTGGTACAATATTTCCAACATGTCTGAGCATATTATTGAATCTTCAGTTAAAATTTAGATTGAAGTTCAAATTTCCTACATCAAATTAAGATTTATTACATTTCACAAGAAGAAAAAGAATATATTAAAAACTGAATTCAATCCTTTTAAAAATACAATTTTTTTCAACCACAAAGTAAAAAAAAAGGACCCTCAAACCTCTTGTAATGATCTAATAGGAAATAGAATGAAAAAAGTATCAAAAGATTGACTTATCCAGTCCAGGGATTGACATGTATGTGTCAGGTTTGAAACCACACTGCTTCACTCCTCTATATTACATTAAATAAAATTGAATTTCCCCAGAATTCCAATTCTCTGTATTCCATGCATGCACTTGAATTACTTGGAATCCTCAATAACTGATACCAACAACTTTTCTCAGGTTCTAACTCAAGTTAGAAACAGAGTTTTCTCAGAGTCAAAACAAAACCAAAACAAGATTCAGCTGCTACACCTGCTGGCAGGTGCCACCATTTCTTTCATGGTGATTCTGCAAAAAATGATAGTTGAAGATAAATCGCCTGATGATTACTATTATTATTATTTTTATTATTATTATAATTATTATTATTATTATTATTATTATTATTATTATTATTATTATTATTATTATTATTATTATTATTATTATTATTATTATTATTATTATTATTATTATTATTATTATTATTATTATTATTATTATTATTATTATTATTATTATTATTATTATTATTATTATTATTATTATTATTATTATTATTATTATTATTATTATTATTATTATTATTATTATTATTATTATTATTATTATTATTATTATTATTATTATTATTATTATTATTATTATTATTATTATTATTATTATTATTATTATTATTATTATTATTATTATTATTATTATTATTATTATTATTATTATTATTATTATTATTATTATTATTATTATTATTATTATTATTATTATTATTATTATTATTATTATTATTATTATTATTATTATTATTATTATTATTATTATTATTATTATTATTATTATTATTATTATTATTATTATTATTATTATTATTATTATTATTATTATTATTATTATTATTATTATTATTATTATTATTATTATTATTATTATTATTATTATTATTATTATTATTATTATTATTATTATTATTATTATTATTATTATTATTATTATTATTATTATTATTATTATTATTATTATTATTATTATTATTATTATTATTATTATTATTATTATTATTATTATTATTATTATTATTATTATTATTATTATTATTATTATTATTATTATTATTATTATTATTATTATTATTATTATTATTATTATTATTATTATTATTATTATTATTATTATTATTATTATTATTATTATTATTATTATTATTATTATTATTATTATTATTATTATTATTATTATTATTATTATTATTATTATTATTATTATTATTATTATTATTATTATTATTATTATTATTATTATTATTATTATTATTATTATTATTATTATTATTATTATTATTATTATTATTATTATTATTATTATTATTATTATTATTATTATTATTATTATTATTATTATTATTATTATTATTATTATTATTATTATTATTATTATTATTATTATTATTATTATTATTATTATTATTATTATTATTATTATTATTATTATTATTATTATTATTATTATTATTATTATTATTATTATTATTATTATTATTATTATTATTATTATTATTATTATTATTATTATTATTATTATTATTATTATTATTATTATTATTATTATTATTATTATTATTATTATTATTATTATTATTATTATTATTATTATTATTATTATTATTATTATTATTATTATTATTATTATTATTATTATTATTATTATTATTATTATTATTATTATTATTATTATTATTATTATTATTATTATTATTATTATTATTATTATTATTATTATTATTATTATTATTATTATTATTATTATTATTATTATTATTATTATTATTATTATTATTATTATTATTATTATTATTATTATTATTATTATTATTATTATTATTATTATTATTATTATTATTATTATTATTATTATTATTATTATTATTATTATTATTATTATTATTATTATTATTATTATTATTATTATTATTATTATTATTATTATTATTATTATTATTATTATTATTATTATTATTATTATTATTATTATTATTATTATTATTATTATTATTATTATTATTATTATTATTATTATTATTATTATTATTATTATTATTATTATTATTATTATTATTATTATTATTATTATTATTATTATTATTATTATTATTATTATTATTATTATTATTATTATTATTATTATTATTATTATTATTATTATTATTATTATTATTATTATTATTATTATTATTATTATTATTATTATTATTATTATTATTATTATTATTATTATTATTATTATTATTATTATTATTATTATTATTATTATTATTATTATTATTATTATTATTATTATTATTATTATTATTATTATTATTATTATTATTATTATTATTATTATTATTATTATTATTATTATTATTATTATTATTATTATTATTATTATTATTATTATTATTATTATTATTATTATTATTATTATTATTATTATTATTATTATTATTATTATTATTATTATTATTATTATTATTATTATTATTATTATTATTATTATTATTATTATTATTATTATTATTATTATTATTATTATTATTATTATTATTATTATTATTATTATTATTATTATTATTATTATTATTATTATTATTATTATTATTATTATTGTTATTATTTATTTATTTTTTTAAATGAAAATAGGATTCTTCTTGTAAAGTGAAATAAAACGTGAAGGGATAAAGATTTTGAAAAGAAAAAAGGGGATAAGTTTTGAAAAAGGGAAAGGAAATAAAATAGGGAAATGGGATTAGATTAATGGGAAGGAATGGGATGGAAATGTGGAATGAGATGGAAGGAATGGAATGGAATGGGAGCTATGTTTGCAAGGTTTTCAAGGGTAACTCTCATGGAATTCTCAAACCAAATTGGGAGAATTGGGAAGGTGATGGGCTGGTTCCCACAAGGTGCAATCTTTGTTGGACTGGAAGCCCGTCCATTCCACAAGGTATTGAAGCTTTCCCTTGCCTAACCTGAAATTGGGGATACAACTTACTTCCCACTCTAACTGATCTTGGACAGTGATGTGTTCAGGAGGAGGATGAGTGTTGCCTGGGTATAGAACTCAAGCTGGCTCTAGGAGAGACACATGAAAGACCAGGTGGACACCTTTCCATTTCCCAGGTAAGGTGAGTTTAAAGGTGTTAGGGGAGACAATTGATTAGACTTTGAAGGGGGCAAGCTTTCTTTGAGAGAGTTTACAAGTTGGGAAAGTACTGCAAATATTGTAAAGATTGAGCCATACCCAATCTCCTACTTCAAAGGTTGAGGCCAAAGTGCAAAGCCAATCTTCTTGTTACTTCTAGCGCTGGTTGGCTGCTTTGAGTTTTGTTTGAAGTTGAGTTTGAAGGGATTGTATGTGATTAAGGTAATTGGTAGCAGGTTGAGAAGGTGCTACATGAAGGGAAGAGAAAGTTGTATTTCTACCATAAAGAGTCTGGAAGGGCAACTTTTTGGTGGAGGAATGAGTGGATGTGTTATAGGAAAATTTGGATAATGGGAGCCATTTCAACCAGTTGTCCCGTTGGTAGGAGACATACATTCAAAGGTACTGTTTGAGGATCTGATTGACTTTGTTGGTTTTCCCATCCATTTCTGGGTGGTAAGCCATTGATAAATTGCATGTGATCTTCAAATTTTGGCACAGAAAGGTCCAGAAGCTAGAGAAAAACAAAGATCCACAATTAGTAATTATGTTCTCAGCAAGACCATGCTTGAAGAGTACATATTCTATGAATAAATTAGCTAAGTCTTCAGAAGAGGCCATCACATTACTGCAAAGAAATAAATCCATCTTTGAGAAGCAATCTACTACTACTAAAATAGCATCATAACCACTAGAAATAGGTAATTGAAAACTGAAATCCATAGAAAACAAGTGCCAAGGAATTAGCAGAATTGGAAGTGGCTTGAGCAGCGCATACTTCCAGTTTTTTGAGGACTTGTTCTGATTGCAATCATAGCACGCGTCAACATAGTCTTTACTTCATTGGTCATACCAGGCCAATAGAAGTCTTGTGCAATCAATTTGTAGGTTTTCTCCTGCCCATAATGACCAGAAAGCAGGTAATAATGCCTTGACTTGAAGATATCTAACTTAATGCAAGGATTATCTGGTACTACTATACAATTTTTATAAACTAAATAATAAGTTTTGTCAATACTATAATCACTATCTAATAAGTTTTCATTCTTGCAAAGTTTGCTACACTTGAGGTTGTTGAGTGGAGCTTGTTGTAGTTCAGAAGCTAGATCTCAAAGGTGAGTGATGATTGAACTGAGTTTGGCAGACTGGGTTAATAAAAGTGTCCTAAAATTTGCAGGGTTGTTTTTGGCAAAGGTGCTCCCCCCTCCTGGGTAAATGTTGTCCCAACATGATAAAGCCTCAGGGACTACCACTTGTTTCCCAGGACGGTAAGTGATTGTAAAGTTGAACTCACACAGATATTTGGCCCAACATGTTATAATTATGGCCAGCAATTAGCTTAGGAAAATGAGCAGTATTTAAAGCAAATGAAATGCTGGACACCTTGTGTCAATAATTGCTAATGGGCTCTCACAATGGGGCAATTTGTTGGATGATATCAGTGATGAATTCAATTGGATGATGAATGGATCATGGAAAACAGCAGGGAGAAGAGCTCCTTAAGTAAAAAAGATTGGCCTCTTGTGAGCCCATGATACAACAACCCAAAAGGCAAATTTTCCGCTCCAAAGGAGCTCTACAGGCTTTACAGGCCTTGTTACTTGGTCTGGGCTACATCAGCCCGCATGGCGTCAGTCCCTGTACCCTTAAAACCAGCCTATTCTTGTAATTTCTGGTGTTTCCACCTTAATGGGGCTGAACCAGCCCCTTAGCTTTTCAAACCCCTGGCTAGATTTCTGTTACAACTGGCCTGTTACCTCACATGCTGGCTAGTTGCCTCATGCAACCAGCCCCTGGCCATTCAAATGGCCAGGTGGGACCCAGGAAACACCTGGGTCTGGTCTCAGAAACACATGGGGGGGGTGTAACCAGCGGACAAGCCGCCCCCCCCCTCTTTCACTCAAATCCCTGGAGGGGGCGGTCAAATCCCCCTACCAGGGGCCCTGGAGGTTGATAACCCCAGGGCATCATCAAGGTAGGTGGGCTGGGGGGTGGTCAAATCCCCTCCATCCCGTTGCTCCTCCCCCTTGGTAAAGGGGGAGGAGAGCGCCCCTCTTGGTTGTGGGGGGGTGGTCAATTCCCCCCCACCACCGTTTGCCTTGCTGCAACCGGCCCAGCCACCATATTTGGTGGGGGGTGATCAGGTCCCCCCCACCATGACTGGTTGCCTCTTTCAACCGGTTGCTGGCTGGTTCAACCCAGCCAGCCCTCCCCCTCCTCCTTGCAATGGCAAGCAAGGGGAGGGGGAGGATCCAGGGCCATTGGCCCCAGCCCCGCAGCCACCACCCAGCGCGGAAGCTGCAATAGGGGTGGGGGGACTCCATTTTGAGTCCCCCTGCGCAGGCCATTGGGCCCCATTAACGGGCCGTAAGAAAAAACAGCTGCCCCAAGTGGGCCGCAACATGGGTGGCAGCCCCAAATGGGCTGCCACACAGGCAGCTTTCCCTAATGGGCTTCCTCAAGCCCAAAAAGTGAGTTTAACATACTTTGGCGGTCCAGCCCGTCTGTCCAAGTATGTCCAAAATGAACCTTGGGCCCAATTATGCCCATTCAAGCCCATTTTCTGTATTTGCCCATATACCCCACTAGGCCTGTTAGGGCCTGTATACCAATAGGCCTGTTTCACGTGTTTTGAGGTCAGTTTCCCCAAATCCATGACATCCACACAGGCACGTATGGTCCCTGTGTGTGTCCAATGGGCCGCAGAGGCCCACATGTGCATCCAATTTGGATGACACTCATACGTAGAACATGCATAAGTGCATACTTATTTTAACACAACGTGCCTGTCTGCATGCAAGGACTTTTGAGCTCATGAAATATTTTAAAGAATTTTGATAAGTTAAGACCTCAAAAGGTTCCATAATACTCAAAAGGTATGAACACTATTTTTTCAAGCAATAAAAGAAGTTCCTTGTCATAAATCTTGTAATTGAGGTCTGCAGTAAGCAATTTGCAAGACTCAAAAGCTAGTCCATGAAAGATAGAAGAAGAGGAGGAAGACTGCAAGATTACTACTGCAATGGCATAGTTGCTTGCATCTGTTTCTACAATAGTGCAAGCTAGCTCATCAAAGTGAGAAAGTATTGGAGCAGTGGTAAATGCTTTTTTCAGAGCTTCAAAATCCAAAGCAGCTTGTTCTGTAAAAACAAAATGAGTGTCTTTTTGAAGAAGGCTAGTAAGATTTATGGTTTTCTTGGCCTTATTCTCAATAAACCTTCTGTAAAAATTACTGAAACCAAGGAAAACTTGAAGGGATTACACAGAAGAAGGTAAGGGCCAGTCCAATATGCGCTGGCTCTTGGCTGGATCCATTGATAGTCCTTTCTGAAAGACTATTACACCTAGAAATTGAAGAGAATTAGTATTTAATTTGCACTTAGAGGCTTTTGCAAACAGGTCATTCTTGCAAAGTTGCTGCAACACCTCTTGCACATCTGCAATGTGATTCTCAAGACTCTTTGAGTAGACTAGTATATTTTCAAGATACACCGCAAGATATTTCTCTACAAGGTCAGAAAAAACGTCATTGACAAAATGTTGAAAAGTGAAAGGAGCATTGCAGAGGCTGAAATGCATGATGGTATACTCATAAATGCCAAACAATAGTCTCATTGTGGTCAAATACTCATGACCTTTTGCAATTCAAACTGGGTTATAGACGCCTCAAAGGTCTTCTTTTGACAAATAAGAAGCCTCATGGAAGAGAGTCAGGAGGTGCAACATAGGAGGTACTGGGTAGGCATTCTTAAGGTTTACCTGGTTCAGTTTCCTATAGTTGACACAAAGGCAAAGTCCGCTGTCTTTCTTTGGAACAAATAAGACATTTGAACCATTGTTTGAATTGCTTAGTTGAAGAAATCCTTTCAATACATTTTCTGAAATTTATTCTTGAAGTGCGGTTGATTCCTGCTTTGAGAGAGAGTAGACTGGTCTGGGTGCTGGTGGTGGGCCAGTAATTTTGATCTTATGATTTCAAGAACAGGATGGAGGAAGTTTATCTGCCTTTACAGCTGAGAAGATGTCAGCAAAGTCATGATAAACTGGAGGTAAAGACTGTCAAATGATTTCTAAATCTTCAATCTTTTCATCTTGAAGCATGGGGTTTGAAGTGCTTGCATGATGCAAGAGGATTATGGAGCTCAAAATACACCACTTGGTTGGTGCCTGTTTCTCTTTGAAGAAACAAGGAAGAGGTAATTCGGAAAAATAAGCAATAACTCCTAAATCTGGAGAGGGAACTTGGGAATGAAGTTCAGGATATTGCAAATCTCCTGGCTGAAAAGTGTCATCCAACTCAATGACAGTGTCAGGTATGCTGTTTAATTCCTGTTTGACAGAAGGGTTAGTTTGCTGGGGTTGCAAGGTTCAAAGGTTAATTGATCCTTCTTGCCAATTCACATCCGGATTCCAGTGGACTAGGAAATCATGGCCTAGAATGGTATCATCCATTTTGGGAATATCCAAGACAAATAAATCGCATTCAAAGCTGGGGAAATTGGAAAATGCAAAGGTCCATTTTGCCTTTTGGGAAACCCAATGAGACGGCTCAGTTGCACTCATTACTAAATTGATAGGGAACCTATCTATCTTGGAAGGCGTGAGATTTTTGGAAGTGGCAAAAGATTCACTTATAAAAGGAACATTAGCACCAGAATCAAGTAAAACTTGATAAGGGGAGTTGTTGGAATGAAAAAGGACAAATCTCAAACTTGGAGCACCTAGTGACTTGCAAGTGCAAAAATTGACTCTCTGTAATTTAAATAATATGTAGTCTTCCTTGAAAGTGTTGGGAAAACTACAAGCTAATTTTTTGACTTTTTAGCCACTTTGAACAACTATCCACATCATTTTTACCTCTGAAATAAATACATAACCCATTCTTTTCCCTCTTTAACCATTCCTTGGTCCAGAGTATCCCAGTTTCTTTTTCCATGAACTTTGAAGTTTTTCTGATGGGGTTTCCTTTTGGGTTGGAGTGCAAGGTTGGATTTGGTCTGGATTGCTTTGGATTTTTCAAGGATTTTTTTGAGGATTTGTCCGCCTTTGGAGCCAAAGTTGATGGTCCATGGTTGTTTTTTTGGGAGCTGTTCTTGTTGTGATAACCATTATCAAGCTAATCACCCAGTATATTAACTGCTGAAGAGAGGTTGTCTTATGTCCCCCAACTGCAAATTGTTCAATTAGGCATTCCGGTAAACCTTTTTGAAAATGAAATAGGAGGGCTGCCTTGCTCCATTGGATGCAAGGCTGCATAGTTTGAAAATTGGAAATATAAAGGGAAGCTCTACTATTTTACTTCATGAATAGATTATTGAGTTTGTATTCAGCCTTTCAAACTTCATTAGGGTTTCCAAACAGGGTGAACAGCTGTTACTGAAATTTTCCCAATTGTTGAGAATACAAGTGGGACTAGTGTTGTCTAATAGTTTTAGGTAGGGTTTGAACCACTGCAAGGCTCTTCCACCAAGGAAGGAAGATGCATACATAACTCTAGGTCAATCAGTAGGTAAATTGTGAGGATTGTTTGATAAAATGATTTTGCAGGACTGTAGGTAGGATCTAAGCTTATAAGGGTTTTCCCCAGTAAAATGATCAGGCTGCTTCATGCGCAGGGTACAGAAACTAGGACCACTTGGACCAGATTGCAAGGCAGTTTGGTTAAGCACCTAGATCATGGTTGATTTTAAGGTCAAAGCATTGGGTTTGGGAGCATTATTGCAAGCCTGAAATCTGCCAAAAGTAGAGGTTTCCTTGGAAGAGTCTTCAATTTCTTTGAGAGGGTCCACTTCTTCCCAAGAGGTAGCAATGGGATCATCAAGAGATTTGACTGAAGGAGATTTAGAAGAAGGGAAAGGATGTAAAGGCTGTCTGGCCCAAGAAACGCTGGATCTCCCTACCCAATGGATATCAGCATTTTAAGGGGTGAGGGAAGTGTTCCTGGTTGAGCAAGTACATGAAATTGTAAAATAAATCTATTATAGGTTGGCAAGCCACAATAGATGAGTTGAGTTAGTTAATTTACTGTCACATGACCACCCCACATACTATAGGGCAATCTTAGATGATTGTGAGCACAAAGGAGAATCTGAGTGCCAGGGCAAGTGCAAGCTAGCAAGGGCTAACTGCAAAGTTCAAAATTATGGTGGAGTAACTTGGCACACAGCCAGAGGGATGAATGTTCCAATGGAAGGGAACCAAACCCAAGCCCAATGTGATGACTGGATTTAGCAAATGCAAGAACCTATGAAATTAACTAACTGAGGAGAAAATCCCCAGGCAAGTGGCATAGCTTTTATAAGGTAATCCAAAAAGACTAGGTACAAACTGATGGACGGTCAACTAAATTTACAAGAAATGAGGCAATGAATGAAATGGATGGGTTTGAAAATGAAATAACATTATGAATGTTTCCAAGGTCTTAGCATAAGTGCAAGACAATAGAGGGAAAATATATTGGAGTGTAACGGTTGATACATCAGGGAGTGATTTCAGAGGCAATGCAAATATGAAGATGTCATCTATGCCGGGTAAGGGACTAGTCAATTTGCAAACTATACAGTTGAGGTGGCTTGAATAGCATGGGTGCAAACTAGCAATAGAATGTGACCGGGAATGGGAACCCAAGG
Source organism: Puccinia polysora (assembly GCA_025617555.3). Lineage (NCBI taxonomy): Eukaryota > Fungi > Basidiomycota > Pucciniomycetes > Pucciniales > Pucciniaceae > Puccinia > Puccinia polysora. The sequence continues at coordinate 14,087,183 of CM062614.1, read as the reverse complement.
GTTATTGATACCCAGGGTGAAAGAGCAGAGCCCAAATGGATGGTTGACTGAGGTAGATTTGACTGCAAGGTTTGCAAGTGGGTGCTGAGTCAGTTGCCAAGGATGAAAGGTCATTATGCAAGCCAGAGTTGATAAGCAGAAGGCACTGTTGATTTTTTGCTTCTATTTTTTTCACGCTTATGGAATGAGGTAGATGTTTCTGAGGAAAGGGTATGTCAAAGTGGGAGGACAATAATCATTAAGCTCAAAGCGTGACACAGTGCTGGGAAAAAAAATACCAAGTGCAAATTTTATTGTAGTAACAGTAGTGAACATTGGAATGGAGGTTGAATTTTTTTTCAATCTTCTCCAAGAAAACCTCTCCAGACTGAGCTTCTGTGAAGTTTGGTTGCTTGCTGATGTGGAGCCATGATATCTCCAATTTTTCTTCTTCCTGTGGCAGCCAATTTTTCAATTTTTTTTTTATTATCATCTTGTTAAGACATCTCCAGAGGTGAATTTAAGTCCATCAGATGGGGGAGAAGATATGGTGAAGGGAGAAGGTTAGATGATAAAATAGGATGAAAGATGTGGGGGTGGGGAGTTCCAAGCAATCTTGAGATATCAATGATTTTTGATTTGGAAGCAATGAAATGAAGGGGGTGGTGGCTTTTGGAAGGGTTGGGTTTGAAAACATGACAGAAAGCAGGGGGAAGATATATTTAAAAAAGAATGGAAAGGAGTGGGGAGATATCAAATGGAGGATGGAGGAAGGTTGGATGCTTGAATGGGGGGTATTTTAGAGTGAGTTATGGAGGGGGATGGCCAGGGGGAGAAAATTTTAAGCGGGGCTCAACAGGATTTTCCTTTCCAAGCCTTGAAAAGAATCCACAAATTTATGAATCCTTGTCAAGGAGTTTGCCCAGTGGAAAACTGTTGAGCCCTACTGAGCGCACAATGGTGGCCCAATTGGCCAAATAATTGATAATTTGGCTTATCAAGCCAAATTATCAAGGCAATGGTGGATCCTCTTACAGGGTAAGGCAGATGCACAGGGACTGTGTAGGGATGCAGGGCTTCGTGTGGGAATTCTTAAAAAACACTTTTCCACATGTAACTCTTAAAATATACCCAACACCTCATTTTTTACTTAATTTTAGGTGTGAAACCTATATGTGAAAATGTGTGAAATATTAAATTGGCCAAAAAGTGCCATGGTGGTGATGTGACTTTTGGTCAATTTTGTTTAATTAATTAAAATATGAAGTAGTAATAATTCAAGGGTGGTTTAGGTGAGTGACCCTACCTAATATCTTGTGAGAAATGCATTTCTGTCATAATATTTATGGATTTCCTACTCCTTTTATTTGAATTAATTATTTTGTTATTTTTTATTTATTTTTTCTACTTTGAAAGGTTGCTCTTTATTAAGTAGCAAGATGACAATTTTACTCTCCTATCAATTAGAAATCTCCAATTTTAACTCAAAATCATCTAATATTTCCCTATAGTATGTGGGGTTGTTGTGTAAAAACACTAAACCACACAACTACACACCAAATCACACCAAATCACACCACTCTGCTCCACTCATCAACACACCACAAACCACTCATCATCCATCACCACATCTCAAAAAAAACAAATCAAAACTCCAAACTCAAGAAATCAGTTCTCCTTGAATAAAATGTTCCACCAAAAATTCAATTATTTATTTCCTCAACAACAGTTTTTCAACATTATGAAATTTTCCCCTCCAAATATTCATCCAATAAATAAACCTCAATAGGGTCCCTGAATACCTTTTTTCAATCAATCTCTGCTCAAGATATTTCTGAAATATCATGAGAAGATTTGACTGTATTTCCTTTTAACACAAAACAAGCAGACTGAGAGAAAACACATGATATGATAAATTAGAAAGTAGAAACGGATGAGATTAACAGGAAAAGATCCTTCACTAGAAGCCAAGAAGTTGAGTGGAGATGAATGGCAGAGTTTGAGGTAGATGTCTTCAGGAGAGCGTGAGTAGAGGGTTGAGGCTAATTAAAGCAGGCTGAGGGTTAGATTTGAAATAAGATTGAGAATCTGGAAGTGTTGAGTCTTACCAGGCAGAGATGACTAGTCGGATGATGTTGAGGCACAAGACAAGGAAGAGATAGGAGATAGTTGGTAGAACGGTGGCTGAGATATTCAAGGTGGATAGGTGAGAGGGTGATGGATGGTTGGGAGAATGAGAAAGGAGAGACACAAAGAAGAGAAAGAAAAGAAGCTAAAGAAAGGAGGCGGAGAATTTGGAAAAGGAAAGAACTGAGAAGTCAACAACAAGAATTCAGGAGGAGAGCGGGAGTGTGGAAGGGACCGGGTTGAGAGAGATGGCCGCCCCAGGAGGTGCGGTGATGAGAAAGAAGGCTGGCGGGAAGGCGCGCGGAAGAGCAGAGTTCCCACGGGGAGAGAGAGAGCAGATGACGTGAAAGGTAAGGAGTGTGAAATCTCAACACCCCTCGTGACTGGGAAGAGGAGAGATTGTTGAGGATTTGGTGGAAAGTTTAGTAAAAATCTTGTCTTGGAGAACTTTGATGCAGTTGACAGAGGAGGATTTAGTCAAGGAATTGGCCAACATGTCTTCGGTGGGGATTAAAGTGAGATTGAATAGAGATAGATTGAAGTCTTCTTGTAATCCTTTAGTCTTGATATCAATGTGGCGCGATTTCGAGTGTGAGCCAAATCTCTTTATTTTATCTTCCAAACCTTTTTTATCAATGAAGATTCTTGGTTTTGCTTCAGTATTACCATATACTTCACTAATTAGATGAGAGATCCATTTAAGTTCCAGGTAGCAATTGAGCAGCGTGTTGAGTTCAGATTCAGTGGAAGAATACGTAATGTTTCTTTGTCTGGACGAGTTCCAGACTATTGGGCTGCCATAGTGAAAAACTATATAGCCGGTCTGGGACTTTCAGAATACTAGATCATTGCCCCACGTAGCGTTGCTGTAGCCAGAAATCATATCTTGAGATGGATTGAACTTGATTGTTAATTTGGAATTCTTTGTAGTTTTGAGGTACTTCCAGACCTTTTGTACTTCTCTCCAGTGATTCATTCCAGGCTTGGTATTGAACCTTGCAAGGCTAGACACCGCAAAGGAGATATCTGGTCTAGTATATTGAGATAGGTGATTGAGCAGTCCAACGGCGGAACAATAGTTGATATTCAATTGTTGAAATTTGTTTTGGTCTTCATTGGTTGCGGGTTCAAGGTGTAGATTCTGAGTCAGGGGTGAGTAGGTATCTTTGCAGTTGGCGAGTCCGAGTTCCTCCAATCCGCGGTCTATGTGGTTGGGTTGGCTCAAGAGGATGGTGTCCTCTTTAAATTCCATGAGCATGCCAAGGATGTTATTAGGAGGATGGCATGAGGAGTTAAGAAAAAAATTTAAGAAATTCTTAGCAAAAGAATCAGTTCTACCAATGTCAATAAGGTTGTCCACATGGAAATACAAAATCTCTTGGGATTTGGAGTTGAGATAGAGGCACCTATTGCTAGTTGATTTGTGGAACCCTTGGGATTTAATCCAGTTAGTGAGCGTTTTGTACCAGTTCTTTGGGGACTGGCGGAGACCGTATAGCGACTTCTTTAGTTTTAGGTATGGCAATCTTCTGTCCAATCCTTCTGGAGTTTTGATTATTATGGTTTTGTTCAAGGGAGAATGGAGAAATGCCCCTTTAACTTTGAACTGGGTGAAATTCATCTTGTTCTTCAGACCGTAGATCAGTGCAAGTCATAAAGAGCCAAGTTTTCCTGTAGGGGCCCAGGTATCTTCAAAGTCAATTCCATGAATTTTATCAAAGCCTTGGACGCATAGTCTGGCCTTGTATTTCACCGGTTCTCCATGGCAATTTTCTTTGACCTTAAATACCCACGTCGTATTCAGGATGTTGTTTGGAGTTTTGTAGTAATCTTCCCATACTTCTTGAGGTTCTATAGAATTTAGTTCATCCTTGGAGGCCTTCTTCCACTTTGGCCACTTGGGAAATTTACATGCAGCTTTATAAGACGGCGGTTCTTAGTAGTGGTGGAACCCGTATCTTTGAGGCTTCCGGGTTTCTTGTCTGGGTCTTGAATACAGACTTGATGTACTTGGTTCTGGTGCAGAGATGGGAAGTTCCGGTGAAGGAGAAGGAGAAGAAGGGGCATTGGGTTCTTTGGTGTCAGAATTTGAGTCAGAGGAGTCCGGATGGGTCTCTATGGATAGATATTGCTTATCCTTTGTAGAGAAGTCGGAACCATTGGAGTTCATGTTGGGCTGACAAAAGATATCAAGGCCCGGAGATTTGAGGAGGGGAAAATCATGGAGCTGGGACTTGAGGAGCTTGACATGTTTGGTTTCTACGATAGCGCCCAGGGTTTTGAGGATTAGATAAGAATGAAAGGTGGGATTAAACCCAATCAAGACACCTTCAAGTCCCTTTTCATCAAACTTTCTGCCCTTTTGAACCCAATTTGCAAGATAGATTACAGCAGAACCTACGGGTTTCAAGTAATCAGCAGGGAGGTTCTTACCAAACATGAGTTCCCAGGGAGATAGGAGTTTACCTTCTCTGGGGACTTGGTTGAGCATGAAGAAACAGCTTCTTTTTATGACGTTCCAGTAGTTCTTAGGTAGTCTTGACAAGGAAAAGGTGGCGCAAGCTGATTCAATTATGGTCCTATTTGCTCTCTTGGCTTGTCCATTGTGTTGCGAGTGATAGGGTTTGGATTTTTGTAATTTGATGTGTTTGGCCTTTGCAAAATACTTGAGAGTAGAATTTGTGAATTCCGTGCCCTTGTCCAAGAATATCTCCAAGGGGTAATACCCTAATTGTTTATATTCTGTTTTGAGTACTTCAATGATGACTTTGGGGTTTTCATCTTTAGAATTGAGAGGAAAGGCTGCAAGTTAGCCGGAGAAGTTTTCCACAAGCATGAGGATATAGTGATGGCCGGCCTTGGATTGAGGAGTAATAGGACTGATCAAATCTAGGTGGATTCAATCAAGAGGTTTTGAAGCAGGAGAGGAGACATTAGGGAATGGAGATCTAGTAATTTTGCTTTGAACGCAACTTTTGCACTGGAATTGATCGAGCTCTTTGTTAATGAATAGATTTTTAAGAAGAGGTTTTAGCGTTGAAAGTGAAGCGTGTCCATACATTTTGTGAAGGTCCATTAGAGAGAGAGGTTCTTGCACTGATAGGGTAGAAGATTGATTCAATATATTCACTATTTTATTCTGACCTGCAGTTTGTGGTCTCTCAATGACAAATAGGCTATCTCAAATTAGGCCTTTGAGGACAGTTTGATTTCTGCGGGTAACCGTAAAGCTATCTCGTGTTTGGGTGAGTGCACATCCTTTCTGAGGCAGAAGCCCAGGACTGATCAGGTTCACGACAATGTCCAGAACATACACGCAGCCTTCAAGTGTGACAACCAAGTCTTTCCACTCTAATCAAACGGTACCCATCCCTCAAACTTTGAGCTTGGCCTCTAATTTCCCCGTCTTGATCTCTTCTAGGTCTTCTTGTAGATCCATTGATGAGAAGAATTTCAAGTCATTGAAAATATTTACATTAGCCCCAGAGCCCAATATGAGATTGGGGGTGTTATCTGAATTGATCCAAAGAGTAAGAATTGCATGGTAGTTGATTTATGGGTTCTTCTTTATTTTATTCTTCCATTTGTTCTGTTGTTTGATCCACCATTCCGGCCCGGCTTGTGGATGTAGATGAAAAAATGAGGACTTGGGATGAGGTGCATTGGGGTCGTGATAACCTTCTCTGCATTTGATCTTGTATTTCTTTTCATTTCTATTGGATCTAGACTTTGTCAAGACAAGAGAGAGATCAGTTGATGTTTTGTTTTTCTTGCTCTGAGCCATTCTTTTGTTGTTGTATTGGATAAGATGATTGAAGACAACGTCGACTGTCAGGGATTTCTCTATGTGCATGATTTGCTGCTTAAGATTCTCAAGGACTGGCGGGAATTTGAAGAGTAAGAGATAAGCAAGAATGTCCTTGGGTAGCTCAATGCCTACATCCCCCATTCGAGTGATAGACTTCCGCATTTCCGTAAAAAACCCCTCAACTGAATGTTTTTTAAAGACTGAATGAAGAAAGTGGTTGAACACTTGAGCTCAATTCGCAGTTTCAGATGAAGCAAATCTTTGAGTAATTTTGGCCCAGAGAAGCTTTGACAAGGTTATATTGGAGGAGTTAACAACGTTCGCATGGGTCATGCTATCTAGTTTGGAGAGGATGATCAGCCTAATTTCTCTGTCTTGTTTGATGGAAATTTGGCCGGCGTTCCGGATGATGGTATCTTTGATATCTCTGAGATCAAACAAAATCAGTATCTTGTCCCGCCATATTGAGTAGTTTACTTCATTCAAGGGGGGGATAGCATCAACCAAGGCCTTGAGTTCCACTTGATGGAAGTAGTCAGCCACTCCAGCTGGTTGGGTCGTTGGGCTTTGGCTTTTAACTGTGAGAAGATTTGACTGTATTTCCTTATAACACAAAACCAGCAGACTGAGAGAAAACACATGATATGAGAAATTAAAAAGTAGAAACGGATGAGAATTCACCAGATCTCAAAAAAAAAATCAAAACTCCAAACTCAAGAAATCAGTTCTCCTTGAATAAAATGTTCCACCAAAAATTCAATTATTTATTTACTCAACAACAGTTTTTCAACATTATGAAATTTTCCCCTCCAAATATTCATCCAATAAATAAACCTCAATAGGGTCCCTGAATAGCTTTTTTCAATCAATCTCTGCTCAAGTTATTTCTGAAATATCATGAGAAGATTTGACTGTATTTCCTTATAACACAAAACAAGCAGACTGAGAGAAAACACATGATATGATAAATTAGAAAGTAGAAACGGATGAGATTAACAGGAAAAGATCCTACACTAGAAGCCAAGAAGTTGAGTGGAGATGAATGGCGGATTTTGAGGTAGATGTCTTCAGGAGAGCGTGAGTAGAGGGTTGAGGCTAATTGAAGCAGGCTGAGGGTTAGATTTGAAATAAGATTGAGAATCTGGAAGTGTTGAGTCTTACCAGGCAGAGATGACTAGTCAGATGATGTTGAGGCACAAGACAAGGAAGAGATAGGAGATAGTTGGTAGGATGGCGGCTGAGATATTCAAGGCGGATAGGTGAGAGGGTGATGGATGGTTGAGAGAATGAGAAAGGAGAGACACAAAGAAGAGAAAGAAAAGAAGCTAAAGAAAGGAGGCGGAGAATTTGGAAAAGGAAAGAACTGAGAAGTCAACAACAAGAATTCAGGAGGAGAGCGGGAGTGTGGAAGGGACCGGGTTGAGAGAGATGGCCGCCCCAGGAGGTGTGGTGATGAGAAAGAAGGCGGGCGGGAAGGCGCGTAGAAGAGCAGAGGTCCCGTGGGGAGAGAGAGAGCAGATGACGTGAAAGGCAAGGAGTGTGAAATCTCAACATATCAACTCCTATCTTCAAGTCCTTTTTTGAAAATGAGATCTCTTTTCACCATGGCTCACTAAAAACATAAACCTACTTTTTATAACTGTTTAACCAGGCCCTTAATGCATTATATGATCTAAATAAACATTTATTTGACTCCTCTTTCTCCTTCCCCATCTACCCTAGCTAATGATTGCACTATTCTGCCCCTCTGCCTGAAATATCCTATAATAAAAGGGAGGAGCTACCAGGTTCCATCCAATCATACAAAAATTCCAATGGATATGCCATATCTACCAGAGTATCCAATTGCAAGAAACATACCTAAAAATATTAATGTGATCAATCTGGTGAATATAAAACCAGCAAAGATACCAAGAGGTTGTCTAAATGAATAGGGACCAATTTTCTTTACAGATTATCTAATAACCTTTGCTAATGATTGTGTCTTTGGAAGGTTAATTTTATGAGTACAGAATACAGCCATCAAACTTTCAAACTCATCCAATCCACAGAATAATTCAATTGAACAAACAGGAGAATCTAGAAAATTTAACCAAAGATGGATTTCCCCCTTTAAAAATTTTAAATTCTCTTATACAAACCTCCTCATCTCCTGTCCATACCAATCTTGAGACTATTCAGAATAAAATATGCCAAATTCAAAAAAATCTCTTGATGGCAAGTCTATAATTAAATCCCTCATACCAAAACTCTGTAATTCTTCTTTTTTCTCCAAAATTATCAATATTGATGGAAAAATCACTTCTTTATATATTTATCACCCTCATTCAATCAAATTTCTCAAAATTTCCCTACTATTCTCATGATAGACTGCACATATAAAACAAAAATGTTCAGAATTTCCCTTCTTCATGTTTCTGGGGTAACCAATTTTTCAAGAACTTTCTTGGTTGTTTCCTGTTTTTTATCTCAAGATAAAAAATATAACTATGAATGGGCCCTTTCTCAAATTCAGGAAATTTTAGAAACTCAAGAACCCAGGTTTATTGTGACAGAAAAAGAAAAAGCATTAATTAATTTCATTGAAAAATTATTCCCTCCTGTTCATCATCTTCTTTTTCTTTCACATATTTTCAAAAATATTCAAAACCATTACAGGAAGCAATTCAAATCTGAAGATGAATGGAAGCTTTTTCATTAAGACTTTTAATTGGTTTTTACATTCCAAATGTGAATAAATGTACCATTAAAAGTTTAAAAAAATTTCTCTAGTATGGAATCCTGTTATATCAGACTATCTTCCTGAGAGCTGGCTTCCAATCAAAAAGAAATTTCCACACTATTTTCTTAATCACTGTTAGCTCTAGTTACTACAAGTTCCAAGGCAAAATGGGATTTTGGGTTCAAAATAGTTAAATTAATATAAATCATACTGCATTGAAATTTCAAATCTGAAATATTATTTCAAATTTTTCATTCATTTACTGAATTTTTCCTTTGCTTGTAAATTTTTTTTGTATTTTAATCATTTCTAAAAATATATCAATATTGAAAATTATTGAACCTGTAAAAGTGGTGAGCTGCCAGGCAAATTCATGAAAAATCTAATTCAATTGGAAAAAAGCTTAAAAATATTTCATTCAATGTAAAGAAGCTTTCAAAAGCTTTCTCTGGTATGAAAATATTGAAAAGGTTTTGATTTTGACAAAAATCTATGAATCTTGACAAATCACATCTGAATTAATACTTTTTTTTGCAGAACTCAAAATTGCCAAGCTTATTTTTTGTTTAAGTCAACAATTACTCAATTTTGATATCAAAAAATTTATAATATGGCCTGGGGAATTGAATTATTTGATTTAAATCCTTTGAAAATTTACATTGCATACCTCAAAATGATAAATTAATTATCATTTTGATTCATTTCACATCATGAAACCAAAAAAGGAATTTATTTTTATTTTTCTCCTTCTTTCAAGAATATCTTTTTGAAATGAATTCTTTTGGATAAAACAATTTGAATTTGTTTTATTACAGGAAACATTGTAGTCTTCAAAACTCATATAAATTTGAAAATAATTTCAAAAGCCCCTGAATAAAATTAAGTAATCTCATATTAGAATCTTACCTTACATTTCAAATATTTTTACATTATTCTGTGGGAATTTGAGTGCCAAGGGACAAGAAGTGTCCCCTTTTTCAAATACCTTCAAATTTTTGGCAAATTTAATATTTCAGAAATTCTTTTGATTATTGATGTAGGCATTTATTTTAACTCAATATTAATGCCCTTAAAATGAGAAAAAATACATCCTCTCAACATAATATTCACTTTTATAAATGTTAAGTTCAATGTTGATGATCATGATCTTAAATAAACACAAAATGGAACTAAAAGCAAGAACCGTTGGCATGTCAAGTGTATTTCCATCTCAAAACATCTTTCATTTCTGTGAGAGTGAAAATAAATCAAAACCTAAATATATTCCTCATCAGCATGCAGATTTCTCATCAGCTCCATTCAAACATTCAAATTTGAAAAAATTGATGTTGTCAATTTCCAATACGTTTGGTGATTTTTTGAATGGAATATTGAAAAATATAATCAAACAATATCCTCCAACCCTTTCTTAAACGCAAAAGCTTAGGGCTCATGAATGTTCTAGAATTGGTGTGGCCTGAAGTCATGATCCAATGCTTCAGATAAATCCAAGTCAAGGCATTTACGGAATAAGATGCTCCTCCATCTAATATCCCCTTAGAATATCTCAGAAGAGTACATTCATGAAAGGCTTTACAAGCATCTTGAATCAAATTTGCTTCGTATCTTTCTTCTAGTTGCCTTTGTTGCGTAGATACTATTGTGTCAATCATTGCTACATAAAATAAATAGCACAATAGTATTTTTTCTGCCTTTGTTATTGATCTTTTTTTCAAAGGGATTGAAATTGAAAATTTTTCTCCTATCACACTTCCCCAAAATGAAAACCATTTCTCCTTTTCATCATGCAACTCATTACTTAAAGTTTCCAGACGTATTCTGTTTCTCTTTTCCCGTTGAAGTGCGGTGCTCTCACTGTCAAATTGTTGGTAGATAACTTCTAAATTCTTTCGAAAGTCCCATATAATGTTAGGAATTCTTCTGAAATCATTCTCGTTAATGAACAACCTCTTTGTGAGAGGCGATTTCATCAAATTCAATATTGCCTTTGAAATATGCTTGTCAATTGGATCCGAGGAGCTTTGGCAATCAAAAGTGTTGTCATCGAAGAAAAACTTTCGAGGAAAACTCGGGGAGCATCTCTGAATCTTCTTGACTGCTTGCATGGAATTAATATCACTTTCATTTTGTTTCTCTAGAGGAAAGCTGGGTTTTAGATTTCTCGGAACCTCGGAAGTTGAGGCTCCCACCATGGATGGTCTGTTTTGTGACTGGTTTTGTTCTCTCTGATAATTTCGGATGTCCTCTGAGCCGGAAAGAAGTATGCTGTTGGTTGGAAACTCGATGTGTTTTCTTTTCATGCATTGACGACTTGGATTACCCGTTTTTGGCTTCATATAGCAATCCTGGCCGTTCTTAGAACCTTCGAACGGACAATCCCTTGTGAGATGACCAGATTTCAAACTCTTGCTCAATGTGCGATCGTGATCAGTTGTAAGGGATTGGTCCAGAGTGTGGACGTGGTGTGGGTCGGTCGTATCTGAAACAAGTGCTGATATGAAATTCGGGCTGTTTTCTTGAGGTTGCGCGGAGTCTCGCAACGGTGGATCTTGAGGCTCACAATCGCGGACAAGTTCATGGGTAAAGGCAATTCGCGGGTTACGGCATGCGAAGTTTGTGCTACCAGTACCATTCTCGTCTTCAGTGACGAAGTGCGATACAGAAGGGGAGGATTCAGTGAGAAAGCATCTGTTGTTAAAGGCGACTGATTCAAGAGCACTCAAATCGGGGGAAACACCAATCGCCGGATAAGGTGACCCGGAATCATGAAAAGGCGAAAGCAAAGGATAGGTGGTTTGCAAGTCAAGTGGTGGGTCCGTCCAAAAAGGGAAGTCCTCGGGATCCAGTATTAGTTCGTTGCCAGAAGTACGGGAGGTGACGACCATGAAGCACACCCAGAAACAAAAAGCAGGAATGCTCGCCAACATCTTTGGTTGTTGGAACCTTATCGGCACCGTGCGGAATTACCCTGTGGCCGTTGCAATACCTCTTTTTGGATAATCGGACCAAGTGAGTTAATGCTTGACGTTGGCTTTTGTTGACGAAATAGGGCCTGCGGGTACAATCTGGTCAATGTTCTAACAGGATGGAAGGGAAGGGATGAGTGTTTTTGTTTTATCTTACTCACCTCGACATTCAATACAGGCTCGTAAGTACGTTGCTTGGTGACAAGGCGTCATGCCGGAATCCCCGGACCCCGTGTCATGAATAATCCCGTATTTCAATATGTTTCGTCTATAACTATTGTGTTTGTGATATTTAGAGCATCTCCAATCGTTGGAGAGCTCGGCTTGTTAGAGCATCTACCCTCGTCTCTGTTAAGTTCTTTGCGACCGTGGATCTGCACGGATCGCCAACGCCACGACTTTAGCTCAACCCGTTGCCGAATCTTGTCTCAAACTCTGATGGAGAAGAGTCTGTTCGGTGGCCGGGTTGAGTAAGTTTATATACATGATGATTTTGTCTATTAGCATAATGGCAAATTATGTCTATAGTTGTTGAATGTATATAGTTATGGTCGTGGGAATATTCAATTTGTGGAACATGTGTTTACCATCCATTACAGTCTCGACAAAATCCTTGACAAGTTGTCGAGGCGCGCGGGGGTGGATAACTGTCGAAACCCGATTTCGCACCCTCGTTGCGATAAATCGGGCCCGCGCGACAGCTATAGAGGAGTTAGGGAGCGGGTCCCACCATCATTGCTTCCACAGATCCCCGCTCGATAGGGTTCGGGACCGCCCCCGAACAGGGCGCAAATGATCGCTTCGGCGTCATTTTAATTTCAAAAAAAAAAAAAAAAAAAAAAAAAAAAAAAAAAAAAACGAGAACGCTTCCGAGAAACATAAAATGGGTGGGGGTTATCAATGGAAGTGATCAAGTCAAAAGGGGGCGGGGAGGGTATGGTAGGGTGGTGTTATGGAGGGGGAGGGCGGGGGGAGAAAAGTTAGAGCAGGGCTCAACAGGATTTTGCTTGTTGAGCCTTGACAAGGATCCATAAATTTATGGATCCTTGTCAAGGATTTTTTCCAGTGGACAATTATCAAGCCCTATTGGGCCCACAATGGTGGCCGAATTGGGTAAATCCTTGATAAGTCCGCTTATTGAGTGGACTTATCAAGATGGTGGTAGATGCTCTTTGGTAGCAACTTGCTAGCTAAAAAAATAACAACAGTAGAACTTGTCCTAATCCATACTTGTAACAACCCATAACTTGTGCAAAACCATGGCAAAAATTGATCCAACAAATTGGTGCCAGCCAAAAGTTGACTCTTAACCCATGATCCTGCCAAACGTGGTAACACATAGGTCAAAAGTCAAAAAAACTGGAAGTTTTGGTGTAAACTTTATTTTATTCACCCCTACTAAACCATGAATTTTAGTCAACAAATACATATGTTGTATGTACATATCTACAATTCTTCACCTCCATTTGCACCATCCCATATTCACCATTGCCACCATCTACCTACCATTGTTCCTGGTAAACAAGTCCAGTGGACCAGAAAACCCTGTCAAGTTTTCAAGTGAGGAAGGACACATAACAAGTAATCAAAACCCCCATTCAAGAAATTCAAGGCCAGTCATCAACAGAATAAGGCCTTTCAACAAGGGATTGAAGGCCCCTTGACAATTGCTCAATTGCACTTGGCAAGGGTAGGAAGTCCCCAGGACAAGTCAAGCAGCCACTGTGGTTCTTCACCAACAAATAATAATAATAAATAAATAAATAAAAACCCTTGATGGGTGTAGCTGTTTGTATTAGGGCAAATACCTGTGATTCATTCCAATGGCAACAAAAGAAACATAAATTTATTGGGAAGATAGTGTTGGTGGATGAATGATTGACATTGTGGCAGACCTTGTGGCCAATCCTGTTGACCACTGGCCTTGCCACCCTGGTCAACAGGCCTGATTTGCTTAAAATCATCATGTCATTTTCAACCAAAACAAGGCCTGTTTTCAAGCAAAAAAGGCCCCAAGACGTGGTAAACCAGTGCGCTGGACTTGGTCCACTTGTTTTTTGGACTTGTTCACCAGGAGCAGTTGTATCTCCACCATCCCACACCATCTCTGACACAAAGCTAGTGATTTACATTTCTTGATATCCTCACCATATATCTTTTTTCTTCCTTTGTTTAATATGACTATCCTTTTGAGGTTAAACCTTCTAACATGATGTTTCACCACAGTACGGAGGATGTGCAGTTGAACCTAGACCAGTAATACCAAACAATCCTGGAAGAAACAAGTGTCTGTAGCCTAGTTGGTACAGGCAGCACTCTTGTATGTGTCTCAGTCTATCTGAGGTTGTGGGTTTGACGCCCACCAGACACATCTTCATTTCCACAGTCTCAACATATTCTTCAACTCAATAAAACCTCCATCCCCCCATATCAAGACCTGTATGTGTTACAACATGGCAACACGTTTTTGTTCTCAAGCACCCCTTATTTCTGTTTTGCAACAATGCTTGATCAAGCCAAAACCAACCTTTTTGAGGACAGCCTAAAAAAATTAAGGGAAGAATGTTATGGCAAAAAATACTCAACAAATCACGGAGCAATGAGGAATTAAAAAACAACAAAGAAGAATGGCTGGATAATGAAGGAAACCTGATTAACAAGAGCATGTTGATTGAAAAACTCAAGCATCTTCATTCTGAGGGTTTCTCTCTGATATCACTTAACAAGAACTATGTCTCAGCCCTGCTGAATTTAGTTGGAAATGTAGAAACAGACAAAAAAAATGAAAGATAACATAAAGAAAAGGCAAAAAAAAAGCAACCAGCCAATCAGAAGATGGATTTGAATTGGAGTTAACCCCCCCAAAAAAGAAAAATTGTTCAAAAAGAAAGAACTTGGAAACAAGCACAACACTTGCAAAAAAAATAAGAGGTGCTTGACTGGCACTACAAGAACAGCAGGAACCAAAAAAAAAAAGCCAATAACTTTTCAAAAATCTTAACTGGGCTTCAGTTGAAGCAGCCACATATATCATCATGGAGTAAGAGTGAAGAGAAGATTTTTTGCAAGCATACCAAAACCAATGGATCTGTCAAGATGGTTGGGGTCCACAGACAAGGCAATATCAACAAATTACTTGAAGAATGGGCCCAAATGGCTCTTGCTGCTAAGTTGATGGTGTAGAGACTCCTGTAGTATTATACATATAGTTGAGAAAATAGCTTTCTGGAAGTCCTTGACAGGGAATTTAGTATCAATTCTACTCCTTTAGAGTATTAGTAAAACTAAGAGTGGTTTTGAATTTCCTGCCCTTCTAGTACTATAGTAAGTCTGCACAATAATTTATTTAAATTAATGGCTGGTTTATTTGAGACTCAATATAGGTCTCAGATCAGACCTAGATTAATTATTTAACTTTCATTGGTAGGATTTGTTTAAGAATGAGCTAGATGTATTGGGTTATTGGTTAGAAGTTGATCAGATATTTGTGATATTAACCAATACCCTAATCTTTAAAGGGTTCAAGGGTTTTATCAAATGGGATGTTCAGGAGAGGACCCAAGGATGGTTTTACACACAGGGGGCTGGGTAGAGGAAAAATAGGTTTTTAGTTCCATTTTGTTGTGCTCTATTTCTTTGTAAGGGCAAATTATTGAGGGATGGGTGGTTTTTTTTTATTTGGTGATAAATAGTTTGGGTCACAGAAGAACCCTTATTCAAAGCACCTAATGGGGTGGTTTCAATGGTTGATGAGGTTATAAATTTGGTTTTTGATTCCCTGTTTCTTTATAATTGGTTCACTGATGATATTTATCTGGGTAGGTACAACAGATGACTACTGATGGGATGGGGTGATTGGGTGGTCAGAGGGCATGATGAGTAGTGGGGGGATGGATGGGATGAGTGGTGGATACAAACTGGATAGGGCAGAGAGGCCCTTGTAAAATAGAAAAATCCTTCCCCCAGGGGTGCTCAAGGCTGCCCCTGAGGCTCCCCCTGTTCTGGAAAAGAAAAGTGAGATACAGTCATATGAGGCATTTCTGCAGGTTGGAAAATGGTTGTACAGGGGTTTTCATGCATGTACAGCTCTTCATAAATTAATGTGTAGAGCTGAGGTGAATTTTTACTGTGGTGAAATTGTACTGGTGGGTTGTTTTGTTACACATGGTGCAGACTGCCTGCATATATTGCTGGGTAGTCCTGTGATTAATTGTACTGTTGGTTTTTTGGTTACACATGGTCCAGAATGCCTGCAAATATTGCTGGGTAATCCTGTGGTGAATTTTACTGGTGGTTGTTTGTTTGGTACTACATAATCTTGGCTGCCTGCGTAAATTTCTGGGATTTGTTGGGTAATAAATGATCTTGGCTTCCTGCATACATTGCTGAGATTTGTTTGGTAATACATGATCTTGAATGCCTGCATAAATTTCTGTGTGGTAGCTGAGGTTGTTTGATACTACCTTATCTTGGCTGCCTGCTTAAATTGCTGCCTAGTTTGGTGGTTTGTTGTATTGTTTGTTATTTATTGTCACATTCTTTTGACTGCATAAATTGCTGGGTATATGTCACACTACCACCCCATGTACTATAGGTCAGTCTTAGATGATCAGGAGCGCAAAGGAGACTAAGTTTGAGGGCAAGTGCAAGGTAGCAAATTTAACTGCAAAGTGCAAACTTATGGTTGAGTAACTTGGCACACAGTGAGGGGGATGAACTATTCCAATGGAAAGGAAACTAAAGCCAAGCCCAATGTGATGACTGGATTTAGCAAAATTCAAGAACATATGAGATTAACTAACTGAGGAGACAATATTCAGGCAAGCAGCATAGCCTTTATAAGGTAACCCAAAGTGACTAGATACAACCTGATGGACGGCCAACTACAGTTAAGAGGCAATGAGGCAATGAATGACATGAAATGGATTGGGAAATGAAATAATGTTGAGTATTCCCCAGGTACTCTTCAGCCATCATCTCCTACCACGCCTCTGCACAGAGTACCTTACCACCTATTGTCATTTCTGACCGGGCCTCTGGGCGCAGATGCGCACTGAATCTACGACCGGGACCCCAATGTGGCCTTCTTTTACATACTTGGACTCACTGCTTCAGACAAATCTCGCGACCATTGACCAACCATTTCATCCTCCAGTTCTTATCATTTGATCCTCTTCTTCTTCCTTCTATCTTGTCTTTCTATGTTTCTTCTGACTATCTTCTTTATCTATTTCCATTCCCATTCTCCTTTCTTTTCCAATCTCCTCAACAACCATCCTTCCTCCATCAAATAAACGCTTGATCCGAATTCGCCAATCTCTGACCGGTAAGATGACGACTTCTCCAACAAACCCTATTGAATTCAATCTAACTCTACAATCCAAACAGTCCTTCTCCTTCCACTTGAATTCCTTGTCTTCTATTTCTTTTCCTCCTCAATTGTCTCATTGTCTACAGACCTCCTCTAAACTCAAAGCTGTCTCATCAAACAACTCTCTTTGATCTACGCTGTAGGATTCTACATTTCTTTCTCCACGCTTCCTGTCTCTTTGAAGATTCTTTCTGATACATTTCTTTCTGTCTATTCCTGATTTCTCAGCCCAAGCTGTTTATTGTTCTTAAGAAATAAATCTCAAACTTATTACGGTTAAAAGCCAAAGATCCTCCTACAAATCAAACCAATCAAGCTATGAACAAACCAGCCGGAGCAAACGACTACTTTCATCAAGTTTCCCTGAAGGCATTGGTCGACGCCATACCTCATTTAAATGAAGAGAATTATTCCATCTGGCAAGACAAGATGTTAATGTTGTTTGACCTCAAAGATATCAAGGACGCTATCACTTGTAATTTGGGCTCCATGTCATCAAAAAAAGATAGAGAAATTAGGGCAATATTATTATCCAAGCTTGATAGTACCACCCATGCAAATGTTGTCAATTCCACAAACATTTCCTCCTCTAAACTCTTATGGGCCAAAATTACAAGAAGATTCGCCTCCTCAGAGACAGCTAATCAAGCAAGAGTCTTCAACCACTTCCTTCACTCCGTCTTCTGTGGAAATGCCATTGAAAGCTTCATCACTGAAATGAGAAAAGCCATCACAAGAATGATGGACGTTGGGATTGAGCTACCTAAAGATATCTTGGCATAACTGCTACTATTCAAGTTTCCCCCCACACTTAAAAACCTCAAGCAAAAAATTATGCACATAGAGAAGAATCTGACAATGGATGTTGTTTTCAATCACCTTATCCAATACCACAACAAGAGAAAGGCACAGTCCAATCCAAATAAATCATCCACCAATGTCTCATTAGTCTTGACTAAGACGAGGAACTATAAGGACAAGAAGAGAGCTAAGATGAGATTCCGTGAAGGATATCATGATCCCAACGCACCTCATGCGGAGACTTCATGCTTCCATCTTCATCCCAAGATTGCACCCAAATGGTGGATCAAACAAAAAAATGGGTGGAAGAACAAGATTAAAAAGAATCCGAAGATCAACTACCACTCCTTACTGACTCTATGGATTAATTCCAATAATAACCCTAATCTACTCTTAGACCCTGGAGCTAACGTACATATTTTTAAAAATATGAAGTTCTTCTCCTGCATGGAGCTACAAGAGGAGCCCAAGGAAATCAAGACTGGAAAACTAGAAGCTAATCTCAAAATACAAGGGATTGGATTGGTCAAACTTGAAAGGAACAATTCTGTGATCATGCTCAAAGATTGCGCCTACATACCCGACATAGTTGTCAATCTGATCAGTCCTGGACTTCTCGCAAAGATGGGATGTAACCTCACTCAAACCCAAAATACGTTCAAGGTGACCAGGGAGGACCAAATTGTGCTGAAGGGATCAATAAGAGATAATCTGTTTGTCATTGAAAAGCCACGCTTGACTGGCCAAAATAATGCAGTGAACTTCATCAATCAAACCTCTCAATCATATACTCTATCCAAATTGCACAAAATGTACAGGCACACGTCTATCTCCACTCTCAAACCTCTGCTAAAGGACTGCTTCTCAAACAAAAAACTCCAGGCTTTTCAGTGTGATAACTGCATCAAGAGCAAAATTACCAGGTCTCCCTTTTCAAACTTCTCAGAACCAGCTAGTAAACCCTTAGAACAAATCCATCTCAATTTAGTTGGTCCAATCACTCCTCAGTTGAAGGCTGGCCATCATTACCTACTCACTCTGGTCGACAACCATACCGGCTACCTTGCATCTTTTCCTCTATATTCCAAAGATCAAACACCTGAAACAATCATCAATCTTCTACAAACCAAATATAAGCGTTTAAACTACTACCCTACCGAGATCTACTCAGATAAAGGAACAGAATTCTGCAATTCAACGTTAAAAGACTTTGTGAAAAGGAAATTTATCAAACTCCGCACTTCCAAGCTGTATCATCCACAACACAACGGATGAGTTGAAAGAGCCAATAGGACGATCATCAAATCCGCATGGTCCACTTTCTCCTCATCCCGCCTTGCTAAGAAATATTGGCATATAGTGACACACAGTTGTTGCTTTATGTTAAACCCAATCCCTTGAGAAGGTAACCAATCATCTCCCTGGTAAATCATGTTTGGTAAGACTCTCCCAGCTAATTACTTGCAACCAGTAGGTTCCTCTGTGATCTACCTTGCCAACCATCTTCAGAAAGGAAGAAAATTCAACCAAAAAGGTCTAGAAGGAGTTCTTATTGGATTCAACCCTATCTTTCATTCCTACTTGGTCCTAACTACGCTTGGAACCGTTGTAGAAACTAAAAACGTCAAGTTCCTCAAGAATCAGCTCAACGACTTTCCTTTCTACAGGCCTGTCACAACTGCCCCTGGCGTGCAAGGGGCTGAAGGCACAGGCACTACTACTCATAGAACTCAAGGATGTTTGATTGGATTTCAATGAAGGAGATGAAAGGAGGAGTACAAGTGATGAGAAGGGGAAGGATGAGAAGAACAGTCCAGGAGGTTGTTGAAGAGAGAGTTGTTGAATCCTATAAGAGTAACACCAGGAAGGGGCAAGGTATTATGAGTTAAGCAGGCTGGGTGAAGTTTGTCTTGTGCTGAGATGACACCTACTGGCAGAGGGACTAACCAGTAAGAAGTAGTATACTAATTCCTTGGGGGGAATTAGTCCAGGAGGGAAGGAGAGGCCAGTATATGTGAGAGCTGAGAAGGAGGCCTTGAGGGATGAGTGGCTGGTGTTGCAGGTTGGAGTTCCCATGGTATTACATGTTGACTGATTGGGCTGGAGGCTGCAGTTGACTAATTGGGTGATGGGTCTATCCAGGAAGGTTTGACATGTACTGATCTGGAGTCCTGGGAGTATGGGCTGAACAGACAGTGGAGAGTATGTACTATGTATATACTAAGTGTAGTATTTACTAACTCATATACCAATTGGGTTGAGGAGTGATGAAGGTTGTACCAAGCCATGGAGAGAGTGAGAGGTCCTCAGAAGGTTGGCTGAATCACATGACAGGTGAGGTGTACATGGACATAGAGCTTATACCATACAGGGAGAGGGTGAAGCTGGTGGAAGAGGATGGAGACTGCAAGAGATGCAGAGGTAGTACTATCTGGTGGAAGGTACAGGAGTAGTGAAGTTGGGTTTGATATGAGGGTGAGTTTGATGAAGAGATTGGATTGGTTTAGTTGAAGGAGTGTCTGAACTATGGTTATGACAGTACCCCCCCCTGAAAGGGAAGGTGCAGCTCCTGATGCCCAAAGAAGGATGTGCTGGGGGTGAGGATTGAGGTCTGCTGTACTTGCTGGTTGGAAGCTGGCAGGCTTGGAAGCAAGTGAAGTATTGCACAGTGGCTTGGACTCAAAGTCTGAGGTTAGAATGGGAGTTTGAAAGGTTGAAGTTTGAAGTTGGAGATTTGAAGTTTGAGAAGTTTGAGAAGTTAGGCAAGTTGACTAGTTCAAAGTTCCACGTTCCGCAAGTTTGACTGGTTTGAAGCTCAAATTTCAATGTTTGACTGGTTCAACTTTGAATTTTGACTGGTTCAACTTCAAAGTTTGAGTGGTTTGACTTCAAAGTTTGACTTCAAATTTTGACTGGTTTGACTTTGAAGTTTGACTGGTTCAAATTCGAAGTTTGACTGGTTTGACTTCGAAGTTTGACTGGTCTGACTTTGAAGTTCAACTGGTTCGACTTCAAAGTTTGACTGGTTTGACTTCGAAGTCCGACTGGTTTGACTTTGAAGTTTGACCGGTTTGACTTCGAAGTTTGACTGATTTGACTTTGAAGTTTTGACT
Source organism: Puccinia polysora (assembly GCA_025617555.3). Taxonomy (NCBI): domain Eukaryota; kingdom Fungi; phylum Basidiomycota; class Pucciniomycetes; order Pucciniales; family Pucciniaceae; genus Puccinia; species Puccinia polysora. Next base: position 14,066,296 of record CM062614.1, on the reverse strand, counting down.
TGAAGGGGGTTGGAGAGGATTGGAGGGTGTTTAAAAGGGACTGAGGGGGATTCTTCCTTGGACTGGGTTGATGATGAGAGTGCTCCTGGAGGGATTGGATGAAAATGAAGGGAAATGAAAAAAATAGAGGAAGAGAAGAGAGAATGAAAAGAGGAGGTTCTGGAAGATGGTTGAAGAGGTTGGAAGTATTTGAGATGAAAGCTTATTGGAGGGTTCTGGTGTATTAAGGATTGGTTTGAAGTTCTGATGGTGATGAATATCCAGAAGTGAAGTGGGAAGGTTTCCAGGAATTTTTGGGATGGATGATTGAGGATAATGGTGATTTGATGTTGATGGATTTGAGGATTGATTATTTGAAGGAAGAAGAAATATGAGGGATGGAAAAGGAATAGATAGGTGGACTGAAGGATATTTTGATTTGGAAGTATTTTCTGATATTATATTTAGGATGGAAAAGACTATTTGGAAGGTGAAGGATAGGAAGGAAAATACTTTATTTATTATTTATATTTTCTGTTCTTTTGGTTTTGATTTGATTTAGGAGCGCCGCGCCGCGCCGCGCTCCTTTCATCCGCGCGCGTCGCGCGTCCTTTATCCGTGTTGCTTGTCATCTCCGCCGTTGTCATAGCACGTCCTCATCTTTTTTGTTGTGTGTCTTCATCTTTGTCGTCGCGCGTCCCAATCTCCTCATTGCTACCGTCGCGCGGCGCTCATCCATGATTTACTGAATCCATCCCAACCGCACTCCCAAGCATTTGGCAAATCCTTGGATCCGTCAAACCTCCCATTGCACTTGATCTATCAGTCGTGGATCTCAAGGCCGTCAGGATTTACTCAACTTTCTCAAACCAATCTCCTATCCGCCCATCTGCGCTCTCATGGACTTCATCCGTCACCTTTCCTGGGACTCTCCCACCCGCTTCCACCTTTGGAAGAGTGCCAACAACCGCCCGCGGACATCCGCGGCGGTTTGGTTCATTTCTCTCTCCCACCCGCTTCTGCCTTTGGACAAGGGATGGGTGACTCTGGTATTGTTACGCGCACCCATCCACAGACGGACGCGAGTGACCACATGGTTGCCTTCCCTTTTCCGCTCTATTTGTAGAATCCGTTGTATATAGTCTAACAGGGCCTCCTGCCCATATAAGGAGGGGCTCTCCCCTGCCTTTTTGATCATCATTGGAAATCATCAGAACATGGAACAATCCAGAATGAAATCAGCACACCTTTGATCCTTGAGCCTCCATACTCAACCCTTGATCCCTGATCCTTATCACCAACCAATAGCCTTGCTGGTTGAAGAAAAATTCTGTCCATTGGAATTTTTGAGTGTGTTATACCACTCCTTGATCCCTTCCTCTGACCATACTGGTCCTGATCCCTGATCACCTTTCTGGAGCCAATCACAATTGATTGAAGAGGTCTTATTAAGCTTAAGACCTGGAGTGTTATACCTCCCCTTAGCTTCTTTGGAGTTGCATTCTGCCAGCCTACTCTTGAGTCCCTTGAGAAGTGTTGAGGTTATCCTTGCTTCAAATCAGTAACTGTTTGTTTTAGAGCTTCTTAAACATTGTGCTTTGTCTTGTACAGCCACCCTCAGTTATCTGGTACCCTTCAAGCGCTTGATTGCAGAGAGTTGGGCAGGTTCATTGAGAACCTGGAGGTTGCTTGGGTTTGAGTTGATCATCCCCAATCTTATGCTGACGACCAGAGTTATTAGCTTTTGGGTGTTGTTTACACACAACAGCTTTTGTTCTTTGAACTCTAGGAAGACTTTAACTTCTTTTGTTCAAGTTCTCCCTGAATAATCTTGTCTCAGATAGTGCTGTTCCGTCGCTACCAAACTATTATCATCCTTATCCTCTACTCCTTGATTCCTCATTTACCAGGTTCTGGACCTTGATCTTGGTTACATTTAAATATTTTTGTAACGCTCAGGAGGGCAGCCTAAACAGCACCTTTCCCCTCTGCAGAACTGCCACGGCCTAGCACCGTTTGGAGTCTTACATTTGGTCCCCCGGGCCGGGATTGAACCACCAACCTTCGGATTTACAGTCCCAACTTGAAGAAGTAACTCCAAAATCCGATCCGATTTTTTTTCTTTTCTTTTTTTTTTCCTTTTTTTTTCTGATCCGTGGAGGCAGCTTGGTCTAGAAGTAAGTCCTCCCAATTGTGCACCGCCTGGGCAAGATCCTTGTTATTTTTGTGAAACTCTACTATTGCCACACTTGTGAGCCACCTTGGAACTCTGCTCGTTTGGATCTCTTAGGAACCCTTCAACATGGAATCTGCTGGATCCTCTTTATCTGTTCGGGCCAAGATGGTCAAAATCAAACCTCAGAAAAAAAATTTAGGCTTCAATGGGACCAATGTCAAACAATTCCTGGACTCCTATGAGATGGCTGCGGAAGTGGATGGTGCCAGTGAATATGATATGGCTTATCAGTTACGGTTTTTTATCTCTTCTGACGAAGTTATGGAGGTTATTGAATTGTTTGAGGGATTAAAAACTCACAACTGGCGGCTCCTGAAGGAGGCTATGTTAGCCTATTGGGGAAAAATAGATGTAGCGAGATTTACTTTGCAAGACTTGGATGCCCTGGTTTCTCAATGGATCTCCAATGGTGGTATCTCCTCAGCCTCTGACTATCAGACTTTCAGAAAATCTTGGGACCCTATCCAGTCCTATCTTATCCGGAACAATCACATTGATACGTTGCACGAAATTTGAGTGCAATTTTTTCAGTCTTTCTCTCCAGGAGTGCAGGAAAGAATTAAGGATGAATTGGTGAAATCTGGATCCATGATCACGACAAGAGACAATCGATTCAAGCTCCCTTCTTTCATGGTTCTTAGGAATACTGTTGATAAAGTGATGAAAGGTCAAACAGCTCTCACCTTTGAAAAACCTAAAATCACTGAACCAGTCCTTGCCCCCTCTTTTCAAGCATGCAACAAAATCATGAATAACATGGAAGCCAATCGCAGACCTAAACCCAATCCTCAGACTCACCGGGAGACACCTACTATAGATGAGATTACTAAATTACTTCAGGAATTTGAGAATAAAATAGATCAGAAAATATCCTCTTTAGCCACTCCTAAACCTGCTAATTCTGTTCCTAAGTCTACTATAGTCTGTTATTACTGCCATAGGGAAGGCCATGGTACCAGTAGATGTCCTGAACTCCAGAAGGACAAGGAGGAGAAGTTAGTAGAGCAGAAGGGAAATAATTTTTTCCTTCCTAATGGTGCTTTGATCCCTTTTGATTTGTCTCAACCGATCCGTCATGTGGTGGCCTCATACCAACCACCAACCCCTAAGAAGGCATCCTGGGTCTCTGTGGATTTTCAATCATCATGTGGAACTCTGCAACCTTGGTATCCTCCAGCTATCACTTCTTCCAGCTTCCCTGGCACCTATCAATCCAATCCAGCTGGAAAACGCCATGAGGAACCAAAAACTCATAAGCCTCCTCCTGTTCCATCCTCCATTCTGCAAAAACCCGTTGTGGTGACCAATCCGGGACACCACAAAAAAAAAAAGAAATTTTTTTTTGGTTGTACCCCTATGGGTACCTTCATTTCCCCCCATCCCGTCGCCACCATCTCCAGGACCACGAAGGGACTTGTTGACCATCATCAGCATCTGCAGAGCAAGCTGGCTGACCTAGCTTGAGTCGGTGGTGGCAGTCTTGAGCCCCTGCCTCTAGGTTTATCATCCACATCTTCATTTGAAACCAGAGCCGATCAAGTTGAAGTCATTCTCGATTGACCTCATCGATCAATTGACAACCGATTGCAAGCTAGGAGTGACTCTGAGAGCAGACCCACAGACTCAGAGAGCCTCCCTGCTCGAGCCGGCCCATCTTGACCATGACGACAACCGCAACCACCTCATTGACCATCAGGCCCACCACCACCGATCATCCTCGTCACCCCTTCAGCGCTTTTGATCATCATCAACCCAATCAATCTGGTCAAGAACCAGATCGGTGCTAACCCAGACCAACCATCTTCAACCAACAATCAACATAATCATCTCCACCATAGTGGAAACTTGTCCCTGGCTTCCGCCGGCTCATCCGCTGCTCCTTGTCCTATCTCCTCCGGCCCACTGAGTCACCCACCCAATCCAATCACCAACGAATCCTTACTGTCTTCCTCCATTGATCATCGCCATCAGCAACCACAGCAAGCCTCCCAATCGACCATCTCCCCGCTCACAACCATTGCCAACAAGCTACCGCATCTGGCTCTGTCTCAACAAGAGCCAATCAGACGTACTCTTGAATCCACCATCCAGATCCTCCCAAACTACCCTCAAGATCCTCATCAGCCTCAATCCTCACCCATCATCTGATCCGACCAACGACCACGAGCTACCGCTTGCGGCCGTCGGAACCTTCACCCCGCTGTCGCCGCCGATCAGGCAACGACAGCCGTCGTTGACACCCGCGACCGCTGTCGCGGGTGTCCATCTGGTTGCCCGCGGTCATTCTCAACGCGGGCAACATTTCTTTTTTTCCTCTCATCTCATCTTTTTTTATGTTTTCATTTTCCCGCACCTATTTGCAGTATCTCTTGTACATAGTATACAGGGCCTCATGTCTATAAAAGGAGGGGCTCTCCCCTGCCTTTTGGCCCAGCATCCAAGGAATCCATCAGACCATCATCATAATCAAACTTATCCGTGGGCATCCTTCCCACTTATCTGAGCAATTTATCCGGGTATATCCATGATTGCCCCTTGATCCTTTGAGCCTCCATACTCAAACTCTGTCCCTTGTGACCTTGATCCTTATCACCAACCAATAGCCTTGCTGGTTGAAGAAGAATTCCTGTCTGAATTCTTGGGTGTGTTATACCACTCTGATCCCTTTTTCCGACCATACTGGTCTTGATCTCTCCTTGATCATCTTTCTGGAGCCAATCACGTTTGATTGAAGAGGTTTTATTAAGCTTAAAACCTGGAGTGTTATACCTCCCTTCTTCTTTAAGGTTGAATTTCGCCACGCTATTCTTGAGTCCCTTGAGAAGTGTTGGGATATTCTTGCTTGAATTTGTTATTGATTTGCTTCTAGAGCTTCATAAACAAATTGCTTTTGTTTGTTCAGCCTCCCACAGTTATCTGGTACCCTTCAAGCGCTTGATTGCGGAGAGTTGGGCAGGTTCATTGAGAACCTGGAGGTTGGTTGGGATTGAGTAGATCTTTCCTAATCAGCTGCTGACGACCAGAGTTATTAGCTTGTGGGCGTTGTTACTTACAACTGCCTTGTTCTATTGAACTCTGAACAAACCTTGACTTATTTGTTCAAGTCTTTATATGCACCATCTTGCCTCAGATAGTGTTGTTTCCATCGCTACCAACAACTTATCCTCTTCCCTTACTTTGATTCCTCATCCATAAGGTTCTGGACCTCAATTCCGGTTACATTTAAATATTATTGTAACTCCTAGGAGGGCAGCCTAAACAGCAACTTTCCCCTCCACAGAACTGCCACGTCTTAGCACCGTTTGGAGTCTTACATTTGGTCCCCTGGGCCGGGATTGAACCAGCAACCTTGGGATTTACAGTCCCAAGATATTTAAAATCAACCTCGAAATCCGATCTTTTTTTTCTTTCTCCTATTTTTTTTTTCTCTTCTCAAATCTGATCCGTGGAGGCAACTTATCCTAGAAGTAAGTCCTCCCAATTTGTGCACCGCTTGGGCAAGATACTTGTCGTTTTTGGCAAAACCCTACTCTTGCCACACTTGTGAGCCACTTTGAAAATCTGCTCTTTGGATCCCCTAGGAACTCTGTGATTCAATATGGTATCTCCCGCTACTCCAACCACCTCTGTCCAACCTAAGATGGTAAAGATCAAACCTCAGAACAAGAACTTAGGCTTCAACGGTACAAATGTCAAGCAATTCTTGGACTCCTACAAAATGGCTGCTGAAGTGGATGGAGCTAGTGAATTTGATATGGCTTATCAGTTGCGATTCTTTATCTCCTCTGATGAAGTTATGGAGGTAATCGAGTCTTTTGAGGGATTTGAATCCCATAACTGGACGCTTCTCAGGGAGGCTATGTTGGCATACTGGGGAAAAATAGATGTGGCCAGGTTTACTCTGCAGGATTTGGATGCTCTGGTTTCTCAGTGGATCTCCAATGGCGGTATTTCTTCAGCCTCTGACTATCAGATTTTTAGGAAGTCCTGGGATCCCATTCAAAACTATCTTATCCGAAAAGATCACATTGACACAGTGGACAAAATTTGAGCAAAGTTCTTCCAATCTTTTTCGTTGGCTGTGCAGGAAAGGATTAAAGAAGAACTGGTCAAATCTGAATCCATGATTACCACCAGGGATAATTGATTCAAGCTCCCTTTTTTTCTCACCCTTAGGAGTACTGTGGATAAAGTCATGAAAGGTCAAACTGCTCTTACCTTTGAAAAACATAGAACTACTGAACCGGTCCATGCTCCTTCTTTTAAAGAGTCAAACAATATTATGATTAAAATGGAGGCAGATCGTAGGCCTAGAGCAGATCCTAATTCCAATCGAGAACCTACTACTATAGATGAAATCACCAAGTTACTTAGAGCCTTTGAGAACAAAATAGATCAAAAGATTTCTTTGCTAGCTACTCCTAAAACTCCTTCTTCTGTCCCAAAATCAACTCTGGTCTGTTACTACTGTCATAGGGAAGGCCATGGAACCGGAAAATGCCAAGAACTTCAGAAGGACCTAAAGGAAAAGTTGGTAGAGCAGAGGGGGAAAAATTACTTCCTCCCTAATGGTGCCCTAATCCCTTTTGACTCGTCTTGTCCTATCCGACATGTGGTGGCCTCTTACCAGCCATCACCTCCTGTGAAAGCATCTCTTGCTTCCTTTGAATTTCGATCATCCTGTGGTACCCTCCAACCTTGGTATCCTCCAGCTATTTCTTCCTCTAGTCTTGCTGAGACTACTTATCAATCTGATCCAGCCAGGAAACGACATGAGGAACCTAAACCTCATAAGGCTCCTTCCTTGCCAACTTCAATCCTTTGAAAACCCGTTAAACGTCGATCATCACTTGAGCCTCCTTCCTCTGATGTAGAAGACATGGAGGTGGAAAAGGAACCACTCATGGAAAGGTTCCCAGATCACCCTGATCCTTCTCCCTCACCTCAACCTTCTAATCCTATCTTAGATTCTGCGTCACCTGAACTTCCTCCCCCCACCCAGCCCAAAGTTTGATTTGAAAGGGGCATCTCCAAGGATCACCCCAATGCTGTGGAGGGAGTATTAAAGAAAATTTCTGATCTCAAAATTCCTGATCTATCTGTGGCTGAACTCCTATTGATCTCTCCATCTGTTGCTGAAGGAATGAAGAAATGGGTCTCTTGTTGACGTGTGGAAATTGGCCCTGAAGAACTCAAAGTCTCCTCTGGCACTTTAATGGAGGACTCTGGTGGAACCAGCCCTTCTTTAGACTCCAACCTTTATTCCTGTCCCCTTGGCTTCCTTCCTTGTTATCTTGGTGACTCAGCTAAAACTGTTTCTCCTCTTGTGGATTCTGGATCTCAGCTTAACTTAATCTCGGATGCTATGGCCTGAAAGCTCAAACTTAGTCCTAGGGTCAGCTTCAACTCTGCAGTGTATGGGATAGGAAATCAAGCTTGTGAACTGGTTGGTATTGCTGAAGATGTACCGGTCAGGATTGGTCAAAATATTGTTGGAACCTGCCACTTTTGGATCACTTGTTTGGACAGTCCTATGATCTTGGGACGACCCTTCTTAATGGACTTTGGTGCAACCCTGATGTTTTCTGATCAAGTTGGGGAGAGAATTCTTCTCCCTGATGCTTATGGCAGGAAAATTGAAGTTCCTCTTTGCTCTTTGGATTCTGGTCGTTGGGAAAGAGATTTTCCTGGTCATTCTCCCAAATCATCTTTTAAGGGGAAGCAGAAGGATAACTCTAGTTCCTCTCATTTTTTAGGGGAATAGTTGATCCTACTAATAGTTGTAGTTCTTTTCAGCCTCAGACTGCAACTCAAGGGTCAACTCCCATCCCTCAGGCTTATTTTTCATTCCTTTCATCATTCTCTTCTGAGCTCAAGAATATTAGAAAACAAAAACATATCAAAATAGAAAAATCCAAAAATATATCTTCCCCATCTCCTTCTCTCTCTGGATCTGTTGTGTCTTCTTTTCCTTCTACTTTTGAGTCTGATCAATCTTCTCTCAGTTCCGGTTTGAATCTCCGCAATGAGTCTAAACTAGATCCTAATTGAAATTCCGTTTTTGGTGATTTTGGTATGAAGGAATATGGGCTTCAGTGGAGGCAATTTGGGGTACAAGTAAGTCCTCCCAATTGTGCACTGCCAGGGCAATCTTTTACCGTCATTTTTGAAACCCTACCTTGTGCCACACATGTGAGCAACGTATTATCTCCTGGTTCTCCTTTTATGGAAAAGGCACCCTTCAAGGATATTGCAGAACATCGGACTTGGAAGATGTTGGAACTTGGACTCAGCTTTTGTAATCAAGTCTCTCTGGTCAACTCTTGGAGGAAAAAAGAACTTCTCTCTTTTGCCACTAAGTATAAACCAGTTTCTAAGAAGATCCAACCAGTCAACCAGCCTATGCCTCTCAACCTCAATCCTCCCCTTATGCATCCTCCTCTATCTCGCGATCCTTACTGTGGTCTTCCTCAATCTCTTACTGGTCCCTTTGTGCCTAATGGACGGGTCACTGAAAAACGTCTGAAGGTGGTCAACTTTGGTCCAGATGGATGGCTTCTTCCTGATGAGTTAAACTTAATCAAAAATGTCTTATCTCTAAGGGAAAAATCTATTGCTCTCTGTGAAGAAGAGAGAGGTCTCTTGCGGGAATCCTATGGCCTCCCTTATATCATCCCTGTAGTTGAACATGATACTTGGCAAAAGAAAAAGATCCCTATCCCTGCTGCTAAAGTTGACGAATTCATCAAGTTGGTCCGGGAACAAGTTCGAACTAGCCTGTATGAACAGTCAACTTCTAGCTACTCCAGCCCCGTCTTCTGTTTCCTCAAGAGTAATGGTAAACTTAGAATAGTTCATGATCTTCAACCTCTTAATAAAGTTACTATTAAAGACTCCGGTATCCCTCCTGCTACTGAAGAATTTGTTGAATCCTTTGCGGGAAAAGCTTGCTATGGTCTAGGGGATATTATGGGTGGCTATGACAAACAATCCTTACATCCTATTTCTCGTCCTCTCACGACTTTCGATACTCCTCTTGGTCAATTTCAACTTACTCGATTGCCTCAAGGAGCCACCAACTTGGTTGCAGTCTATCAGGCTCAGATGATGTGGATCCTCCAGGATGAAATCCCTGATCATGCTGGTATCTTTATTGACAATGGAGGAATTAAAGGTCCAGTATCTGACTATGATAATGAGCTCTTACCTTGGCATCCAGGAATTTGTTGTTTTATCTGGAAATATGCTACTACCTTGGAAAGGATTCTGTTTTGAATTGAGGAATCTGGCCTTACTGTCTCTGGATCCAAACTGGCGGCTTGTGTCCCTGCTCTGGAAATTTTTGGTCATGTGGTCTGCAAGGAAGGAAGAAGGATGGCACCAGCCAAAGTCAACAAGATCATCTCTTGGCCTACCCCAATCAATCCAACTGAAGTTAGGGGCTTTCTAGGTGTTGTCACTTATGTTAGAATCTTTATCCCATCTTTATCCAAAATCTGTGCACCCTTGCGTCGTCTAACCAGAAAAGATGCTGAATGGATTTGGACCCAAGATTGTGAATGTGCTTTCCAGCTACTCAAAAGGATATTTGGCGAAGACATAGTTTTGAAAAAGATCTCTTATGGACCTGGAGCTGGCAAGATCAAGCTGGCTGTCGATTCTAGTAATCAATCTGTTGGGGCCGTCCTTACTCAGGAAGATGAAAATGGTTGGGACCGTCCTGCTCTTTATGAATCTTTGTTGTTTTCAGATGTAGAATCTAGATACTCCCAACCCAAACTGGAACTCTGTGGTGTGGCTCGAATGATGAAGAAACTTCAAACCGTTCTCTGGGGCCAACATTTCGAATTGCAAGTTGATGCTCGATCCATCATTGAAATGATAAACGCTCCCAGTCTTCCCAATGCTCCTATGACTCATTGGGTGGCCTTTATCCAGCTTTTCTCTTTTGATATTGTTCACAGGCCAGGAAAATCTTTCACCATGCCTGATGGTTTATCTCGATGACCTCTTGGGGACAACAAATCTGATGTTGGAACCAATTTCAATGAAGAGGAACCTTTAATTCAACCTATTTTCTCTTTTTCTTCTCAAAATTATTCTGGGTTTCAACAAGGCTTCTGGTTTAAATTAGAGCAGTACCTTTCAACTCTTCAAAAACCTCCTGATCTTTCTGCTAAGGAATTTTGATCTCTTAAACGAAAGTCTTCTGATTTTTTGGTTCAAGGCTCTAGACTTATGAAGAGAGGCAATCCTTGTGCTCTTATTGTTGTTACTATTCCCTCTAAACAAGATTCTATCCTTGAAAGTCTCCATGAAGGCCTTGGTCATCGTGGGGAAACCAAAACTTATCAACGATTATCTGAACAATTCTGGTGGCCATCTTTGAAGAAATCCATCTCCCAATGGTGCTAGAGTTGTGAAGTTTGTCAAAAAAGTGATCTTAGGCGCCCAGCTGAAATTTGTTATCCTACTGGGGAGTCCACTGTCTTTGGAAGGATTGCTATGGATGTGGTTCATATTAAGGCAGGTGGTGCTAAGTACCTCATTGTGGCTAGAGATGATTTTTCCGGATGGGTTGAAGCAAAATTTCTGAAGAACCTTAGCTCTGAATCAGTGGCAGCTTTCCTCTACAAGACCAGGACAATGTGTTATGGCCTGGCTCAATCTTACTCTACTGATGGTGGCTCTGAATTTGGGGGCAAGCTTGCTGAAATGATCCAATCCCTTCCTGGACAACATAGAGTTACTACTCCTTATTATCCTGAAGGCCAAGGCATGGTGGAACAAGGCCATGCCCCTTTGAAGGCTGCACTTGTTAAACTGGCTGGTGAAAGTGGCAAGAATTGTTGCAAATTCCTTCCTCTTGTTCTCTTCTCTGATCGAATCTCAACCAAAAGGACTACTGGCTACTCACCTTATGAAATCATCTTTGGTCAAAGAGCAGTCCTTCCTTTGGATCTGGAAATGGAATCTTTCTTGGGTATCTCTTGGGAAGAGGTGTCCTCAACTACTGATCTGTTAGTTGCTAGATCCAAGCAACTGGAGCAAAGTGAAGAAGTTCTTGATGAAGCTTATCAAAAGATGATGGAGTCCAGAGCAAAATCCGTCCAGTATTGGGAGGACAAGCACTCTAATCGAGTCAGGGAGCCCTTGAACCCTGGTGACCTAGTTTTAGCTTATAATTGATCTTTGGAGACCCAGTGGGGCAAGCTTTTCTCTAATCGTTGGAATGGCCCTTATCAAGTGGTTCATCAAGTTAGAGGTGGATCTTATGTTTTGGAGGAGCTGGATGGTACTCGGTTGGCCAGAAGGTTCTCTGCTGATCAAGTCAAGAAGTTTCATTGTTGTGGGGGCAACTTATCTCAGAAGTAAGTCCTCCCAATTGTGCACCACCAGGGTCATTTGCTGCGTTTTTGTTGTAAAACTCTACTGTATGCCACATATGTGAGCACCTGGGACGCCCTCCTTGTTCTATTCCTGCCGCTTCTAGGGATCATTTGGAAGAATCAAGATATTTTCCTCAACTCTTCAATTGCTCTCAAGATCAAGAAATGGCCAATCTTTGCTTCAATTTCTTTGTTACCTGCTTTTTTTTAATCCCTTCAAATTTTAGATGCAGACTAGGGACAGTCTGTAAGTTGGGGAGAGATGTGGTGACCAATCCGGGAAACCATGAAAAAAAAAAGAAATTTTTTTTTGGTTGTACCCCTATGGGTACCTTCATTTCCCCCCATCCTGTCGCCACCATCTCCAGGACCACGAAGGGACTTGTTGACCATCATCAGCATCTGCAGAGCAAGCTGGCTGACCTAGCTTGAGTCGGTGGTGGCACTCTTGAGCCCCTGCCTCTAGGTTTATCATCCACATCTTCATTCAAAACCAGAGCCAATCGAGTTGAAGTCATTCTTGATTGACCTCATCGATCGATCGACGACCAATCGCAAGCTAGGAGTGACTCTGAGAGAAGACCCACAGACTCAGAGAGCCTCCCTGCTCGAGCCGGCCCATCTCGACCATGACGACGACCGCAACCACCTCATCGACCATCAGGCCCACCACCACCGATCATCCTCGTCACCCCTTCAGCGCTTTCGATCATCATCAACCCAATCAATCTGGTCAAGAACCAGATTGGTGCTAACCCAGACCAACCATCTTCAACCAAAAATCAACATCATCATCTCCACCATAGTGGAAACTTGTCCCTGGCTTCCGCCGGCTCATCTGCTGCTCCTCGTCCTATCTCCTCCGGCCCACTGAGTCACCCACCCAATCCGATCACCAACGAATCCTTACTGTCTTCCTCCATTGATCATCGCCATCAGCAACCACAGCAAGCCTCCCAATCGACCATCTCCCCGCTCACAACCATTGCCAACAAGCTACCGCATCTGGCTCTGTCTCAACAAGAGCCAATCAGACGTACTCTCAAATCCACCATCCAGATCCTCCCAAACTACCCTCAAGATCCTCATCAGCCTCAATCCTCGCCCATCATCTGATCCAACCGACGACCACAAGCTACCGCTTGCGGCCGTCGGAACCTTCACCCCGCTGTTGCCGCCGATCAGGCAACGACAGCCGTCGTTGACACCCGCGACCGCTGTCGCGGGTGTCCATCTGGTTGCCCGCGGTCATTCTCAACGCGGGCAAAATTTCTTTTTTTCCTCTCATCTCATCTTTTTTTATGTTTTCATTTTCCCGCACCTATTTGCAGTATCTCTTGTACATAGTATACAGGGCCTCATGTCTATAAAAGGAGGGGCTCTCCCCTGCCTTTTGGCCCAGCATCCAAGGAATCCATCAGACCATCATCATAATCAAACTTATCCGTGGGCATCCTTCCCACTTATCTGAGCAATTTATCCGGGTATATCCATGATTGCCCCTTGATCCTTTGAGCCTCCATACTCAAACTCTGTCCCTTGTGACCTTGATCCTTATCACCAACCAATAGCCTTGCTGGTTGAAGAAGAATTCCTGTCTGAATTCTTGGGTGTGTTATACCACTCTGATCCCTTTTTCCGACCATACTAGTCTTGATCTCTCCTTGATCATCTTTCTGGAGCCAATCACGTTTGATTGAAGAGGTTTTATTAAGCTTAAAACCTGGAGTGTTATACCTCCCTTCTTCTTTAAGGTTGAATTTCGCCACGCTATTCTTGAGTCCCTTGAGAAGTGTTGGGATATTCTTGCTTGAATTTGTTATTGATTTGCTTCTAGAGCTTCATAAACAAATTGCTTTTGTTTGTTCAGCCTCCCACAGTTATCTGGTACCCTTCAAGCGCTTGATTGCGGAGAGTTGGGCAGGTTCATTGAGAACCTGGAGGTTGGTTGGGATTGAGTAGATCTTTCCTAATCAGCTGCTGACGACCAGAGTTATTAGCTTGTGGGCGTTGTTACTTACAACTGCCTTGTTCTATTGAACTCTGAACAAACCTTGACTTATTTGTTCAAGTCTTTATCTGCACCATCTTGCCTCAGATAGTGTTGTTTCCATTGCTACCAACAACTCTTATCCTCTTCCCTTACTTTGATTCCTCATCCATAAGGTTCTGGACCTTGATTCTGGTTACATTTAAATATTATTGTAACTCCTAGGAGGGCAGCCTAAACAGCACCTTTCCCCTCCACAGAACTGCCACGGCTTAGCACCGTTTGGAGTCTTACACCGTTAAACGCCGATCTTCACCTGAGCCTCCTTCCTCTGATGTGGAAGGCATGGAAGTAGAAAGGGAACCGCTTATGGAAAGGTTCCAGGACAACACTGATCCTCCCCCTCTTCAACCTGCCCAACTCTCAGATCCTCTTCCATCACCTATTACACCTGATCTTCCTCCCTCCACCCAGCCCAAAGTTTGATTTGAGAGGGGCATCTCCAAGGACTACCCTAATGCTGTGGAAGGAGTATTAAAGAAAATTTCTGATCTTAAAATCCCCAATCTATCTGTGGCTGAACTCCTGTCAATCTCTCCATCTGTGGCAGAAGGGATGAAGAAATGGGTTTCTTGTCAACGTGTGGAGATTGGTCCGGACAAATTAAAGGTCTCCTCTGGTACTCTGATAGAGGATTCTGGTGGAACAGATCCCTTTTCAGATAACAAACTGTATTCCTGTCCTCTTGGTTTTCTTCCATGTTGTCTTGGTGATTCAACTAAAATGGTTTCTCTCCTCGTGGATTCAGGTTCTCAGCTCAACTTGATTTCGGACTCCATGGCCTGCAAGCTAAAAATTAGCCCAAGGGTCAGTTTCAACTCGGCGGTTTATGGAATTGGGAATCAGTCCTGTGAACTGGTTGGTATTGCTGAGGATATTCCTGTTCAAATTGGTCAAAATATTGTTGGCACCTGTCACTTCTGGATCACTCTTCTGGATGGTCCCATGATCTTGGGAAGGCCTTTCTTAATGGACTTTGGTGCTACCCTGATGTTTTCTGATCAAGTTGGGGAGAGAATTCTCCTCCCTGATGCTGATGGCAGAAAGATTGAAGTCCCTTTTTGTTCTTTGGATTCTGGTCGTTGGGACAGAGACTTCCCTGGTCACCCTCCCAAATCTGTCCTGAAAGGAAAGCAGAAAGAAAACTCTCATTCCTTTCATCCTCATTTTTTAGCAGAATAGTTGGCCCTACTGATATTTGTAGTTCTCCTCAGCCTCAGACTTCAACTCATGGACCAACTCCCACCTCAGAGGCCCATCTTTCTTTTTCCTCATAACTTTATTCTCATCCAAATAAGATCAAAACCCAAACATATGAAAAATTCAAAAAATCCAAAAATATTTCTTCTCTGTCTGGATCTGTTCTATCTTCCTTTCCTTTTTCTTTTCAGCCTGATCACTCATCTTCTATTCCGGTTTTAAATCTCTGCAATGAGTCTAAACTAGATCTTGATCTCAATTCTTTTCTTGGTGGCTTTGGTATGAAGGAGTTTAATCTTAGGTGGAGGAAATTTGGGGTAGAAGTAATTCCTCCCAATTGTGCACCACCAAGGGTTTCTACTACTGTTATTCTTGAAACTCTACCCTGTGCCACACATGTGAGCAATGTGTTATCTTTTGGATCCTCTTTTATGGAGAAGGCACCTTTCAAGGACGCAGCAGAACATTGAACTTGGAAGATGTTGGAACACGGCCTCAGTTTTTGTAGTCAGGTTTCACTGGTCAATGCTTGGAGGAAGCAGGGATTCCTCTTCTTTGCCACCAAGTACAAACCAGTTGCAAAGAAGGTCCAGCCAGTCAAACAACGAATGCCTCTCAACCTTAACCCTCCTCTTATGGGTCCCCCGCTACCCTGCAATTGTTACTGTGGTCTATCCAAATCCCTCACTGGTCCATTTATTCCCTCTGGTCGGGTCACCAAAGAACGTCTGAAAGTGGTCAATTTTGGTCCCGATGGATGGCTTCTTCCTGATGAGTTAAATTTGATCAAAAATATCTTGTCTCTAAGGGAAAAATCAATTGCATTCTGTGACGAAGAGAGAGGTCTCTTGAAAGAATCCTATGGTCTCCCTTACATCCTCCCGGTAGTTGAACATGACCCTTGGCAAAAGAAAAAGATCCCAATCCCTGCTGCTAAAGTTGACGAATTCATCAAGTTGGTCCGCAAACAAGTCCAAACCGGTTTATACAAACAATTGACTTCTAGCTATTCCAGTCCTGTTTTCTGTGTTCTAAAGAGTAATGGTAAACTGAGAGTAGTTCATGATCTCCAACCTCTTAATAAAGTTACTATTAAAGACTCTGGCATGCCGCCTGCCACTGAAGAATTTGTTGAATCCTTCTCTGGGAGAGCTTGCTATGGTCTAGGTGACATTATGGGTGGCTATGACAAACGATCCTTGCATCCTATTTCTTGTCCCCTCACTACTTTCAATACTCCCCTGGGTCGATTTCAGTTGACTCGATTGCCTCAAGGTGCCACCAACTCGGTTGCAGTCTATCAGGCTCAGATGATGTGGATCCTCCAGGACAAAATCCCGGATCATGCGGGTATCTTTATTGAAGATGATGGGATTAAAGGTCCAGTTTCTGACAATGATAATGAGATCTTACCTTGGCACTCAGGAATCCGACAATTTGTCTGGGAGTGTGCTACTGTTTTGGAGAGAATTTTGTTTCAAATCGAGGAATCTGGCCTTACTGTCTCTGGATCAAAACTTGCCGCCTGTGTCCCTGCCTTGGAAATCGTTGGTCATATATTCTGCAAGGATGGAAGAAGGATGGCACCCTCTAAAGTCAACAAAATCATCTCCTGGCCTACCTCAATAAATCCAACGGAAGTTAGAGGTTTGCTAGGTGTTGTAACTTATGTCAGGATCTTCATTCCCTCATTATCCAAAATCTGTATTCCCTTGCGTCGCTTAACCAGGAATGATGCTGAATGGATTTGGACCCAAGACTGCGAACAATGATTTCAGTTTCTCAAAACAATTATTGGGAAAGACATTGTTTTGAAAAAGATCACTTATGGAAACGGAGCTGGCAAGATCAAGTTGGCAGTGGACTTGAGTTATCAATCTGTTGGGGCTGTTCTTACCCAGGAAGATGAAAATGGTTTGGATCGTCCTGCTCTGTATGAATCTCTTCTTTTCTCAGATGTGGAATCCAGGTACTCATAGCCAAAACTGGAACTTTGCGGTGTGGCCCAAATGTTGAAGAAGCTTCAGACTGTCCTTTGGGGTCAACACTTCGAGTTACAAGTCAATGCGTGATCTATTATTGAAATGATCAACGCCCCCAGCCTCCCAAATGCTCCCATGACTCGTTGGGTGGCTTTCCCCCAGTTGTTCTCTTTTGATATTGTTCACAGGCCTGGAAAATCTTTCACCATGCCTGATGGTTTATCTCGAAGACCTATTGGAGACAATGAATCAGAGGTTGGAGTGGATTTTGATGAGGAAGAACCCTTGGTCCTCCCTGTCTTTGCCTTCTCCTCCAAAAATTACTCTGGTTTCCAGCAAGGTTTCTGGCTTAAGTTGGAGCAGTACCTTTCAACTCTCCAAAGACCCCCTGATCTCTCTGCCAAAGAATTTTGGTCCCTTAAAAGGAAGTCCTCCAACTTCCTTGTCCAAGGTTCTAGGCTTATGAAAAGGTCAACTTCTTGTGCACTTGTTGTGGTCACTATCCCTTCCAAGCAAGATTTGATCCTGGAAAAACTCCATGAAGGCCTTGGTCATTGTGGGGAAACCAAAACTTATTGACAAATATCTGAACGATTCTGGTGGCCATCCCTGAAGAAATCTGTTGCTCAATGGTGTAGGAGTTGTGAAGTGTGCCAGAAACGTGATCTTAGGCGCCCGGCCAAAATTTGTTACCCCACTGGAGAATCCACTGTCTTTGGGAGGGTTGCTATGGATGTGGTTCACATTAAGGCTGGTGGAGCTAAGTAACTCATTGTGGCTAGAGATGATTTTTCTGGATGGGTTGAAGCAAAGTTTCTTAAGAACCTCAGCTCTGAATCAGTAGCAGCTTTCCTTCATGAGACTTGGACAATGTGTTTTGGCTTGGCCCAATCTTATTCTACGGATGTTGGCTCAGAATTTGGTGGAAAACTTGCTGAAATGATCCAATCGCTCCCTGGACAACATAGAGTTACTACTCCCTATTATCCTGAAGGACAAGGCATGGTGGAAAGAGGCCATGCTCCTTTGAAGGCTGCTCTTGTCAAATTGGCTGGTGAAAGTGGCAAGAATTGTCGAAAGTTTCTCCCCTTGGTCCTCTTCTCTGATCAAATTTCCACCAAGCAAAGCACTGGTTATTCTACTTATGAAATCATCTTTGGTCAGAGGGCTGTTCTTCCTCTTTATCTTGAGATTGAGTCTTTCTTGGGCATCCCCTGGGAACAAGTTTCCTCAACTACTGACCTATTAGTTTCCAGATCAAAGCAACTGGAGCAGAGTGAAGATATTCGTAACAAAGCTTATCAGAAGATGATGGAATCAAGGGCAAAATCAGTTCAGTATTGGGAAGAAAAACGCCGGAATCGAATCAGGGACCCTTTAAACCCTGGTGACCTGGTATTGGCTTATAATTGTTCCTTGGAAACTCAGTGGGGAAAACTTTTCTCTAACCGCTGGAATGGTCCTTACCAAGTAGTCCGTCAAGTTAGAGGTGGATCATATCTTTTGCAGGAGCTGGATGGTACTCAGATGGCCAGAAGGTTCTCTGCTGATCAGGTCAAAAATTTCACTCTTGTGGAGGCAACTTGTACCGGAAGTAAGTCCTCCCAATTTGTGCACCATCTGGGCAAGATCCTTGTCGTTTTGTGAAAACTCTACTTCATGCCACGCGTGTGAGCACTTGGGACGCCTCCTTCATTTTATCTCAGCCACTTCTAGGATTTTTGGTCAGATTGACAAATTTTTTCTCAACTGCTCTCAGGATCAAAATGGCCATCCTTTGGTTTCAATCATCTTTCTTTCCTTTCTTTTTTCTATGGCATCAAACTCGGGAGCAGACTAGGGACAGTCTTTAAGTTGGGGAGAGATGTGGTGCCCCATCCTGGACACCCTGGCCGCCTTAAGACCTCAATCCATAAACTGTTGCGCAAACATACCGTCCGGCTGAACAACTTATCCTCAGGCTCATTTAAACCATCCTTTACCCGCGCCGCGCGCGCTGCGCTTCCATTATCGGCGTCGTGCGCCGCGCCGCGCTCCTTTCATCTGCGCGCGTTGCGCGTCCTTTATCCGTGTTGCTTGTCATCTCCGCCGTTGTCATAGCACGTCCTCATCTTTGTTGTTGTGTGTCTTCATCTTTGTCATTGTGCGTCCCAATCTCCTCATTGCTACCGTTGCGCGGCGCTCATCCATGATTTACTGAATCCATCCCGACTGCACCCCCAAGCATTTGGCAAATCCTTGGATCCGTCAAACCTCCCATTGCACTTGATCTATCAGTTGTGGATCTCAAGGCTGTCAGGATTTACTCAACTTTCTCAAACCAATCTCCTATCCGCCCATCCGCGCTCTCATGGACTTCATCCGTCACCTTTCCTGGGACTCTCCCACCCGCTTCCACCTTTGGAAGAGTGCCAACAACCGCCCGCGGACATCCGCGGCGGTTTGGTTCATTTCTCTCTCCCACCCGCTTCCCCCTTTGGACAAGGGGTGGGTGACTCTGGTATTGTTACGCGCGCCCATCCACAGACGGACGCGAGTGACCACATGGTTGCCTTCCCTTGTCCGCTCTATTTGTAGAATCCGTTGTATATAGTCTAACAGGGCCTCCTGCCCATATAAGGAGGGGCTCTCCCCTGCCTTTTTGATCATCATTGGAAATCATCAGAACATGGAACAATCCAGAATGAAATCAGCACACCTTTGATCCTTGAGCCTCCATACTCAACCCTTTATCCCTGATCCTTATCACCAAACAATAGCCTTGCTGGTTGAAGAAAAATTCTGTCTGTTGGAATTTTTGAGTGTGTTATACCACTCCTTGATCCCTTCCTCTGACCATACTGGTCCTGATCCCTGATCACCTTTCTGGAGCCAATCAAAATTGATTGAAGAGGTCTTATTAAGCTTAAGACCTGGAGTGTTATACCTCCCCTTAGCTTCTTTGGAGTTGCATTCTGCCAGCCTACTCTTGAGTCCCTTGAGAAGTGTTGAGGTTATCCTTGCTTCAAATCAGTTACTGTTTGTTTTAGAGCTTCTTAAACATTGTTCTTTGTCTTGTACAGCCACCCTCAGTTATCTGGTACCCTTCAAGCGCTTGATTGCGGAGAGTTGGGCAGGTTCATTGAGAACCTGGAGGTTGCTTGGGTTTGAGTTGATCATCCCCAATCTTCTGCTGACAACCAGAGTTATTAGCTTGTGGGTGTTGTTTACACACAACAGCTTTTGTTCTTTGAACTCTAGGAAGACTTTAACTTCTTTTGTTCAAGTTTTCCCTGCATAATCTTGTCTCAGATAGTGCTGTTCCGTTGCTACCGAACTATTATCATCCTTATCCTCTACTCCTTGATTCCTCATTTACCAGGTTCTGGACCTTGATCTTGGTTACATTTAAATATTTTTGTAACACTCAGGAGGGCAGCCTAAACAGCACCTTTCCCCTCCGCAGAACTGCCACGGCCTAGCACCGTTTGGAGTCTTACACCGCCAGGAAATGTTCCAAATGGCCTAGGTGGAAAACAGCTTCCAAAGAAGAACTCAAATCAATTGAAACGCAAGAAGTTTGGGAAGAATATTATGGGGAACCAGAAAACATACTAAACATGACTTTGGTATTCAAGGTGAAAGAAAATTGCCACGGAGAACCCGTCAAATATAAAGCGCGCCTGTGCATGCAAGGATTCAACCAGGTTCAAGGTGTAGATTTTGAAGAGACTTGGGCTCCAACGGGTAAACTTGGATCCCTCTGTCTTGCTCTGATCTACGGCTTGAAAAATCAAATGACTTTTACTCAATTTGATGTAAAGGGAGCTTTTCTTCACGCTCCCTTGAATGAAACTGTAATAATAAGAAATCCTGAAGGATCAAACCAAAAATCTCCTTATCCCAAATTAAAAAATTGCTCTATGGACTACGCCAATTGCCTAAAAATTAGTACAACACACTTACCGCCTGGATCAAGTCCCAAGGATTCCGCAAATCCGTCAGCAACCCCTATTTTTATCTCAACTCCTAGTCAGGGGAAGTCCTCTACTTCCACATTGACAATCCAATTCTAGTAGGAAAGTCTGACTTGTTTGCAGCCAATTTCTTAAAAAGATTCTCAAATTCTTCCTGTCACTCACCAAATACGATCCTTGGGATGCTAATGCAATTTTACGGTGACAGTATATTCCTAAGCCAACCAAAACACATTGAGAGGGGCCTCAAAGAACTGGGTCTCACCAACTGCAAAAACATCAATACTCCTCTCACTCAAAACTTCCATCTCAAACCGGCTTCAGATGAAGATCACGCGCGGTTCTGTCAACTGAATATCAACTACCAATCTACGATTGGATTTCTGAATCATTTGTCTCAATATACTCGCCCAGACATTTCCTTTTCTGTCTCCAGTCTTGCAAGATTCAATGCAAAGCCGGGCCTCACTCACTGGACGGAAGTACGCAAAGTATGGAAGTACCTCAAGACCACAAAGGACTTCAAATTGACTCTTAAGCAAGACTCATCTAAGGAATCTATCTCAAGTTATAGTGACGCTACGTGGGGAGACAACCCCATTTCTTGCAAGTCTCAAACCGGATACATAGTCTTACACTACGGTAGTCCGGTCCTCTGGAATTCCTCAAGGCAACAAAATGTTACATACTCCTGAACTGAATATGAACTCAATGCCTTGCTCAATTGCTACCTCAAGTTGAAGTGGATCACCCATCTAGTTGAAGAAATCCATGGCACTACCTCCAATAAACCAATGATTTACATAGACAATAAAGGTTTAGATGATAAAATAAAGAAATTTGGGTCGCACTCCAAGTCACAACACATTGACATTAAAACTAAAGGCCTGCGGGAAGATTTTTTTCTTGTCAAGTTCGACCTGTGTCTTGTTCCCGCCGCTGAGATGATAGCAGATCCTCCAACTAAAGCTACCTCTGTGGGGGCCCTTCACCTTCTTCAACAAATCATATTTCCCAACCAACCTAATCAATCCTAGGTCGGTTCCATCTTACCAGTCACAAGGGGTGTTGAGTATTCCCCAGGTACTCTTCAGCCATCATCTCCTACTGCGCCTCCGCGCAGAGTACCTTACCACCTATTGTCATTTCTGAACGGGCCTCTGGGCGCAAATGCGCACTGAATCTACAACGTGGACCCCAATGTGGCCTTCTTGTACATACTCGGACTCACTGCTTCAGACAAATCATGCAACCATCAACCAACCATTTCATCCTACAGTTCTTATCATTTGATCCTCTTCTTCTTCCTTCTATCTTGTCTTTCTATGTTTCTTCTGACTATCTTCTTTATCTATTTCCATTCCCATTCTCCTTTCTTTTCCAATCTCCTCAACAACCATCCTTCCTCCATCAAATAAACGCTTGATCCAAATTAACCAATCTCTGACCGGTAAGATGACAACTTCTCCAACAAACCCTATTGAATTCAATCTAACTCTACAATCCAAACAGTCCTTCTCCTTCCACTCGAATTCCTTGTCTTCTATTTCTTTTCCTCCTCAATTGTCTCATTGTCTACAGACCTCCTCTAAACTCAAAGCTGTCTCATCAAACAACTCTCTTTGATCTACACTGTAGGATTCTACATTTCTTTCTCCACGCTTCCTGTCTCTTTGAAGATTCTTTCTGATACATTTCTTTCTGTCTATTCCTGATTTCTCAGCCCAAGCTGTTTATTGTTCTTAAGAAATAAATCTCAAACTTATTACGGTTAAAAGCCAAAGATCCTCCTACAAATCAAACCAATCAAGCTATGAAAAAACCAGCCGGAGCAAACGACTACTTTCATCAAGTTTCCCTGAAGGCATTGGTCGACGCCATACCTCATTTAAATGAAGAGAATTATTCCATCTGGCAAGACAAGATGTTAATGTTGTTTGACCTCAAAGATATCAAGGACGCTATCACTTGTAATTTGGGCCCCATGTCATCAAAACAAGATAGAGAAATTAGGGCAATATTATTATCCTAGCTTGACAGTACCACCCATGCAAATGTTGTCAATTCCACAAACATTTCCTCCTCTAAACTCTTATGGGCCAAAATTACAAGAAGATTCGCCTCCTCAGAGACAGCTAATCAAGCAAGAGTCTTCAACCACTTCCTTCACTCCGTCTTCTGTGGAAATGCCATTGAAAGCTTCATCACTGAAATGAGAAAAGCCATCACGAGAATGATGGAAGTTGGGATTGAGCTACCTAACGATATCTTGGCATAACTGCTACTATTCAAGTTTCCCCCTACACTTAAAAACCTCAAGCAAAAAATTATGCTCATAGAGAAGAATCTGACAATGGATGTTGTTTTCAATCACCTTATCCAATACCACAAAAAGAGAAAGGCACAGTCCAATCCAAATAAATCATCCACCAATGTCTCATTAGTCTTGACTAAGACGAGGAACTATAAGGACAAGAAGAGAGCTAAGATGAGATTCCGTGAAGGATATCATGATCCCAACGCACCTCATGCGGAGACTTCATGCTTCCATCTTCATCCCAAGATTGCACCCAAATGGTGGATCAAACAACAAAATGAGTGGAAGAACAAGATTAAAAAGAATCCAACAATCAACTACCACGCCTTACTGACTCTATGGATTAATTCCAATAATAACCCTAATCTACTCTTAGACCCTGGAGCTAACATACATATTTTTAACGATCTGAAGTTCTTCTCCTCCATAGAGCTACAAGAGGAGCCCAAGGAAATCAAGACTGGAAAACTAGAAGCTAATCTCAAAATACAAGGGATTGGATTGGTCAAACTTGAATGGAACAATTCTGTGATCATGCTCAAAGATTGCGCCTACATACCCGACATAGTTGTCAATCTGATCAGTCCTGGACTTCTCGCAAAGAAGAGATGTAACCTCACTCAAACCCAAAATACGTTCAAGGTGACCAGGGAGGACCAAATTGTGCTGAAGGGATCAATAAGAGATAATCTGTTTGTCATTGAAAAGCCACGCTTGACTGGCCAAAATAATGCAGTGAACTTCATCAATCAAACCTCTCAATCATATAATCTATCCAAATTGCACAAAATGTACGAGCAAACTTCTATATCCACTCTCAAACCTCTCCTAAAGGACTGCTTCTCAAACAACAAACTCCAGGCTTTTCAGTGTGATAACTGCATCAAGAGCAAAATTACCAGGTCTCCCTTTTGAAACTTCTCAGAACCAGCTAGTAAACCCTTAGAACAAATCCATCTTGATTTAGTTGGTCCAATCACTCCTCAGTTGAAGGCTGGCCATCATTAACTACTCACTCTGGTCGACAACCATACCGGCTACCTCGCATCTTTTCCTCTATATTCCAAAGATCAAACACCTGAAACAATCATCAATCTTCTACAAACCAAATATAAGCGTTTAAACTACTACCCTACCGAGATCTACTCAGATAAAGGAACAGAATTCTGCAATTCAACGTTAAAAGACTTTGAAAAAAGGAAATTTATCAAACTCCGCTGTGGAAACTAAAGGGGGCAACACCCCTGAAGTTGTCCTCAAGTTCCGGAAGTTATTGATCAAAGCGTCTGTAAGGAGATTGGATGAAGCCGGTCAAGAGAGAGAGAGGGAGAGATGGAGGGAGCGATAATAAGATGAATTCCTTCTTTTCCAATCCAATCCAATCCAATGCCATAAAAAGTAATAACCTCCTGTGCAGTCCAGTCCCTGAAGTGAAGTGAAGTATTTAAGTCCTCCCTCTCAACCCTAACCTAAGTACAACCACAAGTTAGCAAGAATGATGAAATACAACCCCTAAGCACAGAAACCTAGCCCAATCCTACCCCTCCATCCCTTGCCCCATAACTCATGCCCCTCAATATCAACGTACGCCCGGCTTGCCTTCCCGCGCGCGTCCGCCCAACAACCCGTTCCAGGTATCCGCGTACCCGCGTGACCCAATCCGCGCGTCTTGCAATGCGCGGTCCGCCTGGTCCGCGCGAGCCGTCCGATCCGCGCAAGCTTTCTGATCCGCGCAAGCCTTCCGACCCGCGCAAGCTTTCCAATCCGCGCAAGCCTTCCGATCCGCGCAAGCTTTCCGATCCGCACAAGCCTTCCGACCCGCGCAAGCTTTCCAATCCACGCAAGCCTTCCGATCTGCGCAAGCTTTCCAATCCGTGCAAGCTTTCCAATCCGTGCAAGCTTTCCAATCCGCGCAAGCTTTCCAATCCGCACAAGCCTTCCAATCCGCGCAAGCTTTCCGATCCGCGCAAGCTTTCCGATCGGCGCAAGCTTTCCAATCCGCGCAAGCTTTCCAATCCGCACCAGCCTTCCGATCCGCGCAAGCTTTCCGATCCGCGCAAGCTTTCTGGTCCGCGCAAGCTTTCTGGTCCGGGCAAGCTTTCTGGTCCGCGCGATCCGTTGTCTCCCGTCTCCAGGTGCTGAGCCCAACCCAACTGCTGCCGGGCCTACCTGACTGCTGCTGAGCCCGCAGCGCGGCTAGCTGCGGCAAGGCCCTTCCCATTTCTGAGCGCGCCGCCTGCAGCCCTTTCCTGACTTGCGTCCATAAAAGAGCACCACAACGCACTTCCAAGCTGTATCATCCACAACACAACGGATGAGTTGAAAGAGCCAATAGGACGATCATCAAATCCGCATGGTCCACTTTCTCCTCATCCCGCCTTGCTAAGAAATATTGGCATATAGTGACACACAGTTGTTGCTTTATGTTAAACCAAATCCCTTGAGAAGGTAACCAATCATCTCCCTGGTAACTCATGTTTGGTAAGACTCTCCCAGCTAATTACTTGCAACCAGTAGGTTCCTCTGTGATCTACCTTGCCAAACATCTTCAGAAAGGAAGAAAATTCGACCAAAAAGGTCTAGAAGGAGTTCTTATTGGATTCAACCCTATCTTTCATTCCTACTTGGTCCTAACTACGCTTGGAACCGTTGTAGAAACTAAACACGTCAAGTTCCTCAAGAATCAGCTCAACGACTTTCCTTTCTACAAGCCTGTCACAACTGCCCCTGGCGTGCAAGGGGCTGAAGGCACAGGCACTACTACTCATAGAACTCAAGGATGTTTGATTGGATTTCAATGAAGGAGATGAAAGGAGGAGTACAAGTGATGAGAAGGGGAAGGATGAGAAGAACAGTCCAGGAGGTTGTTGAAGAGAGAGTTGTTGAATCCTATAAGAGTAACACCAGGAAGGGGCAAGGTGATATGAGTCAAGCAGGCTGGGTGAAGGTTGTCTTGTTCTGAGATGACACCTACTGGCAGAGGGACTAACCAGTAAGAAGTAGTATACTAATTCCTTGGGGGGAATTAGTCCAGGAGGGAAGGAGAGGCCAGTATATGTGAGAGCTGAGAAGGAGGCCTTGAGGGATGAGTGGCTGGTGTTGCAGGTTGGAGTTCCCATGGTATTACATGTTGACTGATTGGGCTGGAGGCTGCAGTTGAATAATTGGGTGATGGGTCTATCCAGGAAGGTTTGACATGTACTGATCTGGAGTCCTGGGAGTATGGGCTGAACAGACAGTGGAGAGTATGTAATATGTATATACTAAGTGTAGTATGTACTAACTCATATACCAATTGGGTCGAGGAGTGATGAAGGTTGTACCAAGCCATGGAGAGAGTGAGAGGTCCTCAGAAGGTTGGCTGAATCACATGACAGGTGAGGTGTACATGGACATAGAGCTTATACCATACAGGGAGAGGGTGAAGCTGGTGGAAGAGGATGGAGACTGCAAGAGATGCAGAGGTAGTACTATCTGGTGGAAGGTACAGGATTAGTGAAGTTGGGTTTGATATGAGGGTGAGTTTGATGAAGAGATTGGATTGGTTTAGTTGAAGGAGTGTCTGAACTACGGTTATGACAGTACCCCCCCTGAAAGGGAAGGGGCAGCTCTTGATTCCCAAAGAAGGATGTGCTGGGGGTGAGGATTGAGGTCTGCTGTACTTGCTGGTTGGAAGCTGGCAGGCTTGGAAGCAAGTGAAGTATTGCACAGTGGCTTGGACTCAAAGTCTGAGGTTAGAATGGGAGTTTAAAAGGTTGAAGTTTGAAGTTGGAGATTTGAAGTTTGAGAAGTTTGAGAAGTTAGGCAAGTTGACTAGTTCAAAGTTCCACGTTCCGCAAGTTTGACTGGTTTGAAGCTCAAATTTCAATGTTTGACTGGTTCAACTTTGAATTTTGACTGGTTCAACTTCAAATTTTGAGTGGTTTGACTTCAAAGTTTGACTTCAAATTTTGACTGGTTTGACTTTGAAGTTTGACTGGTTCAACTTTGAAGTTTGACTGGTTTGACTTCGAAGTTTGACTGGTTTGACTTCGAAGTTCAACTGGTTTGACTTCAAAGTTTGACTGGTTTGACTTCGAAGTCCGACTGGTTTGACTTTGAAGTTAAACCGGTTTGACTTCAAAGTTTGACTGGTTTGACTTTGAAGTTTTGACTTGAAGGGGGTTGGAGAGGATTGGAGGGTGTTTAAAAGGGACTGAGGGGGATTCTTCCTTGGACTGGGTTGATGATGAGAGTGCTCCTGGAGGGATTGGATGAAAATGAAGGGAAATGAAAAAAATAGAGGAAGAGAAGAGAGAATGAAAAGAGGAGGTTCTGGAAGATGGTTGAAGAGGTTGGAAGTATTTGAGATGAAAGCTTATTGGAGGGTTCTGGGGATTGGTTTGAAGTTCTGATGGTGATGAATATCCAGAAGTGAAGTGGGAAGGTTTCCAGGAATTTTTGGGATGGATGATTGAGGATAATGGTGATTTGATGTTGATGGATTTGAGGATTGATTATTTGAAGGAAGAAGAAATATAAGGGATGGAAAAGGAATAGATAGGTGGACTGAAGGATATTTTGATTTGGAAGTATTTTCTGATATGATATTTAGGATGGAAAAGACTATTTGGAAGTTGAAGGATAGGAAGGAAAATATTTTATTTATTATTTATATTTTCTGTTCTTTTGGTTTTGATTTGATTTAGGAGCGCCGCGCCGCGCCACGCTCCTTTCATCCGCGCGCGTTGCGCGTCCTTTTTCTGTGTTGCTTGTCATCTCCGCCGTTGTCATAGCACGTCCTCATCTTTGTTGTTGTGTGTCTTCATCTTTGTCGTTGCGCGTCCCAATCTCCTCATTGCTACCCTTGCGCGGCGCTCATCCATGATTTACTGAATCCATCGCAACCGCACCCCCAAGCATTTGGCAAATCCTTGGATCCGTCAAACCTCCCATTGCACTTGATCTATCAGTCGTGGATCTCAAGGCCGTCAGGATTTACTCAACTTTCTCAAACCAATCTCCTATCCGACCATCCGCGCTCTCATGGACTTCATCCGTCACCTTTCCTGAGACTCTCCAACCCGCTTCCACCTTTGGAAGAGTGCCAACAACCGCCCGCGGACATCCGCGGCGGTTTGGTTCATTTCTCTCTCCCACACGCTTCCGCCTTTGGAAAAGGGGTGGGTGACTCTGGTATTGTTACGCGCGCCCATCCACAGACGGACGCGATTGACCACATGGTTGCCTTCCCTTTTCTGCTCTATTTGTAGAATCCGTTGTATATAGTCTAACAGGGCCTCCTGCCCATATAAGGAGGGGCTCTCCCCTGCCTTTTTGATCATCATTGGAAATCATCAGAAAATGGAACAATCCAGAATGAAATCAGCACATCTTTGATCCTTGAGCCTCCATACTCAACCCTTGATCCCTGATCCTTATCACTAACCAATAGCCTTGCTGGTTGAAGAAAAATTCTGTCCATTGGAATTTTTGAGTGTGTTATACCACTCCTTGATCCCTTCCTCTGAACATACTGGTCCTGATCCCTGATCACCTTTCTGGAGCCAATCACAATTTATTGAAGAGGTCTTATTAAGCTTAAGACCTGGAGTGTTATACCTCCCCTTAGCTTCTTTGGAGTTGCATTCTGCCAGCCTACTCTTGAGTCCCTTGAGAAGTGTTGAGGTTATCCTTGCTTCAAATCAGTTACTGTTTGTTTTAGAGCTTCTTAAACATTGTGCTTTGTCTTGTACAGTCACCCTCAGTTATCTGGTACCCTTCAAGCGCTTGATTGCGGAGAGTTGGGCAGGTTCATTGAGAACCTGGAGGTTGCTTGGGTTTGAGTTGATCATCTCCAATCTTCTGCTGACAACCAGAGTTATTAGCTTGTGGGCGTTGTTTACACACAACAGCTTTTGTTCTTTGAACTCTAGGAAGACTTTAACTTCTTTTGTTCAAGTTTTCCCTGCATAATCTTGTCTCAGATAGTGCTGTTCCGTTGCTACCGAACTATTATCATCCTTATCCTCTACTCCTTGATTCCTCATTTACCAGGTTCTGGACCTTGATCTTGGTTACATTTAAATATTTTTGTAACTCTCAGGAGGGCAGCCTAAACAGCACCTTTCCCCTCTGCAGAACTCCCACGGCCTAGCACCGTTTGGAGTCTTACATTTGGTCCCCCGGGCCGGGATCAAACCAGCAACCTTGGGATTTTCAGTCCCAACTTGAAGAATCAACTCCAAAATCCAATCCGATTTTTTTTCTTTTCTTTTTTTGTTCCTTTTTTTTTCTGATCCATGGAGGCAGCTTGGTCTCGAAGTAAGTCCTCCCAATTGTGCACCACCTGGGCAAGATCCTTGTTGTTTTTGTGAAACTCTACTCTTGCCACACTTGTGAGCCACCTTGGAACTCTGCTTGTTTGGATCTCTTAGGAACCCTTCAAAATAAAATCTGCTGGATCCTCTTTATCTGTTCGGGCCAAGATGGTCAAAATCAAACCTCAGAACAAAAATTTAGGCTTCAATGGGACCAATGTTGAATGATTCCTGGACTCCTATGAGATGGCTGCGGAAGTGGATGGTGCCAGTGAATATGATATGGCTTATCAGTTACGGTTTTTTATCTCTTCTGACGAAGTTATGGAGGTTATTGAATTGTTTGAGGGATTCAAAACTCACAACTGGCGGCTCCTGAAGGAGGCTATGTTAGCCTATTGGGGAAAAATAGATGTAGCCAGATTTACTTTGCAAGACTTGGATGCCCTGGTTTCTCAATGGATCTCCAATGGTGGTATCTCCTCAGCCTCTGACTATCAGAATTTCAGAAAATCTTGGGACCCTATCCAGTCCTATCTTATCCGGAACAATCACATTGATACGTTGCACAAAATTTGAGTGTGATTTTTTCAGTCTTTCTCTCCAGGAGTGCAGGAAAGAATTAAGGATGAATTGGTGAAATCTGGATCCATGATCACGACAAGAGACAATTGATTCAAGCTCCCTGCTTTCATGGTTCTTAGGAATACTGTGGATAAAGTGATGAAAGGTCAAACAGCTCTCACCTTTGAAAAACCTAAAATCACTGAACCAGTCCTTGCCCCCTCTTTTCAAGCATGCAACGAAATCATGAATAACATGGAAGCCAATCGCAGACCTAAACCCAATCCGCAGACTCACCGGGAGACACCTACTATAGATGAGATTAATAAATTACTTCAGGCATTTGAGAATAAAATAGATCAGAAAATATCCTCTTTAGCCACTCCTAAACCTGCTAATTCTGTTCCTAAGTCTACTATAGTCTGTTATTACTGCCATAGGGAAGGCCATGGTACCAGTAGATGTCCTGAACTCCAGAAGGACAAGGAGGAGAAGTTAGTAGAGCAGAAGGGAAATAATTTTTTCCTTCCTAATGGTGCTTTGATACCTTTTGATTCGTCTCAACCAATCCATCATGTGGTGGCCTCATACCAACCACCAACCCCTAAGAAGGCATCCTTGGTCTCTGTGGATTTTTGATCATCATGTGGAATTCTGCAACCTTGGTATCCTCCAGCTATCACTTCTTCCAGCTTCCCTGGCACCTATCAATCCAATCCAGCTGGAAAACGCCATGAGGAACCAAAACCTCATAAGTCTCCTCCTGTTCCATCCTCCATTCTGCAAAAACCCGTTAAACGCCGATCTTCACCTGAGCCTCCTTCCTCTGATGTGGAAGGCATGGAAGTAGAAAGGGAACCGCTTATGGAAAGGTTCCAGGACAACACTGATCCTCCCCCTCTTCAACCTGCCCAACTCTCAGATCCTCTTCCATCACCTATTACACCTGATCTTCCTCCCTCCACCCAGCCCAAAGTTTGATTTGAGAGGGGCATCTCCAAGGACTACCCTAATGCTGTGGAAGGAGTATTAAAGAAAATTTCTGATCTTAAAATACCCAATCTATCTGTGGCTGAACTCCTGTCAATCTCTCCATCTGTGGCAGAAGGGATGAAGAAATGGGTTTCTCGTTGACGT
Source organism: Puccinia polysora (assembly GCA_025617555.3). Lineage (NCBI taxonomy): Eukaryota > Fungi > Basidiomycota > Pucciniomycetes > Pucciniales > Pucciniaceae > Puccinia > Puccinia polysora. The sequence goes on along the minus strand of CM062614.1, from coordinate 14,035,187 downwards.
GTGGAGATTGGTCCGGACAAATTAAAGGTCTCCTCTGGTACTCTGATAGAGGATTCTGGTGGAACAGATCCCTCTTCAGATACCAACCTGTATTCCTGTCCTCTTGGTTTTCTTCCATGTTGTCTTGGTGATTCAACTAAAACGTTTTCTCTCCTTGTGGATTCAGGTTCTCAGCTCAACTTGATTTTGGACTCCATGGCCTGCAAGCTTAAAATTAGCCCAAGGGTCAGTTTCAACTCTGCGGTCTATGGAATTGGGAATCAGTCCTGTGAACTGGTTGGTATTGCTGAGGATATTCCTGTTCAAATTGGTCAAAATATTGTTGGCACCTGTCACTTCTGGATCACTCTTCTGGATGGTCCCATGATCTTGGGAAGGCCTTTCTTAATGGACTTTGGTGCTACCCTGATGTTTTCTGAACAAGTTGGGGAGAGAATTCTCCTCCCTGATGCTGATGGCAGAAAGATTGAATTCCCTCTTTGTTCTTTGGATTCTGGTCGTTGGGAAAGAGACTTCCCTGGTCACCCTCCCAAATCTGTCCTGAAAGGAAAGCAGAAATAAAAATCTCATTCCTTTCATCCTCATTTTTTAGCAGAATAGTTGGCCCTACTGATATTTGTAGTTCTCCTCAGCCTCAGACTTCAACTCATGGACCAACTCCCACCTCAGAGGCCCATCTTTCTTTTTCCTCATCACTTTCTTCTCATCCAAATAAGATCAAAACCCAAACATATGAAAAATTCAAAAAATCCAAAAATATTTCTTCTCTTTCTGGATCTGTTCTATCTTCCTTTCCTTTTTCTTTTCAGCCTGATCACTCATCTTCTATTCCAGTTTCAAATCTCTGCAATGAGTCTAAACTAGATCTTGATCTTTATTCTTTTTTTGGTGGCTTTGGTATGAAGGAGTTTAATCTTAGGTGGAGGCAATTTGGGGTAGAAGTAAGTCCTCCCAATTGTGCAACACCAAGGGCTTCTACTACTGTTATTCTTGAAACTCTATCCTTTGCCACACATGTGAGCAATGTGTTATCTTTTGGATCCTCTTTTATGGAGAAGGCACCTTTCAAGGACGCAGCAGAACATTGGACTTGGAAGATGTTGGAACACGGCCTCAGTTTTCGTAGTCAGGCTTCACTGGTCAATGCTTGGAGGAAGCAGGGATTCCTCTCCTTTGCCACCAAGTACAAACCAGTTGCAAAGAAGGTCCAGCCAGTCAACCAACCAATGCCTCTCAACCTTAACCCTCCTCTTATGGGTCCCCCGCTATCCCGCAATCCTTACTGTGGTCTATCCAAATCCCTCGCTGGTCCATTTATTCCCTCTGGTCGGGTCACTGAAGAACGTCTGAAAGTGGTCAATTTTGGTCCAGATGGATGGCTTCTTCCTGATGAGTTAAATTTGATCAAAAATATCTTGTCTCTAAGGGAAAAATCAATTGCATTCTGTGACAAAGAGAGAGGTCTCTCGAAAGAATCCTATGGTCTCCCTTACATCATCCCGGTAGTTGAACATGACCCTTGGCAAAAGAAAAAGATCCCAATCCCTGCTGCTAAAGTTGACGAATTCATCAAGTTGGTCCACAAACAAGTCCAAACCGGTTTATACAAACAATCGACTTCTAGCTATTCCATTCCTGTTTTCTGTGTTCTAAAGAGTAATGGTAAACTGAGATTAGTTCATGATCTCCAACCTCTTAATAAAGTTACTATTAAAGACTCTGGAATGCCGCCTGCCACTGAAGAATTTGTTGAATCCTTCTCTGGGAGAGCTTGCTATGGTCTAGGTGACATTATGGGTGGCTATGACAAACCATCCTTGCATCCTATTTCTTGTCCCCTCACTACTTTCAATACTCCCCTGGGTCAATTTCAGTTGACTCAATTGCCTCAAGGTGCCACCAACTCGGTTGCAGTCTATCAGGCTCAGATGATGTGGATCCTCCAGGACGAAATCCCGGATCATGCGGGTATCTTTATTGATGATGGTGGAATTAAAGTTCCAGTTTCTGACTATGATAATGAGCTCTTACCTTGGCACTCAGGAATCCGACAATTTGTCTGGGAGTATGCTACTGTTTTGGAGAGAATTTTGTTTCAAATTGAGGAATCTGGCCTTACTGTCTCTGGATCAAAACTTGCCGCCTTTGTCCCTGCCTTGGAAATCGTTGGTCATATATTCTGCAAGGACGGAAGAAGGATGGCACCCTCTAAAGTCAACAAAATCATCTCCTGGCCTACCCCAATAAATCCAACGGAAGTTAGAGGTTTCCTAGGTGTTGTAAATTATGTCAGGATCTTCATTCCCTCATTATCCAAAATCTGTATTCCCTTGCGTTGCTTAACCAGGAATGATGCTGAATGGATTTGGACCCAAGACTGCGAACAATCATTTCAGTTGCTCAAAACAATTTTTGGGAAAGACATTGTTTTGAAAAAGATCACTTATGGACACGGAGCCGGCAAGATCAAGTTGGAAGTTGACTCGAGTTATCAATCTGTTGGGGCTGTTCTTATCCAGGAAGATGAAAATGGTTTGGATTGTCCTGCTCTGTATGAATCTCTTCTTTTCTCAGATGTGGAATCCAGGTACTCCCAGCCAAAACTGGAACTTTGCGGTGTGGCCCAAATGTTGAAGAAGCTTCAGACTGTTCTTTGGGGTCAACGCTTTGAGTTAAAAGTCGATGCGCGATCTATTATTGAAATGATCAACGCCCCCAGCCTCCCAAATGCTCCCATGACTCGTTGGGTGGCTTTCCCCCAGTTGTTCTCTTTTGATATTGTTCACAGGCCTGGAAAATCTTTCACCATGCCTGATGGTTTATCTCAACGACCTATTGGAGACAATGAATCAGAGGTTGGAGTGGATTTTGATGAGGAAGAACCCTTGGTCCGCCCTGTCTTTGCCTTCTCCTCCAAAAATTACTCTGGTTTCCAGCAAGGTTTCTGGCTTAAGTTGGAGCAGTACCTTTCAACTCTCCAAAGACCCCCTGATCTCTCTGCCAAAGAATTTTGGTCCCTTAAAAGGAAGTCCTCCAACTTCCTTGTCCAAGGTTCTAGGCTTATGAAAAGGTCAACTCCTTGCGCACTTGTTGTGGTCACTATCCCTTCCAAGCAAGATTTGATCCTGGAAAAACTCCATTATGGCCTTGGTCATTGTGGGGAAACCAAAACTTATCGACGAATATCTGAACGATTCTGGTGGCCATCCCTGAAGAAATCCGTCGCTCAATGGTGTAGGAGTTGTGAAGTGTGCCAGAAACGTGATCTTAGGCGCCCGGCCAAAATTCGTTACCCCACTGGAGAATCCACTGTCTTTGGGAGGGTTGCTATGGATGTGGTTCACATTAAGGCTGGTGGAGCTAAGTAACTCATTGTGGCTAGAGATGATTTTTCTGGATGGGTTGAAGCAAAGTTTCTTAAGAACCTCAGCTCTGAATCAGTAGCAGCTTTCCTTCATGAGACTTGGACAATGCCTTATGGCTTGGCCCAATCTTATTCTACGGATGGTGGCTCAGAATTTGGTGGAAAACTTGCTGAAATGATCCAATCGCTCCCTGGACAACATAGAGTTACTACTCCCTATTATCCTGAAGGACAAGGCATGGTGGAAAGAGGCCATGCTCCTTTGAAGGCTGCTCTTGTCAAATTGGCTGGTGAAAGTGGCAAGAATTGTCAAAGGTTTCTCCCCTTGGTCCTCTTCTCTGATCAAATTTCCACCAAGCAAACCACTGGTTATTCTCCTTATGAAATCATCTTTGGTCAGAGGGCTGTTCTTCCTCTTGATCTTGAGATGGAGTCTTTCTTGGGCATCCCCTGGGAAAAAGTTTCCTCAACTACTGACCTATTAGTTGCCAGATCAAAGCAACTGGAGCAGAGTGAAGATATTCGTAACAAAGCTTATCAGAAGATGATGGAATCAAGGGCAAAATCAGTTCAGTATTGGGAAGAAAAACACAGGAATTGAATCAGGGACCCTTTAAACCCTGGTGACCTGGTATTGGCTTATAATTGTTCCTTGGAAACTCAGTGGGGAAAACTTTTCTCTAACCGCTGGAATGGTCCTTACCAAGTAGTCCGTCAAGTTAGAGGTGGATCATATCTTTTGGAGGAGCTGGATGGTACTCAGATGGCCAGAAGGTTCTCTGCTGATCAGGTCAAAAAATTTCACTCTTGTGGAGGCAACTTGGTCCGGAAGTAAGTCCTCCCAATTTGTGCACCATCTGGGCAAGATCGTTGTTGTTTTGTGAAAACTCTACTTCATGCCACGCGTGTGAGCACTTGGGACGCCTCCTTCATTTTATCTCAGCCACTTCTAGGATTTTTGGTCAGATTGACAAATTTTTTCTCAACTGCTCTCAGGATCAAAATGGCCATCCTTTCGTTTCAATCATCTTTCTTTCCTTTCTTTTTTCTATGGCATCAAACTCGGGAGCAGACTAGGCATAGTCTGTAAGTTGGGGAGAGATGTGGTGCCCCATCCTGGACACCCTGGCCGCCTTAAGACCTCAATCCATAAACTGTTGCGCAAACGTACCGTCCGGCTGAACAACTTTTCCTCAGGCTCATCCAAACCGTCCTTTACCCGCGCGCGCTGCGCCTTCCATTATCCGCGTCGCGCGCCGCGCCGCGCTCCTTTCATCCGCGCGCGTCGCGCTTCCTTTATCCGTGTTGCTTGTCATCTCCGCCGTTGTCATAGCACATCCTCATCTTTGTTGTTGCGTGTCTTCATCTTTGTTGTTGCGCGTCCCAATCTCCTCATTGCTACCGTTGCTTGGCGCTCATCCATGATTTACTGAATCCATCCCGACTGCACCCCCAAGCATTTGGCAAATCCTTGGATCCGTCAAACCTCCCATTGCACTTGATCTATCAGTCGTGGATCTCAAGGCCGTCAGGATTTACTCAACTTTCTCAAACCAATCTCCTATCCGACCATCCGCGCTCTCATGGACTTCATCCGTCACCTTTCCTGGGACTCTCCCACCCGCTTCCACCTTTGGAAGAGTGCCAACAACCGCCCGCGGACATCCGCGGCGGTTTGGTTCATTTCTCTCTCCCACCCGCTTCCGCCTTTGGAAAAGGGGTGGGTGACTCTGGTATTGTTACGCGCGCCCATCCACAGACGGACGCGAGTGACCACATGGTTGCCTTCCCTTTTCTGCTCTATTTGTAGAATCCGTTGTATATAGTCTAACAGGGCCTCCTGCCCATATAAGGAGGGGCTCTCCCCTGCCTTTTTGATCATCATTGGAAATCATCAGAACATGGAACAATCCAGAATGAAATCAGCACACCTTTGATCCTTGAGCCTCCATACTCAACCCTTGATCCCTGATCCTTATCACCAAACAATAGCCTTGCTGGTTGAAGAAAAATTCTGTCTGTTGGAATTTTTGAGTGTGTTATACCACTCCTTGATCCCTTCCTCTGACCATACTGGTCCTGATCCCTGATCACCTTTCTGGAGCCAATCACAATTGATTGAAGAGGTCTTATTAAGCTTAAGACCTGGAGTGTTATACCTCCCCTTAGCTTATTTGGAGTTGCATTCTGCCAGCCTACTCTTGAGTCCCTTGAGAAGTGTTGAGGTTATCCTTGCTTCAAATCAGTTACTGTTTGTTTTAGAGCTTCTTAAACATTGTGCTTTGTCTTGTACAGCCACCCTCAGTTATCTGGTACCCTTCAAGCGCTTGATTGCGGAGAGTTGGGCAGGTTCATTGAGAACCTGGAGGTTGCTTGGGTTTGAGTTGATCATCCCCAATCTTCTGCTGACGACCAGAGTTATTAGCTTGTGGGCGTTGTTTACACACAACAGCTTTTGTTCTTTGAACTCTAGGAAGACTTTAACTTCTTTTGTTCAAGTTTTCCCTGCATAATCTTGTCTCAGATAGTGCTGTTCTGTTGCTACCAAACTATTATCATCCTTATCCTCTACTACTTGATTCCTCATTTACCAGGTTCTGGACCTTGATCTTGGTTACATTTAAATATTTTTGTAATGCTCAGGAGGGCAGCCTAAACAGCACCTTTCCCCTCTGCAGAACTGCCACGGCCTAGCACCGTTTGGAGTCTTACACCGCCAGGAAATGTTCCAAATGGCCTATGTGGAAAACAGCTTCCAAAGAAGAACTCAAATCAATTGAAACGCAAGAAGTTTGGGAAGAATATTACGGGGAACCAGAAAACATACAAAACATGACTTTGGTATTCAAGGTGAAAGAAAATTGCCACGGAGAACCCGTCAAATATAAAGCGCGCTGTAGAGACTCCTGTGGGATTATATAAATAAAGTAGCAAATAGCTTGCTGGCAGTCCTTGAAGGGGAATTTAGTATTGCTTCTACTCCTTTGGAGTAATAGTATATACTAAGAGTGTTTTTGAATTGTCTGCCCTTCTAGTACTATAGTAAGTCTGCACAATAATTTATTTAAATTAATGGCTGGTTTCTTTGAGACTTAAAATAGGTCTCAGATCAGACCTAGGTTAGTTATTAATTTTTATTGGTAGGGTTTGTTGAAGAATAGACCAGATGTATTGGATTATTGGTTAATTATTGATCAGATATATGTGATCTTAACCAGTATCCCAATATCAAAGGGTTCAAGGGTTTTATCAAAGGGATGGTTCAGGAGAGGACCCAAGGATGGGTTTACCCACAGGAGGCTGGGTAGAGGAAAGGTTGGTAGTTTCTTTTTGTTGTGCTCTCTTTCTTTGTAAGGGTTATTTATTAATTAATGGGTGGGTTTTCTTTAATCTGGTGCTGAATATTTAGGTCACAGAAGAACCCTTATTCAAGCACCTGTTGGGTGGTTTAACTGGTTAAATATGGTTAATAAATTGGTTTCTGATTTCCTGTTTCTTTATAATTGGTTCACTACTAATATGTATCTGGGTAGGTACCACAGATGGATGGGTTTATGGGGTGGATGGATAGATGATGAGATGGGTGGTTATGATACAACTTGGATAGGGCAGAGAGGCCCTCCTTAAATAGAAAATTCCTGCCCCCAGGGGTGCTCAAGCCCTCCCCTGAGGGTTCTACCTGTTCTGGTGAGGAACAGTGAGATACAGTTACATGAGGCATTTCTGCTGGTTGGAAAAATGTTATACAGTTACATGAGGCATTTCTGCTGGTTGGAAAAAGCTTGTACAGGGGTTTCCTGCATGCACAGCCTTGCATAAATTGCTGTGTAGTGCTGATAAGATGTATTGCTGTGCTGTACTGGTAGTTTGTTCAGTGCTACTTGATTCTACCTACATGTATTGCTGTGCAATACTGGTGGTTTGTTTGGTTCTTCTTAAGTCTGGTCCCACTTCCTCCTGCATATATTTCTCCTGTATAACTTCTGCACAGCCTCCTGTATTTATTGCTCTTGTATTTTCTTCTGCACAGCCTCCTGTATTTATGGTCTTGTATCTGCTCCTGCACAGCCTCCTGTATTTATTGTTCTTGTATTTGCTTCTTCACAGCCTCTTGTATGTATGCTTGCATGTTTGTTTGGTTTTGGTTGAGACTGGTTTGACTTCCTCCTGCATATATTGTTCCTGTATGCCTCTGCACAGCCTCTGGTTTGTGTATTTGCTGATGGGGTGACTGGATCTGGTCTGCTTGCACTGCCTCCTGGATCTGTATTGCTGTATGGTGATGAGGTGACTGGATCTGACTGATTGCACTGCCTCCTGGATCTGTATTGCTGTATTCTTATCTGGACTGGTTGTTGTGTGGTCCTGGTCTTGAGGATAAGCTGCCACTGGTATGTACTTGAGGGTTTACTAGGTATGCCTTAGGTCTTCCGCAGAGATGTGACACCTGGGTGGGTATGAGCTTGCCACAGTTGAAGGTTTCTTGGGCTGTATCTTCTAATCCATGAGAGATAGAGGGGTATGTTGGCTGAGTGACTATGGGTTATTTTCAATTTAGAATCCATTTCTGAGGTTAATTTGAGGGTTTGAGCTGTTGTTACACTAGAAAAGTGAGTCTGATGGCTATAGGACAGGTTTGGACTACCACAGCGCCTGTGCGTGCAAGGATTCAACCTGGTTCAAGGTGTAGATTTTGAAGAGACTTGGGCTCCAACGGGTAAACTTGGATCCCTCTGTCTTGCTCTGATCTAGGCTTGAAAAATAAAATGACTTTTACTCAATTTGATGTAAAGGGAGCTTTTCTTCACGCTCCCTTGAATTAAACTGTAATAATAAGAAATCCTGAAGGATTGAACCAAAAATCTCCTTATCTCAAATTAAAAAAATAGCTCTATGGACTACGCCAATTGCCTAAAAATTGGTACGACACACTTACCGCCTGGATCAAGTCCCAAGGATTCCGCAAATCCGTCAGCAACCCCTGTTTTTATCTCAACTCTAAGTCAGGGGAAGTCCTCTACTTCCACGTTGACAATCTAATTCTAGTAGGAAAGTCTGACTTGTTTGCAGCCAATTTCTTAAAAAGATTCTCAAATTCTTCCTGTCACTCACCAAATACAATCCTTGGGATGCTAATGCAATTTGATGGTGACACTATATTCCTAAGCCAACCAAAACACATTGAGAGGGGCCTCGAAGAACTGGGTCTCACCAACTGCAAAAACATCAATACTCCTCTCACTCAAAACTTCCATCTCAAACCGGCTTCAGATGAAGATCACGCGCGGTTCTGTCAACTGAATATCAACTACCAATCTACAATTGTATTGCTGAATCATTTGTCTCAATATACTTGCCCAGACATTTTCTTTGCTGTCTCCAGTCTTGCAAGATTCAATGCAAAGCCGGGCCTCACTCACTGGACAGAAGTACGCAAAGTATGGAAGTACCTCAAGACCACAAAGGACTTCAAATTGACTCTTAAGTACGACTCATCTAAGGAATCTATCTCAAGTTATAGTGACGCTACGTGGGGAGACAACCCCATTTCTTGCAAGTCTCAAACCGAATACATAGTCTTACACTGCGGTAGTCCGGTCCTCTGGAATTCCTCAAGGCAACAAAATGTTACATACTCCTCAACTGAATATGAACTCAATGCCTTGCTCAATTGCTACCTTGAGTTGAAGTGGATCACCCATCTAGTTGAAGAAATCCATGGCACTACCTCAAATAAACCAATGATTTACATAGACAATAAAGGTTTAGATGATAAAATAAAGAAATTTGGGTCGCACTCCAAGTCACAACACATTGACATTAAAACTAAAGGCCTGCGGGAAGATTTTTTTCTTGTCAAGTTTGACCTGTGTCTTGTTCCCACCGCTGAGATGATAGCAGATCCTCTAACCAAAGCTACCTCCGTGGGGGCCCTTCACCTTCTTCAACAAATCATATTTCCCAACCAACCTAATCAATCCTAGGTTGGTTCCATCTTACCAGTCACAAGGGGTGTTGAGTATTCCCCAGGTACTCTTCAGCCATCATCTCCTACTGCGCCTCCTCGCAGAGTACCTTACCACCTATTGTCATTTCTGACCGGGCCTCTGGGCGCAAATGCACACTGAATCTACAACGTGGACCCCAATGTGGCCTTCTTGTACATACTCGGACTTACTGCTTCAGACAAATCTTGCAACCATCAACCAACCATTTTATCCTCCAGTTCTTATCATTTGATCCTCTTCTTCTTCCTTCTATCTTGTCTTTCTATGTTTCTTCTGACTATCTTCTTTATCTATTTCCATTCCCATTCTCCTTTCTTTTCCAATCTCCTCAACAACCATCCTTCCTCCATCAAATAAACGCTTGATCCAAATTAACCAATCTCTGACCGGTAAGATGACAACTTCTCCAACAAACCCTATTGAATTAAATCTAACTCTACAATCCAAACAGGCCTTCTCCTTCCACTCAAATTCCTTGTCTTCTATTTCTTTTCCTCCTCAATTTTCTAATTGTCTACAGAACTCCTCTAAACTCAAAGCTGTCTAAACGAACAACTCTCTTTGATCTACGCTGTAGGATTCTACATTTCTTTCTCCACGCTTCCTGTCTCTTTGAAGATTCTTTCTGATAAATTTCTTTATGTCTATTCCTGATTTCTCAGCCCAAGCTGGTTATTGTTCTTAAGAAATAAATCTCAAACTTATTAAATAAAAGTATAAAAATTTCCAAGGTCATAGCATAGATGCAAGGCAATAGAATCTGAGCATAAAAGGGTGTAATGGGTGAGACAGGAAGGAGTGACATGAGAGACAATGAAAATATGAGGATGTAGCTTATGCAGGGTAAGGGACTAGCCCAATTTCAAACTATAAAGTTTGTGTGGCTAACTAGCATGGGTGTGAGCTAGTGACAGTGCATGACCAGGAATGGGAACCCAAGGGCCATTGATACCCAGGGTGAAGAGCAGAGCTCAAACGGTTGGTCAACTGGAGTAGAGTTAACTGCAAGGTTTGCAAGTAGGTGCTGAGTAAGTTTCCAAGAATGGAAGGTTGTTATGCAAGCCAGAGTTGATAAGCAGAAAGCAACATTGATGTTTTTGTTCTATGTGTGTCTTACGTATGGACTGAGGTAGATGGTACTGAGGAAAGGATATGTCTAAGTGAGAGAGATAATAATCCTTAAGCTTGAAGCGTGACAGTTGCCTGGATACAAAGACGCAAGCTCCTGCAAGTTTTCAGAGGATTTTTCCATCAATTCCAAGTTTTTTTTGAGTACTGTATACCCTAGTAGCTGTCCTACTTCTTTGCCTTTTGGATAAAATTATAATTAAATATGCCATCATTGTCATCCTGTTGCTGTGAAAACTGTATTTGCCAAAATTAACAATGTGTTCCTAGGACTGCCACAAGAGGTATCCAAGGAAAATGAAAACAGTGTTTTCTGCACAAGGTTGCTTGTAATTTCCCTATAAATAGCAAACCAATAATGGATACCCCTGTAGCCTCTCAGAGTGAGTTGCAAAGCCAAAGGTCTGCATTGCAGTGAATTACCATATACCACCAGTGCCAGAGATCAAATTCTTAGGCTTCCAAAACCCTGATAAGTTTAGGAATTAGGAACTAACAATAAATAAAAAAAAAATAAATGGAAATAATATAATTTTTGTTCTTGATAGTACCACCACAATTCCAAAGGTACACTACTAATGGGCCTCTTGTCACACAACCACCCCACGTACTATAGGGCAATTCTTAGATAATTGTGAGCGCGGAGAAATGCTGAGTGCAAGGGCAAGTGCAAATAGCAAAACTCAGTTGCAAAGTGCAAACTTAGTGATGCCACTTGACAAATGGCGAGAGTAATGGAGTGTGTTCCAAGGAGGGAAACTCAACCTGAGTCCGATGTGATAACTGGGTTGTAGCAAAACGCAAGAACGTATGAAATTAACTAAATGGGGAGACAATCATCAGGGAAGTGGGTAGCCCTTATAAGGTAATCTGGAGTGACTAGATGAATTCTGATGGGGAGCCAACTAAAGTTGAAGGCAGTGAGGCAAATGAGTGACAGGGATGGGATAGGAAATAGAGCAATAGTACAATCATATCCGAGGCCATGGCATAAGTGCAAGACAATAGAATCTGAGTGTACAAATGTGTGATGAATTGAGACAGGAGCAAATGAAGTTGAAGGTAATACAAGTGACAAGTAATAGTGTATGCAGGGTAGGGACTAGTCCAATTGCAAACTGTAAAGTAATGATGGCTTAATTAGATGTAGATGCAAACTAACAAACAGTGGGTGACCAGAGATGGAAATCCAAGGCTGTTGATGGGCCAGGGAAGGAGATTGGATCTTGTGATGGATGGCTGACCGGTATGGGGTTAACTGCAAAGTTTGCAAGTATATACTGAGTTTGTTGCCAAGATTGGAAGGTCAACGCAAGCCCGAGGAAGTAAGCGGATTGCACCATTGATGTTGTGCTTTATTTGTGTCACGCTTATAGACTGAGGTAGATGGTAGTGAGGAGAGGGTATGTCAAAGTGATGAAGACAATAATCCCTAAGTGCAAGGCGTGACAGTTGCCCGGGTATAAAGACGCGAGCTCCTGCAAGCGTTCAGATAAATTTTCCCATTGATTTCAAGTTGTTTATAATACTGTATACCCTTTACTATTATTTAATTCATTACTTGTTAGACTTATAAGTTAGATAAAATTTTGTCATTGTCATCCTGCTGTTGCAAAAACTGTATTTGGCAAAACAAGCAGTGTATACCTAGTACTGCCGTCAGAGGTCTTTGAGGCAAGTGCAAGCAGTGTTGACTTTGAAAGGTTGCTTGTACCTTTCCCATAAATAGCAAGTCGTCTGTCAATGCTCCCACGGAGTCATCAAGAGAGATGTGGAGTCATAGGTCCGCGCCAAGGGTTAATTACAAGATACCACCATTGCCAGAGATCAAATTCCTTGGTACTTGAGTTCCTGGTGAGTACTTAATTGGGACTGACTAGTAATAATAAGGTATTGACTCAATTTCACTTGTTTTGCTAGTGTTGCCCCGTTTCCGGAGGTATACAACAAACACACCACCGCCACCACCACCTTATTGGGGACTGCAGACTGAATTTCTGGGAGTCCAGATGAATACCAAGGTGCAAGATGAAGTGCCAGGTGCGGAACCAGTTGGGGTCATAGCCAAGGAAGTGAGGGAGGAAGGAAGGAATGAAACGGGAAGGGAATTGGGAAATGGAGAAGATGGAGAAAGAAGTGGAGGAAGAGAGGGAACGGAACAAGAAGAGGGGGCTATAACAGAAGGAATGGGAGAAGGGAATGGAGGAGATGGAAGGGATGAAATGGATGGAATGGAAGGAATGGAGGGCCAAGGCAAAGCAAACCCATTGCAAGTCAAAGTGCCAATCAAGACTGATGCAAGGAAATTGAAGGGCAATATTGCAGAAGGTTCATCTGGAGGCCAAAGGAAGAGAGCATACAAGGAGCTCTTGGAGGAAGGTGGATGGAATGCTTGGCCAAAGCGAGCTCAAATTGCAAAGTGCAAGGAGATATTCAAGAGGCACATTGTAACGGAGGTGCTGGTTCCTCGAAGGATGTCATCATTGATAAATGATGAAGACCTGGATGCCTTTCAATCCATGGTTGCAGAGTTGACCGCTAATTGGGAAGATGCAAAGAAAGAAATGAAAGAGACTTTGTAGCTATTATTATATATATATATATATATATATTTGTTTTGTTTTTTTTTGTATAGGGAATGGGAATTTTATTTGGTAGGAATGAGAGGAGGATGAGAAGAAGGAATAATGCGGTGAGATGGAGGGGTTGATTGATGGAATGGTGATGTGGAATGGAATGGGATTGGATGAGATGGAATGTGGAATGGAATGGGATTGGATGGGATGGAATCATGATTGTTGATATTTATAAGGGTAGCTTGCATGGAAGTCTTGAATCAGATTGGGAGAATGGCAAAGGTGATGAGCTGGTTCCCACAAGGTGTGATCTTTGTCAGACTGGAAGCCAGACCATTCAACAAGGTATTTAAGTTTTCCTTTGCGTAACCTGGAATCCAGAATATGGCTTACTTCCCACTCTTGATGATCAAGGAAAGTGACCAGTTTGGGAGGGGGATGAGTCTTGCCCGGGTATAGGACTTGAGCTGGCTCTAGGAGAGACACATGAAAGACCGGGTGGATACCTTTCCATTTTGCAGGTAAAGTAAGTTTAAAGGTGTTAGGGGAGATGACTGATTCTACTTTAAAGGGGCCAAGCTTTCTTTTGGGGAGTTTGCACGTTGGGCGAGTACTGCAAATATTGCAAGCATTGAGCCCCACTTGATCTCCTACTGCAAAGGTTGGAGCCGTAGTGCAAAGTTGGTTTGCTTGCTCCTTATAGCGCTGTTTTTCTTCTTCAAGGTTGGTTCAAAGTTGCAATTGAAGGGATTGAATTTGTTCAAGGTAATTGGTAGCAGGTTGAGAAGGTGCTACCTGAAGGGAAGAGAAAGTTGGGTTTCTACCATAAAGAGTTTGGAAGGGAGACTGTTTGGTGGAGGAATGAGTGGAGTTGTTGTAGGCAAACTTGGCTAGTGGGAGTCATTGCAACCAGTCGTCTTGTTGATAGGCAACATACATTCAAAGATATTGTTTGAGAATCTGATTAACTCGCTTGGTTTGCCCATCCGTTTCCGGGTGGTACGCTGTTGATAAATTGCAAGTGATCTTCAAATGTTGGCATAGAGAGGTCCAGAAGCTCAAGACAAACAGAGATCCACAATCACTAACTATATTATCAGGGAGACCATGTTTCAAAAATACATATTCTATGAACAAGTTAGATAAGTCTTCTGAAGAGGCCATCACATTACTGCGCAGAAATAAAGCCATCTTTGAGAAGCAATCTAATACTACTAGAATAGCATCATATCCACTAGAAGAAGGTAATTGAGAGATGAAATCCATAGAAAGCGAGTGCCAAGGATGAGGGGAATTGGAAGTGGCTGGAGAAGCCCATACTTCTGGTGATTTGAGGACTTGTTACAATTGCAATCATAGCACGCGCTAACATAGTCTTTTACTTCTTTGGTCATACCAGGCCAGTAGAAGTCTTGTGCAATCAATTGGTAGGTTTTATCCTGCCCATGATGAACAGCAAGCAGAGAATCATGCTGTGACTTGAAGATATCTAACTTAATGCAAGAATTATCTGGTACTACTATACAATTATCATAGACTAAGAAGTCATTATCATCAATACTGTAACTACTATATAATAAGTTTGCACTCTTGCAAAGTTTGATGCACTTGGGGTTGTTGCTTTGAGCTTGTAGGAGTTTGGAAGCCAAATCTTGTAAATGAGAAATGATTGAACTGAGTTGGGCAGATTGGGTTGAGAAGAGTGTCCTAACGTTTTCAGGTTTGTTTTTGGCAAAGGTGCTCCCCCCCTGGGTAAACGTTGTCCCAACATGATAAAGCATCAGGGACTACCACTTGTTTCCCAGGGAGGTATGTGATTGTAAAGTGGAACTCAGAGAGGTATTTGGCCCATTGTGTCTGTCTACGTGTGAGGAATTTTGAGCTCATGAAATACTTTAAAGAATTATGATCAGTTAAAACCTCAAAGGATTCTCTAAGGCTCAAAAGGTGTGAACACCATCTCTTCAAGCAATAAAAAATTGCAAGAAGTTCCTTGTCATGAATCTCATAGTTAAGATCCTCAGCAAGCAGCTGCAGAACTCAAAAGCTACGGGGTGAAAGAGAGAAGTGGAGGAAGAGAACTGTGAGATTACTCCTGCAATGGCATAGTCGCTTGCATATGTTTTGACAATAGTGCAAGCCAGCTCATTGAAGTGAGCAAGTATCAGAGCAGTGGTGAAGGCTCTCTTCAGAGATTTAAACTCCAAAGCAGCCTGTTTGGTAAAAACAAAAGGAGTGTCTTTTTGAAGAAGGTTAGTAAGATTCACAGTTTTCTCGGCGTAACCCTCAATGAACCTCCTATAAAAATTACTGAAACCAAGGAAAACTTGAAGGGATTTAACGGAAGAAGGTGGGGGCCAGTCCAATATGCGTTTTCTTTTGGCTGGGTCCATCAATAGTCCTTTCTGCAAGACTACAACACCTAGAAACCAAAGGGAAGAGGAATGGAATTTGCACTTAGAGGCTTTTACAAACAGGTCATTCTTGCAAAGTCGCTGCAGCACCTCTTGCACATGTGCGATGTGATTTTTGAGGTTCCTCGAGTAGACTAGTATATCATCTAGATATACCACGAGGTATTTACCTACAAGATTGGAGAAAATTTCATTGAAAAAATTTTGAAAGGTGGAAGGAGCGTTACAGAGGCCAAAAGGCATGACGGTATACTCATAACTGCCAAAACGGGTTCTCATCGCGGTCAAATACTCATGACCTTCCATAATGCAAATTATGTTATAGGCACCTCAAAGGTCTAACTTCAAGAAATAAGCAGCTCCATGGAGGAGGGTGAGGAGATGTGACATAGGCAGTACTGGATAGGCATTCTCCCGGGTTACCTGGTTCAGTTTCCTGTATTCAACACAAAGGCAAAGTCCACCATCCTTTTTTGGAACAAATAGGACAGGTAAACCGGTATTCAAATTGCTTGATTGAAGAAATCCTTTTGCTACATTTTCCGCAATGTTGTCTTGAAGCGCGATTGATTCTTGCGTTGAGAGAGAGTAGACTGGTCATGGTGCCGGAGGTGGGCCAGTAAGTCCAATCTTGTGATTGTAAGAACAGGATGGAGGCAGTTTATCTGCTCTAGCAGCTGAGAAGACGTCAGCAAAGTCATGATAAACTGAAGGCAAAGACTCTTGAATGATTTCTAAATCTTCAATATCTTCTTCTTTGGGCACTGGATTTGAGGTGCTCGCATGATGCAAGAGGATTAGGGAGCTCAAGATACACTGTTTGGTTGGTGTCTGTTTCTCTTTGAAGAAATAGGAAAGAGGTAAGCTGGATAGGTAAGCAATGACTCCTAAATTTGAAGAGGGAACTTTGGAATGAAGGTCAGGATATTGCAAATCTCCTGGCGGAAAAGTGTCATCCAACTCAATGACAGTGTCAGGTAGGATGTTTAATTCCTGTTTGACGGAAAACATAGCGTTCTGGGGGTGCAAGGTTTGAAGGTTAATTACTCCTTCTTGCCAATTCACATCCGGATTCCAGTAAACTAGGAAATCATGGCCTAGAATGGTATCATCCATTCCGGGTATAGCCAAGACAAATAAATCCCATTCAAAGCTGGGGAAATTGGAGAATTCAAAGGTCCATTTTGCCTTTTGGGAGACCCAATAAGACAGTTCAGTTGCACTACTTACTAAATAGATAGGAAATTTATCTATCTCGGAACGCGTAAGATTTTTGGAAGTGGCAAAAGATTCACTGATGAAGGAAAAATTAGCGCCAGAATCAAGTAAAACTTGATAAGGAGTTTTTTTGCAATGGAATAGGCTAAATATTGAACTAGGAGCACCTAGTGACTTGCAAGTGCAAAGATTTACTCGCGGTGATTTAGATAATGTGTAGTTTTCCTTGCAAGTATCAGAAAAACTACTCGCTAATTTTTTGACTGCTTAGCCGCTTCACGCGCTAACCGCTTCACACAACTTTCAACATCATGTTTTCCTCCACAATACATACACAGCCCATTATTCTCCTTCCGTAGCCGTTCCTCGTTCCGTAGCATCCCGGTTTCTTTGTCCAGGAACTTTGGAGTTTTGGTGACGGTTTTCCCTTTTGAGTTGGAGTTCAAAGTTGGGGTTGGTTCGGATGGTTTTGAATTCCTCGCGTTTTGCTTAGAGGAGTCCTCCACCCTCCAAGACAAGGTGGAAGGTCCATGGTTGTTTTTCCAAGAGCGATTCTTGTCGTGATAGCCATTATCAAGCTCAATCAATCAATCAATTAGCTGCTGGAGCAAGGTTGTCTTATGCCCCCAACTGCAAGCTGTTCAATTAAGCGTGCCGGTAGACCCTTTTGGAAATGGAATAGAAAAGCGGCCTTGTTCAACTGGATGCAAGACTGCAAGGTTCAAAAGTGAGAAATATAAACAGAAGCTCTACTGTTTTCCTTCATAACTAGACTATTAAGTTTGTATTTGGCATTTGGAAATTCATTGGGGTTGCCAAAAAGGGTGAACAGTTGTTGCTCAAACCTGTCCCAGTTGTTGAGAATACACGTGGGACTGTCGCTGGACAAAAGTTTGAGGCACGGTTTGAACCACTGTGAGGCTCTACCTCCCAAGAAGGACGAAGCATACATGACTTTATGTCTATTGGAAGGGAAATTGTTGGAGTTGTTTGAGAAGATGATTTTACAGGACTGTAGGTAGGATCTGAGCTTATGAGGGTGTTCTCCCGTAAAGTGATTGGGTTGCTTCACGCCTGGAGTGCAAAAGATAGGAGTGCTTGGACTAGATTGGGGGGCACCATGAGTGAGGGCCTGGATCAAAGTCAAAAGCAGGGTTGAAGCATTGGGCTTGGGAGCAGTAGGGCAAACCCCTGGTCTACCACAAGTCAAGGTTTCATTGGAAGAATGATTGGAATCTGCAAATTCCGCAAGAGGGTCTGCTGGAAAATACCATGGAGGAGTCCGAGGATCATTGAGGGGTTCAACAGATGGCAATTTAGAAGGAGGAATGGGATCTAAGGGTTGTTGGGCCCAAGGAGCGCTGGTTCTACCTAACCAATGGATATCATCATTGTAAGTGGCAAGGGAAGCGTTCTCGGTTGAGCAAGTACGTGACATCGAGAAGAAGAGGTCTACTATAGGTTAACAAGCTACAATAGATGAGTTGAGTTAGTTAATTTACTGTCACACGACCACCCCACGTGCTATAGGGAAATTCTTAGATGATTGTGAGCGCGGAGAAATGCTGAGTCCAAGGGCAAGTGCAAATAGAAAAACTCAGTTGTGAAGTGCAAACTTAGTGATTCCACTTGACAAATGGCAAGAGGAATGGATTGTGTTCCGAGGACGGAAACTCAACCTGAGTCCAATGTGATAACTTGGTTGTAGAAAAATGCAAGAACGTATGAAATTAACTAACTGAGGAGAAAATCATCAGGCAAGTGGGTAGCCCTTATAAGGTAATCCGGAGTGACTAGATAAAACCTAATGGGGAACCAACTACAGTTGATGGCGGTGAGGCAAATGAGTGACAGGAACGGGATAGGAAATAGAGAAATAGTACAATCATATCCAAGGCCATGGTGTAAGTGCAAGACAATAGAATCTGAGTGTACAAATGTGTGATGAATTGAGACAGGAGTAAATGACATTAAAGGTAATACAAGTCAGAAGTAATAGTGTATGCAGGGTAGGGACTAGTCCAATTGCAAACTGTACAGTAATGATGGCTTAATTAGACGTAGATGCAAACTAAAAAACAGTGCGTGACCAAAGATGGAAGTCCAAGGCTGTTGATGGGCCAGGGAAGGAGATTGGATCTTGTAATGGATGGCTGACTGGTATGGGGTTAACCGCAAAGTTTGCAAGTATATACTGAGTTGGTTGCTGAGATTGGAAGTTCAATGCAAGCCAGAGGAAGTAAGCGGATTGCACCATTGATGTTGTGCTTTATTTGTGTCACGCTTATAGACTGAGGTAGATGGTACTGAGGAGAGGTTATGTCAAAGTGGTGAAGACAATAATCCCTAAGTGCAAGGCGTGACACCTCTCCCACCACCACCGTATATTGGACTGTTGTCCAGATTCAAGATGAACCCAATAAATACAAAGGTGCAAGGCAAAGTTCAAGTTGAGGAATTGGAAGTAGTTATAGAAGCAAGAGAGGAAGGGAGAATTGCTGAAGGAGAGGGTGATGCAAAACGGAGGGAAGTTAATGAAGAAGAAGGAAATGGGAAAGAGGGAAGGAATGAAATGGAATGGGGAATAGAGGAACAGGGTGGGATGGAAGGGAGTGGAATGGAAGGCCAAGATTGAGGGAACAGGGTACAAGTTAAAGCACCCATCAAAACTGATGCAAGGAAATTAACTGGAAAAGTTGGAGAAGGTTTGTCTAGAGGCCAAAGGAAGAGAGCATATGAGGAGCTCTTGGAGGAAGGTGGATGGAATGCCCAGCCAAAGAGGGCTTGGAATGCAAAGTGCAAAGAAATCTTTGAAAAGCACCTGGTCACACAAGTAATGGTTTTGCAGTGGTGTGGAATTCAGAAGAAGACTTCTCCTTTAATGGTTCCAAAGTTTGGAAGTTAATGGTCCCTAGCATCTGTAAACCCTGAGTGCAACTGTTCACCCTTTGACTGAGAGGTAGAGAGATGAGAGAGTAAAGAGTCTTTCCAGCCTCCTCTGATGATCCAATGTCCTCCTCCTACATCCGGGTTGAGGGTGCTGTTTAAGTAACCTCCCCCTCAACCCTAACCTAAGTACAACTGCAAGAAAGCAAGAATAATGAAATAAAACCCCAAAGTACAGAACCCTAGCCCAACCCCATCCTCCATATCCCATCTGTATTGCCCGCCTGCCATTATGTTGACCTGGTTTGTCCTTCTCATGATGGGGCCCTTGCGCCCCTCCCAACTTGGTGCCCCCCGCACATTTCCGCATCCTCCCAATGCGCCATTCCAGATATCTGAGGTACATCTGCCCAATCCGCACAATCTGTCATCCAATCCAATCTGCACAATCTGTCATCCAATGCAATCCTCCCCGCATCTCCAGATGCTGAGCCCAGTTTGACTGCTTCTGAGCCCGCAGCACGGCTTACTACGGAAAAGCTGCACCCATTGCTGAGCGCGGTTCCTCTGCTGAGCCCGCTGCTACTGCTGAGCGCGCAGCACACAGCCAATTCCAACTTGCGTCTATAAAAGACCACCACATCCCCCCCAACGTGAGTTCTGTACCCAGAGATCCACCACTATCTCACCTACTCCCAGCTATCCCATAGTTATCCCATCCTACCCCTTTGGACCACTACACCACACCAAGGAAAAAGAAGAACCCCACCGCATCCTACCCCATCCAACATGTCCTGCACATTCTGCAGTTGGAATGGCCTCTGCTGCCGCATCCTTCCAGGTTGGTGCGCCTGTGTTCTGTGCCAAGCTGGCCACCATTGCTGCTCTCTATCCAATGGTATGCCTTGCAACTTTCCTCAACATTGTCTGCGCAAGAGGACCCAGCCCAAATTGTACTGGGTCTTGAGTGATGATGAAATCTCCACCAAGGAGTGGACCCCACCCAGCTCACTTTGCAACCAACTGCAATTTTCAGCTCCAAACCATCCTTTGCGCAAAAGCCATGAATTGGGCTTGCCATTCCGTTGGGCTCAACCACCGCAGAGCCAGGACTTTCCAAACTTTGCGGCTTATTGGAACGCTGCTCACGAGTGGACTGCACGGGTACAGATGAATGTACCAGCAATGGACCTGGGGATTGTAAACCATCCAAACTCCCCTCCCCCACCGCCACCGCATCCTCCCACTCCCCCAAGACCTGCTCCTCCTCCACCGCCACCACGTCCTCCCATTTGCCCAAGACCTGCTCCTCTGAATCCTACTCCTCAGCCCCCATCTCCATCACTGGTTCCCAGGTTGTCATTGGAACCCACGCGCGCGCCAACTCCTGTGGTCATCAAGTTGTCACTGGAACGCGCAGCTTCTGTAACTCCTCTGGCCGCCACTCCCAAGATTCCAGAGATCCCCTTAATTCTGGAACTCCCACTGGAAAGGTTTGACGCAACTGTGAACAACACCAAAAAACTTCTCCGGCGCTTCCTAGGGGTTCCCCATGCTCACACCATGGATGCAGGATGCAAGGTTCTGGTGGCATTCAAAAGCCTAGCAACGGAGGCTTGCACGGATGCGGAGGAGGTGATGTGGACTTGGTCAACGTAGGACGATCACCCCCCTTTCCTTTTCTTTCTGTCTTGTTTCCATTTCCGCGCCTATCTTTGCAAAGAAAATGGACTTTTGCGGCGCCAACCTAAGTAGCCTTTGGGCTTGTGAGAACCTTGAGAGAAATAAGAGACGCACGCACGATCTGCGCTTTGAGAGCAACCCACAAGAGTCAGGAGAATCTGCGCCACTGAGAGTATCCACTGAGAGTGAGAAGAATCCATGCCAAATGAGAGTATCCACTGAAGGTACCTGGACCACCACAGAAAAACTGCCACACAGTTCCCTGCTCATCTACAGAACAGAGAGAGCACAAAGAAAACCCTCCGTGTGCACATCCTTCAGAGAGAGAGAGGAAGAGAAAAAGAGTATCCACCCCAACTACCTATACCTTCCGTCCATAAGATAAAAAAGGAAAACCTGAAAAGAGAGAGAGATTTTTTTCTTTTTTATATAAGCACCAACCCATTTCAAAGCCTGCGCCTTTCTCTTTTACCCACATCCATTTTGCGCCATGCACCTTCCTAGTTCCTTGGATCATCCATTGGAAGTTTTGACCATAGAACTGCTATCCACCAGTGCCCATACCTTCCTTCCAGAAATCTTCATTGGAACCTAATCCAGCAGAGTTGAAACCAATTTCATCACCGCTAGCTTGCGCTCCGCGTCATCCCTAGCCAATTTCACCCCATGCACCTTTGGAAAGATCCTATTGTGTCTGCAATCCTTCAGTGCTTGAACCATCTCATCTACTACCACCTGCAACATCGCAGCCAACTCCTTCAAGGTCAAGGGAATAGTCATTTCATTCCTCATCACTCTGCACATGATCTCCACCACCTTCTTCTTCCCTACTCAATTCACCAGCCGCCTGTTTGTTTCCGGAACGTGCGCAACTGGCTTAGGAGCTACCAGCGGTACCCAATCTTTAGCATCCACATCCATCCTTTATACTGCCGCTGGCACCTCCGTTGCTAGTACCCTCACTTCTGATTCCACGCAAGGCAGTTGCCACAACCCAGAACCAGTGACAATCCCAAGCAAATCTCAGAGCTCTCTGCTACCACTCCAGTCCCCCCATCATTCTCCCCCAAATCCTAAAATTTTTCCCTGCCTCCAAAGCTCTGTCCCCCCCCTCCCATGCCCCCCCAGTCCCCATTTCACCGGACCCCCACATCCAACCCCCCCCCTCCCGGCCTGATGCATTCCAGCACCTCATGGCTGTCCACGCCAAAAATACCCCAAAAACTCAGACAATTGATGAAGCAATGGAAATCCAAGATGAAGTCAAAGCGGCCCCCCCACCTCTCCCAAGGAAGCCAGCGGACCCCAAGTTCACCAAATCACCACTACTCAGCTTCCTCCATAACGCATATGAGAACTCAAGAAAAACAGGCTCCAAAGCCCTACAATTGGACCCAATTATGACCTGCATCCTTCTCCAACTCATTGACAGCAAAGCCAACCACCAACGCTTACCACTCCAACTCATTGAACAGAATCAAGCGCTGAACGCCAGAATCAAACAAATTGATTTGGCCAACCTCTTTTCTGCCCCACCCCCCCTCGGAACTATGCATCTTTGGAAACAACCATACCAAGCCCCTCCCCACCACACCACTGCACCAAAAAGGAAAGAGCTTTCCCTGGCTAGACCTGTCCAAACCATCATACAGGCCAAGGTAGGCACAAACCCCCTCAATGCAGTTAACCTGACTAATATTGTCAGCAAAAAAAATCAAGTCTTGCAGTCCCTTCAGGCCAAAACTAATGGTGAAAAGGTAAATGTCAGAGGGGTCTGCATCTTCCCCTCAGGTGACATGAGCTTTCACGCCCACAATTGACACCAAAGCGCATGGCTCAACTCCCACAAACACAAGTGGAGAAAACTTTTCCACCCCAATCTAGAATCTACCCCTAGCACCTACTCCGTCATTGCATACGGCGTCCCCCTTGACTGGACTTAGGAATCTTATTTGGAAAAAGGACGGGTAACCAATAATAACGCTCTCCCTGCGGGATCCATCGACCAACTTTGATGGCAAGGCAGTGCAACCCCCAGAAAACCTAACAGGAAAGCTGGCACAATTGGTATCTCATTCACGGACCCCTCTTTAGTAGACCACTTAGTTAAGACTGGCCTATTCCTGGAAGGTGGGTATTACCGCATGGAGCGCTTCAGGAACAAACCACCCCAATGCTTCCGCTGCCTGGAAATGGGCCATTTCAGCAAATGGTGCAAAACCCCACCTTGGTGTGGCTGGTGCAGCCAAAATCATTACACCTCTGGTTGTGTAGAAACCAGTAACAGCAACAAATCAATCTGCATTGTCTGTAAAGACAATGGCAAATCAAAACCCATCAGCCCTTCCATAAGGATTTCCCGTCAAAGATGGACTGGCTCACCTCCAAAGCATCACATTGTCCACCTCATTGTAATGTATAATACACCAATACCACACCCACATGCGCACTTTCCCCCCCTCAACCCCCCATCACCCCACTCACCTCCTCCAATTGAACCCCCCAACCCCTCCCAACGCTCCCCCTGCTCCTGCAAATTTTTCACTTAAACTGCCACGACAGCCGAGTAACCAACTACAGCATCTTAAACTCCTCCAATTCTGACAATATGATCCTGTCACTACAGGAACCCTGGATAAACCCTCTAACACTCCTCCCCCCCAAACATGAAGCATGGTGGACCATCTGCAGCCCTTAAAACTCCCCATCAAGCCTCTCTGATAAACACCAAACAGTCACGTATGTCTGCAAGATAATCTGATCCACTGACACTCTCCCTCTCAGCCCTATTAAACATTTCTTTATGGCAGTTAACATCAAAATTGGCCCTTCTACCACCCTACAAGTCATCAACATTTACAATCCCCCCAGCACCACTTTGGGGGTCACCAACCTGTCTCATTTC
Source organism: Puccinia polysora (assembly GCA_025617555.3). Classification (NCBI taxonomy): domain Eukaryota; kingdom Fungi; phylum Basidiomycota; class Pucciniomycetes; order Pucciniales; family Pucciniaceae; genus Puccinia; species Puccinia polysora. Next base: position 14,011,005 of record CM062614.1, on the reverse strand, counting down.
CTTCTCAGTGCCAATGAACGCCCAATACCCACCCTCATAACCATGAGAAAATCTCCACCACTGTTCCAGGAACCCCCTGGGGTACTCTCATTCCCACAAAGATTCCTCAATCCTACTCAAGACATGCAGGAAGGCCAGATTCGGTCTCCAGTCCAACCCCACCTCCCCCACCTTTATATCCCCTTGAGGCTCTGGCACTGTCATTGATCTAATCTGGTCAAACTTTCTGGCGCATAAACTAGTAATCCAGGTGGTTACCACAGAGGAAAACCATGGTTCAGTTCACCAATGCGTGGAAATCACCCTGAACATGCAACCAACGCCCCCAACGCCTCAATTCACCATGAAAAAAATGGTGGCAACTGCCGGCAGGTGTAGCACCTGAATATTGTTTTGGTTTTGTTTTGACTCTGAGAAAACTCTGCTTCTAACTTGAGTTTGAACCTCAGAAAAGTTTTTTGTATCAGTTCTTGAGTATTCCAAGTAATTCTAGTGAATGCATGGAATACAGAAGATTTGGAATTATGGGGAAATTTAATTTTATGTAAAGTGATATAGAGGAGTGAAGCAGTGGGGTTTCAGACCTGAAACATAAAATTCACTCCCTGGATTGTCTAAGTCAATATTTGGATGATTTTTATGTTTCTATTTCCTATTAGATCATTAAAAGAGGTTTGAGGGTCCTTTTTTTTTTTTTTTTTTTTTACTTTCTGGTTGAAAAAAAATTGTATTTTTTGAAAGGATTAAATTCAGTTTTTAATATATTCTTTTTCTTCTTGTGAAATATAATAAATCTTAATTTGATGTAGGAAATTTAAAATTTGATCCAAATTTTAACTGAAGATTAAAAAATCTGCTCAGACCTATTGGAAATATTGTACCACATACAAATTGAGTTCAATGATGTATTTCAAATAAATCAATTTGAAATTGAAATAATTGGGGAGGTTCACATTTTGTTTTACAAAATGAATTAATTTACAAAATGCAAACCATTTCCTTGAATCAGTTGATTTCTTTGATATCTTTTGGCAGAAACTTTTTTTTAAACATTTCATATAATATTGGAAGCTCAAAAAAAGAAATATAGTCATATTGAACAGTTTTATTTAGCAGGAATTAGTTAATAAATAAAAATTTTCTAAAATATAGAGCTTTTTATTTTCTTTTTTGGGTGAAAAAAGATGAAATATAGAACTACTTGGAAATAAATTTACTCAAACCAATGTGGGTTTTCAAGAGATTTTGCTAATATTTCTAATTTATCTTCTACTGGCTTCATCTCCAAAACCAATTTTTCTGTCCAATTTAATGTGGCAAGAAATAGAGGGCAGTAACAATTAGAAAGGAGGGCTTCACACGGTTTCATCTGATAATTTGGGACTATTTTATCATAATTTCTTCCATATTCTATATGTTTTTTAGCTTGAAGTTCACCTTTCATCTAAGATAAATAGTTGAGACTGTTGTTATCAAGACTATGAAGAAATTGTGAATAAACTTTGCTTCTCCAATACACTTGAACAGAGTGATATTTCCCCTCATTGTCCTCTTCTGTATCCAAGCAGCATTCCACACTAGGGAAAAGGCGTTTTTCCAAATACTTTCCCATATGGTGCTCTGCAGTGACCAAGCGGTCTCTGTATATCTTGCAGATTGAAGACCAAAATTTCAGCTAAGAGGATTAGGAAAAAGGAGAGAAAACTTAAGATTACTCTGTGTTTAACTCTAGACCTAGGCTTGTTGTTACATGTCCTAGGCTTCATGTAATTATCCTTCTTTCCACGTAGCCAAAATTCAAGCAGGCCAAAGAGTACATCCTTCTTGAAAAACTCAATATCAAGTGGATAATTTATAAATGCATCATTGTCCTTGGCATTTAAGCAATGTTTTATTATCACTTCTGACAATATTTGGTCCCACTTTGTTGAATTATGATGGTCCCATTGGAAAGTTGGAAAATGTATGCCATAGCTTTCTAATTCTTTCTGGAATTGCTCTTTGAACTTTCCAGGAATGCTCTTCTTCCCTCCATAGAGGCTTTCATTGGTTGTTTGCATGTTGAAAAATTTGTTGTTTGGGTCAATTGTATTGATGCTTTTTGAGTTTAAAACTTGTACTTGATTTTCAGTAGGCAGGGGCCAAACCCTTTCTCCTCAAGATTTCATGCTTAAAATATTCTTGAAATAGTCATCTAAGCATAGACTTATGGGTTCATTTGAATTTGGCAAATGTTCTGCTACTTCCTTGTTTAATGTGCAAGTTTTGATGAATTTTGAACTATGAGGAGGTCTTTAATCCATATTATGATATAGATAAGTCTTTAATTAGATCTTGAAAAAGTTGTGGGGTTGTTTGAAGTGTAGATTTTGTGGAGGGAAGGAATTTGAAGACCATTGAATCTGAAATTATCAGCCATTGAATATGATGAATTTTCAGAGATTATAAAGGGTTCATTTACAAATTGAATATCTCAAATTGGTTATGCATCTACTCCATAATTCATTTCAAGTATGTGAGCCGAATTCTACATTGTGCAATGAACAAAAAAATATTGTCAGAAGGAAGAAATTTTTGGGAACTACCACTTGGATTTTGATCAAATTGACCAAATCTTTTATTCATGTTTGGCTTTACCATGGATCTTGATTTAGATGATGATTTTTTATCATTTTATATGATGTGGAGAAAAATAATAATTTTGTTCCCTTGACAGGTCAAATAAATTAATTAAGAAAATAGATTGATACTTATCATAAAATTTAACAGTTGTAGTAATTTTAGAGATTTTACAACAAAATTCAAAAGCTTTCTGTTGCAAACCAAGTATTTGCTTGGTAGATTTATTTAAAATCAAGAAGAAACCTATCATTAAAAATAGAATTTTTCTCCAATTACTGGGATGATCACTTAAGTTGTTTAAAATTTTGCCTCCATTTTTCAAATCCACAGTATGATCAAGATGATAAATTTTCCTGAGGTTTTGTATTGAAATCAATTAAATGCTTCTATCATTTTTTACATGGAATGCCAAATTTCAATTGTGAATTGGTATGAAAATGCTTGAAAAAATAATGATTCCTCTAATGCAATTAAGAGGTGCAATTTTGATCCAACTTGCATTAAAATCTGATTGTGAATATGTTTTGATATCTGCTCCCACAAAACCAAATATTGAAAGTTTTCTTAGTAACTGAATATTCTGGTGTTGAATGGAAATTTACAAGGATTCATCTGAAATGTTGAGTGCTGAAATTCTTCCTAATTGAAAAGAGGGCCAAGGTAATATTCTTAAAAAAATGGTATGAAAAAGTCATTTCTGGGTCATTTACCACATTTTAGATAAAGTTTTTGCATTTGAAATTAGATAGAATGTAATTTTTTGATTAAAATCATTTTCTTACTTTCTTTCATGTATGAAAACCATTTTTTTAATTTTTTGAATCATAAATTTGGAAGATTCAACTGAAATCTCTTGAGACATATATAAAACTGACTGTATAAATAAAATACAACCTTACCACCCTTCCACTTGTGTTTAACTTCATGCGTTTGTTGGTGTTCATGAGAGGAAAAAATTTCACAAAAAGAGTTTAATTTACCAGCAACACTCATAAAGCTTTATTTTTCAAGTTTTATTTTTTTTTTAAGCCAAATATGATTGAATTTCTTTACAAAGAGAGCTGCTTATGAAAAATTGGTCAATTCATTTAAAGTCATATGGAATTTTTCAAGCTTTTTTTGAGATTAAAATCAGTTTATCTCATCAGAAAATAATTTGATTTGATACCTTTGAGGTAGCAAACCTCATTCATTGGAAAAATCCATGGATTTTCTTAGGATGAAATAATTCATTTTATAAGGAAACCAAGGGACAATAAACCTGATTTTATTTTTCCACATATCAAAACATTTATTGGACTTGAAAATTTAAAGATTATCAAAAGGTCAGACACTCCATAGTTGACAAACTTCCATTGATTATTGATTTTTAATGAAACAAAGATGAGGTTTTCTTTCCTCATTGAATCAAAAGGCTTTTTCTAGCATTGACTTTGAGATAAGGCACTTATTAATCTCTGTTCTTGTCAAACCTTGTGTTATAATTGAAAAGAGGTGGAATTTTCATGAAAGATTGAGTAGAGAACCCAATAATTGTGAAAATTACTGGTAATAATTGTTGAGAAACATCAAAAAGTCCATTGGAATTGAAATTTCATTGACCACCAATGGAACAGCTGTAAAAGAAATAGAAATTAATGATAAATCTGATATGCTTTTTGAAGCATAATTACTTACACCTTCAGAGGAATTCATGACTCTCCATCCAAAGGTCCCAGACATTTGGTATTAATTGTTCTGGAATATGAAATTCTAAGGCCTCCCTGTCAATTATTCTTTGAAGTCAGCGGACCCAAACTCTTCCATTCTGCTCTTCATGAATTCAGATTTTACTTGGCGCCCAAATTTCAGGATGTGGCTCAATTTTTCCCTTGAGCTCATGATCAATATGTTTTTGTGTTTCTTCCAACCATTTTTTTTGTTTATGGGATAATAAAACCATTTTCTTTGCTTGAAGTTTGAGGGGTATTGGGAGCAATTGGTGGATTGGATATGTGTTTTCTGTGAGGTATGAGTTGGTCTGATAAGTTGGGTACAAATCAATTTTGGGTTGATATTTATAGGAAATGAAAAGGAAGTATACTATTGCATGACTTCAAATTGAATATTGCATATATAAAAAACCTATGCATAAATTTTATAGAGATTTTCATGGGTGCTTAGCATTATTTGCATTTAAAACAGTGATTTAAGAGTATTACATACTGTATTACTTTGGGAATGATTTGACATATTTTAAGAAATTTCTGTGGCATTTTGAAGCAGAAATTTTGAATATTACTGGATCTATGGGTATGGAGAAGATATAAAAATTGGAATTTAGTTTCTTTTGTTGATTCATTTCTTAAGAAATGAATGATTGGTTGATAAATTAAGGTATTTTAAATCACTGATGTTGATAACCAAACAAAAATCACAGCTAAACTAAAATTTAGGAAAGAAAGATATTTTCATTGATTTGGATTTTTTTATTTATTTTATTAATATTATGTACACTAAAACAGCCATGATAATACCCCTTGAATTGTTTTAATTCCTCCAAAAAACCAATAATATCTTGAACAGCAGTTTCTGGAGATATACAAAGGTTATGGGATGCAACTCAGAGCAAGTAGGCATGGAACCCTCCTTAAAAATTACTGGATATCTCCAGAAACTGCTGTTCAAGATATTATTGGTTTTTTGGAGGAATTAAAACAAATCAAGGGGTATTATCATGGCTGTTTTAGTGTACATAACATTAATAAAATAAATAAGAGTGTTTCAGAAAAACACTGCATCCATTCTGTTGAGGAAAAACAAACATGATTTTTTCATAGGGAAGGCCCAAAATATTGGATAATTTCAATGTTCCATTTGCAGTGTTGTTAATATGCAACATAATGTAATTCTTCTTTCAGTGGTCCTTGACTCCCATGAAATCACAATATCAAATTAATTTCTTAACCAAAACTCAGCTGTTATTAATTTAATGTTTTTTTCAAGATTTCTTCATAATTGTTATGCTTTGCAGCGCACAATATAAAAAATTATGGAATGAGCATAGAATCTCATTATTGTCCAAAAATTTAGGTTTTGGTTTAAATTTAAAGGCTTTACTTGATCTTTGTTCAATTCCAAATCAGAAACTTAGTCAATAAATTTCATGGGCAGTATGATCATGGAGAATTCAATCATCCAAAATAACCACCTTTTCAAGTTAAAAATTGGATGATCCCAAGATCAGAAAAAAAATTGAAATTAAGAAATATCAATCCAGAAAAACTAATATTCTAATTTCCCAACAAGTCACTAGAATTAACTATGGGAAGCTTGGGGTTCTGAGGTAAATTCAACTAGGTTAGAAGAGGTAGTTTTTTCAACAGCCCAGACAGTACTGAAGTGGCTCTCCATAACATAGTCAGTAACCAGTACAATATCCTCCAGAAGGACCTCAGCCAATTTTTCATAAGAAAATCATTCAGTAAAAATGCTAATTACATCTCTCCAGTTGATTTTTTGGATCTTACTAAAACCCACATCAACCAAGGCAGTGAGAATATATGCCCTTGTGTTACCAAGTTGGCCCCAGAGTGGCTCAGCAGGTAAGCCAGCTTTCAACTTTGACTAAAGAACAAGACTTCCAAATTCAAGGAGCATGCCATACTTCCACTTTGACATCACTTGTGGATTTCCTGGACATACCCATATAGAAGCAGGAACAATTACAAAGATGTGTGAAACAAATGCTAGAGAATTGGTCCCCCATTGGTTCTTCTTTTCTGCCAATTCCTTTGACATAAAAGGCTGCCAATGATCTTATTTTTCATTAAGCCGTAAGTTGACAAGTCCATTAACTAGAGAGACCACATATTCAAAAACATTATTCAGGCCACCTCTTCCAGCATAAATCTCAGCATCCTGGTTAACAACCAACCTCTTGTGTTGAGCAAAGGTGTAATTGTCAATTAAATCTGCTTGCAGGTTGGCAAGTTAGCTTTGTGCTTTGAGTAAAGCCTCATCTGAAGTCCTGTCAATACCATCCATTGAGAGAAGCTCATTTCTGGAGATTTTGTGTGAGACTACACCTTTGATGTCATTCAAGGTGTGCTTCATTTTCCTGTATGCCCCATGTAATGGCTCCCTGGTATAAATTAGGATCTCATAGAGGGGATGCATATTGAGCTGGACTGTCTTCCTAGAGCAAGGATGAAGGTGCTTCCAACAAAAACATCACCATCTTTTCCAAGAAAGATTTTTTCTGATAATTCAAAAAGTAAGAATCAGTTTATTTTCATAGGAGTGCAAGAGAACATCATGAAAATTTACCATCTTTGCACCATGTCAAACAAAGGTACAAAAATTTTAAGATTGTAGATGATTTGAGGGGGTTTGAATGGATCCTTCAGCCAAGTAGGTTAAGGGTGTTGTTAATTAAGAACTGGGTAGTTCTGATAATTTTGGTATAAGTTTCCAGGGTTTTATTGTCCTTTAATTCTTCCAAGTATGAAAACCTTAACAGTTCTTCCTTATTCAAGCCAACAAAAAGCTCTAGTGAATGCAATAGAATTAGCTGCCATGATTTCATTCCATCACAACATGATTCCACTGAACTGGCCAATTTGATCCAGAATTTGATGTTGGCCCAATGGTTTGGGCCTGGTTTTCAGTTTGGAAACTAGCATGGCCTTCAGGCTGAGATGGCTTGGTCAATCAAGGGTGCTCAATCCTTGGCCTGGAAGTTCTCTGTTCCAAATTGCTATTGATGAGTCCGGCATTAGATGCATTCCGCTTTTGGGGTATTAAGGATGGGGCGCTCTGATTCAGAAAGGGAAGATTGATTTAGAAGCCAATTTTGGGTTGATTATTGAGCATAGCATTCATAATAGTAAACAGACTGTCTCAGGGGATGTTGGGACTAGAGTGGGTGCAGGTGTGGGACTCCTGGGTGATGGTTCAATGATCAAGATTTCTGGTTGCTCTGGTTGTGAATCACTTGAGCCAGTGAATTTTGTGTCAGAATCAGAGGAGTCAGATGATGCTTTAGAGCTAGAGGGCGGCCTTGATGTTGATTGTCTAGCTGCTTGCTGATGAGCTTGGGCAGCCATCTGGGAAGATGCCCTGTTTCCTGGAGCAATCCAGGGTTCTTCAGCTGGGGTTTCAGGCTTCAGCACTGGGGTATTGTCAGAGGCCTGGAAAGTGGCACAATCAATGGGAAAAAACCCTGGCTTCCTGAACTTGATCCTCCAAAGGCACAGATGCACTGGATATTTCAGGTTCACCTGGAAATATGGGAATGTATCAGCTTTGAATATTTGTATAATTTTTTATCAACACTTTGTTGCAGCAAATTCTTCTTTCAACTCACAGGGTTGATTGGCCAGGTGCTCTCCTGGAACCAATGTAAGCTGGGTAGCAGGCCAATCTTTAGCAGTTTCTGTTTCATCATCCACTGATGGTTCCTCATGAGTTGATCGGACATTTGAACTATCAGCTATGGTTGTCTGTTGTTTTTCTTCAGTTTCAGCCTCAAGAAAAACAAGATCTATGGAGGTTTGCACCCTCAGATGTTGCAACTTTGCGTTGTACTTTTTCTGATAAAAATCAAGCATTGACTGAAATAATTGTTTGTGGGATCTTTCAACATATTCCCGCAAATGAGTGCATTCAATTGATTAAGAGCATGTTGTTCTAAAAATTGATCATTTCAGCTCAAATGAGTATTAGACCAGACGGGACATTGGAAAATCAAAAACTTACCAGGGAAATCAGCCATGGTACAATCAAGGTAGTTGTCAAGGTCAGGACGCTGGAGAAGATGGTGTTGAAATCTGAGGGGTATGATGCTGGTTAAGAGAAGAATGAACCAAGAACTCTGGTTGAATTAGCCACAGTTTATATACCCTGGAAACCTAGTCACACATTACATGTGTGTGTAAGATGAATGGAAGTTGCTCATTGAGTACAATCTACATAGGTCATTTGTGTAAATAGCCTGAAGTATCACCAAAGTTTCTGCTTCCATGCATATTAAGTATTTGTGTATGTCATTTGAAGGGTGTTTGACAACTTATGATAAGTTGTCCACCTCCCTCAACATGTAACATGTGAAATGGGAAAACTTTATTCATTGGCTGGGGAGGTGGACAAGTTGTGCTAAATTTTCCACTTCCCTTCAAACACATGGTTGCTTGATTGTGAATATTCCAAATCATCAATGATTTCTGGGACAGAGGAAGACATAGCATAAGTTGTCCACCTCCCCAGCCTCCCCACAACAATTTCACATGTAATGTGATTCCAGCATGCAAACAAGTCCAGGGAGGTGGACAACTTATCATAAGTCTTCCACCTCCCTTGACACTACCTACACATGTACTATGCACTAAAGCTACATATAATCCAACAGGAAGGTGGACGACTCAGCCTAAATTGTCCATCAATCTAAATTAATCCCATCTTACATTCCAGCAAGTACAAATGTCATCCAATTCATGCAGAATTTTAAATCGTTTAATTAAATAAATGGTAAGCATTTTGGCACAAATAGGTGATGTTTGAAATATTTACATTGAAGCACATGTTTAACCATATCTGGCTTTCTTTCCATTAACTCTAGTTAAAACTTTAGAAGGTGAAAAATTTTGAAGTTTAAGAGAAGCCTCTGCTAGTTTTTTTTTAATTTGGAAGGAGAAAACAAAATGAGTATGATGTTCAGTTGTTTGAAGGCTGGGTGGAGGAAAAGTAGTTTGATGAGGAAAAACAGAAGTCTGCCATAAAATTTCTATAATTCCCCCAGCTTTTGCATAATCAATTATGAAACCAAGAGTTGGGAAGGAGAGACCATGGCCTGTTCCTTTGTAGGGAGGAGGGATTGGGGTCCCAGTAGGCTTTTCAATATAAGAGAAAAAACCATAAGTATAACCATTCAAGTCATCCTGATCTGTATGAGGAAAATTTGAAAAGTCATCACAAGTGACAATGACATTAGAAGCATGAAGAAAAGAATCCCTTTGGTCATTCCCCTCTGGAGATGTCCAGTTTGGAATTTTGAAATCTTCTGATACTTCCTTGTTCTTCACATGAGCAGTGTTGGATAAACCTTGTATTCTATTGAAAATCAGTTGGTTATGGACTGGAAGCTTAGACCACAAAATATCATCATTTGCTATTTGTTCTGGGTTCATATCTCTTCTCCTTGCATATAATCCTATTTTGAAATATATTTTGATGGAAATCAGTGAAAAAAGACCTGAGTAGCAAGTTTTTATTGATTCCCAATTACCTGAAGAATATCCTTGGTCAGTTCCCTGAAAAAAGCCTATTCCAAATATAGATCCAGTCTTAGTGTTTCTATTGGTTTTTTTCAGGTTCTGTTGATTGTTTGCAATCACATAGAGATCTTGTACCATCTCACAAAATTGATTTTCCAGCAATGTATATGGTTGTTGCTGCAATGAATGATACTTGACCACCAAATAGGGTTGGTACTTTCTGTTGCAAACCACTTGTAGATTTATTGGGAGTACTACATTTGGTAATACTACTTGGCTTGGAGTTAGACCCTTCTTCAGGGTGATGAAGTAGATTGACTTGGATACACACTCCTTATTGAAATAATCAGGCTTAGCTTTTCAATACTCTTTATGTGCTTTGGATAAGGATGGGATGGATGGAATTAAGGGTTGTGGTGGTGGCCTAAAAACAGAACAATCTTGGCTTGATTCCTGTTGATGCTTTAGATTCAAGGACTCATCATCACTACAAAGGTTGTCTCAAAAGCACCAACAGGAATACAAGTGACAAGGATTGAGATAAAAGAAAAAGGTTGAAGTCAGTAATATGAAAACATTCATGATAATTGAAATACATACATGTTGCTACCTTTGACCACTTTCAAAGAAAAATCCTCATTATTGGTTTTCAACTGCAACAAGTGGGCTTGAGATTAGGTGCATGCATTGGAGTTGACTTGATCCATGGTTTACTATTACACATAATGATGATGAAGGGATGCATAGTTCAAGAAGGGGTTCAAGGATAGACAGGAATAAATTAGAGGTTCCATGGATGATAGGTTGATGACTTCATTGCTGCTTATGCTAAAGATGAATACAAGGATGGATGGTATTGATGCTGATATGTGACAATCAAAGTTGAGTTGATTTGGTGAAGAAATGTGCTATGATTGGAAGAAGAAGAAAAAATAATGGTGAGGAAGAGAAAAATGAAGTCAGTGTTGGACTGATGAAGATGAAGGATTCAAGATATTGAAATAGGTGCATGAGTTCTTACCCTTGAAATTTAGTGATGATTAGTGAGAGGTGGAAGAGATTCCTTGGAATTGATGGGTAATGGCAGGATTTGAATGGAGTGTTTCTTTTTTGTGATCAGGTTTATTGGAGGAAAGTTTGATTTCTGGAATATTGAGAGATGATTTAAAGGTTTTAGAAGGAATTAGAGAAAAAAAAATCAGTCTAACTGTTCCACTTTTCAAAAATTGTAAAACTGGATGGAATCTTACCTGGATGGACCTGCTGGAGTCGCTTGGAGCTTCTGAAATTGCCTTGGTTTTTTGGGTGGTTTGCAGGGGCAATGGAAGAGCCCATTGATTTGCAAGCACTCGCCAATATGCTTTCAAATTGACCAGCGAGGCTTGCTGCATCAGGGAAAGGCCGCGGCAGCGGCCTCGCTTGGGTTTACTTGCCTAGCAAACCCGAGTGTACTGACTGTTGCTGGCAAACGCGAGCAAAGGGTCGGGTTTCCAGGGCCGATTGAGGCGCACAGACGTCTCCCAGCGCCCTGGTAACCTGGCAGAACGCCCCTGGGTCGCGTTCAGCAACCCTTGCGCAATTGGACCCAACTTTGGGTCCTTGCGTTTCCCAGGAGGAAAGCGGGCGACCTGGGCATTGGCCAAGGGGTTCAGGCCCAATGTTGGCTCCTCCAGGGCCTGGAGCTCCTCAAGCCCATCAGGGCCATTTCCATAGAGAGCCCAGGGAAAGTGCCAATGGGTTTTGGCCATATGGAAAGGCCAAAACCCATGAGAGGGAGGTGGGTCTTTGGGAATAAAAACACATGGCATGGATATACCATGAAATATGTTTTCTTTTCAATATGGCTATGATTCAAGCCTCATAGAGGGAAAGGTCATGCATGAGAAGTCAGCATTAATTTTACAATGAGAAGTATGCATGAATTTAAGAGGTATTCATCTTCAAAATGTGAGATGGAAAGATCCAGAGGATCTTTTTGAATTTGAATAAGATATTTTGAGAATTTATTTGTGATAATTTGATACTATTCTTGTAGAATTCCTGAATATAGACAAGGAGTGGAGCAATGGCACTAATGTTTGATAAGTGAAGGTTTCTATATATGATCTCTTGTAAATTCCACTTCTGAAAAGGTTTAAAATGATACTTCCAACTTTGAAGGAGATATCTGACAAAACCAAGATTTCCTGTTTTTCTCAAAATAATGATGGCAGTAAGCAATAAGTTTTCCATTTAGGTGCATTCCTGTGAAAATTTATTTATAATAATGATTTTTGTTTCAATACAGACAAGGTGATTTTTAAATAATTTTTTCCAAAGAAAATGTTTTAAAATGGTTCTTTTACTGTTTTTAAACTCCAAATGAATAACTGGAACTAGTTTCCAAAAGTTGATAATTTGAATATGTCAATAAAACCTGTATCCTTTTATTTTTTTTCTCTAAATTTTCAGAATGAAAAATACGTGAAATTTTTAATGTTTTTGGGTTCCTTTGCATCTGCCTGATTACAGGATTCATAAATAGTAATGACATTGCTCAATTTACCATTAAATTTGGGTAATAGCTCTATTGATCAAGGTGGGGTTGTAATGTATGGAACAACAATTTCAAATTACATTAAAATTCATTCAATTACTCTTGAGGATAAAAATTTTGGTATTCAAAATACATGTTATGGTTTATATTCATTGGAATGACTGGAAAAAATCTGCTATTGAATGCTAGTAATTTATTCCCATAAACCTGAAGGGACATGGTGCACTTAGGCTAAGTGCACCATTTCCCTTCAGACAACCTGTTGGTGGTGGTCATGGGTCACCACAAACCTACATGAAATGGTTGCCAGTCTTGAGCCTTGTTGCCCTCATTCTGGAAAACTTTTTTCTTAAGTATTGACACGGTCACTTCCCAGTGTGAGCTGGTGGGTGTAATTCATCAACAATTACCAAAATATCTTGGAACTTTGGGACATGAGAAATATAGAATCTTTTGAATTATGGGAAGTTTCTTCAACCAATGATCAAGATGAATGAAATGTTTTCAGGGCCATGTAAGAATCACCAAATCATTTACCTCTACCAAATTTCTTTGATATATTCCCCTGTTATTTATATTTTTGGATTAAAGGTATTTTCCAACATGGGAATTTTAGTAACAACTATTTTTTGAAAGAAACATGGTGGGAAAATTATGCTAAGTTGTCCACCTCCCCATACCAATGATGAAGAGTCATTTTTTCTGGCCAATTGGAAAATATTGAAGGGGGGTGAATCACTTAGGCTAAGTTGTCCACCTCCCTGCGCCACCTCACCCTTTATCATTGAAAAATTGATGTTACCTTTTTACATTATGTCTGAGTGTTGCACAAAAAAGGCTAAACTGTAATTCTACAGGCTGAAAATCATCAATTTTGCCGTGTCACTTTCCAACATATTGATTTCTTCTTGAATCAACCATAACTGCCACTATGACACAAAATCAATTTTCTCTCAAGAAATATTTACCATTCATGAATTTAGAGTTTCTTCACATGTATTTAACAATGAGCTTTCACAAAGTATAATTTATAAGCCAGCATGACCAATCATTCCATGGATATTGGCCTGAGGCAGAAGTATTTCACTGTCTCCCCACTGAAAAATATTGATCACCACTCACCACAATAAATTCTTGGAGCCTTGATCCTACCATCATTTTTTTGAGGCTGGGTTGAATGATTGAGCAAGGTGAAGAAAATATTCTCAGGGACATGCAAGGATCAGAAAAATCTGCTCCTCTACCAAATTATCTTTCCATATGGCCATGTTATGATTTATCTTCTTGGATGAAAGATATTTTACAGCATGGGAATTTCAGTACCAGCACCTTTTTTCTGTCACGCTTTGCACTTAAGGATTATTGTCTTCACCACTTTGACATGTCCTCTCCTCAGTACCGTCTACCTCAGTCTAAAAGCATGACACAAATAAAAGCACAACATCAATGGTGCAATCCGCTATTTCCTCTGGCTCGCGCTGACCTTCCAATCTCGGCTACCAACTCAGTATATACTTGCGAACTTTGCCGTTAACTCCATACCTGTTGGCCATCCATTATGAGATCCAATCTCCTTCCCTGGACAATCAACAGCCTTGGACTTCCATCTTTGGTCATGCATTGTTCGTTAGTTCGCATCTACGTCTAACCAAGCCATCACTACTGTATAGTTTGCAATTGGACTAGTACCTACCCTACATACACTATTACCTCTCATTCGCATTACCTTCAATGTCACTCGCTCCTATCCCAATTTGTCATGCAATTGTACGCTCAGATTCTATTGTCTTGCATTTACGTTAAGACCTTGGATCTATACCACTGCTTCATTTCCTATTCTGTTCCTGTCATTCACTGCCTCACCGCTTCACCTGTAGTTAGCTCATCACCAGGTTGTATCTAGTCACTTTGGATTACCTTATAAGGGCTATCCCCTTGCCTGATGTTTGTCTCCTCAGTTAGTTAATTTCATACGTTCTTTCATTTTGCTGCAACCTAGTTATCACATTGGACTCAGGTTGAGTTTCCTTCTTTGGAACACATTCCATTCATCTCGCCGTTTGTGGAGTGGCATAACCAAGTTTTCACTTTGCAACTGGGTCTTGGTATTTGCACTTACCCTTGCACTTGGTATTCCTTTGCGCTCACGATCATCTAAGAATTTCCCTATAGTACGTGGGGTGGTCGTGTGATAGTAAATTAACTAACTCAACTCATCTATTGTAGCCTGCCAACCTATAGTAGACTTCTTCTTTTTGATGTCACGTACTCGCTCAACCGGGAATGCTTCCCTCGCCCCTTACAATGATGAGATCCATCGGGTAGGGAGAACCAGCGCTCCTTGGGCCCAAAAACCCTTGGATCCAGTTCCTCCTTCCAAATTGCCGTCTGTGGAGCCTCTTGATGATCCTTGGGCTCCTCCACGGGATCTCCGACGGACCCTCTCACGGAATTCGCAGACTCCAACCATTCTTCTGATGAAACCTCAACTCGTGGTAGACCAGGGGTTTGCACTACTGCTCTGGAGCCCAATGCTCCGAACCTGCTTTCGACATTGATCCAGGCCCTCACTCATGGTGCCCAGCAATCTAGTCCAAGCACTCCTAGTTTTCGCACTCCGGGCATGAAACAACCCAATCAATTTACAGGAGAACACCCTCATAAGCTTAGATCCTACCTACAGTCTTTTAAAATCATCTTTTCAAATGACTCCAACAATTTTCCTTCCAATAGACATAAAGTTATGTATGCTTTGTCCTTCTTAGGAGGTAGAGCCTCGCAGTGGTTCAAACCGTACCTCGAACTTTTGTCCAATGACAGTCCCACTTGTATTCTCAACAACTGGGACAAGTTCAAGAAACAATTGTTCACCCTGTTTGGCAATCCAAATGAAGTTTGAAACGCCAAATACAAACTTAATAGTTTAGTTATGAAGGAGAATAGTAGAGCTTCCATTTATATTTCTCATTTTTGAACCTTGCAGTCTTGCATCCAGTGGAACAAGGCTGCTCTTGTAGTCCATTTCTGAAAGGGTTTACTGGCACGCTTAATTGAACAGCTCGCAGTTGGGGGTCATAAGACAAACTTGCTTCAGCAGCTAATCAATCGAGTGATTGAGCTTGATAATGGCTATCATGACAAGAATCACCCTTGGCAAAACAACCATGGACCATCCACCTTGGCTCAGAGGGTGGACGAATCCTCAAAGCAAAACACAAGGAACCCAAAACCATCGAAACCAACCCCAACTTTGAACTCCAACTCAAAAAGGAAAGCCGTTGCCAAAAATCCAAAGTTCTTGGACAAGGAAACCGGGATGCTTCAAAGTCAGGAATGGCTGCGAAGGGAAAAGAACAGGCTGTGTATGTATTTTGGAGGTAAACATGATTTCAAAAGCTGTGCAAAGCGGTTAGCGCATGAAGTGGCTAAGCAGTCAAAAAATTAGCTTGTAGTTTTTCTGATACTCGCAAGGAAAACTACACATTATCTAAATCACCGCGAGTAAATCTTTGCACTTGCAAGTCACTAGGTGCTCCGAGTTCAAGATTTATCCTATTTCATTCCGACAACACTCCTTATCAAGTATCACTTGATTCCGGCGCTAATGTTTCCTTCACCAGTGAATCTTTTGCCACCTCCAAAAATCTTACGCGTTCCGAGATAGATAAATTTCCTATCTATCTAGTAAGTAGTGCGACTGAACCGTCTTATTGGGTTTCCCAAAAGGCAAAATGGACCTTTGCATTTTCCAATTTCCCCAGATTTGAATGGGATTTATTTGTCTTGGCTATACCCGGAATGGATGATACCATTCTAGGCCATGATTTCCTAGTTTACTGGAATCCAGATGTGAATTGGCAAGAAGGAGTAATTAAACTTCAAACCTCGCACCCCCAGAACGCTAACCTTTCCGTCAATCAGGAATTAAACAGCCTACCTGACACTTTCATTGAGTTGGATGACACTTTTCCGCCAGGAGATTTGCAATATCCTGACCTTCATTCTCAAATTCCCCCTTCAGATTTAGGAGTTATTGCTTACCTATCCAGCTTACCTCTTTCCTGTTCCTTTGAAGAGAAACAGACACCAACCAAAAGGTGTATTTTGAGCTCCCTAATCCTCTTGCACCATGCAAGCACCTCAAACCCGGGGCTCAAAGATGACAAGATTGAAGATTTAGAAATCATTCAAGAGTCTTTACCTTTGGTTTATCATGACTTTGCTGACGTCTTTTCAGCTGCAAAAGCAGATAAACTGCCTCCATCCCGTCCTTACAATCACAAGATCAAACTTACTGGCCCACCTCCGGCACCAGGACCAGTTTACTCTCTCTTGACGCAAGAATCAATTGCGCTTCAAGACTAAATTGTGGAAAATGTAGCAAAAGGATTTTATTGACCAAGCAATTCGAACACCATTTCCCCTGTCCTGTTTGTACCAATAAAAGATGGCGGACTTTGCCTTTGTGTTGACTACAGGAAACTGAACCAGGTAACCGGGAAGAATGCCTATCCAGTACCGCCTATGTCACATCTCCTTACCCTCTTCCATGGAGCTACTTATTTTTCAAAGTTAGACTTTCGAGGTGCCAATAACCTAATTTGCATTAAGGAAGGTCATGAGTATTTGAATGCAATGAGAACCCAGTTTGGCAGTTATGAGTATACCGTCATGCCTTTTGGCCTCTGCAACGCTCCTTCCACTTTTCAACATTTTGTCAACGAAATTTTCTCCGATCTCGTAGGTAAATACCTTGTGGTATATCTCAATGATATACTAGTCTAATCAAGAAACCTCAAATATCACATCACACATGTGCAAGAGGTGCTACAGCAACTTTGCAAGAATGACCTGTTTGCAAAAGCCTCTAAGTGTGAGTTCCATTCCTCTTCTCTTCATTTTCTAGGTGTTGTAGTCTCGCAGCAAGGGCTATCGATGGACCCAGCCAAGAGCGAACGCATATTGGACTGGCCCCCACCTTCTTAGGTTAAATCTCTTCAATTTTTCCTTGGTTTCAGTAATTTCTATAGAACGTTTATTGCGCGTTACGCCAAAAAAACCTTGAATCTTACTAACCTTCTTCAAAAAGAAACTCCTTTTATTTTTACCAAACAAGCTGCTTCGGAGTTTGAAGCTCTGAAGAAAGAATTCACCACTGCTCCAATACTTGCTCACTTCAACAAGCTAGCTTGCACTATTGTCAAAACAGACGCAAGCGACTATGCAATTGCAGGAGTCATCTCCCAGTTTTCTTCTTCCACTTCTCTCTTTCACCCCGTAGCTTTTGAGTCTTGCAAATTGCTCTCTGCAGAGCTTAACAATGAGATTCATGACAAGGAACTTCTCGCAATCGTTTATTGCTTGAAGAAATGGCATTCATACCTTTTGAGTCTTAGGGAATCCTTTGAGGTTTTAACTGATCATAATTCTTTTAAGTATTTCATGAGTTCAAAAGCCCTCACACGTAGACAGGCATTTTGGGCCAAATACCTCTCCAAGTTCCACTTTACAATCATGTACCGTCCTGGGAAACAAGCAGTAGTTTCTGATGCTTGATCACGTTGGGACAACGTTTACCCAGGGGGGTGAGCACCTTTGCCAAAAACAACCCTGAAAACGTTAGGACACTCTTCTCAACCCAATCTGCCCAGCTCAGTTTTATCATCGCTTGCTTACAAGATTTGGCTTCCAAACTCCGACAAGCTCAACGCAACGACTCCAAGTGGATCAAACTTTGCAAAAGTGCGAACTCATTAGATAGTAGTCACAGTATAGATGATAATGACTTTTTAGTTTATGATAATCGTATAGTAGTACCAGATAATTCTTGCATTAAGTTAGATATCTTTGAGTCACGGCATGATTCTCTGCTTGCTGGTCATTATGGGCAGGATAAAACCTACCAATTGATTGCACAAGACTTCTACTGGCCTGGTATGACCAAAGAAGTAAAATACTATGTTAGCACGTGCTATGATTGCAATCGTAACAAGTCCTCAAAACACCAGAAGTATGGGCTGCTCCAGCCACTTCCAATTCTGCCTTGTCCTTGGCACTTGCTGTCTATGGATTTCATCTCTCAATTACCTTCTTCTAGTGGATATGATGCTATTCTAGTAATAGTAGATTGCTTCTCAGAGATGGCTTTATCTTTACGCAGTAATGTGACGGCCTCTTCAGGTGACTAGGCCAACTTGTTCATAGAATATGTATTTTTGAAACATGGCCTCCCTGATAATATAGTTAGTGATTGTGGATCTCTGTTTGTCTCAAGCTTCTGGACCTTGCTATTCCAACATTTCAAGATCACTTGCAATTTATCAATGGCTTACCACCCGGAAACAGATGGGCAAACCAAGCGAGTTAATCAGATCCTTGAACAATATCTTTGAATGTATGTTGCCTATCAACAAGACAACTGGTCACAATGGCTCCCACTAGCCAAATTTGCCTACAACAACTCCACTCATTCCTCCACCAAACAGTTTCCCTTCCAAACTCTTTATGGTAGAAACCCGACTTTCTCTTCCCTTCACGTAGCATCTTCTCAACCTGCTACCGATTACCTTCAACAAATTAAATCCCTTCAATGGAAAATTCAAACCAACCTCAAAGAAGCAAACCAGCCCTATAAGGAGCAAGAAGACCGATCTCACACTTCAGCTCCAACCTTTGCAGTAGGAGATCAAGTATGGCTTGATGCTCGCAACATTTGCAGCACTTGCCCAACTTGCAAACTCTCCGAAAGAAAGCTTGTCCCCTTTAAAGTAGAATCAGTCATCTCCCCTAACGCCTTTAAACTTACTTTACCTGCAAAATGGCAAGGTATCCATTCGGTCTTTCATGTGTCTCTCCTAGAGCCAGCTCAAGTCCTATACCCGGGCAAGACTCATCCCCCTCCTGAACCAGTCACTGTCCTCGATCATCAAGAGTGGGAAGTAAGCCGTATTCTGGAGTCCAGGTTACGCAAAGGAAAACTTCAATACCTCGTTGAATGGTCTGGCTTCCAGTCCGACAAAGATTGCACCTCATGGGAACCAGCCCATCACCTTCGCAATTCACCCAATCTGATTTGAGAATTCCATGCGAGCTACCCTTGCAAACCTTGGCAATCATGATTCTTTCCCATCCAATTCCATTCTATTCCATTCAAAATTTCATCCCATCCAATCCCATTCCATTCCATTCCACATTTCATCCAATCCAATCCCATTCCATTCCACTCCACATTTCATCCCATCGAATCTCATTTCATTTCATTCCACATTTATCTTACTCAATCACATTCCATTCCATATTCCATCCCATTAAAACCCATCTTATTTCGCCATCATTTCATCAGTTAATTCCTCCATCTCACTTTGTTATTCTTTTCTCATTTTCCTTTCATTTCCACTTATTATTAACAAAAAAAAAATAATATTTCTATTTTTAATAATATATATGTATAAAAAATATATATATATATTAAATTACAAAGGTTCTTTTATTTCTTTTTCCGCATCCTCCCAATTTGCCGTCAATTCCGCAACCATGGACCAAAAGGTATCAAGGTCTTCATCATTGATCAATGGGGAAATTCTTTGAAGTACCAGCACTTCCGTTACAATGTGCCTCTCGAAAATCTCCTCGCATCTTGCAACCCAAGCTTGCTTTGGCCAAGCATTCCATCCGCCTTCCTCCAAGAGCTCTTCATACGCTCTCTTCCTTTGGACACCCGACGTGCCTTCTCCAATATTGTCCGTCAGGCGCCTCGCATCCATTTTGACCTGCAATACGATTCGCACCGGATCCCCTTTGCCTTGGCCCTCCATCCCTTCCGTCCCAGCCACTTGATCCCTTCCATCTCCTTCATTCCCTTCTTCTAATTCACCCGCTCCATCTTTGTTCTCTCCACTTCTGTTTCCTCCATTTCCCGCTTCTCTTTCCGCTGCGTTTTCTTCCCCCTCCCTTGCTTCCTTGGTTATAACTCCTACCGGTTCCGCACCAGACACCTCGCCTTGCACCTCCGCATTCATCTGGGGCCCCGGGATTTCAGTCAGCGGTCCCCAGTAAGGTGGTGGTGGTGGTGGTGTGTTGGTAGTATATCTTTGAAAACGGGGCAACACTAGCAAACAAGCAAACAATTAGTTACTATTTCAAGTTCATTAGTTAGTCCTGATTAGTACTCACCAGGAACTTGAGTCCCCAAGTGTTCGATCTCTGGCAATGGTGGTATCTTGTAATTAACCCTTGGCGCGGACCTACGACTTCGCATCTCCCTCAATGATTCCAAAGGACCCTCAACAGTTGACTTGACATTTATAGGAAAGTTGCACGCCACCTTGCAAAGGCAAAATTGCTTGCATTTGCCTCAGAGGCCTCGGACAGCAGTACTGGGAATACATTGCTTGTTGCGGCGAATACATTTTTGGCAACGGCGGGATGACGATGAGGACATTCTTACAAAATTTATAAAAATGTATTGGGTAATAAATTAAGTAACGTATAAGGGTATACAGTGATAATTAAACGACTTGAAATCTATGGGAAAATTTACCTGAACGCTTGCAGGAGCTCGCGTCTTTATACCCGGGCAACTGTCACGCTTTGCACTTAAGGATTATTTTCTTCACCACTTTGACATGTCCTCTCCTCAGTACCATCTACCTCAGTCTAAAAGCGTGACACAAATAAAAGCACAAAATCAATGGTGCAATCCGCTATTTCCTCTGGCTTGCACTGACCTTCCAATCTCGGCGACCAAATCAGTATATACTTGTGAACTTTGCGGTTAAATCCATTCCGGTTGGCCATCCATTATGAGATCCAATCTCCTTCCCTGGCCAATCAACAGCCTTGGAATTCCATCTTTGGTCATGCATTGTTTGTTAGTTTGCATCTACGTCTAACCAAGCCATCACTACTCTATAGTTTGCAATTGGACTAGTCACTACCCTGCGTACACTATTACCTCTCATTCACATTACCTTCAACGTCACTCGCTCCTATCCCAATTCGTCATGCAATTGTACGCTCAGATTCTATTGTCTTGCATTTACGTTAAGACCTTGGATCTATACCACTGCTTCATTTCCTATTCCGTTCCTGTCATTCATTGCCTCACCGCTTCACCTGTAGTTAGCTCATCACCAGGTTGTATCTAGTCACTTTGGATTACCTTATAAGAGATATCCTCTTGCCTGATGATTGTCTCCTCAGTTAGTTAATTCCATATGTTCTTGCATTTTGCTGCAACCTATTTATCACATTGGACTCAGGTTGAGTTTCCTTCTTTGGAACACATTCCATTCAGCTTGCCGTTTGTTGAGTGGCATAACCAAGTTCGCACTTAGCAACTGGGTCTTGCTATTTGCACTGGCCCTTGCACTTGGTATTCCTTTGCGCTCACAATCACCTAAGAATTGCCCTATAGTACGTGGGGTGGTCGTGTGACATTTTCCTGAAAAAAACATGGTGGACTGGTTATGCCAAGTTTTCCACTTCCCCACACCATGGAATAAAACCTAGCTAATGTGGGGAAATTAGGAAATTTTCATTTCAAGGTGGAAAACTTAGGCTAAGTTGTCCACCTCCCTTGGGCACCATCCACTTGATTATATGGATTATCAATTATTGTTTGGTGCATTCTGTCTGGGTCTGTGAGGAAACAATTATATTTTTGAATATGTATTTTGAAAACAAATGAGTTCCTTAAGGGGTTTTTGGAGTTACTGCATCTTCAAAAACCCCACCAACTCATGGACTTTATCATCACACTCATCTTTCAGCTTCAGCCCTGGTTGGTATTCTCTGGGTTTCCTAGAGAACTGGATTATAGTAATATTACTTTGCTGGCAGCTGATGGGAATGAAAAATGGACTGTCTCTCACCAGAACACAAAAGATCTTCTCATGCATATTAGTTGATAATGGATTCCAAAAAAAAATCACTCCAAGCAGGATCAAGTTAACCTATTTATAATTTCAAAGCAAGTGAGCAATAACCACTTTGAAAAATTAACAACTTGAGAAGGAGAAAATAATTTGCAGGAACTTGCGTAGTCTCAAAAAAATTTGAATCCATCCACTTCTCTTGCACCATTTGAGAGGTTCAATAATTCTGTATGCCATGAATCAAACAATTTTTGGATGATTTGAGCTCTTGATTGGAACATGACTGACAATTTTGGGCGCAAATCTTATTCATATGTCATACAAAACCTTTTCTATTCTTTTTTTCAAAAAATGCATTCATTCATCATCATAAAATTTCCTTGTAACCCCTCATGCCCACTCAAAAATCTTTACAACCACAAAAAGATGCAAATCCATTGTTTTTTGGAACCATTTGAATGTGCCATGCTGATTTATATTTTTTGAAGGGTTTTGAACAGTCCAAATTTCACCTTGATGGCTTCTGTGACAATCAAATAAAAGCAAAAGAGCTTAGAATATCTGAAAAACTTCATGAAAAAGCCTAAAAAGGATGTTTGGGGGACCAAAAGGTGATTCAACTGTTCTCAGGAGAGGAGATGGTTTTTCCGACTTTCTGTATCAATTTGCTTGTTTTAGGGAAATTCTTTGCCCCAAACCAGCAAGTTTATTGAAGATGGAAGGATGATGATAATCAATTACATTTCAAATTTATATTAATTTTTCATTTTCACACACATTTACATCCATTTAGTTTGCTAAGTCAAGATATGATATTCCGCAAGGGTTTGTAGAGGTGAATCAAGTTGAGCTTCCAGAATAATCACTTGAAGTTCTACAACCCAATATTTGGAACCAGGAAACAAGTGACACTTAAGAAAATAAAGAATATTACCAAAAATGTACAAGGATAACTGGCAGAAATCATTTGGGCAACAGAGAGTGTCCTCATTACCACAGATGTGTTCTTGGACCAAAATTGAGACCCCAAAGGCATGGGATTGAATTAAAATGATATTTGGCTAATTCAATCAAGATGGAGTGATTGATTAAGACTAGTGATTCATTGAAAGCTTTGGGTGGAGAACCCTTGTTTTTTAGTTTGTGTCAAATTACAGTACAATGCATCCTTTGTGAGGCACTTTCTATTTTAGAGATCCACAAATGTTCTGGGGCATGACCAATTGGAAAAAGTTACCGAGTTGAGAGGTTTTAAATATAATGAGAGACTGGAAAAAAGATCATTTTTTTGGAAAGTGGCATTAGGATTTGAAATCATTGGATTTTTTCCAAAAAATTGCTCATGTTCTGAAAAAAATAAAGAAAATATTTTGTATTTCTTGCACAAGAAAGTCAGTTTCAATGCTACTCAATTCAAATTTCTTGCAATTTAAACTCTTCAAAATTTCATTGTTCCTCAAGCAAGAATGGAAAAGAAATCTTATCTTGCAGTTTGAAAATCATTTATAAGTATTGTCAGAGGATGGCACAGTTAGACTAAGTGCCTTACCATACCACCAATTCTGATATTTTGATAGAAGCAGGGAGGGAACAGGGTGAAACCATTTGAATGCACCTAAATTCCAAGATAGATCTTCAGAAATTCAATGAACAGTACTTGAAAATGCATTAATCATTTAAAGTAATTAACCAAAAATGTTCTTCAGTTTTTCCTGGTAAGGTGGTCCGTTTGAGCTAAGTGCACCACCTCACCAGGAGGAACCAACTCAAAATTGCAGATCTAACAACACTTGGGAGCCCAAAGTTTTCAGTAAGGGTGATCTTGTTTTCCAAATCAAACTACTTTCCCTACAGTGGCTCTCCAAACAACAGAACAACCTACTAATTTTATATGCTCATTCCCCCCCAAAAAATGATAGCCAATGCATCTCTCAAACACCAAAATTTTCCTCCTTTTGAAATTGTAACTTGAGTTAATGGAAAAAAACCAGATCTGGTTAAACATTTTGTTCAATTTATATAATTAAAACATCACCTTTTTGTGCTGAAATGCTTACCATTTGTTTCATGAAAAAATTTCAAACTGTGCATGAGTTGCACAACATTTGTACTAGTTAGAATGCAGGATGGGATGTCTTTGGATTGATGGACAACTTAGGCTAAGTTGTCCACCTCCCTGTTGGATTAGATGTAGCTTTACTGCATAGTACATGTATAGGTGGTGTCAAGGGAGGTGGAAAACTTATGATAAGTTGTCCTCCTCCCTGGAATTGCTTTCTTGCGGGAATTGCATGAAATGGGAAATACTGGTGGGGAGGCTAAGGAGGTGGGTGATTTATGCTAAGTTGTCCACTGCCCCTGAAATCATCAATCATTCGGCATATTCAAATTCATGCTCCCATGTGGTTGGAGGGAGGTGGAAAAATTAGCACAAGTTTTCCACCTCCCCTGCTTTCCAATATCATTCTCCCTGACATCACATGCCTGCATACCCATGGCTCTGGAGTGGTGGACAACTTATCATAAGTTGTCCACCTCCCAGCACATGACTCATATTTTTTTTTTGGTAATGCAGACACTTTGGTGATACACACCTGCCTATTCCAACAAATCAACCCGCTGGATCCTGTCTAATTTCATCTCTCCATGATATTATGCACCCCTGTTACATCTTTCTTTATTGTTTTGAGCTAAGTGATCCAGGCATGTTGAATTCTCATGTATTCTTTTGAAATCATGATTTAGAATTTTTAGTTGAATCATTTATCCTTATTGCTTCTGTATGAACAGCTAGTAATTTGAAAGAACTCTACCTTCTTTACAAGAATTAGAAAGAATTAATATCACACCATTTTCAAAAGAATGAAATTGAAAACCATACATTGTTCTTCTTGCCCTTCATTATTTATCTAATATGATCTGAGGAGATTTAGTCAAAATCAATTCAGGAAAGGGGAAAATTATAATCCTCATTTCCAAGAATTAGCACTATGCAAAATATGACACCTGATTCATCATATTTCTCTATTATTCAGTCTCAAAAATTTAACTCTCAAAAATAAAGTACCACTGAATATCCATCCATGCAGTAAACCTGCATCTGTGTGGTACCCAGAATTGCACTTTAATTAATTTGAGATTTCAACCATCTTATAATAAAAAAACAGCAATTCAAAAAGCTATTGGACCTGTCCCAGTATTATCCAGCTCTGCTTGATATATTATTCAATTAGCATTTCTTACAAATCAATAAGATTGGAAAGGGGTAGTCTGAAGTCCATATTATGGAAAATTGGATCTTGATATATTTCCACTCCAGCTCTTCTTCATGGTTTCTGCAATTCTTGAGCTCATTTTCTTCTTCAATAATTATTGGTCAATTCCATAAATATGAGATTGAGGAATTTTTTGGAAACACATAATGGTCAAGAATGCTATCTGTGGAAATTTTTTGTGATAATTAAAATCTTGAGATTAATAGGAAGCTTTTCATATCTATTATCTGAAAAAATCCTAAGAATAAATAACTGATTTTTGACTGCATGATACCTGTTTGTTTTGATGAATCATGCATAAGTGCCACAAAAAAAAGTCATCACACTCTTGGGGGCAGATGGTAGCCCAAGATTCTTTTTTCTATGTCAATCATTAATTGATTTATCATTGAGCTCTTCCCTTGTTGATAAAGATTCTATTCAAATCTCCAAGTATACTTATGTGCATACACTTTGCCCACTTGGAAGAAAAATTTGAGAACAAAGGGGAATCATAATATATAAAATCTTCATTTCTGAAAATTTTCAGAAGGTAAGTAAAAGTAAATCTGACTTCCTTTTTATCAGTTTGTGAAAAATTGATAAAAAATTACAAAATCTGGAACATTGTCATTTGCTTACTAAGTTGGAAAATTAGACATGGAACCCGGTAATAACTAATCACCCCAGTATAAGATCTCCATCACAATAATAAAAAACCATTGTTAAATCATGGTGTTTATTTTATATTACTAAAATGCCAAAACCCCAGCTAACCCAACATCATCAACCCCCAAGCCATCAAGAGTCCCCCTTCCAGATGACCAAGTCAATATGCCTGGTGTTGAGGAAGATAAAGATTTTCAAAACTCTGCTGCCCCATCCTACTCCATGATGGCACAAAAACTATCTCAATCCCACAAACACCAAAAGAAGAAAAAACATTTGGCCCAAGAACAATATTCTATCTCTTGTCATTCATGCAATCTTGAAATCCCTGCTTCTTCAAGTGGTATTTCCAAGTCCTTACTTGATTGGAAAAAATCAATTCTTGGAATGGATTCCCACAAAAACAAACTTCCTAATCCTCCAACTGTTTCTGGCCTAGCATCCCTCAAAAATTCCATGGCAAAGAAGAAGGCATCCATTAATGATGCCATTGCACCAAAAACTGGAGAGCCAAACCAGTACAGCTCTAATTCAAAACTGCAAGAAAAGGAGCTGAAACTTGTGAAGAAGGATGCCCTGGGCCAATTACAAAAAAATATTACTTCAAGATCTCAATCCCTGAAAATCACTGCTTTGGGCCAAATTCAGTCTCATGAAAAGACATGGATAGCCCATGCCCGGGACATTATCCAAAATTCCCGTATTCCCAGATGCACCTATCACTGGGAACAGAATCCAACATCTTTCTGGAATTTTTCTCTCACTGCAATAATCATCAGAACATGGGAGATGTGTCACAAAGGCAGGGGAACTGCTTCCTATTCAATAAATGAGAATGACAACATCCCTGCCAACAGGGTTGCAATATTAAATTGTTGGCTTGTCTCAAGAAAGGCTATTTGGAAGAAGGAGAAAAAGGCAGAAGGAGGCTCCAGCAGCAGAAAATTGAATGCTTCTGCATCTCAAAGTCTCAACAAGAAGAAAGTGTGTCAAATAAATCTTTTCTAATTTTCTCTTCATGATAAATGAATAACTGCTTATGATGTTTTGAAATCCAGAATAACAAGAAGGAAATACAAAAGACCATGGCAGTGGAGCTGGGAATGATGGACACATTCCCAGAAACTTCTGCTCTTTTCTCGGACAGTGGATTCATATCTGATGTTGAGGGTGAAGATGAGGAATTATTCAATCATGCAATTGTTTGGAGGGATCAACATGTCTCCCAAATATATCACTACCTGGATGAAGCATACATTAAACTGGCCAGAAACCCGCGCATCAAGAGGGATAGAAAATTGAAAATTAGTCAACTTTCTAGACCAAATAATTCACCAAGAGTTGATTACCCACAAACAATTCCTACTTCAATAACTCAAAACCGGTTAAGTGAGGAAGACCTTGAGGATATAACTCCAGTTGAAAAAAGAGCCTTGGGTTTACTTCCAGAAGTTGATCTCACAGAGGCAGTTTCATATCTCAGAACCCAAGTCTCCAATCCCTCTAGCTTAATGGAAACCACACAAATATTGTGAAAATATTCCAAATAGTTTAATTTTTATGTCAGTACTTTAAAAAATATGGAGGAGTATGTTTGGATGCAACATTGGCTTTGGTGAAATTTTTATTGAGTACTACATGTATTTTCATTTTCATCCCATTCTTGTTTTGCCAACCAGAAACTTTTAATTATATTTAAAGCTAGATTAACTGAATCTACTAAATCCAATGAGGTGGGGTCACCCTGAATTGAAGAGCTTAACAGTGTAGGTTAAACTGTAAAAATCTTGAAATTTTCAAATAAATAAACCTCTAACAAGTTGTTACATCCAAACAGAAATTGAAGTAAGAGTTGAAAAAACCAAAATCCACATGTGCACAGAATACACAATCTCATTGAAAAATTTTAAGTAAACTATATTTGATGCACAACCTTTTGGAAAGCTACATGAAATTATTTTTTCAATCACAACATCCTAATTTCATTTTTTTTCACTTTTCAGCTGTCACGTTGAGATCACCCACTTGTTAAACATTTCAAAATACCTTTTCATGAAAGAAGTAGATATAAAATACACATTTCTAGATGTGAATTGTTTCATTTGAGAAAAAACTACTAACTCTAGGCGTTGGGATTTTCCTTGTAAAATTGTGCATTATTAAAATTTTGTATTACCAAAATGTGATTTCAAATCATGGTTTTGTAATAAGATAATTAGTTTTAAGACAAAATATATTATGTTCCATCAAGGCAATTGACCTTGCATTTGAATCCGAAAACCTTGGGATCTGCTAAGTATTTTAGGTGCAATAACCATGAGCAGTTGATACAATCTATTGGTTTGAAACTTTTTCAAAATGAAAAATCTACTGTTCAATGCCTTGCCCATTGAAGAGAATATGAATATTCAAAATGAAAGCTTTTTTTTTGGATACTTAAGCTCACCGGAAGGTATGAAATCAAATCAAAAATTCCATTCAGATTCATTTATATTTCCCTTTGAAATAATAAATCTCAGACAACCTCCAGAAATCTAAATTACCACAACATACAAATCAATCAAAACTATGGAGAACACTACCAGAGTTGGAAACATTTGGATATGCCAATGTCCCAAATTTTCTCAAAGGACTTTTTAACATGGAAGGAATCTATACAATGGTGTTGGAAGGTCCAAAAAAGCACACCATACCCATATAATTCAATCAAATGATTCTAAAAATATATGTGACTGAATCTTTCCTGCATTTTATCAATAGTTGAAAGGTCACTGATGAATATCTATTGTTTCAAAAAAAAAAACCAAAGACAACAACTATTTTCCAATCAATTACCAGAAGAAACCCCACCAGGGAACCACTTCAAGCAAACATCAGGGCTGTAAGTGAACATCTTGCACAAAAGTACATTTCTTGATTCATACTTCATTTGGGGTGCATTTTCTTATTTATCTCATCATTCTTCACATTCAAGAAATCCATTGAAGATTCCAATTCACAGCCAAACCCTGAAAGAGATCCTTCCTATGGTGAAATACAACAATACTTCCCACCAGCAAATATGGAAATTTACAATACATCTGGGATGAAACCTCTTCAATTTCTCTATCACACTCCAAGCGCCCTGATTGAATCACTCCAAATCCTTGGTGACCATGCATGTCAGAAATATATCAAGATGGAGCATTGTAAAATCTGAATGAACTAAATTCTCAGTTTCCAGCCCAAATATTCATCAGAAATACCCAAAATTCTTGCAACGTTGAAAAGAAGATTTTCAATTACAAATGATCTTGTTAAAAATGTCTGTTGTGAAAATTGTTACCAAATTTATACTTTGAATGAATTACTTTCTTCTTCAGAAACCCAAACTGGTGAAGAAAGTCAACAAAACATGAATTATCAAACATGCCATAATATTTTTGATTCAATAGCTGGAGAGCCTGTTACATGTGGATCCAAACTCTGGAATCAATAAAGGAACAAATCCAAATTTTATCCTCTTCAGCAGTTTGGACACCAATTTCTCAAGAAGTGGATTGCTAGGCAATTAATGCTCCCTTGGTTTGAAGAATTACTCCTGGCACCACAACAGCATCAAGGACGTAATCCTACTAAACTTTCTGATATTTGGGATTGAGCTATGTGGAAATAATTCAAGGATTAAAACAATCATATTTATACAGCTGAAGCAGCTAACCTGGTCTTTGGAATTTACATTGATTGGATGAATCCCCATGGAATAAAGAACAGTGGAAAATGCATCTCTCTTGGAGTAATATTCTTAATATGTTTCAATCATCCACCTAGTGTGTGTTACAAGCCACACAATATTTTTGTGTATGGCTTCACACCAAAAACCAAGGAATGCACCTCATTCCAACTGAATAATCTACTCAAGCCTCTTTTATCTGAGCTATTGGATCTTTGGAAAGGAGTATTCTTCACAGAAACCAACAAATATCCATATGGAAGAGTAATACATGCTTTCATATTACCACTGATTGGTGATACACTTGACTTACATAAAATGGGTGGATTTGCATCCCACTCAGCCACAATCTTCTTTGCCCACTGTAACCTCAAGCTGAATGATATCCAGAACACCAAAAAGGAGACTTGGCCAGTAAAAAATAATCAGGATCACATCAAATGGGCAGAGAATTGGAGTAATGCTCAATCATTCAATGAGAAAACCAACTTTCTCAAGCTACATGGTGCCCGTTACACAATTTTCCAAACTCTA
Organism: Puccinia polysora; assembly: GCA_025617555.3. NCBI lineage: Eukaryota > Fungi > Basidiomycota > Pucciniomycetes > Pucciniales > Pucciniaceae > Puccinia > Puccinia polysora. Next base: position 13,980,550 of record CM062614.1, on the reverse strand, counting down.
CCATACTGGGAACCAACAAACATGACAACAATTGATACAATGCATACCTTTATCTTGGGAATGCTACGGGATTACAGCATCACCTACCTTGGAATAATCACCGCTGGCCAAAGCCTTCAAAATTGGGAAAGAAGGAAAAAAAATGGCCCAAGAAGTGTAAAAGTTAGTCAGGTCAGCAGCCTCAAATCTGGATCCAAAATAAAGCGCTATTTGTCGGCAGAAAATACCCAAAGAGTCACCAGGAGGAGAGTTCAAAAATTTTTAGATAGCTCCTCAAAAAACCCAGATATTGCTTCCAATCCAATTGAAAAGGTTAAAAATTGGGCAAATCAGCAGCAAGAAGGCTCATCAAATATGCATCATAGAACTTCTGTACCAATTGTTGTAGTGAAGAAAATCACAGAGCTACATCCTCCCAGCTCCTCAAGAAGTTGGGAAAATTCAGCTTCTGAACTCCTTCACCCAACTTTAAGAAGTTTGCCAAGGCTTCTTGAGAATGAATCAACAAGCGGCTAATGCAATTCTAGGTCTCAATCAAAGGACAATGGAAAGCAAAAAGATACCTCACCAGGAAATAAAATCCAAGTAGATCTATTAGAAGCAAATCAGGAAGCCAAAATTAATCTGGGAAGAGAAAGCAAAGCAACATTCAGAAAAGCTCCTACTGCAGTTTTGAAGATAAAAGCAATCCACATCAAGCGGGTTCATTGATAGAAGAGACAAGTATTGCATTAAATAAATTGTGACTAACTACTCAAGAGCTCAGAATTCTTCAAGAGGGTACCAATTCAATCAAATTTCCATCTTTGATTACTAGGTTTCCCAGAAACATAGGTTTGCCTGCTGCTGGTACTCCTAAGGCTTCTGAATGGTTGGTTTTGTACACCATTCATATGGTGCTTGTTTTGATTTGGAACTCAGCCAACAGCTTGCAGGAGGAAACACCTTTCCTCCAGTTCTTCTAAACTTACTGTTATCATCAACTTGGTAATGTCTCATCAACTTAAAGATCACCAGTTGTGCCAATTGGATGAATGAATTCTGGATTACCGGGAAGAATTGTTGCTTCCTTGGGTATCTGAAATCAAACCCAAGTCAAAAATCCATTTTGCTCAGAATATGACTAAGATGATCAAGCTCTATGGTCCTCCCTCAATATTTTCATGTTGGTCAGGAGAAAGGCTGAATCACATCTTTACCTTGGTAAAAAAAAAATAAAAATACACATAGGTAACACAGATATATAAAAAGTAGATTCTTGATGGCAAACTTTGAACTGATTGGTTTTCTAATTTTCAGGTTTCCATGATAATTCCCTCTTGAATTGATTCCTTGAAAAGGCCAAAATTCAAGGCTTGGTTGAACAACTTGGATCCAATTGGAATATTTTGGGGATCAATTCTGACTCACTCCCAGATCTGAAAAGTTTGTTCTACTCTTCCAAGACAGGTGATGTTTCAAGGGCTAAAAAAGAGATGAATGTTTTGGAAGAAGAAAAATTAAAAAAATTCACTGAAAATAACTCAACATACAATCTCTTGTCATGGGACCAACTGGAGTGGTTGCCTTTCAAATCAATGCTCTTCCATGGTCATCAAGTAACACCCCATGGCTACAATAAAAGTAATTCTCAGATTTCCTTTTCATCCCAATCAAATAAAGGCCCTTGTGAGATGGGGAAGTTATTGTCCATCTTTCATGAAAAAAACTGTGCACAATATTTCTTCATTTTTGAAACCTTTTCCCCTTTGGAACAAATTGATACTTCAAGAAATACCTACCTTGGCCTTAATTATCTTAATTCCCAAATGGTTTATCAAGAAGGTGGATAAATATCTATAATACATCAAGAGAAAATATTAGGTTTTGTGGAAAGCATGGCTTATGAAGCAAAAAAACCACAGACTTCAAAGGATGTTTATTGTGTTGTGGCAATTGACTCTTTGGTAAGTTGATATCAAAAATACTAATTTCTAAAGAACTGCCATTATTGATTTTTCTGACTGGTATTTCCTTAAAAAACAGGAGGAAATATAAAAAGTCACATGGACTAATTTTTTACTGTACTGGATATTGGTAAAAGATGAAATCAGAGGAATTTGTATTGTGTTACATATCTATCTAAAAAACATGTATAAGGTACAGAATTCAAAAATAGAAATTGAATTTAATCTCAGAAAACTGAAGCATTAATTTTAACAGCAAATTGGAAATCTCTGTAGGCACCATTTATTTGGAACAAGCATTATCTAAAAATCAGGTTCTTCTCATTTTGGAAATTTGTAACATTGGAAATCATGGCCCATGATGTACAATTCCAATGATAACCGCTGAAAATTGGATCAGTCAAAGTATGGTCTTACAGTAAAATGAAGAATTCTCAATAATTCCTTTTATGTAATGAATTTCAATTCAATCTATGCATTGCATAAATATTCTGCATGAATTTTCTGAGTTCATCCATAAATCAATTTGATGTTTGACTCCAAACCCATAACAAATTAAAAACAGGTTTACATCACAAACCCAGGTGCTACACCTGCCCGCAGGTGCCACCATTTTTTTCATGGTGATTGGTACCCCCCAAATCAAACAACATAGATCTAGCTGCCTTATTGGCATCTCTAGGCAGGATTTCCAAGCACCTCAACTCCCTTGGTTCCCCCCCAAAAATTGAAAAAGCCAAACTCCTCTTAAACCAAACCATCAAGGAGGTATGGCTCTGCAAAGGCAAGCAGGTAAGACCTAACCCGGCCAGAGCCAAGAAATGGTGGGATAAAAAAATCCTTGACCCCTTGGTTGAAAAGAGAAACGCCTTTGGTCAACTCTACCTAATGACCAAAAGCAAGCCAGACCATGAGCTTTTCCTTTATTGGAACTCCCAGTTCAGAAAAAACGTCCTTGAGCTCAAATAAAACCACTGGCGCCAATTCCTAGCCAACATCAACTCAACCACAGTCTTCCAAGCGTTCAGATACACCAAACACCGCAGCGTGGGAGGCATCCTCCCTCTCTGCAAATCTGAAGGCTTGATAACATCCAACAAAGGGGAGATGGCCCAGTTAATATTTGAAGGAACTTCTGCCACCAGCGCCAAGTGAAATATTAGCATCATTCCTGATGAGTACCCCTCTCAATTTGTCACTTACCCTCTCATCACCGCCATCAAAACTCTTAAAGTCCTCTCCCACCTATCCAAGAAGAAAGGCAGCAGACTGGATGAATTACCAAACAAGATTCTCAGAAGGGGAGCGGCGCCATTGGAAACCCTTTTTGCAAGTGTTTTCAACAGCTGTATAACTACTTCTCACTTCCCATCCTAGTGGAAAGTAGAAACTACTTCCATCATCCAAAAATAAAATAAAACCAATTACACCAATCCTGGATCTTACCAACCTATTGCACTCCTAAACTCCACTGGCAAGGCATTTGAAATAATCCTTGCCAACTGACTCACCCACTGGGCGGAGACTAAAGGCATCCTGCCAGATGGCCACATGGGAGGTAGGAGAGGTAAGGGGGGAGAAGAAACCCTACTTTCCCTGACCACGTGGGTCAAACAAAATTGGCGGGAAGGCAAGGTAGTGATGGCTCTCTTCCTTGATTTAAAATCAGCTTACCCTTCTGTCTCTCCTACAAGACTCATTGACACACTACGGAAACTGCAATGCCCCACATACCTATGGATGATACTTTGCAACTTCCTCAAGGACAGCAGAACCAACCTTTGACTTAGAGAGTACTTGTCCAAAGAGTTTGCGGTGCCCCAGGGACTCCACCAGGGCTCCCGCCTATTGGTGATCCTTTACATAATCTACAACTCCTCCCTGCTGACTCCCTCCTTCTCCTTCAAAAGCAAATCCACATCCTTAGGCTTCATAGATTATGTGGTCCACCTAACAGCTGACCCTTTACTAGCCACAGACTCCAGCAACCTGTCCGCCCTAGGAACCCAGTAAATCCTTTGGGGTTCCTGTCACGGGGTAGTATTTGAATTCAAGAAAGCCCAATTCTTGGTCCTCACCCATACTAACCCCCCTCCTTCCACTCTCCCCTTTGGCCCCCTGTCCCTCCCCTCCCAATCCAAGGTCAAGTGGCTGGGGATCACACTCAATCCCAAACTCACCTTTGCAGCTCATATCACATCCCTCCGCAAGACATCCAACTAAACTCTGAGCCAACTGCAGACCATAGGTAAGTCCAGCTGGGGTCTGAAGGAGCAAGAACACGGCCTCCTAGTGACCATGGTTCTCACAACACAACTACTCTATGGCGCCCCCATTTGGTTCACCAACTCCAAAAAACAAAAAATTTCTGATCTCCTGGAAGTCATCAACAACTTGGCAGCAAGATTTGCAACTGGCTTCCTTTCAACCACCCCCATTTACTACCTTCACCACCACCAGCCATTCACACCACTGACCACAACTGCACGCTGTGGTGACCAATCCGGGACACCACGGAAAAAAAAAAAAAAAAAAAACTCGGTTGTACCCCTATGGGTACCTTCATTTCCCCCCATCTCTCAACTTCCCCCTGTCCTAGCGGTCTAGGACAGGCCTCTTGCCTGTCTCTTTGCTTCAATCCCCCCTCCTATGTTCAACTCCTACTTGTCGCGCTTGCGGCCCTGACTTTTTGCGACGCAAGCGATTGTTGAACCACCTTTGACGATCCCTTTGATCCTTCCCAATCCTCTCATCCAACCGACACCGTCGCTTGTGGCAACAGTCGTCAACCATCAATTTGATCTCCCCACTCCCACCAGTCGTCATCGATCATCGGCCCATCCATCCTGTCGCGCCCCCATCCACGGCTCTCAGTCAGATCACCAGACCATCAACCACCACTAGCATCATCATCATCATCACTAGTACACCAGCGACAATCTCTCATCACCAATAGAACCAACCAGATCACCCCTCAACTAGCACCTCAATTCAATCCAAATCCTAACTCATCGATCCTCAATTCATTCCAAGATCAACCCTCAACCTCTCATGATCTAACCTATTTTGATTTCTCCAACCCTCAATTGATCCTCTCGATTGATTCATCCTGCCTCAACTCAAACTCACTCACGCCCTCCTTGCCCATCATCTGATCCGACCAACGACTGCCAGCGACCGCTCGCGGCCGTCGGAACCTTCACCCCGCTGTCGCTGCCAATTGGGCGACGACAGCAGTTGTCAACACTGCGACCGCTGTCGCAGGTGTCCATCTGGTTGCCCACGGTCATTCTTGACGCGGGCGACATTTCTTTTTTTTTCCTCTCATGTTATTTTTTTTTTTTTTTTCTGTTTTCATTTTCCCGCACCTATTTGTAGTATCTCTTGTGCATAGTATACAGGGCCTCATGTCTATAAAAGGAGGGGCTCTCCCCTGCCTTTTGGCCCAGGATCCCATGAGACCATCATCATCTCATCTCATCTGTTTCCCCCATCATCATAATCAACTTATTCGTGGGCATCCTTCCCCACTTATCTGAGCAACTTATCCGGGTATATCCATGATTGCCCCTTGATCCTTTGAGCCTCTGTACTCAAACTCTGTCCCTTGTGACCTTGATCCTTATCACCAACAAATAGCCTTGCTGGTTGAAGAAGAATTCCTGTCTGCCTGAATTCTTGAGTGTGTTATACCACTCTGATCCCTTTTTCCGACCATACTGGTCTTGATCTCTCCTTGATCATCTTTCTGGAGCCAATCACGTTTGATTGAAGAGGTTTTATTAAGCTTAAAACCTGGAGTGTTATACCTCCCTTCTTCCTTAAGGTTGAATTTTGCCACGCTATTCTTGAGTCCCTTGAGAAGTGTTGGGATATTCTTGCTCAAATTCGTTATTGATTTGCTTCTAGAGCTTCATAAAACAAATTGCTTTTGTTTGTTCAGCCTCCCACAGTTATCTGGTACCCTTCAAGCGCTTGATTGCGGAGAGTTGGGCAGGTTCATTGAGAACCTGGAGGTTGGTTGGGATTGAGTTGATCTTTCCTAATCAGCTGCTGAAGACCAGAGTTATTAGCTTGTGGGCGTTGTTACTTAAAACTGCCTTGTTCTATTGAACTCTGAACAAACCTTGACTTATTTGTTCAAGTCTTTACCTGCACCATCTTGCCTCAGATAGTGTTGTTTCCATCGCTACCGACAACTCTTATCCTCTTCCCTTACTTTGATTTCTCATCCATAAGGTTCTGGACCTTGATTCCGGTTACATTTAAATATTATTGTAACTCCTAGGAGGGCAGCCTAAACATCACCTTTCCCCTCCACAGAACTGCCACGGCTTAGCACCGTTTGGAGTCTTACAACACCATCTTATAGGTAGATACTTCATTAGGAAATTATCCCAGCACGCCCTCCACAAATCTCCAATAGAGGAACAAATCACCATCCACTGGTATACACAGGTGAGCAGATTCCAAAACCCCATCCACTCCTCAATAGTTGGCAAACTCTTTGATGACTGCAGCAAGCCTTGCATTGAACAAATCCAAATATTCCACCCAGATGAACCCCCATGGTCAGACCCCTCCCAGTTAAAGTGAAACTAGGCAACCTCCTGAAGGCAGCCAAGCTAGACCCAGTTGTACAATTCATCACAAAGCACCCACGGCGTAACACAATCATTTACACGGATGGCTTGGCACACCCCAAAAAGGGCCTATAGGAGGCCGCCACAACGGAGGACAGTTTGTACTCCAAGAAGGCCTTCCTTGGAAAACCCAACTTGGCCAAAAACTTAGAATGCAAGGCAGAAGGAATAATACTGGGAATGGAGCTGGGCCTGGACCTGATAAACACAGGTCTCACCACAAGCATCACCCTCCTGTTGGATAGTCAGGCGGCCCTCAGTTGTTTGCTTGATCCTAGAGAACCCAAACCTGGACAGCACCTATTTCTTCACATCCTACAAGTGATCCACCTGATCCCTCAGGCAACTGAAATCCTACTGAAGTGGTGCCCGGGCAACTCAAACATCCCGGGGAACAAAGCAGCAGACACCTTGGCGGACTCCGCCGAGGAGGGCAACCAAACTCCCAACTCCCTCCCCCACCTTCATCTGAAAACCCTGAAAGCTTTCAAACCCCCCCACACCCTTGAAAGAAGCAGATACATGCTTCCCCCAACTGACTTCCAAATCTTGGCCATAGACCATCACCCTAGATCTGGCCACTCCTGACTCAAAGCTCACCTATTTTGGTTCAAGCAAACACACTACCCAATAAGCAGGCAATGCAGCCTGAATGAAAATTTCAACCACTTCCTTACCTAATGCAAACTCTTCACCAAACAGCGCTTAGGACTCTTTGCATTGCTCAAACACCAACATCTCAGGTTGCAATATCTTTCCTCCAACTATCTTCTCCACAACCCAAAAGCCTACACCCCCCTCATTACCTACATCAAACAGACCTCCCGGTTCCCAGAAAATTCTTGGTTCTACTACACCCCCAAGGAGCCTCACTGGGTAGCCAACAACTAAATGCCACAGCCTCTATTCATGCCTCTTTCCAAATCTCTTTGCTCTCCCTTCTTGTGTCTCTTACCTGCACTACCTACTTTTGTCTCTTGCGCTCTGCATTCTTGCAAATTTCCTCATCTACTTGCACAAACTTTTCCTACTTTCCCTTTTTCCCTGCCCCTCTATTTTCTCCTCTCCCCTCTTTGTTTTCTTTCCTCTCCTCCCACTTGCTTTACATGTCCTCACAACTACCGTATCCTGTTATTGTCTGCTCTTCTTCTCCTCCAATTCTTTGTATTGGGCTCTCCCACCCCTCCACTTGTCACTAGTATCCCGGCCCCTGGCGACCGCCCGCCAAATTGAATATGCATAGTGCGCAATTTCAAAACAAACTGCACTCAAAAAAAAAGCAAATCTCAAGCAGTTACCCCCAATTCCCAACCTTGTGCGCGCACTTGCTCCAAGACGGTTGGGTTCCCAGGTTCAGTGGAGACCTGCATGTGTTGGATCTGAGGGTGCGCAGAAATACCTGAGGGTACGCAGAGATTGAGAGCAGACAGAAGGATTGGATTACATGAGAATGGGGATAATCATCAGAGGGAAACAAACAGACACATGAAGGAAAAGTGAGAGATATAAAAAGTTAACTTACCTGAGGGTGCGCAGAGATTGAGAGCAGACAGAAGGATGAGGAAAGAGATCCTTCAGTCTGGCCCGAACTCTGCCCTCAGGTAGTGTACAACGGAACTAAGATTTGTGACATGTGTGTGCGCGCATGTGACTGGTGTGGTTGAGGTGAGTGAAGGCGCGCACATGACAGGTGATTGAAAGTGATGAGGGGAATGAGGTAGGAAAAGAAAAGAAAGGAAAGAAAAAGATTGAAGAAGAAAGTAATAAAGAGACAGAGACATGAGGAATGGATGGAAAAGAGAAGAATAATGAGATGAAGAGCTCTTTATTCCAACACCCCCCCTTGCTAGCCAAAGCCTGTGAGACCAAAAATACTCTGATGAGCTTTGAGAAGGACACGGGACAGAGGCTTGGTTAGCATATCTGCCAGATTGTCTTTTGTGGGGATGTGACCAACCGTGAAAATGCCGCGCTCGACGCACTCGCGAATAAAGTGATGGCGAGTGTTGATGTGTTTTGTGCGGGAGTGATGTTCGGGATTCTTGGCAAGCGCTTCAGCGCCCTTGTTGTCGATGAGAAGGGGAACCGGTGAATAATCCCTCAGATGGAGCTCGCAAAGTATGTTCCCGATCTAAAGGCCTTCCTTGCAGGAATTGGATAGCGCCTTGTATTTGGCTTTGGTGCTGGAGAGGGAAACTGTAGGCTGTTTCTTGGATTTCCACAAGACAGCCCCTTTGCTGAGACGAAAAGTGTAGCCGGAGGTTGATTTGCAATCCCCTTTATCCTTGGCCCAGTCTGAGTCCAAATAGCCCGATAGGTTGATGGAGGGACCACCGAGTGTAAGGCGGTGGCTGCGGGTGTGGTTGAGGTACCGGAGGATGCGGAGAGCAAGCGGCGTTCCAGTGCTGCAGGGATGGGTCTTGAAGAAATTGGGACAGCTGGTTGACGGCGAATGCCACGTCGGGGCGGGTGCATTGTGACACCCACAGGAGAGAGCCAATAAGTTGGTTGTACTGAGGTGGTGACGGAGGGGAATCAGATGTGCGCTGCAGGAGATCTTTGAAGTGCAAGTCGGTGGGAGTACAGACAGTGAGGTGGTCATTGGGGAGAAAGGAGAGCATAGTAGAAGAAATGTAGTGGCTTTGGGAGATGGATACTACCCTACTGTCGAGGTCGCGCGTGATGGAGATTGAGAGAAAAAGGGAAAGATTTTCATCCAAACCAACCTTGAAACGCTTGCTGATGGCGCCATCAAAGGAGGTGACAAAAGAATCCGAGCCAACTATGGCAAGGTCATCAACATGGGCTGTAATGGCCCCTATCAGCTCACCGTTGGATAGTTTGTAGTATAGGGAAGGGTCGTAGCGCAAGCAGGACAATCGGAGGGAAAGAAGTGCGGAGTTTAGTTCAAGGTTCCACTGACGAGGGGACTGCTTAAGCCCGTATATTGCCCTTGTGACCTTGCAGACCCATTCAGGATGGCTAGGGTCCTTGAAACCAGGCGGTTGGGCCATTTAAACTGGTTCTTGAAGGTGCCCGTTCAGGAAGGCGGTTTTGAAATCCAGCTGATGACCCACCCATCCCTTGTGAACCAGAAGGCTGAGAAGGAGCCGGAGAGTCTTGAGCCGGAGAGTGGGAGCAAAGACCTTGGAGAAGTCCAAACCGCGGACTTGGGTGAAACCCATGGTGAAAAGTCTGGCCTTCAGCTTGATGATGGAACCGTCCGGACACCGCTTCACTTTAAAAACCCATTTTCTACGAATGATCTTTGAACCTTTAGGTGGAGGGACAAGAGTCCATGTCTTCATGCCCTGTAGCAAGGCCATCTCCTCTTGTGCCGAGATGATCCAGCGATGGTAGTGAGGAGACCGCAGGAGTTGTTTCCACGTTTTAGGGGCGGTTAGATTGTCCTTGACAGAGGCATGTTGTGAGAAGTTCCCGTAGCGGGTCAGAGGGCAAGAGGCACAAGAGGATTGACGTGGAGAGGGAGGTTGACGAGGCGGAGGCATTTGAGGAGGGCACAAGGGGAGGGCAAGGGGGCAGGGTTCGGGCAAAGGTGGTTCTGGAGAGGACGGTGCAGAGGGTGGGGGGGTGAGAGCAAGTGGGGGGAGGATGATGGAGTCATTGGATGGAGCGGGGCTGGATGAGCAAAAGGGTAGAGGTGTGGGAACAGCAGAAAGGTTAGGTTCAACGACAGAAAGAGGGGCAGGGAGAGGAGACAATGTGGAGACAGAATTAGGAGAGATTGCATTTGGAGAAGGAATGGATGGGGGACGGGGATCAGGAATTTTGGATGAGCAAGGAACTAAAAGCCGGGATGGAGAAGTTGATGGAGTATTCGGAGGGGGGTCAGGCCAAGGTAGTTCCATAGGTACGGGGGACTGAGAAGGTGAATCATTGGTGGGGTGTCATCCACGTGGGAAACAGGATTCATCAAATAGGCAGTCCCTGGATTTGATCACCTTCTTGGTAGTGAGGTCGAAAAGATGGAATCCAGTGTGGTCTGTCAGGTATGAGAGAAGCACGGCGGGCCGACCTTTTTGATCCAATTTTTTTCTGTTAGCTTCAGGGACTTTGTACCATACAAGACACCCAAATGGGTGAAGAAGTTGAGGTTCCACATTGGGGGCTTTGAGAATGGAGTTTGGAGAGACAAAACCTTTTGGGGTCTTGCAAGGATAGGAGTTGAAAGAAAAAAGACCGTGTCTTAGGGCTTCCGCCCAGAAGGAGTTTGATAGATTTGATGAAAGAAGAGAACACTGTATTAAGTTTGATATCGTGCGGTTGGTCCTTTCGGCAACACCATTCAGTTGAGGAGAGTGTGGGGGACCAGGTTCATGGGAGATCCCTTTTTCTGCGAGGTAGGCTTTCATGGGTTGATTTAGGTACTCTCCGCCGTTATCGGATCTTATTGAGGTAACCTTTGCGTTGTAGTTGTTTTCAAAAAAAGCGATAAATTGTTTGGTGGTTTGAAAGACATCAGATTTGAGTCAAATGGGATAGGCAAAAACGGCTTTGGAGCAATTGTTGATGTAGGTAACAAAAAATACCAGTATCCTTCCCTGGACGTGGTTTCAAAGCTGCACATGTCCGTGTGGATGATTTCTCCCGGTTTCGACAAACAATAGCTCAGGCAAGAGTGGAAGGGTTGCCTCTTCATTTTTGATTGAACGCATGTGACACACTGCTGAACCTCTTTCTTGTTTTTTGGTTGTGGTGTGATGCCATGTGTCTTGAGATATTTTTGAAGAGACTTCAAGTTTAAGTCAGATAACCTACAATGATAACCAAAAAGACTATTGTCAGAGGTTTGATTGATTCTTGAATGGGTTTATTCTTCGCTTCTAACGCTCAATTGTGGTAGATAGTAGAGGTTTCCTTTCCTGTATCCTGTTTGAAGTGGCTGTTGATTTATGTTGGAGATTGATTTGTCAAAGATTTTGCAGCTGTCCTTGTGGAAAACCACCATCATACCTGAATTGCAGATGCCTGATATGGAGAGTAGAGGATCTTGGAGATCTGGAGCGACCAAAGCCTTCAGTTTTCCAAAAGGGAAATTGATGGTTCCTCTCTCGAGTGAGGAGATTGTAGACCCATCCGCCAGACAAATGATTGTGCTATCCGGACTGTTGTTTCTGATTTGATCGCGATATGGAGTCATCAAAACTGAGCAACCTGAGTCGAGATTGAAATCGTTTTGTGGTATTCGGCCAGGTTTGTTGGAGAAGCTTACAGCAGACCCGGCATGAACTACGATCTGAGAGTCAGAAAAATCATCTGAATTGGATTCTATGTTTGCATCTGTTTTACTCAGATTTGCTTTGGCTGATCTTGATTTGTTCGTGGTGGTGCGGTTCTTCAATTTATTATTGTTTTTCTTTATTTGGTCCAGCGCCCTTTGTACCTCTGTGCATCTTGAGAAGGAGTGACCTTCAATGTTACAGTGGGTGCAGAAATATGTTCTGGGTTGTCTTGGTTCAACGTCTCAATTAGAGGAGGGAGTTTTTTGTTGTTGTGATCTGGCTGAGTTGGCCATAACGTCCTCATTCCTAGTTTGATGACATAGATGCTCTTGTTTTAAGGCTGAGATAAGTTTTGAGGAAGGGACGGACTCTTTGTTCATCATGCTTGATACGCATCCAAGCCAGTCATCGGGTAGGGATAAGAGTATGGCAGTTGATTGAAGATCATCTGCAGTTAATGGGTTTTTGGTGGTGATTAGTGACAATAGCTTTTCCCCGTAAGATACAATTTTGTACAGATGAGAGGTCATTTCCTTTTCATTGAGTTTGGTGAGAAGGAGTTTTTGTAGCCAGTACATTCTCCCTCCAGACAAATTGTCCTGATGAGCGTCTCGTAAAGCATTCCACATTCCTAGCGCACTTTCCTCTTGTTTGCGTATGAACTGAAAATTTGATGGCGTGATTGACCTTGAGATAACTGAGCATACTGCGTGATTGTCTTGTGACCATATCTCATCAGTTGGTTTCTTTGATTTGTTGTTGATGAGGTATCCAACGCGGATGCTTGGAAGTGGATTCTGAGGATCATAGCCCAATCCAGATAGTTTGAATTGGATCCTGGAGCACTTAAGGGAATGATTGATGGGGTTTTGAGAACTTGATGCAAGACATTTGTGTTTTCTTCCATGATTGTAAGGTTGACGGCACAAGTTTTGATGGATCCTTCTGAAAGATGGTAAGCGCTTTATTTATTGAAAATACTCTGGGCTCATAACCTGTTGGATCTGAGGGTGCTCAGAAATACCTGAGGGTACGCAGAGATTGAGAGCAGACAGAAGGATTGGATTACATAAGAATGGGGATAATCATCAGAGGGAAACAAACAGACACATGAAGGAAAAGTGAGAGATATAACAAGTTAGCTTACCTGAGGGTATGCAGAGATTGAGAGCAGACAGAAGGATGAGGAAAGAGATCCTTCAGTCTGGCCCGAACTCTGCCCTCAGGTAGTGTACAACGGAACTAAGATTTGTGACATGTGTGTGCGCGCATGTGACTGGTGTGGTTGAGGTGAGTGAAGGCGCGCACATGACAGGTGATTGAAAGTGATGAGGGGAATGAGGTAGGAAAAGAAAAGAAAGGAAAGAAACAGATTGAAGAAGAAAGTAATAAAGAGACAGAGACATGAGGAATGGATGGAAAATAGAAGAATAATGAGATGAAGAGCTCTTTATTCCAACAGCTTGCCTGTTAAAAACATGAATCCCATTCCCACCGGTCAAACAAATCCCGCCTTGAGGTCCCTTGTCATGTCATTGAACCCCAACCGCCAATGCCCCTTATCCCCGCAGTAATTGCATAACCTTGGTGCAGGAAGATTTGAGGGCAGAAGCAGTCCCCCAATGTGAGGAGGTGGATTGCACTGCGCTGACAACATTTGACTAAGGAACATCTGCAAATCCTTCATCAATTCCGTCATATTGATAATCTCTGGGCTCATCATTGGTGCTGTTGCTGGAGAACGTTCTGTTTTTGAGGGGCCTACGACTGGAGCCTGCATTGGCGCTGCTGGAGGGTGGGAAGTGGACTTTTTTGAACCTTTTGGGAACAACCTTGCCATTTCCTCAATCAGTTCCTCCAAGTACAACTTGCTTTCCACTGCCCAAAGGATGATAAGGATGTCTGGGAGAAGTGCAATACTCCCATCCAACAACCTCTTTACCAAGTTGTTGTCGTACAAGTGCCGCTGCACCCGCGCGCGGAGTTGGGGACCAAGTCCACCCAAAAACGCTCTCTTCATTGCACCTGTCTGCCCCAATATCACCTTGTTTTTTTCCAGGCAGAAATAGATCCGTTTGAACATTGCTACATACTCCCCCCATTGCACCTGCATCCGGACTCCACCATTTGCACTTGCTTACGCCATGGCTTGCTTGAAGTTTTTCTCCCAAAACCAAGGTTTTTGCCTTGCCCACTGCGCCAAGATTTCTGCCTTCAGTTTTGGCCAATCAAGTTCCTTGTACTCTTACATCTCTTCCACATCCCAAAGCTTTTCTTCATCCGTAAAAAAAAGGAAAACAAGATGAGCCTTATCCAAAACTGTTTCACTTTCTGCGTCAGTGATTACTTTGTATTGCGCAAGAAATTGCTCAATGTCATCAGTGTTGAACCAAATGTGTGGATAGTCCCAGGGCCTGATGCAAAAGGGCTTTTAATTGGCACTGTTGTCAAAGCAAGGGACACTGTATCCAGCCCCTGATGGAGGTTGCTTCTGAGAAGGCAGAGGAGGAGGAGGAGGAAGAGGAGTAGGGGTAACATTCAAAAACCCTGAAATTGTAAGTGGGTAGTACTGGTAAATTGCACTTGTTAGTTTTGAGAGACAAGTAACAAAAGGTAAATTCCCGGACATACCCCCAGATGTGGAATTCAGAAGAAGACTTCTTCTTTAATGGTTCCAAAGTTTGGAAGTCAATGGTCCCTAGCGTCTGTAAACCCTGAGTGCAACTGTTCACCCTTTGACTGAGAGATAGAGAAATGAGAGAATAAAGAGTCTTTCAAGCCTCCTATGATGATCCAATGTCCTCCTCCTACATCTGGGTTGAGGGTGCGGTTTAAGCAACCTCCCCCTCAACCCTAACCTAAGTACAACCGCAAGCAAGCAAGAATAATGAAATACAACCCCTAAGTACAGAACCCTAGCCAATCCCTATCTTTCCAACCCCATCCCATGATCCATACGCCATACCTCGCATCCCATCTGTATTGCCTGCCTGCCATTACATCCACCCAGTTTGTCCTTCTCATGATGCAGCCCTCATGCCGCGCACAAGTTGGAGTTCCCTGTGCATGTCTGCATTTGCTCAATGCGCAATTCCAGATATCCAAGATACATCCATGCAATCCGTCATCCAATCAGATCCGCCCTGCGTCTCAAGATGCTGAGTCCAATTTAACTGCTGCTGAGCCCGCAGCACGGCTTACTACAGCAAAGCCACACCCATTGCTGAGAGCGCTGCCTCTGCTGAGCCTGCTGCTACTGCTGAGCGCGCAGCGCGTAGCCAATTTCAACTCGCGTCTATAAAAGACAACCAGAGCGGATGTTCTCTTTGATAAACAAAGAGAACTTTGATGAATTAAGTTCAACAGTAGAGGAATTGAACAAAAATTGGGAGGAAGTGGAAAAAGAAATGAAGGAAAATTTTTAAAAATTGTATTTTATTTATAATCTTAGTTTATTATAATATGTTATCTTATTATTATTGTTATATATATATATATATATATATATATATATATATATATATATATATATATATATATATATATATATTATTATAATTTGAAATAAACAATGGGAAAAAATAAAATGATTGTGAAAAGGAAATGGATAAATTTTTAGAAATTTGAAAAGAGGTAAAGTAAGGAAATGGGATGGAGTGAGATGGAAGTGAGGAATGGGATTGAAATCATGATTTGGGGGGTTTGAAAGGGTAATTCTCATGAAAGTCTTGAATCAAATTGGGAGAGTTTCAAAGGTTATGGGCTGCTTCCCACAAGGTGCAATCATTTTTGGACTGGAAGCCAGTCTATTAAACAAGGCATTGAAGTTTCCCTTTGTGTAACCTGGAATCCAGAATAAAACTTACTTCCCACTCTAACTGATCTTGGAAATTGACCAATTCAGGAGGAGGATGAGTCAGGCCCAGGTATAAGACTTGAGCTGGCTCTAGGAGAGACACATGAAAGACCATGTGGATACCTTTCCATTTTGCAGGTAAGGTGAGTGTAACAGCGTTAGGGGAAATGAATGATTTGACTTTGAAGGGGCTAAGTTTCCTTTCAGAGAGTTTTTGGGTTGGGCAAGTACTGAAAATATTGCAAGAATCAAGCCATAACAGATCTCCTACTGCAAAGGTTGGGGCCAAAGTGCAAATTTAATCTGCTTGTTCCTTGTAGCGCTGGTTTGCCAGTTTGAGGTTGGTTCAAAGTTGGGTTTGAAGAGAGTAAATTTGATTAAGGTAATTGGTAGCAGGATGAGAAGGTGCTATGTGAATAGAAGAGGAGGTTGGGTTTCTACCATAAACAGTCTGGAAGGGAAACTGTTTGGTGGAGGAATGAGATGAGTTGTTGTAGGAAAACTTGGCTAATGCGAGCCATTGCAACCAGTTATCCTGTTGGTAGGCAATTTAAATCTGAAGATACTGTTCAAGAATCTGATTGAATCACTTGGTTAGCCCATCCGTTTACAGGTTGTAAGCCATTGATAAATTGCAAGTTACCTTCAAATGTTGGGAAAGCAAGGTCCAGAAGCTAGAGACAAAAAAAGATCCACAATCACTAATTATCTTATCAGGGAGAACATGTTTTTAGAATATATATTCTATGAATAAATTAGCTAAGTCTTCTGAGGAGGCCCTCACATTACTGAAAATGAATAAATCCATCTTTGAGAAGGGATCTAATACTACTTAAATAGAATAATAACCACTAGAAATAGGTAATTTCAAATGAAACCCATAGCCAGCTAGTGCCAAGGAACAGGCCTAATTGGAAGTGGCTGGAGCAGCCCATACTTCCAGTGTTTTGAGGACTTGTTACAATTGCAATCATAGCAGGCGTTGACATATTTGTTTACTTCCTTGGTCATACCAGGACAGTAGAAGTCTTGTGCAATCAATTGGTAGGTTTTATCCTGCCCATGATAGCCAGCAAGGAGCAAATCATGCCTTGACTAAAAGATATCTAACTTAATTCAAGGATTATCTGGTACTACTATACGGTCCTTATAAAATAAATAACCATTTTTGTCAATACTGCAACACCCATCTAATAGATTAGCACCCTTAAAAAGTTTGGTACACTTGGGATCATTGAGTTTAGCTTTTTTTAGTTTGGAAGGTCTATCTCAAAGGTGAGTGATGATTGAACTGAGTTGGGCAGATTGGGTTGAAAATGTTGAATAATCTCACTCTCAACCTTAATTCACAAATAACTTGGTTTCCCATTCCTTCTTCCTCTTTCTATTCCCTTTCTCTTCCATATAACAGGAGATATCCTGAATATCCTGAACCAGGCTTCCTGACATGATCACCTCCTTAGTGTGAATACTTGATCCACTCCATGGGGACACTGACAAGTTTTACTCAACATATCTTGACTCTGCCTGAATGAAAATTTATTCTATGCTACTCAATTGCGCTTGCTCTTTATTTCTTCTCTTTTATTGTATCTACTCTTTCCCTTCTTTATCCTCTTACTCTTACTTTCTCTCTGGACTACTTCTCAAAAATCAACATACTCAAAATCACAACCTTTTATCCTTGGCCTAAATTCTAGTTTGCTTTGTCTGGTAAGACTAACCACCATATATTTCAAGTTCTGACTGATTGCTTATTAACCCTGATAGTTCTTGATCTTATTTATAAAAATTCATCAGTATTCCATAAAATCTTTTGTTGAAAATAAAGACAATAATTAACGTCGCGACCTTCTTCAATGTCACTTTGGAATCACTCAAGTATCACACATCACTCCTTGACTCAACGCTTGCTCTCATCTCTTACGTCTTCTCCTAACCTTCTCTCACCTCACCTCATCCCCTTCTTCTTCTTCCGCATCACTCTCCATTACTTTCCCATCCTCGCTCATCATACCTTCCTATCCTCACTCCAATCTTTGCTCATCTCTCAATTTACTTTTCCCTTTTCATACTCACTTCCTTCCATCTCTCTCCTTTCCAACCAACCCCTCATATTAAACACCCAATTGTCCTGTCTCTTCATCTGGTGAGAAGATCACCCTTTATCTTTTTCTTTATCTCCAATTCTATCTACCTCGAATTCTATCTTGACCCATTCAACGGTCTCCTTCCTCAGTCGTCAACTCTCATCTCAAGGCCAACTTTCAACCAACTACAGCCCACTCTAGTCTCCTCCATCAAACTCTAGATCTCTCTGGTGTCGAAGGGTGGTATGGTTACAGTTCAAGCTTTATCCTATTTGATGTTCATTTCCTGATGTTTTGTATCCAGTTGGTTTGTGATTGTCAGAAATCAAGCTCCTTTCCTTAAAATTCTTATATGATTAACAGTCAAACCGCGCATACCAGCCATATATCTTCACAAACCAACACCAATATGGATGACATCAACCCAACCATTTTTTAAAACTACAATTGAAGCTATTCCCTCACTTACCAATGATAAATTCACTATCTGGAAGACTAGAATGAACGCTCTACTCAATTTGGCCAAACTCAAGGACATTATTTCCTCTGACGACGCTCAACTCAATTCCGAAGACAATACGATACTTTCATCCATTATAATTTTGAAGCTATCCGCCTCTGTGCACACCTCGATCATCAATACGACTAATGAAGAGAATGCCAAGCTCATTTGGAACAACATTCTCAAACAATTCGTCTCATCTCAACCAGCAAATCAAGCAAGGGTGTACAGCTCCTTCAAAAATATAATCTTCAAAGAAAATGACATTCAATCTTTTATACTGGAGATAAGATCTGCTATCAACCGAATGCAAGAGATTGGAATTCTTCTACCCCAAGACGTTCTGGCGTACATGATTCTGCAAAAATTGCCCAATACGTTCAAGGTTATAAAACAACAGGTAACTCACTCTTGGAACGCTAATGAAGTCACTCCTGAAGCTGTTTTAGATCATCTTTGCATTCACCTTAACGAACAGAAACTCAATCCCTCCAAGAAGGAAGGATCTTCCTCAGGACCTGTTGTTACTACTCTTTTCACTGACTCATCCGGGAAATGCAAACCAAGAAAGCACAACACTCTGGCCAATCACCCAGAACACCAATGCTGGATGCTGTACCCACACCTCCGTCCTAAAATCAATCTGAGACCCATTGCACATGTTAGCACTCCTTTGTGCTTCCGCTCTGATTCTCTCCTTTTCATCCTTGAATCAGGCTGCTCAGACCATATGACAGCTAATCAATCCCTCTTCGCTCATATCAAAGGATCAAAAGAAGGAGGGTTAATCAACACCAGTTGTGGATTGGGAACCTTGGAAATCAAGGGAGAAGGACCTGTTTTTTTACATCACAAGAACGGTTAACTGACCCTAAAAAGGGTGCTGTATGTTCCCAAATTTTCTGTCAATCCCCTATCTCTTCGCCAGCTCCTTCTTGATGTTTTCACTGTAGACTTTAATCTAAATTTCATTAAGATCAATATCAATGATCAACTTGCAATAAATGGTTATTACTATAACAACATTCCATGCATTCAATTCTCCTCACCGTCCGTCAATTCATTCTTATCGTCTTCTGAGCTTCTTCACAAATCACTAGGACACGTCAGTTACCATAGACTAAGTCATAAACTCCAACTACCGGTGAAAAAGGAAATCAACTGTCATGCTTGCGCCGTTTCTAAAATCACTCGAGCCTCCTTTAAAACGCGAACCTCTAGTGCTGATAAGCCGTTCTCCCAGATTCATTTAGATACAATTGGACCGCTACCACCTTCCAGAGGGGGGCATTGGTACATTCTAACTATTGTGGATGGCAACACCAAATTCTGCGCTACAATTCCGATCATCAGCAAGGACAACATCCCAACTACACTTAGAAATTTGGTAGATGTCAAAGCAAAAAGATTTGGATACTATCCAACCACCATTCACTCTGATCAGGGAACCGAATTCAAGAACACGAGTCTAAGCGAATTCTGCAAGAAAAAACTTATTAATCAAACCTTCTCAGATCCTTACACTCCTCAACAGAATGGGCTGGCTGAAAGGTTTAACAGGACTATCCTCAAATCACTGCGAACCATTCTCTTTGACTCCAACTTACCTGAAAACTTGTGGAGCAAAATTCTGTCAGCAGTCACTCTTACACTAAATCAAATTCCCACTCATAAGAGCAAGAATTCTCCTTAAAAACTTTTCAAAAATCATTCTCTTCCACTATCTTATTTCAAGCCCATTGGAAATCCAGTATCCTATCTCCTGTTACCAAAGCAATCCGGGTCAAAATTATTACCTCCCGGAGGACTAGGCACCCTAATTGGATACACTCCTTCACTACTCTCCTACCAAATACTCACATTCTCCAACACAATTGTTGAGACAAAAAATGTCCAGTTCCTGTCATTCAAACCAAAGAAAAACAAAATTCTCTCCAATTCCGACAATTGGTTTCCCAAAGGGATTGAATTCAAGAAAAAGTCTGCCAAATCAGGAGAGTCTGCTGAATCAACCGTGCCAGAAGAATCTCCGAACGAGAACAATCAGTCCTCTATTGGTACCAACGACGGCAAATCTGCCACGGAACCCTTGATCCTCCCAACCGAGGCGTCAACTCTGGCTGAATCCTTGATTTCCAATACTCAATCACTCAGACCTCAAACACTGAAAGTCAAGCCTGACAAATATTCTTATCACTCCACTTCCCTAGATCCTTCTCTTTTTGAAGAAGCCAAAATTGTTGAAATTGATAATATAGAAGCTCATGAAGTTTGGGAATACTTTCTTGAAACTCCCGAGAACTTCTTGCATACAACCTGGGCCACAAGACTGAAACCAGCAACTCTGTCCTCAAAAGAGAAGGTCAAGGCTTGTCTGTGTTTGCAAGGTTTTAACCAACTTTCTGGGCTCGAATATTCCAACACTTTTGCCCCCACGGGTAAATTCCCATCTCTTCTCCTACTTCTAATTCTTAGTCTAGACAAAGGACTATCTATCAGAAAATTTGATTTAAAGAGTGCCTTCCTTTTTTCAACTTTGGAAGAAGACATCTATATCAAAACACCAAAGGAATCAAAACAAACGGCTCCATTTCTTAAGTTGACCAAATTGCTGTACGGACTCAAGCAAGCGCCAGCCAACTGGTATCACACACTTACCTCTTGGTTCAAAGATCTCGGTTATTATCAATCCACCGCTGATGCCTATGTCTTCATTCATAAAGAGCACAATTCCTTCATTTTCTTTCATGTTGACAATTCGATAGTAGTTGGAAGAACAGAAGCCTTCAAAAAATACTTTCTTCTTAGATTCCCCAATTCTTCCGCACACAATCTGGACACTTTACTAGGTATGGACTTAAAAATAACCGGAAGTACCGCCAGTCTAAATCAATGCGCCCTGATTGACAAGGGTCTCTCGCTACTCAATCTTGGAGACTGCAAAAGTGTTTCCACTCCTCTAACTCCTAATCGTCAGTTAGAACCGGCCACCGATTCAGAACAAGAAGAGTTCAAAAAGCTGAATGTCAATTACATAACGTTCACTGGAATCCTCAATTATTTGGCCTGCAGGAGTAGACCTGATCTCTCTGCTGCAGTATCCTTACTATCTTGCTACAATCACAAACCCAGCATTAATCACTGGAGAGAATTAATCCACTGATGGAAATACTTAAAGGGAACAAGATCCTATTCACTTTCTCTTTCTCCCACAAAAAACAACATTGAATCAATCAAATTCTACACCAATGCAACGTGGGCAGACAATCCAATAACCCAAATATTGCAAAGTGGAAACTTAGCCTTCTGGTTAAACTGTCCTGTATCCTGGAATAGCAAGAAACAATGTAAAATTACAATGTCCTCAACTTAATCAGAATTGTCAGCATTATCAGATGGAGTGCAAGAGAATCTCTGGCTATTACATTTGATCTTGGAACTCTGGGGTAAACCACTTCCACCCACTGTGTTTCACGTTGACAACAAGGGACTACTTGACAAGCTAAAAAATTTTGGCTCCAACTCCAAAACAAAACATCTGGACATCAAGATCAAATATCTTCAAACCATGTACTCCAATAATGAAATCAAGGTCAAACTGATCACTACTTCCAAAATGCTTGCCAAATCTCTCACCAAAGCGGCCCCGCAAAAATATCTGGACCTGTTGACGTCTAAACTATTTGACGCCTAAAATATTCTGAAGTCTGTGTTCCTAAGTTCTCTTCTCATCAGATGATGGGGGGTGTTGAAAATAAATACAATAATTAACGTTGCGACCTTCTTCAATGTCATTTTGGAATCACTCAAGTATCACACATCACTCCTTGACTCAACACTTGCTCTCATCTCTTACGTCTTCTCCTAACCTTCTCTCACCTCACCTCATCCCCTTCTTCTTCTTCCGCATTGCTCTCCATTACTTTCCCATCCTTGCTCATCATACCTTCCTATCCTCACTCCAATCTTCGCTCATCTCTCAATTTCCTTTTTCCTTTTCATACTCACTTCCTTCCATCTCTCTCCTTTCCGACCAACCCCTCATATTAAACACCCAATTGTCCTGTCTCTTCATCTGGTTAGAAGATCACCCTTTATCTTGTTCTTTATCTCCAATTCTATCTACCTCGAATTCTATCTTGACTCATTCAATGGTCTCCTTCCTCAGTTGTCAACTCTCATCTCAAGGCCAACTTTCAACCAACTACAGCCCACTCTAGTCTCCTCCATCAAACTCTAGCTCTCTCTGGTGTCAAAGGGTGGTACGGTTACATTTCAAGCTTTATCCTATTTGATGTTCATTTCCTGATGTGTTGTATCCAGTTGGTTTGTGATTGTCAGCAATCAAGCTCCTTTCCTTAAAATTCTTATATCTTTTCATCCTCTCATAGCCTTAATCAAAACTCCATCTCCTTATGCAATCTACCAAGGCGTCTTGATGTTTGTTTCTTCAATCTCTATTATTCTTTAATTGACCTTTCTTCATGTTTCACTTACTGATTGTTTTCCTTTTCCAGCCCTTTTGAAATCTTATTTTCTTTTTGGTTACCTCTTCAATCTCAGTAATTTAACATAGACAAGTGTCCTAAAGTTTTCAGGGTTGTTGTTGGCAAAGCTACTCCCCCCTGGGAAGACTTTGTCCCAACATCATAAAGCATCAGGGACTACCGCTTTTTTCCCAGAAAGGTACATGATTTTAAAGTTTAACTTGAGGAGGTATTTGGCCCATCATGCCTGTCTGTGTGTAAGGAATTTTGAGCCCATGGAATATTTTGAAGAATTGTGATCAGTTGGGACCTCAAAGGGTTCCATAAGACTCCAAAGGAATGAACACCATTTTTTCAAGCAAAAACAAATTGGGAGAAGTTCCTTGTCATAGATCTTGTACTTAAGATCTGCAGCGAGTAATTTGCAAGACTCAAAAGCTACGGGATCAAAGAGGGAAGAAGAGGAAAAAAACTGCAAGATTACTCCTGAAATGGCATAGTTGCTTGCATCCGTTTCTACAATAGTGCAAGCTAGCTCTTTGAAGTGAGCAAGTATTGGAGAAGAAGTGAATGATTTCTTCAGAGATTCAAACTCTAAAGCAGCTGGCTCTGTAAAAATAAAATGAGTGTCTTTTTGAAGAAGGTTAGTAAGTTTTACATTTTTCTTGGCGTAATGCTCAATAAACCTCCTGTCAAAATTACTGAAACCAAGGAAAACCTGAAGGTATTTGACAGAAGAAGGTGGGGCCAGTCCAATATGCAGTTGCTCTTGGCTTTATCCATTGATAGTCCCTGCTGCAAGACTATGACACCTAGAAACTGAAGAGAAGCAGTATGGAATTTGCACTTAGAGGCTTTTGCAAACAGTTCATTCTTGCAAAGTATCTGTAGCACCTCTTGGACATGTCCAATGTAATCCTCAAGAGTTTTTGAGTAAACTAGTATATTTTCAAGATACACCACAATTTATTTCTCTAAGAGTTCCAAAAAAATGTCATTGACAAAGTGTTGAAAAGTGGAAGGAGAATTGCACAGGCCAAAGGTCATGATGGTATACTCATAACTGCCAAACTATGTTCTCATTGGGGTCAAATATTCATTAACTTTTGCAATTCAAACTAGGTTTTGGTACCTTCAAAGTTCTAACTTTGAGAAATAAGCAGCTCCATGGAAGAGAGTGAGGAGGTGCAAAATAGAGGGTACTGGATAGGCATTCTTCTGGGTTACCTGGCTCAGTTTGATGTAGTTGACACAAAGGCAAAGTGTGCCTTCTTTCTTTGGAATAAATAGGACAGGTGAACCTGTATTCAAATTGCTTGGTTGAAGAAATCCTTTTGATAAATTTTTCGCAATTTATTCTTGAAGTGTGGTTGATTCTTGCTTTGAGAGATAGTAGAATGGTCCAGGTGCTGGAGGTGGGCCAGTAATTTTGATCCTGTGATTGTATGAACGGGATGGGGGAAGTTTATGTGCCTTTACAGCTGAAAAGACATCAGCAAATTCATGATAAGCCAAAGGCAAAGAATCTTGAATGATTTCTAGATCTTCAACCTTTTCATCTTTGAGCATGGGATTTGAAGTGCTTGCATGATGCAAGAGGATTAGGGAGCTCACAATACACTGTTTGGTTGGTGCCTGTTTCTTCTTGAAGAAACAAGGAAAGGGTAAGTCAGAAAAATAAGCAATAACTCCCAAATCTGAAGAGGGAACTTGGGAATGGAGGTCAGGATATTTCAAATCTCCTGGCAGAAAATTGTCATCCAACTCAATGACAGTGTCAGGTAGGTTGTTTGATTACTATTTGACAGAATAGTTAGCCTCCTGGGGTTGCAAGGTTCAAAGTTTAATTACTCCTTCTTGCCAATTCACATCCGGATTCCAGTAAACTAGGAAGTTGTGGCCTAGAATGGTATCATCCATTCCAGGAATGTCCAAGACAAATAGGTCCCATTCAAAGCTGGAGAAATTGGAAAATGTGAAGGTCCATTTTTCCTTTTAGGAAACCCAATGATATGGCTTGGTTGCACTGCTTACTAAATACATTGGAAATGTATCTATCTTGGAACACGTAAGATTTTGGAAAGCGGCAAAAGATTCACTTATAAAAGAAATTTTAGCGCCAGAATCAAGAAAAAATTGATGAGGGGAGTTGTCATAATGGAGAAGGAAATATCTCAAAATTGGAGCACCTAGTGACTTGCAAGTGAAAAGATTGACTTGCTGTAATTTAGATAATGTGCAGTTGTCCTTGGTAGTATTAGAAAAAGTACAAGCTAACTTTTTTACTGTCTAGCTGCTTCAAGCGCTAGCTGCTTTGCACAACTATCAACATCATGTTTTCCTCTACAATACATACATAAACCATTCTTTTCCCTCCTTAGCCATTCCTTGTTCCGGAGCATCCAAGGTTCTTTGTCCAGGAATTTTGGGCTTTTGGCAACAGCTTTCCCTTTCAGGTTGGAGTGAAAGGTTGGATTTGGTTTGGATTGTTTTGGGTTCTTAAAAGATGGTTTTGAGGAATTGTCTGCCTTTGGAGCCAAGGTTTAATTTCCCTGGTTGTTTTTTTTGAGAGCCATTCTTGTTGTGATAACCATTATCAAGCTGAATCACCCGGTTGATTAACTGCTGAAGGGAGGTTGTCTTATGTCCCCCAATTGAAAGCTGCTCAATTAGTTGTGCCAGTAAACCTTTTCAAAAATGAAATAGAGGAGCTGCCTTGTTCCATTGGATGCAAGACTGCAAATTTTGGAAATTGGAGATATAAAAAGAAACTAATATTCTCTTGCCTGACTAAGTTATTAAGTTTTTATTTGGCTTTTGAGACTTCATTAGGGTTGCTGAACAGGGTGAAAAATTGCTGCTTGAACTTTTCCCTGTTTTTGAGGATACAATTGGGGCTAGTTTTGTCTAATAGTTTGAGGTAAGGTTCAAACCACTGAGAGGCTTCTCCCCCAAGAAAGGAAGAGGAATACATAACTCTATGTATATCAGTAGGAAGTTTATGAGGATTGTTCAAGAAGATGATTTTACAGGAATGTAAGTAGGCTCTAAGTTTATGGGGGGGTTCCGCAGTAAAATGATCAGGCTGCTTCATGCTTGGAGTACAAAAGCTAGAGCCAGTAGGACCAGATTACAAGGCATTTTGGTTAAGAGCCTGGATCAGGGTCAAGAGCAAGGTTGAAGCGTTGGGTTTTGGAAAATTAGTGCAAGCCCTTGATCTACCACAAGTAAAGGTTTGATTGAAGGATTTGTTGGAGTCTTTGATTTCTTCAAGGGGATCCACTGCTTCCCAAGGAGGGGAAAGGCAATCATCAAGAGGCACCAGCAAATAGGATTTGGAGGAAGGAACAGGGTCTAAAGGTTGTCTGGCCTGAGGAACGCTGGATCTCCCTACCCAATGGATATCATCATTATAAGGGGTGAGGGAAGCATTCCCGGTTGAGCAAGTATGTGACTTTGTAAAAGAAATTGATATAGGTTGGAATACTACAATAGATGAGTTGAATTAGTTAATTTACTGTCACACAACCACCCCATGTAATATAGGGCAATCATAGATGATCATGAGCTCAAAGGAGACTAAGTGAAAGGGCAAGTGCAAGGTAGCAAAGCTAACTGTGAAGTGAAAACTTATGGTTGAGTACCTGGGCACACAGTGAGGGGGATGAATTGTTCCAATGGAAAGGAAAATAAAGCCAAGACCAATGTGATGACTGGATTTAGCAAAATGAAAGAACATATGAAATTAACTAACTGAGGACAAAGTTAATCCCAAGTGGCTAGATACAACCTGATGGATGGCCAACTACAGTTAAGAGGCACTGAGGCAATGAATGACATGAAATGGATTGGTAAATTGAATAACAGTATAGAAATTTCCAAGGTCATAGCGTAGATGCAAGGCAATATAATCTGAGCATACAAGGGCCTAGCAGGTGAGACAGGAAGGAGTGACATGAGAGAAAATGCAAATATGAGGATTTAATTTATGCAGGGTAAGGGACTAGTCAAATTGCAAACTATACAGTTGGTGTGGCTAACTAGCGTGGGTGCAAGCTAGTGAGAGTGCATGACTGGGAATGGGAACCCAAGGTCTATTGATACCCAGGGTGAAGAGCCAAGCTAAAATGGATGGTTAACTGGAGTAGAGTTAACTGGGGGGTTTGCAAGTAGGTTCTGATTCAGTTCCCAAGAATGGGAGGTTGTTATGCAAGCCAGAGTTGATAAGCGGAAGGCACCATTGATTTTGTGCTTCCATGTGTTCCACGCATATGGACTGAGGTAGATATTACTGATGAAAGGATATGTCAATATGAGGGAGTCAATAATCTTTAAGCTTGAAGCGTAACAGTATATTAGTATGTATATTGGTTGCATAGAATTTGGTTTATGTTGGGCCAAGTGGTTATTTAAGGTGTCACTGGTATTCAATCAGGATTTCAAAGGTATATCCGCGTGGCCTTTTAATGCTTGTGATACCTGGGTGTGATTTGAGCCAGCCATAATTGATTGGGGCTGTATCCTCTAACCCATGCAAGATAGAAGGGTGGCTTGGCTGGGTGACTAAAGGTTTTTATGGTCTAAAATACATTTCTGAGTTTAATCTTATGTTTGGGATTATATTTATATTAGAAAATTGAGTCTGATGGCTACAGGTAAGGTTTGGTCTACCACAACAGTCACCTGTGAACTACTTTAAGAAAAGTGAAAGGATCTTGACTTTCTCTGAGGTATACCCAAAGAAAAATGGCTTTCTTTATAAAATGCTTGGCTTGATAGCTTCAAGGCCCAAAACTCTCTTCATAAATTTACAAAACATGACAAAGCAGGATCTGTTGACCTCCAAATTCTTGGGAAAGAGGTAATATGTGTTTGTGTTCTTATGAATCAATAAAATATGGATGATGTCTTCAATTTTCATGAGAAAGGTTTACTCTAAATGTAAGTGAACGTAAATCCAAATAAAATTAGAAAATTTACTAACATATTAAATTAAATTAATTTGTTAACATGATGCCTCCCAATAAGACCCTGGAAAAAAACAGTGAGAAGGGTGTCAAATCTGTGAATTCAACACTTACAATTTGTGCCACTTAAAATGCAAATGGTACCAAGAATCTCCCCTTACTTTTCATTGGGAAGTTTTAATGACCACAATGTTTTCAAAAAAAAAATTCCCAGAGACTTGGGTACAAATATTAACTCAATAGCAAGGCATGGATGACAATCTCAATTTTTCAAAACTGGATCATTGGGAAGAATGCCAAACTGAATATTTTCAATCAAAAAATTCTACTTCTTGTTGATAACTTTGCTGGACATTTGATTCCTCCAGATGGCCTCTCTAATATTCAACTTGATTTTTTCCCCCCAACCTCACCTCCAAAATTTAACCCCTCAATGCTGTTATTATATGAACCTTCAAATCTTACTACAAATTCCAATTCATTTACCATTCAATGTGAAACTGCAATGATTCTATCCCAGTGTCACAATTTAACAACAGTGATCATCTATTGGCAATGCATCTGTGCCAATTAGCCTGGGGATCTGTCAGCCCAAGTACCATAAGGTGTTGAAATATTGTTGTCACAACTATAACTCATGGTAACTTGATCTGTTATTTTCTTTCTTAGAATGGTGGTACTACATATTTCAGTCATTTCATCCATGTGTTGTCAGGAGCATCCAACCATATTGGTGCGTACTGCTCATTTGTTGTTTTCTCATTTCCTCATTCTCTGTTCTCTTTTTTCTTTCCTCTGTTCAATGTCCTCTCATCTTGCGCGCTACGGCCTGCGGACTCCCATCATCAACCGCCGGTGCAAACACACCAATCTCCAAGATGCGCGGAGGTCTACTTCTAAATCAATCTCTGCCAATCTATGATTGGCCATTGGTGATCCTGATCTTCTTTCCGTTAATCTCATCGTCTTGTTGACTTGCCAATCTCGCTAAACCTTCAAGCAACTTCCTCACCAACTTTGTCAATCCTCCTCAATCAAGCTACCACGGCAGCCAGTTCATTCTATTGTAAGGGCATCCGTGTCAACTCAACATTCATCAAACGCTCACCTTTGTTTTCCAATAGTTGCTCAAGGCGCTCAAGGTCATCACTCGACTCATTTCAAACTGGCTTCAACAATACTCTCAATCGGCTATCAGTGAATCTATATCCATTTCTTTCCTCAATCGTCGCCAGTCACTTACGTTCATTCCTTACTGAACTTTTAGGAGTCTTTATTCCTCATCTCTATTTCAAACTCCTTGACTCTGTTTTTTAGCCAATAGCATTCCTCTGTTGGTTATTCTCTTTGTAAATCTCTTTTGTTTCCTGTCATTGTTGCTTGAAACTCATTTTCTTCATGTTTGAAATTAAAATCACAGTCTGGTCTTGGTGACCACTTTAAACTTAAACACGGTTAAAAGCCTTCCGCTCGAAATGGATCGACCGGGGCCAATCCAAAGGCCAGGACCAGGGGGGGACAATACAAACTACAAATCACTAATCAAATCTACGCCTCTACTAACAGCGGATAACTACAGTATGTGGCGGAAGAAGTTTGAAAAGTTATTCAAGTTAAGGGGTATATTTTCTATCATGGACAATCCTGACCCTTTGGAACGTCTAGAAGAAGACACAAATCAAGAATTCGTCGCACAAATCATCGCCAAACTAGATTCAAACACCTACAACAACATCATCAATGACACAAATGAGGACTATGCGAAACTGATTTGGTTGTCGACCAAGCAACACTTTGCCTCATCGCAATCAGCAAATAGAGCCATAGTGTTTAACGGGTTTCTACATCTAACAATGAACAACAACATCAATGCTTTTGTGACTTCCATCAAGGTCTATCTCAAAAAGTTGACTGAAGTAGGAATCAAATTACCCTCCAACATCATTGCTTACCTCGTACTGTTCAAATTTCCAACATTGATGCAGAGCATGAAATCACAGATCATGCACACCACCACCAAGATGAAAATCGACGTTGTTCTTAACCACCTGATCCAACACAAGAACAAAGTCATAGCTCAAGATGATCGTGCCGAGCCAGTCAATGTGGCGTTATACCGTGGACCAAGGTGCGAAAACGGGAAGCACAACCCTGAAGTCACGTCACACTTGGCCAAATCATGCTGGTTTGAATTCCCAGAACTCAAACCTCCCAACGCACACAATTGAGGCAAGAAATCCAAACCAGCACAAACCAAAGAAGCTCACTTTTACTCATTTTTTTGCGGCCTAAGCTCCAACAACGACATCGCCTCAAACAGGTTCATCCTAGACTCCGGGTGCTCAGTACACATGTTAATCGACAAGGACCGGTTTAACAAATTTGCAGTGACCAACGGCCTCGGCAGGATCCAAACTGGACAAAAAGGTGGAGCTATTGTCGTAGGGGGATTGGGAGAAGTTTCACTGGCCACTAAAGAAGCCTTCCTCACTCTTTCGGATGCGGTCTGGGTTCCCAAATCTACTGTCAACTTAATTTCCCTTGGAGCTCTAATGGTAAAAGGGGCGTTGTTGCAAGTCAACTTGTCGTCCGATCCCAGCACCTTTAAACTACTAAAACGTGGAAATACCCTCCTGTCCGGTAAAATTATCAACAACCTGTTCGTGATCAACATGTTACAACAATTGGACACCTGCCACTTCTCACAAGCAGATCTGTCCGAAATACACCAATCTCTAGGACACGCCAGCATTGCAAGGATGGAGAAATTTCTCAACCGACCAATCCCCGTCGATCTTAAAGCTAATTTTGAATGCCTCAGTTGCCACAAGTCAAAGATATCTTTGCAAATGTTCAAGCAACTACAAGGCCACGCGAGCAAATGTTTCGACAAGATTCATCTCGATTTAATGGGTCCTATATTGCCAACTTCCAAAGGGGGTTTTTGATTCATTTTGAACCTGGTCGACTCATTCTCCGGATACATCTCCTGCTTTCCTCTCAAATCTAAGAGCGACGCTGCTGATTTGATCATCTTCATCATTGAAAATCAACATCGAAAATCAAATCAATATCCCAAAGAGGTATGTTCGGATGGAGGGGGAGAATTTGTAAACTCCAAACTACAATCCTACTACAAACTCCATCACATCAACCAAATAATAAGTGAAACTTATCACTCACAGCACAACGGTAGGGTCAAGCTGGCAAATCAAACAGTCATGGAATCCACTGGAGCCACCATTCCCAACACAGGACTACCCAAATCCGTCTGGCATGAGGTGATAAGAGGATGCTGTCTAATGCTCAACCAAATACCAAGAGAAAAAGGAGATGTGTCCCCATGGATCAAAATGCACAACAAGCCCCTACCAGATGGTTACATCAAACCTTTAGGCACTTCACTCACCTACAAGTTGAATCAAACCAAAGTCCATTCTAAATTAGACAAAAAAAGGGGCCCCAGGCATCTTGATTGGGTTCAACCCTCAACTCCTCTCATACAAAATAATCAACTCATCAGGGAAAATCATTGACTCTGAGCATGTGATATTCAACAACCTTCCGCAAACAAAGATACCTTCCATTGACTCTGAAGAGGAGCATCCACCACATCTGCCGCAAACTCTTGCACAACCACAACCTACTCAAGAAACTCCAATCAACCACAGCTCTTGAGAAATCAAAGAAGAAGACTCTATGGGTGAACCATCAGAATCTGAATCCAACAATTCCTCTCATAGTGAAATATTGATTGAAAACAACTTGAGACCCACGCTTCGAGATTGGAATAAGCTGTCCAAACCAGAAAGATACGTATTCTTGTTGGAAGAGTTGCCTAAATCTCTCTAAGAAGCCATGGGGAAACCGGTTTGGAAAGAATCAGCCTCTAAAGAATTCAATTCCATCAAAGAACAAGATGTGTGGGAAGAAGCTGAAGACAGCAAAGTCACTAACCCTTTGAACACCACCCCTGTCTTCAAAGTCAAACAGAATGCTCACGGAGAACCAGTCACCTACAAAACTTGGATCTGTGTGCAAGGATTCAGCCAACGCCATGGCGTTGATTACTTCAAAACATATGCACCAACCGGCAAAGTCGCCTAATTGAGAGGTGTCTTGACTTAGGCTGTGGACAAAAACCTTCAACTTCTTCAACTTGATCTCAAAGGCGCGTTCCTCCACTCAAGCCTTGATGAATGTGTCTACATAAAAACTCCCTACGGATGCAACAGAACGTCAAAATATCTCCGACTCAAGAAATCCCTGTATGGTCTTAAACAAGCGCCTTGCAATTGTTATCAAATGCTCAGCGACTGGATCAAATCTCAGGGGTTCAAAGAATCCAAATGCAAACCATGCCTGTACATTGTTACTGACAAGATCACGGTAGTATTCTTCCATTTTGATGACCTCATCGTAGCTGGAAACTTGGATTGATTTAAAGATGCCTTTCTCTCAAAATTCCGCAATTCATTGGCACACAAACCCAACACGCTACTTGGGATGAAGGTAGAACGTTGCGACAGACTCATCCAACTCTCCCTGCCGCTTCACATAGAAAAAGGATTGGAAGAGCTTGACCTAACTCACTGCCAACCTGTCTCCACACCACTTACTGCAGGACTCCACCTTCAACCAGCCAACAAAGAAGACCATCAAAGGTTCTTAGATCTCAACATCAATTACCGGTCTCCTATTGGCAGACTCAATTTCATAGATGGATTGGCAAGACCAGATATTATTTTTGCTGTCTCAAGCTTAGCTAAATATTGCAATCAACCTGGTCTCAGTCACTGGAATGAAGTCTTACATGTCTGGAAATACCTATCAAGAACAAAAATCCTCACTCTTACCCTAGGACCTTGTTTGATTTCCAATC
Organism: Puccinia polysora; assembly: GCA_025617555.3. Taxonomy (NCBI): domain Eukaryota; kingdom Fungi; phylum Basidiomycota; class Pucciniomycetes; order Pucciniales; family Pucciniaceae; genus Puccinia; species Puccinia polysora. The sequence continues at coordinate 13,947,934 of CM062614.1, read as the reverse complement.
AGCTCATCTGCTTCAGTGATGCAACTTGGGCAGATGATCCACCCACAAGAATCTCCCAGAGCGGATTTATTTGTTCCTTCAAAGGAAGTCCTCTATACTGGACAATTAGTGTTGTCTTTTTCTGTTCTTATTCTGTAACTAACAAATTTAGTTACCTTTACTTCTAACTTGCTGTTTTCATTATCTCATTAACCCTGCCTCAGGCCCCCTCTGTGGCTCTCTAGTTGTCCTTAACCTCTGCCTTAGGCCCCCTTTGGGGTTCTCTAGTTGTGCTTAAATACTGGTCCTACCCTTGGACCATGAATGAAACCCATCTGATTACCAGTCAACAATACTGGAGTGCCCCTTCCTCCTCATCAGATCAGTTCCTCTTGACTATACAAGAATTATCCCCTCTCTATTGGCTCTTTGTAGCCTTATTATTCCTCCTCATCAGGCTCCTCCATAGCCTACCATTACATTTTCATCCCTCATGGCAATATACTCATTCTTCAACTCTTCAATTAGGCGTCAACATTGTATCACCCACTTGTCCAGCGAATCCAAGTGCGTATCTCTCTCGAGCTGCCATCTGGAAGCGCGCTGGTTGAAAACCCTGATTGAAGACATATATTGAGAGAAATTCAAGTGTCCACTACACCTTATAGAAAACAAAGGACTGGACAACAAGATCAAAAAATTTGGTTCTAATTCCAAAGTCAAACATATTGATCTCAAGACCAAAAGCCTAAGAAACAACTTTGAGAACGGGCTGATTGATGTTAGACTCATACCCTCTCTCTCAATGACAGCCAATGCCTTGACCAAAGCGGCAAATAAATCATCAAATGTTCGCTTGGTAAACTCTTTCAGTTTTCTGTTTCACTGACTCTTGAGTTGAAGGGGCGTGTTGAAATATTGTTGTCACAAATGTAACTCATGGTAACTTGATCTGTTATTTTCTTTCTTAGAATGGTGGTACTACATATTTCAGTCATTTCATCCATGTGTTGTCAGGAGCATCCAACCATATTGGTGCGTACTGCTCATTTGTTGTTTTCTCATTTCCTCATTCTCTGTTCTCTTTTTTCTTTCCTCTGTTCAATGTCCTCTCATCTTGCGCGCTACGGCCTGCGGACTCCCATCATCAACCGCCGGTGCAAACACACCAATCTCCAAGATGCGCGGAGGTCTACTTCTAAATCAATCTCTGCCAATCTATGATTGGCCATTGGTGATCCTGATCTTCTTTCCGTTAATCTCATCGTCTTGTTGACTTGCCAATCTCGCTAAACCTTCAAGCAACTTCCTCACCAACTTTGTCAATCCTCCTCAATCAAGCTACCACGGCAGCCAGTTCATTCTATTGTAAGGGCATCCGTGTCAACTCAACATTCATCAAACGCTCACCTTTGTTTTCCAATAGTTGCTCAAGGCGCTCAAGGTCATCACTTGACTCATTTCAAACTGGCTTCAACAATACTCTCAATTGGCTATCAGTGAATCTAAATCCATTTCTTTCCTCAATTGTTGCCAGTCACTTATGTTCATTCCTTACTGAACTTTTAGGAGTCTTTATTCCTCATCTCTATCTCAAACTCCTTGACTCTGTCGTTTAGCCAATAGCATTCCTCTGTTGGTTATTCTCTTTGTCAATCTCTTTTTTTTCCTGTCATTGTTGCTTGAAACTCATTTTCTTCATGTTTGAAATTAAAATCACAGTCTGGTCTTGGTGACCACTTTAAACTTCAACATAAGGCACTTCTGGGCTCACACCAAACTTAATAAAAAGAAGATGAGCTAGAAAATGAAAAGTTTGAAGCAAAACCCAAACCTACCAGTGAAGATGTCTCAAATGAAGTCAAAACCTTTTTTCAGTACATCAGTCACCTCAACTCTGCTGATGCTTCCCCATCAAATGAATCATTGGATTCATTCAATTCCTTTTCTAAACTTGAATTCTCTAACAGGAAAAATAATTCCACTTTATTTAACTACCTCCGATCAATTTTATCTTATTTTTATTTTACAAACGGTTTTTCTATTCAAATATCCCTTGAAAGCTTTTTTATCTCTATATATCCATAAAAATGTTAACAAAATGCAATGAATGAAACATGTGCCATCATTGTCAAACTTAAACCAAGGAAACTTCCTTTCCTAACCCATGGTTTTCATGTGTTAGAAAAATATTCTGCTCTTAATAATGAAAAACATGGGCTATTATTGGTCTCATTTTAATCCCATAAGCCATCCAAACCCATAGAAAAGCCATTCAATGGAATGGTATGTCTTAGGAAATTTCTACTGTAAGAAGCATTATATTGGCAGTTTTTTGCAATTGCGCAATCCATAAGGCTGTGGAAGCTAGCTAGCAACCCAAAACACACAATCTTGTGCTATGTAACGGTTTTCTAGCTAGCACAATTTTTCCATGTTGTTTGATTTTATTTTGTTAATCTCAACATGGAGCTGAGACTGAGTTGAGGAGAGGGAGAGATATTGGAGCTGCAATGATTGTGGGAGGAGGTATCAAAGGGCATTGAAATTATATATGTGGAAAGATGTCAAAGACAAGAGACCCAAGAGAAAGAGGGAAACAATGTGCACGGAAGCCAAGAGCAACACAGGTAAGGAATTAATACCACATTCCCCAGAGCCAAAGTGGAAGCTGAAGCTACCAATACCAATGCCCCAAAACAGGGTCTTCAATGATATACTAATCAGGTTCAATAGAAAATAACTAGATAAAATGAGAACAGACTTAGAGGTGAGAAAAAACACACCTAACAGAAAATAGCTAAGGGTGCTATAGGCACGAGCACTGACACCATTTCCATTGTATGCATAAGCAGAAAACAATGAGCCTAAGCAGAACATAAAGCTAAACCAAGATTTATGTTCAATTTTTTGTCTTTTGTTTTTCTTTAATCAACTGAATCAATCAATTCTCATTTTCAAATCCTTTTTAATCTCCTCCTCAAAAAATTATCATTGTTTCACTTATCTCAAGTCAATTCAATCCCTAAATTTTTCAAAAAGAATAAATATTGTTTTTTTAGAGAAGGAAGCCACTTGCTTCAAACAAGCTCAAACAATCCTTGACCTGGATTCAAAATTTTATCAATATGGCAGGTCAAAGGGGTACAGGATATGGAGGATAAAGTATGAGATGAATGGATGGTGGGTGGTTGATTCCACATTGGGAAATCAATCCATATTTTTGCGTTGGGAGGTGTTCAGTTTATCTGGTTGGGGGAATGAACAAAAAACAGGAGTTCTGGTTGGAAAAATTTGATGGATAATTTCAAAATAAAAAACAGTGCAAAAAGCAGAAATAAAACGGTAAATATTTGGCTTGAATTGAAAAAACAAATTGAAAATTTGTTTCCTGGTCCAAGACTAAATACAAGCAAAATCTTTATTTGTATTTTTGTATTATACTTAGTAGATCCACCATTGCAAAAATACTGGTTACTGAAATACACATACTCTTGGAATGCTGTAGTTCAGAAAAGTGGGTTTCATAGAAAGGCATGTTTCAAAAATCAAATTTTCCATTTATTTATTACCACCCATCAACATGAAGAAAACTATGCACAACTACAAACCATAAGATCAATTCACCATAATTATATATTGAGACAAGCATTCTAACTCCATCTAATTGTAAACCTGATAACTTCAAACAAACACATCAACATTATCCATAGACCTCTCAATTAACCAATAAATTTGAAAAAAACCCAAATTCATCAGTACGAATTTTCCAAATATCATCTTTAATCCAATAAAATAACAAACTACTCCAACCTTTGATCTCCACCATCATCCATCCTTGAATACTAGAAACAGTCCTAAGGATCATTTCCATCTCCCTACATCGACCATTACAACTCCTCACAAACTCCTACAAATCAATTTGAGTGCCTTTAAACTTGGTTCAGCTTTCTACTTGTAAAGAGCACGCTTTCAGACTTAGAAAAAAATGAAAATATTGGGAAATCAATAAATCTTATTACAGATTTGCATTTCCTGCCCAAAACAAGGTAGGGTCACTCTCTGACCCCCCCTTGAATTCCTACTTCTTCATATTTTAAATAATTAAATAAAATATTTTCCAAAACCCACAACACCACTGCTGTGAATTATTGGACATTTTAATACTTCATGCAATTTGTGATGTATAGGCTTCACACCTCAAACTCAATCAGGATTGAGGTTTTGTCAATATTTTATGAGTTACATGCCAAAATGTGTTTTTTCAAAACTCTGGCACGCAGCCCTGCATTGGCACACGCTGCCTGCTCACCAATGGTTTTCTCTGCGTGCATAATTACCCAAATTCCCATTTATAAAATTCCTGCATGCAGAATATCCTGTCTGGAACACAGCTGATCTGAAACCTCTGCACATCTGATCTTCCAAAAGCTAAATGATGGCTGGTGCTGCCACTAAAATCTTCATCCCCCTAGCATCAGCCATGCATATGTAACTATTTTAAACATGAATATTAGGTCATCCAAAAATGTAACGTTTAAAATAAAGATAAAAGTAATCAAATTATTAAGCACACTATTTTAGAAAACAAATCAAAAGGATCTCCACAATATTAACAGAACCTAGACTTCAAAGATCACAAAACATATCAAGTATTTGTGATATTAATTATTAAAAACCATCAAAGAGATCAGAAGGTGATGGAAATCAATAAAAAACCACTACTAATCACTTTGGTAAAATAATAAAAGTAAAAAATAAAGATTTTTGCAGAATCACAAAAATAAAAAATTATCAAAATAAAAAATCCTGCAGCTAAAGTAATGGACAAATCCTGCAGATCTGTGATCAGCTTATTGACAGCACCAAAATGAAATTCTAACATTTCTCTAGATGGCTTACTAGCCTTAGCCTACAAGACCTACCCTATCTACATTCCCTGAGGAGGCTCCCTTCCATCCCAAAAAGGTAGTTATACAGACCTTCTTTGACTCTTTCAACCCCAGAATCCATTAGTTATTATCCAGACCCTCTGCCATCCCTGATCAGTTTCTTATAAAAAATAAGCAAGTGATATGTCCCTAGTCTGATTGATTATTCTCAATTCCAAATCATTATTGTTTCCTTAAAGTTTAGTCATTCAGAACCCCATTCTCAATATGAAAACCTTCAACTCAGAAACACTGCAGGTAAACTGTGAGTAATTACTCAAAGAATTATGTTATTTACTTCCTGCTTTGGCTTGTGTGCTGTTTTGCCTTCCCATTTTCACCATTTATTGGATAATACTTCCTTCTTGAGTAATTCAAAAGGTCCCCATCTTCCAGGGTGCATTTTCCAAAGTTGATACCCTGAAGAGAGGTTTCTATAAAGATTCCCAGTTGTATAATGGTGTGGCCCCTCTTATTAAATATTGAAAAAAATATTTAACCAAAAAAATAAAATCCTTGCACAAGCTCCTTTCTTTTTGATTATTTTGGAGCTCTTGCTGTTTTAATTTCAAGAAATATTAATATTCTTGTAATGCATCACTTTCTGTAGCTAAACAATTGCAAGTTTCTTTGAATCAGGAAGCTTAAAAATTGGCAGATACCAATATAGATAGATTTCTTTGTCTTGTTCAAATTAATAAAGAAAAGACTCATCTTCCACCTATTCCAACACAATGTGAGCTCTTGGATGATCCACCAACTCCATTTAACCTCAAATTCTTTTTTATCCCTCAATATATTCAGAAACAATAGATTAAGAATTTCTTGTTAAGTTAATAATTATATGTCATACAAACAGGCCAAAATAATGAAATGATAAAGTGGTTGGTGGGCAAATGAAGGGTAGCTCGAGATCTTTGGAATATCCACCATTAAGTAGACCAATCCCCTTGCCAATAGGTCCAATACTGTGAGCAAAGTGAGATCACTCAAGGTCATAGTTCATCAACTGCCTCAAGAATGGACCAATCCCAAAAGTAGCAGAGAAGATGGGGGTATCATTACTGGATTTAACAGAGGGGAAGTAGCCCTCAGAGGGGTTATGGGGCTGATAATTTCATCTTGATTATTTTTTGAGTTTTATTGACTTAATTGAACCAATTATCTCAGATTTTATGTTCTTCAAAATATAAAATATGCTTTTTCTCTATGGAATTTTAAAATATGACCTCAATATTTATGAGTCATGATGCTTTGAATGCCAAGCTAAGGACAATGTTGCTGGATGGGTCATTGTGCCTTTTCACTTAACAAGGGATTTATTTTATTCCACTTTAAAAACCTGATGTGTTTTTTGACAATTATTTTCAGGCTTTCAGGCTTCCAGAACAAAGAATTATTGCTCTTGGGAAAAATTCTGAATGAGAGCTGATTTTTATTGAAATAAATTGAACTTGGTTCAATTAGGCCCTTTGAGTTTGGACATGTGATGAGTCTGAGATTAATTAGTCCTTCAAAACTTGAGTGGCTTACCAGACCCAAAGTTACAAAATCTCATACAAGCCAACCCAAAATAATCAATAATCAAAATTGGCCCTCACCACATACTCAATCTCATCCAAATCAGATTCACCATAATAATCATGTCCTCACTAGTACCTAAATAAGGCAAAACTCTGATCCTTTCATAAAAAAGTGTTGAAACTCCTTCAACTAAACCAATACAACTTTTCATAAGCCTCACTCTAAGCTCAAATCCAACATTACTTAATCCTGTACATTTGAATGGATATTAATCCTGCATATCTTTCAGTCTCCATTGTCTTCTACCAGGTTCACCCTCTCACTGGATGGGATGATCTCTATGCCCATGTAGACCTTACCACCGTGTCATGTTATCCAGTCAAACTTCCCAGGATCTCTCCCTCTCTCTATGGCTTGATGCATCCTTTTTTGCCTCCTCAACCCATTTGGTATATGGTTTAGTACATATTACATAATTATTAACTATATACATATTACATAATCTCCACTTTTAGGCAAGTCCATTCTCTCAGGACTCTAGATCCATAAATTTCAAACTTTCCTGGAAAGGCACACCATCCAATCAGTCAACTACAGCCTCCAGTGTAAATAATTCACAAAAAAGATTTGCAGACAGGGATAGTTTTTGGGACAGGAACTACAGGGAAAGTTTTCAGGTAAGAAGAAAGGGGACAGGCTCATGGAAAAATAGGTTCTACTAATATTTTTCATCAATTTCTTTTTCAGGTTTGCTTTGAGAATTTAAACAAGAAAAAAAAAGAAATATACTAAATCAAGGATTGAAATAAAAACATTCTCACCAGGGCATCTATTTTTAAAGGGATTCTTTCTCCCAGCCATATCAAATTATTTCCTTGCTTTTGGAGTGATTTGGTAGTCTTGACTACTTCTGTGACTTGAGATTTGCATGAGGGATCCAATGGATTCTTTGGTGTACCAAATTGTTTTTGCTGACAGGTGTAAGTTTCCTTGTCTAAGAGGATGATAAGAAAAGGGAAAAGGAAAGAGATTGAAAAGCGGAGGGGGACCCACATAAAAATAAATTTAAATAATTTTAATCTGATAACCCTGAGTCTTACTCTGAAAAATATGGATAAAAATAAATTTAAATAATTTGTATCTGGGGAACCATGACTCTCATTCTGAAATTAATCCCAATCAGTGAACCTTTGATACCATGGGAATTGCAACCCGCATCAACAGACACTGACACCTCAAGGCCTCCTTCTCAGTTCTCAGAGATACTGGCCTTTCCTTCCCTCCTGTACTAATTCACCCCAAGGAATTAGTATACTACTTCTTACTGGTTAGTGCCCCTTAAAGTAGTTCTCATCTTAGCACAGGAAACCCTTCACCAAGCCTGCTAAACTCATATAAAATTGCCCCTTCCTGGTATTTCTCTCATAGGATTCCACAAATCCTTTTTCAAGAAACTATTCCTGGAATGCTTTATCCCATGGTTCCATTTCTTCATCAATATTAATCCACCTTTCACCTTCTCTATTGAAATAAAAATCAATCATACTTGGATTCTATGAGTAGTAGTGTCTTTTCCAACCTCCATCTTGCATTCCAGAGCGGTTGTGACATATTAAAAACAATAATGGCTCCTCTTATCATGCAACTCCTCCTGATCCATCTTTTATCCTCATCAAAATTAGGATCACTTGTTCCATCATAATCATAGAATTCATTCTGAAATTTGGAATATTGATTAGAACATTGATTTGAACTCATCCCCTCCTGATCTTCACTTGAGTTTAACTCTCACCATCATATTATCTGTTCAAGTTTAATATAAACCCACAATGTTTGCAATAGATTACCAAACTCCAACAAAGCCTCCATATTGTGATTACCACCTTGCCCCTCCTGCTCCTCCTCCTGATTCTCTTCCCCCCATAATAATGAACTCATCACGACAGCAATCCCATTGATATATATCATCTCAACCATCTATTTTATCACTCATTTCCTCACATTTACTCAATTACCCCCCATTCAATAACCAATCTGGGGAGGATGATGGATTAATTTAGTTTCCTCCTGCCTCTCAATTACCCTATCCAGATCCAGAAGTTTTTTTATCCCTCCAAACTCATGTTTAGAATCCCCTTTGTTCCAATACCCCCCGCCCTGAATACTCTGCAAACATGAAATAAAATCTGCGTGGCTTGAAAATAAATATTTCCCTCTCATTCATTACAATAAAAAGGTCTTCCTTGGATCTCAATCCCAGCCTAACCCTTTATTTCCAATTTTTCTTGAGATCTTAAAAAAAATTTTATGTTCTTGAAAACATCCAGTACTTCATCAAAAAAAATCAAGATAATCTCCAACAATTCCCTTTAATAAAACCTTTCTCACACCCGAAGTCTATATTCCCATTTTTCCTCTCAAACTTCAGGGAGATTTCTGCTATCTTATTGAGCATAGCATTGGTCCAGCCAACCCCCTATGAATTGCTGGGAAAATAACTTAATTCTACATTCACATGAGCCATTTCAATCCTCAGGGGGATTTGCGCTTTTGGCTAGGAATCCTTCAGCCCCAGATTACCACAAAAAACAACTGTATTAAATCATTTAAAAAATATTTAATTTGAGGGACTCCATTCCGCATTCTAGATTAAGAATGGAGGCTTGGTGCTTCTGGATCGATCATCAATCACCCCTGTCCAATCCCCCTATAATTTATGAAGTTTGGAACATTTCAATCTCCCTTATATCTTGAAGTCAATCAATTTATGTTTGTTGATTGTGTATTGAACACCATAAGGCCTTTGAATTGCAAAAATGATGGCTGAACCAGAAAGATAAATATGGATGAGTACAGAAATTTGTAAGATTTTTTTGTTCCCTCTGAAAAATATGAACAAACATATTCATAATCCATGTATGTGATAAATATTTTTTATTTCCTCAAATGGTCAAATTAAAAAAACATATGAAAAAGCTACGGAAAGGTTTTCCTTTTTCTCTGAGGAAAGGAAATCCTCCTTCTGCTCTTCTTTTTGAAAACCCCACTTATTTCTTTCAAACCCCATTTGGTATCAAGTATTTTTTCTCAAACTTAAAACTAAGAATTGACCTTGCATTCCTAAATTGATGTTCAATTTTTCCTCCTTTTAATTTGAAACTCCAGCTTGAAATTTGAATTTTTCATGGGACTGGATTCCAAAGCATATTGATGTATAATTTTAAATTAATGTGAAACAGAGTATGTAATCAAGGCTCTGACTTGGTTATGATTTGAGCTTGATCTTTGCAAAGCCACCCAAGCCCGAGAATTTTGCCCTATGTTGATGCATTTTGAGAATTATTATAAAGGAATTCTTGGAACTTAACCTCAAATTTCCTCTGGATATTTTTTCAGATAATCATCACTATTTTTGGAGGGTTAGCTATCATTTCCCTAGTCTTAAGCTTTCTAGGGTTTACTATAAATGAGCAATAACTCATCATTAAAGTAAACTGTAAGTCATTAAATATTGAATTGTTTGTAAGTTCATTGGAAAAAGGATTGGGGTATGTGTAAAGGGGGTGGAAAACAGAAATAATCTTTTGGAAGGGAGAGAAATGGTTTAAATTGATACAAGAAGGGAATGTATGGATCAAAAGAAGGAAGTGAAGGGGCCAAGGAACATTTTTGATGAACTAGAGATGCTGATGTAGATTTCATTGGGGTGGGGTGGATGCAGCAACCAAATTTCACCAGGGGAAAAATGGAGTCACATGCTAGCATTTGCAACCCTGTTAAAATGTTGCAACTGTGTTCCTACTTGGTTGTAACTCTTTTGTAATCAAGGGAACCTATCCAAAAAATCACAAATACCCACACCAAAACTTCTGTTGAAATATTCTATAACCAATGTGCAATCAAATATTACTCATGCTTGAAAGGATGTTCAATTTTAAATCAAGCTTTCTTTAAAATTGCTAATATATTTTGGTGATGTATGATTAAAAAATAAGTTCACTATGTATTATACCAATTTTTTACAGTTTTTCATTTTTGGAAATTCCTTTTTAAATTTGAATTATTTTACCAAAAAAAAAATTCAAAGGTAAATAAATAGATGAATATTGAAAGAATGTCACTTCTTCAAATTTGGAGCTTGAAATTAGGAAAAAAACCGCTTTAGCTGGATCCTTCTTCATTTGAAAAAAAACATCATGTTTTCAAAACTTTTATTTGACCAAAATACTCACAAGGATGGTCCTTTATTTGCATTAAAACTTTGATGAAAAACCCCTTAAAAACACCTTATTGCAAAAATATTTCAAGAAGGCTTCAATATTTGGAATATTTTCTCACAAGATTATTTAATCAAACAAAAACTGATACTGAGAGTATAATTAGCTATTTTATTCACACTATAAGAGTATTCTTCAACTTCCAAAAATATTTGGGGGGATTTTTACCCTTTTTTTTGGTTAATAGTGAATAGAACAATGAATCTTGTTTCTGAATTCCCATCATGGTTGGGAATTTCAACATTGAATTTCTGAAAAATTGACCAAAAATGTTCATTCTTTAACTACAAAATAAAAGCATTATTGTAGCTGGTCATCTTTTCTTGAAAAAATCAAAACACTTTCATATTAAAAAAATATTTTTATTGGTTACTCTTGGTGTCTTTTGATGAAAAGCTGGAAAATTCAATTCAAAAAGCCCACAAAATTAGAGGGGAACACAAATTATTCCATAAGATGAAAACAATCCATAATTTCTTTCTAATTTTTGTTCCCCTGGCTGATATTCCAGTTTGGTGATATCATTGTAGAAAATAAATTTACTAGGAGAATTTGAAAGCTTTGATTATATAGCTGACCTCAGAATTTCCCCAAAGCTTTCTGTGTTAAATTTATTCTCATCAAAGAGTTTAATTTTTTTCTGGTTTTTTCAGTGAATCCACAGCATCTGCTTTTTACTGAATAGATTTTGAAATATCAAGCACAGGGTGTTTTTAGACTAAATCATTGCTTGATTTTTCAAATATAATCTTTGAACATTCAACTATTCAAACATTCCGGCTGCTATGGTTCAAAAAAATTGGTCAATTTATTTCTCACTGATGAATGATCTAGAATTTTTGATGAGTTGAATTTGTTTTGTTTATTATGCACCTATCCTTTTTCTTGAAATTTCTCTTAACTTTTTTTAAGGTACATAAAATTCAAAAAATAAAAATTCTGCTTTTCTCTTTCAAAAGGAATTACACAGATTCTAGGTATTTAAAATAATTGCAATTGAGTCTCAGCACCTTCAAGATATAATTAAAAACAAGTTTTGACGGAGTTATGCATTTAAGATGTGGGATTTTGTGTTGATTTTTTTGTTAAAAAGATGCCCAATATGAATTAATTCTACAAAAATTTCAAGATGGAGGCAGATATGTCCCCTAGACTTTTTGAAAAAAGGTCTGGGAGACGCTATATGCATTTAGAATGAACAGAAGAAGATTTAATGCTTATAAACACTGTTCTTGTGCATGGATCCAACACCTTCTTCCAAATTGGGTTCAAATTGTTTTCTGCCAATGAATCATACTCTGGTTCAATCAAACTTTTTTTATAACAAATGTGGCAGCCATAAAACAAAAAAAATAACCCAAAACACTTGCTTACTATGAGCAATCCTCAATTTGAATTTTTTTTGTGTGTTGGTATTCTGAATGAATTCAAGTTTTTTTGAAAACTTAAACTTTCATTTTTGTTTAATTTTTTGATGTCAAAATGGGTTGTTGATATTTTTGGGTCAAGTTATTCAAAAAATTACGTTCTAAAGATCCCCCAGTTCTAAATCAGCATTAATCATAGCTCAGATTTTTTGTGTCAACCAAAAACTCCAAATTAATCTGATTTTTGGTTTTGGGATCAAATCTTTATCCAACAGTCTTTTTGGCTGGTTTGATTCAAAACAGTTCCCTGCTATAGATTTTTTATTGTTTTATGAAGCGTTTGCACACCCAAAACTGGATTTAAAGAGATCAATGAATGATTTCATAAATTTTCTATCAACAAATGGCAAAAAAAAAGAGAAAGGAAAAAAAAACATAGAAAAGATCAAATAGGCTTGCAATGAAACTCCAAGTGCATTCAATTTGTACAAGCCTTGAAAAAGCATTCCAATGGTTGAGAGTTTCAAAATTTCTTAAGCTTGGTGAAATTTTTAATAAGTGAGCAAGTTAAAATCAATTTCTGAATGTTTGCAGCTGCAAGATATTTTGATAATTAATATGGTCCGTGAATAATTTTGAATAGAAAATTTCAAAATCATCTTCCTTTCTCAATTGAAGCAGTCCATTGATGCCTTTTTCTGGTATTTTCAATGCAAAATTTTCGTGCTTTTTCATTGAATCCAAAGAACAGGATAATTTCAAAAAACAGTTTGAAGTTTTTTTCATGATAGAAGAAATTCAAGGCCCTGTTATGAACACAAAAAAAATGATGAGTTTTCATAATTATGCTCCATTTTTTATAATATTCCTTTTAAATAGTTTTAATTTGATTTCCTTCAAATTTTAAGGTAATTCCCTTTGTTAAAACTGAGATGCATGTGCATTGTATCAGAATTAGAAAGTATTTTGATGTTGGTTGGGAAAGAGTTATGTGTTTTTTTTATTTTCGAGATATTGTTTTCTTGACCTTCAGTTGCACCAAATTCCTTTCTTTGGGTGACACCAACATTACAGGGAGGCACATGCTAGCATGTTCCTCTGTTTTTCCCTTGGTGCTGTAATCAGATTCTGCAAAATAAAAGGGCTCTGATTTTTCCTTGTTATTTGCATCACTTTTGGGGTACTGGAAATTACCTCCCCAGGATCCATCAACTCTGATCTTTAGGAATCATAATGAGGTATTGGAGATTTTATTTCCCCAAAAATATATGATCAATTTGATTGTAGAAAGGAAATATTAATTCCCATTTCTCTATCATAAAATTTATCTCCTTGGGGATAAAGGTTTTGGTTATCCTAATCCAGTGGAGATGAAAAATGACTTGGATTTTGTTGTAATTGGCACAATATTTCTTGAAACACTACCTTGGATTTTTGAATGAAGTTTTAAGCCAAATTTCTGCTTTATTATTTTAATTATTTTCCCTCATGAGATTACCCTTAGACTCATAAGCTTCAAATTGTCCAAAAAAAAAGGTTAATTTTTGAAAGCAAAGAAAGTGTTGCAGTTATCAGGCCTTTTTAGACAGCCTAAAAATATTTCATGATCAGCTTTATTCATTTTTACTGAAAATTGTGAAGTTGATTGAGTAGCAGGATTGTATAATCTGGAACTCCTTGAATATTCTATATTGACTAAATTTTCTGTTTTTTTTTTTTTTTTTTTTTTTTTTTTTTTTTTTGAGAAGCCATTTTCTTCAAAGAAATATCATGGGAAATAAAAAAAATAATTTTTTTAGAGTTAATTATTCATATAATTAAGAGTGAGGTTAGAGAGATATTGATTTTTTGCAAGGTTTTGGAGCGGCTTTTATACAGAGAAGGTGAGAATGTGCCCTGTGGGGTTAAATTGTAATTAGATGGAGAAAAATTTTATGTTAATGAAAGAAACCCCAGTTGTCAGTGCATGGCTCTGGCCCACTTCTTTAGGATAGGTGGGTTTTTTGATGATTTGAATTTCAGAATTGAAATGACAGTTTTTATCAAAATTCCCCATTTTTTAAAAAAATGTGGATTCTCTTCCTCTGATAAACCCTATTTTTTAACTTCAGGAAATTTTTTGAAGTCATTAGTTTCTAGGGGGTTACAAAGGTATTGAGGGAATTAAAAATCAGCCCTAAGGATTAAATAATATATAATTAGAAATATTTAACAGAGATACTGATTTGGTAATGAAGGAATGAAAAATTGAAATAAAAAATTGAAAATTTGACAATAATGATTCAAAAGGAAAGTGAAAAATTTAAAATAAAATTTTTTCTCCTTGTTTTTAATAAATTATTATCCTTTTTCTAAAGTTTGCCTTTGCCTCCTATTTCTCCCTAGTATATTCATTTTATCATTCTCCTTTCCAAAAAATAATCAAAACCTAAAAAAAATTTCCTTTTCATGCACCAGGTCCCTCTCTCTACAGAAAACTCAAAATCCCTGAAAATACCAACTTTTGCAATTTTTTACACTCAAAAGCAGGTTTATAGAAGAAGGAATCCTCAAAATAAAATTTTTTGATATGATAAAAAAATTGAATAGAGTTAGCCACCTGGTGGTGAATAAAATTTCATAAAATTAAGCCAAATTCTGTTAATAAAAAATATTCCTGTTATTAACAATATTTAAACAGAAAGTTCCCATAGAAATCTTAACGTCATTCCATTTATTTCAAAATGATGTGGCAAAATTTTTTGAAAAGTGATGTTTTGATTTAATCTAAGTGAATACAAATATTTTTTCAATAAAAAAAATGTTAAACTAAGAGGCTCAAACATTGTCTTGGTAACCCTGCTCTTTAGCTAATTTTACAAAGAAAGAAACCCAAATTTTTCTTTGAATAGAAAATTAATACAAAGAAGACCAGGTCTTTTTTGTAAAAATTGAAAAATTCATGAAATATTATGGAGGTTGCTAACACAAAAATATTGTAGGATTCACTTCAGCCTCCATAAAACCATCATAATTGTAAGTCATCATCAGGTTATAAATTTACATAAATAAACTATGTCTTTCTTCCAAAGTAATTAATTGATACAACAACAAATTTGTCATCTTCTACACCAATATAAAATATTAAACCTCATATCCCTTAATCCTATCCTCTCTACCCAATTTTCTTTGTCCCACCCTCTCCCCAATATTCATTCATATCCCACCATCACAATGAATTGAATTAACCCTCCTTATATTTGACATATCCCCCCAAACTAACAATTGAATCCCCAAAAAGATATTAAATTGAGCAATTAACCATCCCTCTTTTTTTGGAATTGGTTCCCTTGTGCCCTACTTCCAGATAATTGCTGATGTTGACTCCAAAACCTCTTTTGAACTGAAATCTTCCAAGGATCCTATCAACAAGAAATTCACACCAAAGTGGACCTCTCAAGAAGAAAAACAAGCAGCCCCAACCATGAATAATAATCAGAAAGGACCCCAAATTTTCCACCAAAAATCCATGAATTATTTTTTTGAATTGTTGAGGAAAATATAATATCCACAGTATATCAAATTTTTGAGATTGGAAATGCATCTGCCCCAGGTGATGATTCACCACTTTTTTGTGCTTTAGAATTTTTAATTTAATTATATCAAAAGATGATTTCTTATTTTTTCACCCTTTTCTATGTAGGGCCAGTCCAATTTATAAAAATTAACAATCCAATTCTTTTTCATTGAAAAAATTAATAGGAATAACGCACCAAAAAAATCAAGTCAAAAAAAATTCATGAAAATTTACAAGGAAATATATTTCCAGAAAGCCAAAAAGGGAAAAAAAGTAAGGATTTAAAGTGGCTCAAGAGTAAATTTAAAAACATCAAAAATTTATGGGTAATTTACAGCACCATTCCCAGTCCACTTCCTAAAAATATAGATGTCTTCCCTCAAAATTTCAACCAAAGCAATATCATGAAAATCTGTAAGGCATTAAGTCCATCAAGCATAATTGAGTGCCTTCAAAACCTGATTCCAAATCTTTATATGATGTCAACCATTTCCTGGATTACCGCGCTTTAAGGAAAACAAATTGTTTTGTTCCCTAAAAAAATTTGACACATTTGAAAATTTCTTTCAAGAATTTGTTTTTCAAATAAAAGCCAGGAAGATATGGGTTGATATAGAATAGGTCAGTTATAGGTGATCCTTCAGGAAGAAGATATTTTCTTGGATTTTCAAAGTAATGAAATACTGAGTCTGTTGAAAAAATGATTTCAGAATAAAATAAATCTATAGGATTAGGAAAATTGAAACTATCTAACAGCTTTCCATTCTTATTGTAAAATTTAATTTATTCTCTCTTGCGTGTTTCCTTTTCTAAAATTCTACTCTCTGGATTTCTTTTTTGTTTTTTTGTCTAGTCTGTTTTCGTCCTCATGAAAAAATATTGTTTGGGCCAAGGCTAAATTGATTTTTTTAGAATGAATGAATCCAGGAATTGTTTCAAAAATGGAATTGATCTAGAGTTTCTTTTTCCAAAATAAAATCTTGTTCTAAAAAATATATGAATAGGGAATATCAGAGTTAAAATTATGAAAAATTCAAATTTCTTATTGCAGGAAATATTCAAAATTTACAAAAAAGATTTTTTTATCAAAATAAACAGTTAAAAATGTTGTTATCATTGGCTTTATTTTCCCTCTTCTTCTCTTTGAACTACCTCCTTCACTCCAAATCCTGCCAATCAACCCTTCCCATTGAAGGTACCCCAAATATCAGGCATGCAATCACCAGCCAACCAAGGAGCACATTCCCTGAGTCTCCAGTTCCAACACTATATTTTCTGGCTAAAATAACTCTTAAATACTGGCACCAACTCAGAGCCCAGGATGCTTATCCTTTTGTGGCTTCCAATCCGCACCATCTGCATCCTGGGATCTGAGACCAGTAAGTAGCCATTATGCTTAACTTCCCCAATCTGTTTGTCATTTCTCACTCACAGCTCAATTTTCTTCTAATTATTTATTTTATCTCAGTCCTGCTCCTACACACTTCATTACAACCATTCCAGTTTGATTTTCCAAATTTCTCATCCTCAAACCATTGCGCTGAGTCTTTCTTTGCAGGTAACATCCACCCTTTGTAGGACCGCTCTTTCTCTTGTCTTCCTGTTCTTTATTTTGGTTGTTTATCCTTGATCTGAATGCTTTTTTTTATTTCTTTGATTTCTTTAATTGTCAGATCTACAGTCCCAAGCTCCACCAAAAACTCAACAAAAGACTCACAATGACTGACATGGAGGATGACTCTAAGCTCAACATTCCTCTTCTCAACAAGAACAAATTCCCAAAGTGGTTCCTGGTGTTAAAAAGCTATCTGCTAAAAAAGAGCCTTCTAGAAATCATCAATTACTATTACCCCAGCCAACCTACCACTCCCTCCTTGAATAATAGAATCTATGGAGCCTTGGAAATCATAGTACAACAACTTGGGGACATCACCTTTGAGACTGTAGTCAACAATACCAACAAAGGAAACCTCAGAGCAATATTTGAAGCCATTCATGAACCCTAAACCTCTCCATACTCAAACAACTGTGGTCTACTCTGGCTGAACTTCTTTGAATACCAATATAAGGGCTACCTGAACCAATAATTCTATGATTGTAGGAAGCTTATGAACAATTTTTCAGTAGTCAAACTCAAAGGTCTGAAAGACATGCTGAGCTAAAACATCCTTCTGAAAATTTCCAGAACCTTCTACCACATTTTCAAAACAATTCCCATCAACAAAAAACTTCTGAAAAGCCATACTGGAGGGTTGAAAAAACTTGGAGAAGTCATCCACTTGGACAACACTGCTTATTCCTCCCATGCTAGCCATCCCGCTGTGGCTCTCCAGAAAACAAACCCCCACAGTAAGAGCAGACCAAAAATCCATTCTCTGAAGGTAAGTAAAACCTCCTGGTGGAAGGAAAATGTTGGCTACTTGATCCAGAGCTAAGACTGGAAGGAAAAAAACACAGGTTAAAAAAGCACCTTCATGCTGCAAGCAAAGAACCTGAAAAAATAAAAAACCCTGAGAGCAGCTTAAATCAAGCCTTCTTCAATGCTCAACTGTAAATTCTCCCTGCCATATCCACGGACTCCCTTCTACCCCTCTTTGATTTGGGATCCACTGATCACATTGTCAACAGGGCGGAATACCTCACAGAATCAAGACTTACTACAGTGTAAATTGGAATTGGTAGCACGGGATGAAGCCTTATAGCCACAGCAATTGGGAAGGCTGTGCTTTTAAACCATCTTAGGGAAAAACTCAATATCCAAAATGTGTTATTGGTTCCAAAACTCAACAGATGCCAAATCTCACTTCCTAGCCTCACCACTAGGCTTGCAACCATCAGCACAGTCGGGAACTCTGGTCAAAAAATCACCCTGGACCACTACTTGCTCATTGGAAACACAATCAACTATCTGTTTAACCCATGTGGTACCCACTTCTTCAATAACATACAAGGTATCTCTCACTTCAAGAAAGCAGAAGGCAACCTCTGGCACCTATGCCTTTGGAATCCCAATGATAACATCCCGAAACACCTTTTTCCTAAAATTCCAACCTCCTTGCAGTTTGATATATGCCACACTTGCAAAAAAATTAGATGCCAAATCTCACTTCCTAGCCTCACCACTAGGCTTGCAACCATCAGCACAGTGGGGCACTCTGGTCAAAAAATCACCCTGGACCACTACTTGCTCATTGGAAACACAATCAACTATCTGTTTAAACCATGTGGTACCCACTTCTTCAATAACATACAAGGTATCTCTCACTTCAAGAAAGCAGAAGGCAACCTCTGGCACCTATGCCTTTGGAATCCCAATGATAACATCCCAAAACACCTTTTTCCTAAAATTCCAACCTCCTTGCAGTTTGATATATGCCACACTTGCAAAAACATTTCCACTCCTTTCAAAGGCCAATTAAAGGCTGCAGGAAGGTTTCTTGAAGTCTTGCATCTTGATGTGGTAGCTCCTTTACCAATCAGGTCCAATGGTGGCTGCTGGTTTTTCCTCACTGTTGTGTATCTGTTCTCATGATTCAAATCTGTTTCATTTCTCCCATCTAAGGACCAGTCCTCTTCTGCAATTAAGAATTTTATTCAATTGGCCAAGAGAAATCTGAACTCTAAATTTTTCACCTTGATCTCTGAAAACTGTAGCAAATTATTGAAGAAAGATCTCAGCTCCTTCCTCCACAAACAATGGCTCAATCATCATCTATCCTCTCAATACAACCCTCAGGAAAATTGCTTGACCAAATGCCCCAATCAATCCATTCTGCATAAAGCTTTCTTCCTCCTTTGCTAAACTAGACTAGCTCCATCATACTGAACTGAAGCAGTGAAAATAGCCACCAACCTCCTCAAAATCCTTCCCATAGTCTCAAATGACTACTCAATCCCCTAAAAATTATGGAATGACAATTTCTTCACCTATAAAGTCCTGAATCCTTTCAGGTTCTCAGCATACTTTCTCCTTCCCAAGGCTAGGAGGGACCTAGCTGCACGCTAACATCATGAAGGGAATCCTGCTAGGGTATGTGAAAAAATTTCCTCCAACAAAAATCCTGGACTTCCAATCACGGAGGACCTACAACAGCAGCAACTCCACATTCCTCAAGATCTCATTCAACAGCCTTTCTGACCACAATAAGGCCGGTGTTCCTCACCTTCATTTCACCCTTCAACCATCCAACCAAGACCCTTCCTCTGATCTTGTACCAGATTCTCCATTGCACCCTCCTGAAAAAATGCCTGCAGTGGCTCCTCAAAGTTAATTTCCTGTTGAAAACAAGTACAACAAGATTTCTAATAATAACATTCTTCAGCATGCCTGTCGAAACCAACCTGCAGAAGCCCCGCTTGTCAACTACAACACCTCCCAGAAACGCCATCCCAAATTTCTACAGCAAGCTCTGGAAAGCCAACACAAATTTGAGTGAATTTTGGCCATGAACAAGGAAATACTGAAACTTCTCTCCTAAAATGTATGGGAGGAATTCAGGCGTTAATAAAAACTCAAAGTCCTAAAGTGTGCGTGGGTCTTCCAGGAAAAGTTGGAAAAAAATAATCAAATAATTGAATTCAAGGCCAGATTATGCATGAAAGGATTCCAACAAGAGTACAGTGTCAACCCCTCCAGCTTCTTCTCTCCTACCAGGTAAAATTCTTTTCTCCACTTGCCAATCTCATAGGACATCCAGAAAGGCTACAGCCTTCATCATGTATATGTCAAATCTGCCTTTATGAATACTCCATTGATTGAATTAATTTAGGTGTAAGTACCCCCCA
This sequence comes from Puccinia polysora, assembly GCA_025617555.3. Taxonomy (NCBI): domain Eukaryota; kingdom Fungi; phylum Basidiomycota; class Pucciniomycetes; order Pucciniales; family Pucciniaceae; genus Puccinia; species Puccinia polysora. The sequence goes on along the minus strand of CM062614.1, from coordinate 13,927,515 downwards.
ACGTACCCATCTTGCCTGGAAAAGCCACCTGCCTGAAGAAGGTGCTCTATGGGCTAAAGGAAGCCCCTCAAATGTGTTATACCATTTTAAGTACCTGGCTGCTCAAAGAAGCCTTCAACCATATCAAAAAAGACTGGTGCATGTTTTTAAGGGGGGAAAATTACCTTTAAATTCATGTAGACAAAATTTCCATACTCAGACCCTATCCCAATGGCTTCATGAAGGCAATCTGAAAAAAGTTTAAAATCAAGTACTTGGGTCCTGCTTCACTGCTCCTGGGGATGAATGTCACCCACTTACCGGGCCATGTGCACCTCCGCGAAAAAAATCAAATTGCATCTTTGGGGGAGCAGTACCAACTCCCTGACCACAAGCTTTGTTAAACACAATTCAAGCCTTTTGGAAATCTAATCCAGACCTGGTAAAAGGAGAAAAATGGTTTTGATGCAACTGGGCTGGATTATCCAAAGCTGGTAGGTGAACTCAACTACATTGGCTGCAAAAACATAACCATCATTAAGTTTGCAGTCAGATAACTCTCAAATTTCCTGAAAGCTCAGGGAAAGCAGCACTAAAAAGCAGGAATCCTAACTCTGGGCTACTTGCACCACACTGGAAACTTTGGGCTCAATTTATTGCAAAATTTGACGGAATCTGGCCTTAGTGGCTATGTTGATACGGACTTGGCCACCTTGCAATCTACTAGGCCCTCCATCAGTGGATCTTTTTTCCTGTTGAATGGTAACCCAATCACGTGGAATTCTCAAAAGCAGCCAAAAGTCACCCTATCCATCACCAAGGTGGAGTACAAAGCTGTGGGGGATGCCATTGTTATAATTATGGCCAGCAATTAGCTTAGGCAAATGAGCAGTATTTAAAGCAAAAGAAATTCTGGACACTGTGTGTCAATAATGGCTAATGGGGCTCTCACAATGGGGCAATATATTGGATGAATTCGATTGGATGATGAATGAATGATGGAAAACAGCAGGGAGAAGAGCTCCTTAAGTACAAAAGATTGGCCTATTGTGAGCCCATGATACAACAAGCCAAAAGGCAAATTTTCCGCCCCAAAAGAGCTCTACAGGCTCTACAAGCCTTGTTACTTGGTTTGGACTACATCAGCCCACATGGCATCAGTCCCTGAACCCTTACGACCAGCCTATTCCGGTCCATTCTGGTGTTTCCACCGTTACGGGGCTGAACCAGCCCCTTTGCTGTTCAATCCCCTGGGCCGGTTGTCTGTTACAACCGGTCCTGATGACCTCATTGTCATACTTACGGGCTGGTTGCCTCATGCATCCAGCCCCTGGCCCCTCAAATGGGCCAGGTGGGACCCAGGACTCACCTGGGTCCGGTTTCAACCTCACTAGGGGGGGGTGTAACCGGCGGACATGCCGCCCCCCCCCTTCTTCTCTCAAATCCCTGGTGGGGGCGGTCAAATCCCCTCACCAGGGGCCCTGGGGGTCGATACCCCCAGGGCGTCGTCATTAGGAAAAGGACTGGGCTGGGGGTGATCAGGTCCCCTCAGCCCGACGCTCCTCCCCCTCGGTAAAGGGGGGGGGAGAGCGCCCCTCGCTCCCTCTGCATCGCTTCGCTAGGCGGGAGGGTGATCAAATCCCCCCCACCTGCCGGTCGCTACTACCGCGGCCGGCGCCGCCACCTCCCTGGGCAAGGGGGTGGTCAGGTCCCCCCTGCCCTGACCGACCGCGATGTCGCGGCCGGTCGCTGGCTGGTTCAACCCAGCCAGCCCGCCCCCATCCCCCTCGCAACGGCGAGCGAGGGGAGGGGGAGCGAGCCGGGGCCGCGAGCCCCGGCTCCGCGGCGCTGGTCGCCGGGCGCGACCAGCCGGGCCCGCGCGGGATCCCTCGGCCGCGCAACAGCCCCGCGCGGGCCGTCGGGCCCCGCGTGGGCCGTGCCGAGGAACACAGGCGGCCCCGGGTGGGCCGCGACACTGGCGGCGGCCCCAATGGGCCGCCCCAAGCCCGAAAACTGAGAAAAACATACTTTGGCGGGCCAGCCCGTCTGGCCAAGTATGTCCAAAATAAACCTTGGGCCCAATTATGCCCATACAAGCCCATCTGGCTGTATCTGCCCATATACCCCACCGGGCCCGTTAGGGCCCGTGTACCAATAGGCCTATTTCACGCATTTTGAGGCCAGTTTCCCCAAATCCGTGACATCCACATGGGCCCGTATGGTCCGTGTGTGTGTCCAATGGGCCTTAGAGGCCCATTTGTGCATCCCATTTGGATTACACTTATACGTAGCACCCGCGTAAGTGCGTACGTATTTTAACAGCCATGAAGGAAATTCAATGGTAAAAATCAGTTGCATAGGAACTTCTTGTCAAGAAAATCAATTTCCCAATTCCTGTAAACAAGGAAAATGATGGCTGCATCAAGCTAGTGATGAATAAGGCAAACCACACCTGCTTTAGGAAAAGTAATATGGTGATGCAGCTTCCATTTTAACGCAAAGAGGTGTAAAAAGGAGTCATCTCCATTGAGAGGGTGGACTGCATGGGTAATCCAGCCAAATTTCTAATTCACAACCAGTATCTTTTCTTTTGCTTGCATGCAAACTGAAGCATATTAATGTGGGACCTCAGAGCCACAGAGGCTGAAGTCAGGGTGGGTTTTTAGTTTATTGGATTCCTTTTCTTTCTTCTTCTCTTTGAACTACCTCCTTCACTCAAAAACCTCACAATCAACCCTTCCCATTGAAGTTTCCGCAAGTATCATCATCCAATTTACCAAAAAATAAGCGCATTCGCTGAGTCTAAATTTGCTTGCTAACCTCAATATCAAATACTGGCACCAACTCAGAGCCCATGCTGCCTCTCCTTGTGCGGCTTTGACTTTGTACCATCTGCATCCTGGGATCTGAGACCATTGAGTAGCAAGTAAAATTACCTTTCCCAATCTGTTTCTAATTTTTAACTCAAAGCTCAAGTTTCTTCTAATTCCTCATTGTATCTCAGTCCTTCTCCTACAAACTTCATTCCAACCAGACCTTTCTGCTTTTCCAAATTGCTCACCCTCTGACCATTATGCTGACTCTTTCTCTGAAAGTAAAATCCACCCCTTTCTAGTACCAATCTTTCTCTTGCCTTTCTGATATTTTTTTGGTTGTTTCTCCTTGATCTGAATGCGTTTTTGTTTCCTTATTTGAATTCTTATCTCAAAAAAACAATTTTTCTAGCCAACAAATATAAAATTTTGGAAAAGCAAAATTCATAAAACTGAAATAAGCCAATCCATTTTTTGAAGATTTTAATTTTGACACACCCTAAAATAAAAATTTATCAAATTGATCCAGGAATTTTGGTGTGTTTTCCATCCAAATAGGGTTTGTAAAACTCAATTCCAAAGGAATTTTTTGGGAAGTAAAAAATGCCTTTTGAGGATATGTTCCCAAAAATTAAAATAACAATGACTCTCTGGGGTGGGGAAGGATTCCTTTTGAGAAAGTTTTGAGCTGAAGGAATCATTTCAAAGTAAAATTGAGCCTTGAGGGCCTTGAATAAGGCCTAAAACCCCACAGGGGGTCTTTCTGGGGTTTAATTCTTTTTAAAATACACCTATGGGATTCAGATTTGTTAATTTAAGATTCAAAAACTCAACAAACTTAAGTCTTTTAGAAAATATTTACAATTTGAGCTCATACTTTCAAATTTAATGTATGTATCAGGAAATATCAGAGTTAAAAAATCTGCCATTATAAAAACAACATTTCTTTTGACCAAACCCAAAATTGACCAAACTCAAAATTGACCCTGGATGTTTCTGAAATAACCATACCAATTCATTTGTGAATTTTGAAATGGAATTTTTTGAAGAGATGTTGTGTTTCAAAAATTAAAGACACAATTTATGCATCATAACCCATGGACATAAAAAAAATAAACCCATACCTCCATTTAATCAAAGCAAACCTTTCATAATCTTCACCACCACCACCACATCATCATCATCATCATCATCATCATCATCATCATCATCATCATCATCATCATCATCATCATCATCATCATCATCATCATCATCATCATCATCATCATCATCATCATCATCATCATCATCATCATCATCATCATCATCATCATCATCATCATCATCATCATCATCATCATCATCATCATCATCATCATCATCATCATCATCATCATCATCATCATCATCATCATCATCATCATCATCATCATCATCATCATCATCATCATCATAATAATAATAATAATAATAATAATAATAATCATCATCATAATCATAATAACAATCATCATACTCTCAGGCTCAGTAAAACTTGATTCCAACCCCAAAAACTCCCATCCCAATCATCTGATCCTCCAATAGATCTGTTTTGCTTTTATTATTTAATTTGCCTATCAAGGAAAAATAATTCTTTATCATCCAGAACATTTTGACTAATTTTTTCTTTTTTTATCTAATCTTATTCCATAAAATAATCCATAACCAAAACTTTGTTACAATGTGCATCACCAAGCCATTCATACTTGTGAGCTCTGACTGAACTCTGATAGTTGTATTTTCCTTTTTATCCCTTCTAAAACAAGCCAATACAATCTCAAAAGGATGCATTTTATTTGAATGTTTAACTCAAATGAAGTCTATTTGTAGTTCATTTTCACCCATTATCTTATATCCCTCATAAAAATTTACCATCCATTCATTTCTCATAACTTTTTTTGATTGATTAATTAAATTCAATCAGAAAGGTATTCAAATTTTTTGATAATTTCTGCAACTTCCTTTCAAGGAAAATATTTTTATATGAAGGCCTTCTATAGACAAAGAAAAATTCAAAATATTTCCAACAGCCATGGCTGGTAATAAATAATTCTGCCTCAAAAAAGACACTTATCACAACGGTCATTGGTCTGCAGTACTGGAAGATTATTGGATGCTTCCCCAACTTAGGGCATGAATCAAACTTTAACCATATGCAGATCATCAAAAAATCTTCTCCATTCCTGTACAAGAGTACAAGTTAGAAAAAATAATGCTTTTCTGTATCCTAAAGCTTGATTTGTTTAATTTTGGCTTCTTCATGTAAATTTTATGTTCATGCATTTTATTTTAATTGAGCCCAGAAATAAGTAGATTTTCTGAGGTTAATTCCGAAAAAATTATTAATTTTGACCCAAACAATTTTAATGGAAACCCAGCACACAGATTGGATGGTCATATTTGGCTGTATTTTTTGTAGAGTAGCCTACTTCTTTGAAAAAATAACTGATTGAGCTAGGAACCAAATATGGAGAGCTCATTGACTACAAATAATGGATCTGGGACTGGGTGAATGATCCTTGAAAGACTTTTGATTAGTTTTGATTTTAGGTGGTGTGGAGACTACTCTCTTTGTAAACCAACACATGCCAGGCTAAATGCTGAAGAAATAGAGGGAGGTAAAGTTTTAGTCCAGCAGTACCCAGAAAAGTCATTACCATCATGCACTGGGCCTCTCATGGTGCTTTCCTCTCAAAAATCCTGATCTTTAATGATTGGATTTTGAATGAAATTGTGGGTTTTTAGGTTATATGCAGAATTTATTCTGGGATCAATGCTTCAATAACTCTGTATTGCATCAGATGAAAATTTTACTAATTGTCATTGGATATGCCTATTTTTTCCAGTTTTTGATGTGGTTTGTTTGATAAAGTAAAACAGGGTGTTAAATAATAAATAAATATGAGTGAAACTATGATTTTATTTATTTTCTAACCAACTCGAGATTGGAGAACAGATTTACATCTAACTTTGAGAGAAAATGCAGTCAAATAGCCACTAGCCAATGAAATATGCACATATCATTAACATGTATGGAATTTTCCATGATTGGGTGAATCAACTGGTAGCAAGGTCCAAGAAAAACCTCTGCAATTAATTGTGTATGATTTATTTCACTTCAGGAAATGATTGTAAACAAGAATTCAATTTTGTTTGGAGGAGGACTGCATATAGATTTAGAGGGAAATGGTTCAAGTAAATTTTACAGATTGGAAGGAAAAAATCAATCAATGAATAAGCATTAGGAAGATCAAAGTGAGAAAGAAGAGGGAGTCCTTTGAGAAGATTGATGGAGGGAAAATTCATGTTTTGGAATTAATATTTTTATTAAAGAGCTATTAGATGAAGAGGAGAGTAAAATTAAACAGTTTAGTGCATTATTGTAAGCGCAAAAGGATTTTTTGAGAAAATTTTGAGGAATTTTTCAGGAATTTGTGAGAAGAATGGATGATTGAGACATGAGTAGCAAGGTGAAAACACCTGTTCTTGTATAGAATTATCAGAAACCTTTTGGCCTCTTTCTCTATGTCTTCAGGCTATGAATTATACCTGTTTGGCTCTCTTCAAGATTTAAATGCCTGTGTTGGATAATGGACTGGAACATATTTCAGTATGCCAGTTGTGAGAAGATGGCTTTTGGGATCTAATCCTGGTCTGGTCATATTACATGAGTTCAAGGGCTGAATCACCAAAATGATGTTACTTTTAAAGGGACTTCAGGAAACTAAATTTTCCTTAAACTTTTCCTAAATCTGAATCAAGATTCAGATTGCCAAAAAAATTAAATAAATTATTTTATATGAATTATTTAAATTAATACCTCCAATTTTTCAAATGAAAATCAACAACCTTGACGCACCTGAACATCAACTAAGAGTGTAATAACCAGGAACTTTGTGATCTCAATTTATTTTTAAGATCTCCCAATATCTGAATATTTAATCAGATGCATAAAATTACCATCAATTCAATGACTAAAAATGAGTCATGTGAACAATTGGATTATTTTTTCAATAAAAACCAGAAAATTATCATCAATTATAGCTCTGATTCCAGCCTGATTCAGAACCTCTCTGCGCTCAGGCACCCAACTTGAAATATTTGCTTCCACTTATTGCACTTCTATCCTCCAAAAATATGCCATTTGTCCGCTATAGAATTTAGAAGGAAAAGCTAGGATCCAGAAGGTATAAAAAATACCACTTTTGACAATGTTTAAACCCAAGACCCAGTTACATATAAATACAGAAACCATGAATTCAAGTGATAAAGAACTGATAAGATATAAATGAGTGATTTATGGACTTATTCTGATAATTATTTCCCTTCCAAAACCATCCTGAACCAATTTGGGCTGTTTTAAGTCAATTGAATACCAAATAAAACTAAGGCTCCATTTGGAAACTGGGGTCTAACTTGCACTGCTTCTCCAAAAAAAGTTACAAGCTGTATGTCCCAGATGTGAAATACGGGTTGGTTTGAACACAGGTATGTGTGCATGTGCATTTCTGTACACACTGTATTTTTTGGCCCACATTTCTGGTGGTGCCAGACATACAGGGTTGAACCTGTATATCTGCCCCTCACCCACCCTTGTTGCATATGAATTTGAAAATGGGGCTGCATATTTCAAAGCAAAGGTGTATATAATTTTGGAACAATCCTTTTTTGGGCCTCTTCCAGCCCCATATACACATACAGATACATGTGTGCAGTTTCCAAACAAAAACCAACATAAAAAATAGTGTAATTTATGACAGATATCCAGGAAATTAATGCTCAACCAGATCCTAACCTTCTTCTGTGGCTGTATTGCTAAGATTTAGGCTCAACAAAATTTCTCTTATTGAGTCTCAAGAAGGATGAAAAAATTTATGGATCCCATTCAAAAATTTTTCACAGTTCAAGACTGCAAACAGTGCTGAGCTTGAGGCAGTTCTGTGGAGGGGAAAAGGTGCTGTTGAGGTTGCCCTCCTGAAAGTTACAAAAATATTCCAATGTAACCAGAATCGAGATACAGAACCCAGTAAATAAGGAATCAATGAATAGGATAAATGTTCATAGTAGTGGGTAGCAATTGAAACAAAACTATCTGATGCAAGATGGTGCGGGAGAATGATTGAACAAAAAAGCCATTTTTTTTCAGAGTTCAATTGAACAAGGCAGTTGCAAGTAAACATGCCCACAAGCTAATAACTCTGGTCTTCATCAGAAAATTAGGAAAGGTCAAATTGATGCCAACCAAACTCAAGGTTCTCAATGAACTGTCCCAAAACTCCACAATCAAGAGCTTAAAAGGTACCAGATAACTGTGGGTTGCTGTAAAAAGCAAATCTATTTGTTTAAGAAACTCTAGGAGTAAAACATTAACAGATTCAAACAAGAATAAACCAGGAATTCTCAAGGGACTCAAGAATAGTGTGGCAGATTTCAACTTCAAAGAAATAAAGGGAGGTTTAACACTCCAGGTTTCAAGCTTCAAGAAACCTCTCATTCAAACTTGACTTTTTCTGGAAAAGGAAATCAAATGAATGATCAAGACCAAGGTGGTTAGAGAAAGGGGTTGAGGAGTTGCTTAACACACTCAAGAATTCAACCCAATGAATTCTTCTTCAACTAGCAAGGCTGTTGGTTGGTTATAAGGATCAGGGCCACAGGAGGGCAAATCAGGAATTTGAGTATGGAGGCTCAAGGATCAGAGGGCAATCATGGATATACCCTGGATAAGATGAGGATGAAGAAGCACAGGGGGATACCCTTATTTATTTATTGGAGGATGAGATGATGATTTCATCATTGATCATAAGATGGATTGATGGGGAAAACGACAGGGGAGAGCCCCTCCTTTTATGAGAAAAAGGCCCTGTTTACTATTTAAAATTTATAACTACAAATGAGAGCAGATTTTTTTTTTGAGGATGATGAATGATGTGGAAAATTGGAAACAAAAACAACAAATAAAAAAAACAGCTTCACCAATGAGCGGTAGGCAGGATGAAAATCCATAACAGAGGTTGCAGGTGATGGATAAAAACAGCGGTTGCAGCAGATTTGAAGGTGACCATTGCATGATTGGCTCTAGAAGCAAAGCATTAAAAAATTCAAAAAAGAATGACCCAAAAATTCTCATGGGGATCAAGAATAGCGTGGCGGAATTCAAATTTAAAGGAATAAAGGGAGGTTTCATACTCCAGGCTTCAAGCTTGAAGAAACCTCTCAGTCAGACTTGACTGGTTCTGGAAAGACAATCAAATGAATGATAAAGACCCAAGTGGTTGGGGAAAGGAATTGAAGGAGTGGCTTAAAAAACTCAAGAAATCAACCCAATTAATTATTCTTCAACCAGCAAGGCTATTGGTTGGTGATAAGGATCAGTTCACAGAGGACGTATCAGAGGATTTGAGTACGGAGGCTCAAAGGACCAGGAGGCAATTTAAAGATACACCCTGAATAAGATGAGGATGAAGATGTACAGGGGGATACCCTTATTTATTGATTGGAGGATGAGATGATGATTTGATTATTGATCATAAGATAGATTGATGGGGCAAAAGGCAGGGGAGAGCCCCTCCTTTTATGGGCAAGAGGCCCTGTTAACTATTTACAATTGATAACTACAAATGAGAGCGGATTTTTTTTTGAGGATGATGAAATGATGTGGAAAATTGGAAAAAAAAATATCAAAAAAACAAAAGAAAACAGGTTGACAGAGGAGTGGTAGGGGGGAAAAACATCTGCAAAAGCAGTTGTGGATGATGGATGACAACAGTGGTTGCGGAATATTTGAAGGCAACAGTCACGTGATTGGGCGGGGAAGGATGAACTGGAGGGGGTGATTGATCAGGTGCTTGCAATGACTCCAACGGCTGCAAGCCACAGCTTCCAGTCCTTTTGATGAGGAGGTCAATGTGTGGATGATAGCTTGCAATCATTGCAAGTGAACACTTGCGGGCCTGTCAGATTTAGAAGAAGATTTTCAGCCTCCTGGATGCCAAGACCCTTGCTTTCCTTTGTCTAAAAGAGGTAATAGAATGACTAATATATAAATTATTCAATAAATGCAGCAAAAAATACGTAAAATATTTTGATAAAGCTATTGCAAGGTTAATTGGTTTGGTTTATGGTTTTAGTATTATAAATCAATATTAATAGATTGATTATTAAATAAAATAATAGAGGGGCCACAATAATATTGGGGATTTTTAACACCTCTCTTCAGGGAATTCACTTTGGAAAAACATAGACCTGGTTACTTTGGAACCTTTAATTTATATTCTTAAAGGATATATTGCCCAAATGTAATATGTATATAAAATACACAGTGGAGTTTCAGGGTTTTTAACCAAGCTTCCACGACAGAAAAAGGGTAATAAGACTCACTTTTATATTATTTAATCCTTTGGTTACCTGCTTGGGACGTGCACTGATGGGTTAAACCTGTTACTGGGGTTGAAAGGTTGTTCAGCAGTTTAAATTGACAAAAAGGGTTGGGCATGGATAATATTAATCAGACTAAAGCCATAAATCACTTACTTATCTCTTATAAGTATTTGATTACCTTGGAACGGTGTCTGGATGTAGATATAACTGGGTCTCTGGGATTCAATATCCTCAAAAGAGCTCCTCATTAGTATCTCTTTGAGTCACAATATTTTCCTTCTGAAGGATAGAGGGGCTCAAAGGGACAAACACTAAGGCTGGCAGGGTACCCAGTGGTAGCAGATTATGTGTTCTAGATGATTTATCACTTTTAATATCTAATTCCACAGGGTATGGGAATTATTCTACCTTTTAATTGATGTTTTGGATGTGCCAATAACACTAGTCTGTCCATATTATTTATTATTTAATTAATTATCCTTAGTAAATGTTCCCATTATGTTAATAGTTCTTTGAATAGACATTCCGACGGTTAATCTGATTTCAAGTGGGTTCTCATTATAAGTTAACTGATTGCAGTAAAATCATGATATTGATTTTACTCCTTATTTTCGAAATTCAGTTCATTTACTAAAAATCATTACTTAAAAATAAAATTCATGAGAGTTCATGTAATATTTTTACATCATTAGTTTCCTTAGTATGTCACAAGAATACTGATGCCTTGAAGTACTCAAAATTGTATATTAAAGTATTTTAATATATTTTTACAAATATTAGTTCCCTCATATTTTCGACATTTTTGGTATTTTTAATTATATTTAATTATATTTAATAAAAAATACTTATAAAGGTTATTTGGATATTTTTAAATACTTTTATGTATTTTTAGATTATCTAATATCCACAGGGACATTCATTACATATGTATAATGTCACCTTATAGGTTGTAGCATATTTATGTGGTACCTGAGCTCCTCAGGCTGCTTTTCACTCTGTCAGCCCATAGTACACTGGATGTGTACTTTTCAGAGGCCTGGGACGCATACACGGCTTGTCAGGGTACGCTGAAAGGGTGGCAGTTCTGCTTCTCAGCCATGCGCGTGTGTATTGATTGCCAGGGCTGCGTGTGGGAATTGTGACAGAACACATTTCTGTGTGTAACTCCTAAAATATACACAACACCTCAATTCTGACTGAATTTTAGGTGTGAAACCTATACGTGAAAATGCGTGTGAAATATTTAATTGGCCAAAAATTCCTATATTGGTGCCATGGTATTTTGGTCTTTTATTTCTTTAATTATGAAAAATATAAGGAGTTGGATTTCAAGGGTGGGGTCAGTGAGTGACCCTACCTAATTTTGGGTAGAAAATCCATTTCTGCATTAATATATATGCATTTTCTACTCCCACTTAAGTTAATTGTAATGTTCTTCTTTTCATGTTATTTTTTGTATGTTACTTTTTCAGCTTGCTCTGCAATAGTAGCAAGCTGACATTCCCCCACTCCAAGATATGGCCATATCTGAAAAAAAAATCCTGGAGTGTGTTGAAAAAAAATTAATTATATACTTTTTTCAGTTCCTTTTACTGGCTCTGTAGTTTCTCAGATGTGTTGGTCCATCAGGTATATTATTCTCTGGTAACCATTCATCTTTGTCTGCAGATTCTCCTTTATATCTTCCTAAGTATAGTCTAACATCTTTCCCTTGCACTCTCTCCTTATTGTCTCTCAATATCCTGCTGACTTTCAATTTTTCTTTCACAGGCTGAGGTTCTATTGGGATCATTGCTGGAGGGAGGTTGCTACCTTCTCTTGGTTGAAATTGCTTCACTATTCTAACAGGGAATACTGGGTGCTTACTTGATAATTTTTCACTCAAGATTACTTCTAAAGCATTTTTTCTGTGCATCTTCTTGATAACAAATGGTCCTACAAAAGCTGGTTTCAGCTTTCTTTTACCTGCTAAATTGTTGAATTTGGCAGTAGATATCAAGATCTGATCTCCTATCTCAAAGTCAGGTTCTCTGTGTGATTTGTCCCATCTTTGTTTTTTGTATTCTACTGCTTCTTCTACACATTTTTGAGCATGATTATTTTCCAATTTTATCATTATCTTGAAGTCATAAGATGTGGGATGAATGGTGGCTAATTTAAAGTTCAAAGTATTACTAGGGAGTTTTGGAATCCATCCCCTTTCTAGTATGTAAGGGGCTTCTTTGGTAGTAGAATGATTAATTCTATTATAAGCCAACTCCAGGGCTGGAAGTAGGCTTACCAAATCATGGCAATATCCATCTGAGTTTTTGTACCCTAGACCAAAGCTAAAAAAACTTCTTAACATATCTTCAAAGGTCTGTATCATTCTTTCAGCTAATCCATCAGTCTGGCAATGGTATTCTGTAGAAAAGGCTAAAGTAGTACCTAGTATATCATGTAGATTCCTCCAGAATTCAGAAGTGAATTTGGGGTCTCTGTCACTGATTATAATCTTTTTTATACCAATCTTGGCTATAATCCTGTTCCAGAATAACAAAGCAACATCCATAGCATTGTCTTCCTTGTGGTTAGGTAAGAATTTTCCCTTCCTAGAGTATCTCTCTACTATAACCAGGACAGAGTTATATGAGCGTGTACCTCCAGGGGGGAGGCCTGTGATAAAATCCATATTGATTATTTCCCACCTAGTTTTGGGTTCAGAGATCTTTTTTAGGAGTCCAAAACTTTTGCCAGTAGTTTTATTAGATTTTCGGCAAGTCTCACAGCTAGTAACATAATTAATAGTGATTTCTTTCCGGTCTATCCACCAAGGAGTCTGTTTTACTTTCTCCAAGGTCTTTTCAGTGGAAAGATGCCCTGATGAACAGTTTTCATGGAATTCCTGGATTATTTTTTTTATATGTTCTTTTTTACTCAGTACCAATACACTGGAATTTTGGTGTCTGTAGTAAAGGAGACCATCCGAAAAATTAAACCTCCCTACTTTATAGGGTTTGAGTAATGGGGCAGGTAAACTATTTATCAGGGCTGCTTCTGGGGATTCACATTCAATAATGATAATCAGCAGCTTTATATCAGAGGAATAGATTCCTCTTACTAGATCAAAGAAAGCAGTATCTAATTCACATAAGTGGATCTCCATAATTGGAGCATCTGATGCAAAGAGATTGTTTTTTAAGATAGAAAAGATATCCTGATACTCAGGGTCATTTGCTGGATTACTAGGGTCATTAGCCAAAGCATTCCTACTTAGACTATCAGCATTCTGGTGTTTAGCTCCAGCTTTATGCACTATAGTCATCTGGCCTCTATACTGTTGTATATCAATTTTCCACCTGAGCATATGTCTGCTGGGAGTCTCCATGTTCATAAGAGTTCTCACAGCATTATTGTTCATAATTACTTGGAAAGTGGTGCCTTCTAGTTAATAGTGAAACTTTTCTAGAGCCCATACTAGAGCCAAACATTCCAACTGACTGGCTCCATATCTCTTTTCTGTATCTTTGATCTGTCTAGATACAAAGAGTACTGGTTTCTCTACTGGCCTGTCTTCACCTATCCTTTCTTGATGTAGAGCAGCTCATAGCCCTTCCATACAGGCATCAATGTACAGTTTGAAGGGCTTTGAGTAATCTGGTTGGATGAGTAAAGGAGTAGAGGCCATAGCTATTTTTAGTTCCTCATAGTTTTTCAATCTCTCATGGCTCATTTCAAAAAGAGTGTTATTGTTGCATATTTCATACAGACTCTTAGTTAGAATAGCAAAATTTGGTATTTATTGTCTGTATTAAATGCAAAAACCAATTTTCAGCTTGCTACTATTGCAGAGCAAGCTGCAAAAGTAACAGAAATAACATAAAAATAATAATAATCAAATTAACCTAGGAAGTAGTAAGAAAACCATAAATATTATTATAGAAATGCATTTTCCACCCAAAAGTAGGTAGGGTCGCTCACTGACCCCACCCTTGAAATCCAACTCCTTATATTTTTAACTAATTAAGGAAAGAAAAACCAAAATACCACGGCACCACCATTGAGCTTTTTGGTCAATTAAATATCTCACACGTATTGTCATGTATAGGTTTCACATCTAAAATTCAGTCAGAATTGAGGTGTTTTGTATATTTTAGGAGTTATGGACAGAAATGTGTTTTGTCACAATTCCCGCACGCAACCGCAGCAGCCAATGCACCCGCGCGTGGCTGAGATACAGCCCTTTCACTCCGTCAAGGTCTTGTACGCAGCCCTGGGCCTCTGACAAGTACCCAGCCGCGGGACTATGGGTTGACAGAGTGACAGGCCGCCTGAGAAGCTTAGGTACCGCATAAACATGCTACAACCCACAGGGGAACATTCTACATATGTAATAAATTATCTGGTGGATATTAGATAGTCTAAAAGTACATAATATTATATAAAAATACTTAAATAACCCTCATACGTATTTTTTATTAAATATAATTCAAAGTACCAAGAATGTTGAAAATAAGACAATAACAGCTTCTAAAAATATATTAAAATACTTCAAAATAATTTTATGGGAATTTCAAGAAATCAATATCGTCTTGATATACTAAGGAAACTAATGGTGTACAAATATTACATGAATTCTCATGACTTATATTTTTAAGTAATTATTTTAGTAAATCAACTGACACTCAAAAATAAGGAGTAAAATCAATATCATGACTTTACTCCAGTTATTTAATACATAATGAGAACTCACCTGACATGAGGATTTCCTTAGAAATTTCTATTAAAATAATTATTAACTTACTGGGAAAATTTACTAAGGATAATTAATTAAATAATAAATAAATAGGACAGATTAGTGTTATTCACAGGTCCTAATATCAATTATAAAGTAGAATAATTCCCATAACCTGAGGAATTAGATGCTACCCGTGCTATAGCACCAAAAACACATGACAGGCTACCACTGATTACCCTGCTAGCCTTAGTGTCCATCCCTTTGAGCCCCTTTACCCCTCAGAAGGATAGTATTGGGACTCCAAAAGCTATAAATAAAGAGCTCTTTTGAGGATATTGATTGGCAGAGACCCAGTTATATTTATATCCAGAGACCGTGCCAAGGTAATCAAGTACTTATAAGAGATAAGTAAGTGATTTATGGCTTAGTCTGGTCAATAATATCCGTCCTCAAACTCTTTTTATCAATTTAAACTGCTGAACAACCTTATAACCCCAGCATACAGGTTTAACCCATCAGTGCACGTCTCAAACAGATACCCTAAGGATTTAATAATAAACCAATTAGTTTTATTATCCTTTCTCTGTTGTGGAAGCTTGGTTACAAGGCTCTGCCACTCCACTGTGTATTTTATATACATATTATCTTTGGGTAAAATATCCTTTAAACTAAAGAGCCCAAAGTAACCAGGACTACGTGTTTTCATACTGAAATCCCTGAAGAGAGGTGTTAAAGATCCCCAATATAATTGTGGACCCTCTAAAAAAATATTTAATAATCAATTTATTCATATTTATTTATAACAATAAACCATAACCAAACCAATTAACATTGCAATAAGCTTAATCCAAATATTTTACAGATTTTTGCTGCATTTATTAAATAATATATTTATTATTTATTCTATCACCTCTGGTAGCTAAAGGATAGCAAGGGTCTTGGAATCCAGGACGCTGAAAATTAGGGGTCTGGCTGGGAAATATTACATTTTATTATACTTAATACCTTGGACCAGACATTTCATGTAAAAGTAAATCGAATAAATTTATCTGACTTTATTACCGTGATTTATCATTAAATTCTTTTGCTGTGGATTTAAAAACCAATGCAGAATTAATAATATATTAGTTAAATCTTTTAAAGATAAGAAAAGAAGAATATATTCAAAATTATAAACCTACTGGTTGGAAAGCTTTAACTCAAGCTGAGAAACTAAATATCTTGCCTGCACGTAAACACTTAGATAAACTCCTTGAACAAGAAGATCTTGAGAGGTGTATCAACTTTCCAGCCCTATTAAGGAAACATAAAGCTTGGAAGAAATACTGTATAAATTACTTTTTGAAATATAAAAGTAAGTATACAACTTTTATTACCATATTATTTTTTTAAAAAAAATATTAATATATTTTATTGACCAATAAAATAAAATTTTTTTTACAACAGTGAACCCTCCTGTAGCAGAAACCACTGCCACTGAAATTGATTTATTGGATCAAGAAATTTCAGATATCTCTGGACGCCCTGAAAGTATTGATTGGGCAGGTGAAGACCTCATTGGAACACACCAAGACCCTGTAGGATTACCTACTAAGGATCAATTTAATCCCAATAAAGTCTTGGTAACTTTGAAAATCAACTTAAGTGAGTTTTGAATAAAACTTATTTTTATGGATTTTTTCTGTAAAATACTTATAAAAATTTTATTCAAATATGAATAGACCTAACAAAAGAGCCACAGGGAGAATTCCCTCCTATGGATCTTTTCCAGCAGCTCCCAGTAACCGTGAGACCACCAATAAGGACAACCATTTAGGGACTGGAACTTGTGAATCAAATATTGATGGACAAGGAACAAAACCAATTGCTTCTGCCCTCTCCCAACCTAGAGCCAGAGAAGGTAGTAGAATCAAGCCACCCTCCATTACAAGAAGGTTCCCTGCAGCCACCCCAGAGGAATCTGGCCAAGGAAGCCAGGATCAAAGAATGAGTCAGAGAGCACGTGAAATATTGGGAAGAGTTCAAAGAAGCCAAAGCCAAAGGGGACATGGTTTCTATGAAAAAGATAATTGTACAGGCAAAAGCTAGCCAGATAGCTCTTCAGAAAATGATTCCAAGGAAAGAGGTAGAATTCCACGTAGCAAAATGGAATCCTTTGGATCAATTAGCCCAACTGAAAGGCAAAGGATCAGGAAAGAAGAGATCCTCTTCCCATCCAAACCCAAAGGGAAAGAAGGATTGGGATCAGATAATATCCCTAGCTTGAAAATGGAAAAAGTTTTACAACAATTAGTCTCTAATTCTGAGCCCAAACAAACCTCTGATGTAATTACTTCCTTTTCTAATGATATGCATCATAATTTCAAACTTTTTGTGAAAATTTGGACAGTGTTTATACCCAAATGGATAAATTAACCTCAGTAGTAGTCAAATTGATTAATAACCAAACAAAGACAGTAGGAATGAAAGAGATCAAAGAACACACAGAACAGTTATTGGAGACAATGAATCAAGGTACAATCAGACAGACTCAAACAAGTGAGAATATTTTATCAGGAATCCAAGAAGATTTTATTATGTCTTTTCAACCCTTAAAAGAAGAATTGGTAACCACTAGTAACAGCTCCATTCTATCCCTTAGTGAAAAAATAAATCTGCTTAATAATAAAGTGGACCTGCAACTTAATCTTATCAAGAATGATCTTACAGACTTAAAATTCTGTCTGACCAACCCCTTGGGGAGTACCACAGAGGAACCAAAACCTCCCAGACAAACCACTACTCCTTATGCACCACCCTTATTAGGAATGCATTGGAGTGACACCTTTAGGCCTAGTCCTACCCCTGAGATGGGGCAAGCCCTCAAACTGTTACCCCCTATTTCTGGATGGCCCAAGTTCTCCAGTGAAGGAGAATACAATCATATAAATTGTATAAAATTTATTGACTATACTATTAACTCTTATGACTTACCTGAAGCTATAGCTGTAGTCAGGCTGCCCAGACTATTTGAAGGAGTAGCCTTGGACTAGTTTATCAGTAAAAGAGAAGAAGTAGGATCGTTACCATTGATTTTCTAGGAAACTTCTGATTAAAGAACAATTTGGTTCTAGAATGTGGAAAAGAAAAATGATGAAAAATATTGAAAATTCCTCATTTTCCCCTCCAAGGATAAACCTCACAAATGGTGCTTGGAGCAGAAGAAAAGATTGGATTGCTTCTATCCATATGCTGATAAAGAGGAAGTAAATGAAAGACTCCTCAACCTGTGTCCTGGAAATCTTAACCATAGTGTAAGATGTAGGATGAGTATGGATGATGACTTGCCAACTCTAATCAATGTGCTAGAAGAAGTAATAGAAATGAATGGTTTAGACAAGAAAGCCCCTTCTAGACCCACAGAGAACTACAAAATTAACATGAAAAGAGAACAACCTCATCCAATGAATACCTCTGATAATAAGAAACCTAATGAGAATAGGGAGAAAGAGAGGATACCTGGGACTTGTTGGAATTGTAACAAGACTGGGCATATGAGACAAGACTTCCCATTACCAAAAAGACAGATAGAAGTCTTGGAAGGAGAACAGGAGGTTGAAGGGAATCAGAACTATGAAGATATAGCTGATACTGAAGGATCTCTTTCTGAATGTGAATTGATCCTAACCAACCCTGTTAATGTTATAGAAGGAGATATAGGCACTTCTGTATAAATCAATGAAATAAATGGGGATTCTAGCTTGCCCAAAAAATGGGATCCTACCATAATTCCTAGAAATATTACGGATGTCAAACCATTAACAGTTAAACCTATGAGTGGGAAAAGCTATACCACTGGTAAAACCTGTTATGCAACAGGATTGTATAAAGACAGACCTATAAGGTTATTAATGGATAGTTGAGATTTTTGCTCATGTGTCTGTGCTGAATTCTGAAAAAATGGGATCCCAATTGGAAATAACACCTTCTGCCTGTCCCAAAAGCCAGGTTTAGCTCTTGCAACTCTACCATGAATGCTATTGGAGTATTGACTGCTCCTATAATACTACCCCATACTAAAGGATCTTTGAGGATACAAGTGGAATTTGTAGTATTTCTCAATGGAATATGTGACTACCTGATACTAGGTAATGATGCCTTATGTCTGGATGGTATAGACGTGTTCCAGAGTAGAGGAAGATACTTCACAGTAGGAGGTAATTGGGATAAGAATTTTAAGATATGCACCATTCAGTCTAACTTCCCCTCCTCTACTTATCAAAAGCATTTAAAAGACTTTGACCAAGAATACTTCTCTCAAGTAGCTCTGAATATGAAACTTTCTGAGGAACAGAAGAAAGATATATTGACAGTCTGCTTTGAGAAACAAAATGCTTTTTTTACTGAAGATCATCCCATTGGTGATATTAAAGGACATGATATGGTATTGAAATTGACCATTAAGCCTCCTTATCCTCCAAACTTAAGAAGGCAAGCCTATCATTCTAGTCCTAAGTCTAGAAAAGCTCTTGAGGAAAATATCCAAGAACTAATAGACTTACAAGTATTAAGGAAAGTAGGGCATAATGAACAGGTAGATGTGAACACACCTGTAATCATAGCTTGGCATAATTACAATTCAAGAATGGTAGGAGACTTCAGAATGCTCAATAATTATACTCAGGAAGATTATTATCCTATACCCCGGATTGATCATGCTCTGAATAACTTTTCCAAGGCCAAGTACATCACTACTATGGATATTCTTAAAGGTTTCCATCAGATACCAATAAGCCCTGAAAGCAGGAAGTTTATGAGAATAATCTGTCATTTGGGAATATATGAAAATCTTAGGATTCCCTTTGGTATAAAGAATGCCCCATCACACTTCCAGAGAACAATGGATACAGTTCTAGGTACATACATCAGACAAGGATGGATGATGGTATATATAGATGATTTTATCATATACTCTGATGACTGGGATACTCATATCAACCAAGTAAGGTTAGTACTCCAGACTATCTCCAGAGCAGGATTGAAGGTGTCCATGAAGAAATGTGACTTTGGCTACGGAGAATTGAAAGCCTTAGGACGTATAGTCTCTGGTCTAACTCTAGCTGTGGATCAACATATGATAGCTGCTGTCATGAATAGACCTATGCCTCAAAAAAACCGAATTATTGTCTTTCAATAGTTTTTGCAGTTATTACAGACAATACATACCAAATTTTGCTATTCTAATTAAGGGTCTGTATGAAATATGCAACAATAACACTCTATTTGAAATGAGCCATGAGATATTGAAAAACTATGAGGAACTAAAAATATCTATGACCTCTACTCCTTTACTCATCCAACCAGATTACTCAAAGCCCTTCAAACTGTACATTGACGCCTGTATGGAAGGTCTATGAGCTGCTCTACATCAAGAAAGGATATAAGAAGACAGACCAGTAGAGAAACCAGTACTCTTCATATCTAGACAGATCAAAGATACAGAAAAGAGATATGGAGCCAGTAAGTTGGAATTTTTTGCTCTAGTATGGGCTTTAGAAAAGCTACACTGTTGGGATTTGGATTTAAGCTCCGTTTGGAAGACTTAAATGTATGAGGAAGAGGTCTTATATTGCTAAGAGGAGCGGATCTAGAAGTCGGAAAGGGGGCACTCAGGTTCAAGGTCAGTCAGAACAGATACTTGAATTCCACTTGATAAAGCATCAGTATAAATAGACTAAATACATGATGGCTGACAAGTGGGAGAAAATTGTAATGAATAGATGTAATGAGTATTCAATATCAGACCATTTAGAGTCCGCACAACTTGGAGGACCACTTCAGGCTGAATTGAGATAGGCAGAGCATCAAGGATTCAAGATAGAGAGCCCACTAGAATTATGACTAACTATCAAAATATAAAGAGGCCACTGGACAAGAACACTCATGAGCTGATAGAGAAGAGATCCACTTGGATTCAACATAGAGATGATACTTGATCTATAACTAGTGAGTATAGAATAAAGAACATACTGGAAATGAACAATCAAGAGCAAAATAATAAGAATAAGAGTGATGATTCATACTGAGATGCACTAAAGATTCAGGCAAAACTATCAGATGAAAAGAATCCCAACACGCCCCCTTGCCTGAAGCTTTAGGGAGATGAAGGCTTAAAGAGTAAAGTGACCGATGACAATAGAAGACCTTTAGAGGGTAGCAACCTGACCAGAAAGAGAGAGATGAGTGGAAGAGAGCAAGGATAGCAATAGGACCAGGAGGCACGAGGTCTGGTACTTGATAGATTGACCAAACAAACATGATGAAGCAATGAGGGCGCAAGGTTGAGATGAAGATGGGTGAACGATGACGCAGAACCGGATTAAGGTAGCAAGCAAGCTGATCTTAATGGATCAACCAAACAAGCAAAAGGTCGGGGCTTAAAGAGATGAGGGAGTAAATGGTGACGGGCGCAGAGCAGACGCAATGGATCAAACAGAAAGGGGAGCAGATGCTTGATCAGGCGGCTTGAAGTAACAAGAAAAAGCTGACTTTGGGCCGCAGTTCAACCATAGATCGATGAGTAGTTTGAGGTGGTGGAGGGAATTAAAGAATCCAAGATCCGAGATAGTAGGGAAAAACAAATAGGAGATTGAAAAGAAAGAAGAAGGTGTCGGATTTTGGATGGAGCAGACCCAAGAGGCAACAACTACCATCTCTGGTGCGTTGGAGACAGCTCAGCAGAACAATCAAGACAATAAGTCCGAAGTACAAATTGCAAAGCTTTGAGATCAGAATGAGTAGAAATGCGATTTGTTGGATTCCGAAGGTTTGGAGCAAGTGGAGTTATTTGGAGCCTTCTCAGGGTACTTGACCCAGCAATTGTTGATCCGATGACCAGTCTTGTTGCAGTGAGGGCAGACTACCGTCCGATTGTACATTGCCAAGTGGACTGGATTGGAGTTTTGATCAAGAGGGTTGATCTTGGCTTGAGCTTCATCCTTCTTGAGTCTCTTTAGGATATAATTGACAGTCTTGTTTTCGCATTTGTCGGATTTCTTCAAGTAGTTGAACTCCGACGGTAACTTTGACAAGGTAAGGATTATGGTCAACTCCTCCTCTAATTTTAAACCAACCAATTTCATCTTCTGTGTAGCGGCACAAACTTTGGAGACAAAGTCGTTGATGTTGGATTCAAACTTGATCTTGTTGAATTTGGAAAAGGCAAGTGTTTTATTGATAAAGTCGTCTGGCATGTAGCGCTTCTTAAGAAGATCCCAGAGGGCGACGCCATTAAGTTTGTCAGATGAAGGAAAGGAACCAGCAACGTAAGAAAGATTGTCCTCGTTGAGATGTTCTAAGATAAGGTTGTAAGCCTTGCGATTAATTCTATCAAACAGTTTAGCATTGTTAGACTCTGAGGGCCAAGGGAATTCCTCAAGGACTATCTCTAAGGCATTGATGGAATCAAGTTTGCCTTCCATTGCAATGGACCACGAATCGTAATTGTCGACAGTGAGAATGAGTTTCTGATTGGGGACAAAAGTGGACATGGTTCAGCAGGGAGCTTTGGCTTTTAACCGTGTTGGGATTTGGATTGAAGCTCCGGTTGGAAGACTTAAATGTATGAGGAAGAGGTCTTATATTGCTAAGAGGAGTGGATCTAGAAGTCGGAAAGAGGGCACTCAGGTTCAAGGTCAGTCAGAACAGATACTCGAATTCCACTTGATAAAGCATCAGTATAAATAGACTAAATACATGATGGCCGACAAGTGGGAGAAAAGTGTAATGAATAGATGTAATTAGTATTCAATATCAGACCATTTAGAGTCCGCACAACTTGGAGGACCACTTCAGGCTGAATTGAGATAGGCAGAGAATCAAGGATTCAAGATAGAGAGCCCACTAGAATTATGACTAACTAGCAAAATATAAAGAGGCCACTGGACAAGAACACTCATGAGCTGATAGAGAAGAGAGCCACTTGGTTTCAACATAGAGATGATACTTGATCTATAACTAGTGAGTATAGAATAAAGAACATACTGGAAATGAACACTCAAGAGCAAAATAATAAGAATAAGAGTGATGATTCATACTGAGATGCACTAAAGATTCAGGCAAAACTATCAGATGACAAGAATTCCAACATACACTACTACTTAGAAGGCACCACTTTTCAGGTGATCACAGACTGTAATGCTTTCAGAACTCTTATGAAAATGAAAACCCCCAGCAGACATATGCTCAGGTGGCAAATTGCTATACAACAGTATAGAGGTCAGATGACTATAGTGCATAAAGCTTGAGCTAGACATCAGAATGCTGATAGTCTAAGTAGGAATGCTTTCCCTAATCACTCTAACAATCCAGCATATGACCCTGAAGATCAAGATATCTTTCCTATCCTGAAAATCAATCTTTTTGCATTAAATGCTCCAATAATGGGGATCCACTTATGTGAATTAGATACTGCTTTCTTCAACCTATTAAGGGACAACTACTCTCCTGAAATCAAGCTGCTGATTATCTTTAGGGAATGTGAATCTCCTGAAGGAGCTCTGATAAATAGTCTACCTGCTTCATTACTTAAACCTTATAAAGCAGGAAGGTTTGCCTTTTGGGATGGATTCCTTTACTAAAGAAACCAACATTCCAGTGTATTAGTACTAAGAAACAAAGAACATATACAACATATACTCCTGGAATGCCATGACAACTGTTCATCAGGGCATCTATCCACAGAAAGAACCTTGGAAAAAGTAAAAAAAACTGCTTGGTGGATAGACTGGAAAGAAATCACTATTAAGTATGTTACTAGCTGTGAGACCTGCCAAAAATCTAATAAAACTACTGGCAAAAGGTTTGGACTCCTGAAGAAGATCTCTGAACCTAAAACCAGATGGAAATCATCAATATGGATTTTGTCACCGGCCTCCCCCCTGGAGGTACTCATTCATATAACTCCCTCCTGGTTATAGTTGACAGATACTCTAAGAAGGCAAAATTCTTAGCTAACCACAAAGAAGATGGTGCTATGGATGTAGCTTTACTATTCTGGAACAGGATCATAGCTGATGTTGGTATACCCAAGATTATAATCAGTGACAGAGACCCCAAATTCACCTCTGAGTTTTGGAGGAATCTACATGATATACTGGGTACTACTCTAGCATTTTCTACAGCATACCATCCCCAAACTGATGGATTAGCTGAAAGAATGATACAGACCCTAGAAGATATTTTAAGAAGGTTCTGTAGCTTTGGTCTAGAATACAAAAACTCAGATGGTTATTGCCATGATTGGGTAAGCCTACCCCCAGCCCTAGAAATGGCTTATAACAGCAGTAAACATTCTAATACTAAAGAAGCTCCTTAAATACTAGAAAGAGGATGGATTCCAAAACTCCCTAAGAATAACTTTAACTATAACCTAGCCACTATTCATCCAACATCTCTTGACCTTAAGAAGATGATAGATCTTGCAAATAATCATGCTCAAAAATGTGTAGAAGAAGCAGTAGAAAACAACAAACAAAGATGGGACAAATCAGATAAAGAACCTGACTTTAAAATAGGAGATCATATATTGATATCTACAACCAATTTAAACAATCTGGCAGGTAACAGAAAGCTGAAACAAGCCTTTGTTGGACCATTTGTTATCAAAAATATGCATGGCAAAAATGCTGTGGAAGTAATCTTGAGTGAGGAATTATCAAGGAAAGACCCAGTATTTCCTGTTAGCCTAGTCAAACACTTTCAACCAAGAGAAGGTAGCAACCTCCCTCCAGCAATAATCCCAATAGAAACTGACCCTGTGAAATAAAAAGGGAAAGTCAGCAGGATATTGAGAGACAAGAAAGAGAGAGTACAAGGAAAAGATGTTAGACTATACTTAGTAAGATACAAAGGAGAATCTGAAGACTAAGATGAATGGTTACCAGAAAATAACATACCTGATGGACCAATACATCTCAGAAACTACAGGGCCAGCAAAAGGAACTGAAACACACATGAAGTTAATTTTCTCCCAACATCCTCCAGACTTTTTCAGATATGGCCATATCTTGGAGTGGGGGAATGTCAGCTTGCTACTATTGCAGAGAAAGCTGAAAAAGTAAAAAAATAACATAAACAAAAATAATACAATTAACCTAAGAAGGAGTAGAAAAACCATACATATTATTACAGAAATGGAGTTTCCACTTAAAATTAGGTAGGGTCACTCATTGAACCCACCCTTGAAATCCAACTCCTTATATTTTTAAATAATTGAGGAATCAAAGACCAAAATACCATGGCTCCACTATTGAGCTTTTGGTCAATTGAATATTTCACACGTATTTTTACCTATAGGTTTCACACCTAAAATCCAGTCAGAATTGAGGTGTTGTGTATATTTTAGGAGTTACGGACGGAAATGTGTTTTTTCACAATTTCCGCACGCAGCTGCGGCAGCCAATGCACCCGCGCGCGGCTGAGATACAGCCCTGTCACTCCGTCAAGGTTGTGTACGCAGCCCCGTTCCTCTGACAAGTACGCAGCCTTGGGACTATGGGTTGACAGAGTGACAGGCGGCCTGAGAAGCTTAGTTACCCCGTAAACATGCTACAACCCACACGGGAACATTCTACATATGTAATAAATGTTTCCGTGGATAGTACATAGTCTAAAAGTACATAATATTATATAAAAATACTTAAATAACCCTTGTATGTATTTTTTATTAAATATAATTTAAAGTACCAAGAATGTCGAAAATAAGACAATGACAGCTTCTAAAAATATATTAAAATAATTTAATATACTTTAATGAAAACTCCTAGACATCAATATTTTCGTGACATACTAAGAAAAATAATGATGTAACAACATTACATGAATTCCCATGACTTATATTTTTAAGTGGTTACTTTAGTAAATCAATTGAAACTCAAAAATAAGGAGTAAAATCAATATCATGACTTTACTCCAATTATTTAATAAATAATGAGAACTCACCTGACATCAGAATATCCGTAGAAATGTCTACTAAAAAAATTATTAACTTACTGGGAACATTTACTAAGGATAATAAATTAAATAATACATAAATAGGACAGATTAGTGTTTTTCACACGTCCTAATGTCTATTATAAAGTGGAAAGATTCCCATACCCTGAGGAATTAGATGCTACCCCAGCTACAGCACAAAGAACGCTTGACAGGCTACCACTGCTTACCCTGCTAGCCTTTTTGTCCGTCCCTTTGAGCCCCTTTACTCCTCAAAAGGATAATATTTAGACTCCAAAAGCTATAAATAAAGAGCTCTTTTGAGGATATTGATGGGCAGAGACCCAGTTATATTTATATCCAGAAATCGTTCCAAGGTAATCAAGTACTTATAAGAGATAAGGAAGTGATTTATGGCTTAGTCTTATCAATAATATATTTCCTCAACCTCTTTTTATCAATTAAACAGCTGAAAAACCTTATAACCCCAGTATACAGGTTTAAACCATCATTGCACATCCCAAACAGATACCCCAAGGATTTAATAATATACCAGTGAGTTTTATTATCCTTTCTCTGTCGTGGCAGCTTGATTAAAAGGCCCTGCCACTCCACCGTGTATTTTATATACCTATTATCTTTGGGTAAAATATCCTTTAAACTAAAGAGCCCAAAGTAACAAGGACTACGTGTTTTCATACTGAAATCCCTGAAGAGAGGTGTTAAAGATCCCCAATATAATTGTGGCCCCTCTATAAAAATATTGAATAATGAATTTATTCATATTGATTTATAACAATAAACCATACCCAAACCAATTAACCTTGCAATAAGCTTAATCTAAATATTTTACAGATTTTTGCTGCATTTATTAAATGATATATTCATTATTTATTCTATCACCTCTGGTAGCTAAAAGATAGCAAAGGTCTTTGCATGCAGGAGGCTGATAGTAATAAATGATAGAAACACTTTTTTATTCTGAGGCATGGGTCTGTTCATGACAGCAGCTATCTTATTCTGGTCAGCAGCTAGAGTTAGACCAGAGACTATATTTCCTAGAGCTTTCAGTTCCCCCTATCCAAAGTTACATTTCTTCATGGAGACTTTCAATCCTTCTTTGGAGGGGGTTTGGAGGACTAATCTTATTTGACTTATATGAGTCTCCCAATCATCAGAATATATGATAAGATCATCTATATAAACCATCATCCATCATTGTCTGATGTAAGTACCTAGAACTGCATCCATTGTTCTCTGGAAGTGTGATGGAGCATTCTTTATACAAAAGGGCATCCTGAGGTATTCATATATTCCTAAGTGACAGATTATTCTCATAAAAATTTTGCTTCCAGCGCTTATAGGTATTTGGTGGAACCCTTTAAGCATATCCATAGTAGTGATGTATTTTGCTTTAAATAGGTTCTGCAGAGCATGATCAATCCAGGGTATAGGATAATAATCTGCTTGAGTATAGTTATTCAGAATTCTGAAGTTCCACCATTCTTGTCTTATCATTATGCCAAGCTATGATTACAGGAGTAGTCACATCTAATTGTTTATTATTGGATGTGTTCCTCAAGAGCTATTCTAGATTTAGGACTAGATGGATAAGCTGGTCTTCTTAGGTTAGGAGGATAAGGAGACTTAATAGTCAATTTTAATACCATTTCATGTACTTTGATATAACCAATGGGGTTATCTCAATTACAGAAAGCATTATGATTCTCAAAGGAGACTGTAAATATATCTTCCTTCTTTTCTTCAGAAATTTTCTCATTTAGAGCTCCTTGAGAGAAGTATTATTGATTGAATTCTTTTAAGTGCTTTTGATAAGTAGAAGAGGGGAAGTTAGTTTGGATAGTGCATATCTTAAACTTCTTGTCCCAGTTACCACCCACAGTGAAATACCTTCCTCTACCCTGGAACACATCTATGCCATATAGACATAAAGCATCATATCCTATTATCAGGTAGTCACATAATCCATTGAGCAATACTAAAAATTCCACTTTTATTCTCAAAGATTCTTTAGTATGGGGCAGTATTATAGGAGTAGTCCATACTACAATAGCATTCATAGTAGAGTTGCAAGAGCTATATTAGGCTTTTGTGACCAGAAAAAGGTGATCTTTCCAGTTTTGATCCCATTTTTTTAAGAATTCAGTGCAAACAAATGAACAGAAAGACCCACTATCAAGTCATAAACTGATAGATCTGTCTTTATACAACCCTGTTTCATAACAAATTTGACCAGTAGTGTAACACTTACAACTCATAGGCTTAAATGTTAATGGTTTAACATCAGTGATATGTCTAGGAATTATTTTGGGGTCCCATTGTTGGGGAAAACTAGAGTCACCATGGATTTTATTTATTTCTATAGAAGTGCCTATATCTCCTTCTATTACATTTTTCAGGAGCACTTCACATTCAGACAGAGATCCTTCAGTATCAGCTGTATCTTCATAGTTCTGATTCCCTTCAATCTCATGTTCTCCTTCCAAGACTGCTATCTTTTTTTTTGGAAATGGGCATTCTTTTCTCTTATTCCCTGTCTTGTTATAGTTTCAACGAGTTCCAGGCATTCTACCTTTATCCCTGTTATCATTAGGTTTCTCATTTTCAGGGATATTTATCAGGGAGGTTCTCCTCTGGTTTTGTTATTATTAACTTTATCTTTGTGTCTGAAAGAAGCCTTCTTTTCTAACCCATTCATGTCTATCACTTTTTCTAACACATTGATTGAAGTTGGAAAGTCAGCATCCATTCTCATTCTGCATGTCACACTATGGTCAAGATTTCCAGGGCACAATTTGAGAATTCTTTCATTAAATTCCCCTTTATCAGCATCTTGATAGAAGCAGTTTTTTTTCTCTTCTGTGTTAAGAACCATTTGTGAGGTTTATCCTTGGAGGGGTCAAATGAGGAATTTTTGAAATTTTTCATCATTTTTCTTTTCCACATTCTAGAACCAAATTGTTCTTTGATTAGGAGTTTCCAAGAATTCCATGGTAAGGATCCTACTTCTTCTCTTTTACTCATAAACCAGTCCAGAGCTACTCCTTCAAAGAATCTGGGCAGCCTGATTACAGCTGTAGCTTCTGGTAGGTCATAAGAGTTTATGGTGTAGTCAATAAATTTAATGAAATTTATATGGTTGTATTCTCCTTCACCAGAGAACTTAGGCCATTCAGAGATTGGGGGTAAAATTTTGAGAGCTTGTTCCATTTCAGGAGTAGGACTAGGCCTGAAATTGTCACTCCTATGAATTCCTAATAAGGGTGGTTCATAAGTAGTAGTTGTTTGTCTGGGAACTTTTTTTTCATCTGTGGTACTCCCCAAGCGGTAGTTCAGATGGACTTTTAAGTCTCTTAGATCATTCTTGATCAGATTAAGTTTCAGTTCAACTTTACTATTAATCAGATCTAATTTCTCACTAAGGGGCAGAATAGAGCTGTTAGTAGTGTTTATCAATTCTTCTTTTAAAGGCTGAAAGGACATAATAAAATCTTCTTGGATACCTGTAACATATTCTCAACAGTTTGAGTCTGTATAATTTTACCTTGATTTATTGTCTCCAATAATTTCTATGTATGCTCCTTCATATCTTCTATCCCTAAAGCTTTTTATTGTTTATTAATTAATTTGGCTACTACTGAAGTCAACTTATCCATTTGGGTTTAAACAATGTCCAAATTTCCACAAAAAAAATTTGAAATTATGGCGCATATCATCAGAAAAAAAATAATTACATCAGAGGTTGATTTAGACAAGATGTTGGTTTCAGAATTCAAAGCTAATTGTGGCACACCTTTTTCCACTTTTGAGCTAAGGATATTATGTGATCCCAATCCTTCTTTCCCTTTAGCTTTGGATGGGAAGAAGATCTCTTCTTTCCTGATTCTCTGACTTTCAGTTTGGCTAATTGATCCCATGGATTACACTTTTCTACATAGGACTCTACCTCTTTCCTTGGAATCATTTTCTGAAGAGCTATCTGGGTAGCCTTTGCCTGGGATATTATCTTTTTCATAGATAATAAATCCTCATTGGCTTTGGCTTCTTTGAATTCTTGCCAATATTTCACATTCTCTTTGACTAGTTCTTTGATCCTCGCTTCCTTGGCCAGATTCTGCTGGGGTGGCTGCAGGGAATCTTCTTGTAAAGGAGGGTGGCTTGATTCTGCTACTTTCTCTGGCTCTAGGTTGGTAGAGGGCAAAAGTGGTTGGTGCTGCTCCTTGCTCATCAACATTTGGTTCACAGGTTCTAGTCCCTTCATTGTTGTCCTTACTGGTGGTCTCAATGTTCCTGGGCGCTCCTGGCAAGGATCCATAGGAGGGAATTCTCCCTGAGGCCCTTGTGTTGCATCTATTCATATTGAATAAAATATTTATAAGTCTTTTTCTAAAGAAAAATCCATGATAATAAGTTTATTAAAACTTACATAAGTTGATGTTCAAAGTTACTAAGACTTTATTGGGATTAAATTGGTCCTTAATAGGTAATCCTATGGGGTCTTGGTGTTTTTCAATGAGCTCTTCTCCAGTCCAATCAATATTTTCAGGGCTTCCAGAAATATCTGGGACTTCTTGATCCAATAGATCAAATTCAGTGGCGTTTTTTTCTGGAATACAAGGGTTCACTGATGGAAGAAAGATATTTCATTGGTCAATTCAATATATTAATATTTTTTTAATAAAAATAATATGTTAAAACGTTTATGCTTACTTTCATGTTTTAAAAAGTAATTTATACAGTATTTCTTCCAAGCTTTATGCTGCCTTAATAGGGCTTGAAAGTTTTTACGCCTCTCAAGATATTCTTGTTCAAGGAGTTTATCTAAGTGCTTATGTGCAGTAGAAATATTATGTTGCTCAGCTTGAGTTAAAGCTTCCCAACCAGTTGGTTTATAATTTTTAATGTATTCTTCTTTTCTTATTTTTAAAAGATTTAAAAAAAGAAATTATTAATTCTGCATTGGTTTTTAAATAAACTGCAAAAGAATTGAATGATAAATCACGGTTGAAAAAGTCAGATAAATTATCTTTGTTTTAATTTTTACAGGAAATGTCTGGTCCAAGGTATTAAAATATAATATAATGGAATATTTTCCCAGTCAGACCCCCAATTGTCAGCCTCCTGAATTCCAAGACCCTTGCTGTCCTTTAGCTACCAGAGGTGATAGAATAAAAAATGAATATATCATTCAATTAATTCAGCAAAAATCCTTAAAATATTTGGATAAAGCTATTGCAAGATTAATTGGTTTGGTTTATGGTTTTAATGTTATAAATAAATATTAATGAATTTATTATTAAAAAATTAATAGAGGGGTCACAATAATATTGGGGATCTTTAACACCTCTCTTCAGGGAATTCACTTTGAAAAAACATAGACCTGGTTACTTTGGAAACTTTAATTTATATTATTAAAGGACATATTTCCCAAAGATAATAGGGCATATCAAAGTTAGCAAACCCGCCATTAGAAACCCGCCATTTTTTTTGACAAAACCCGCCATTTTTAATGGCGGGTTTCTGAAATACACATACCCCCTAACTGGTGTATTTCAAAATGGCGTGTTTCATGAAAATGGCGGATTTCAATCATCAAACACGCCATTAAACCCTCCATTTATGTATCATCATCCATCCACCATCCATCACATCAAAAACACCCATCCACATCAGCAAATCCATACCGGTCCCATATCCATCGCATCACACACATCTCTATTGTTTTTCACATACCTTCACATACCCATCTTCACACAAATCCCATCATCATCTCATCACCCCACATCACTCACCACCTTTCTCAACATGTCCAATCAAACATCCCGCCAGCAAGTTGAAAACGCAAAAAAAGCTGACTGAACTTTTGCTACTGTTTGACTCCCATTCAGACTCTGATTCGGACTCCAATTTGGAATCAACTTGGTTAGCTTTGAATTCTCTGTTGGCAAAGCAATACATGGTTCCAAGAATACACACTCTCCATAACCCTATGTATGAAAGGCAAAAGCTTCATCTCATTTCTGACTTAAGCTTCCAGCAACTGTTCCAAACTTTGTTGCCTTCTTTCATGAAACTTTTGGCAATGATTGAAGACCACCACATCTTCCAGAAAAATTCTCGCAATCCTCAACGCGATCCAGCCATCCAACTTGCCGTTGCTCTTTGTACATTGGGGTCAAATGGAAATGGAGCAGCAATCCATCGATTGGAAAATCTATTCTCAGTCAGTTACGGAAGCATTGCCTTATACACCAAAAGAGTCATGATTGCTATCCTATCTTTCCGCTGCTTGGTCCTTTCATGGCCAACCAAAGAAGAACGCAAGGAGATATCTCAAGTAATGGAGACAGAAGGCTTTCCTGGTTTCATTGGTTTCGTTGATGGAACCACCATCCCCTTGAGTCAAAAACCCAACCTAGATGGCAACCACTATTTTGATCGTAAAAAAAGGCAATTGATTCATTTCTTTTCCAATTGCTATGATAAAAATTTGGATCACACACTGACCAAATATGTTCCATCTCTTTCTTTAGATACTCCGTGGCACTACAACTTGTTTGCAATAACAACAAGAAGTTCATCTCCCTCCATGCTGGCCTTCCAGGTTCTTGTCATGATTCATATGTTTTCAATCAGATGTGGATTGCCCAACAACCAGAGATCTACTTTGACCAAGATCAATACCTTCTGGCCGATTTGGCTTATGCTAGTGGGAAATATGTAGTTCCAGCATACCAGAATGTTTTGTCCAATGATCAAGGAAAAACCAATTTTAACTATCATCTTGCCCAATCACAAGTTCGGATTGAGCATGCCATAGGAATTCTGAAAGGAAGATGGGCCAGCTTACGGGAGATGCAAAACCAGCTCCAATGTTCCAAAGATATGAGGTTCCTCATAAACTGGATTATCACTTGTGTAATCCTTCACAACCTTTTGGCCGACATCAAAGATGAATGGGACAAAATATTCCAAGATGATATTCCTGATTGGCCTCAAGTCATCCCTGTCTCATCTGGTCCCTCATCTTCTTCTATGAGAGAGCGGATTCTTCCTCTCACCCTTGCTTGCTTTGATGAGTAATTTTTGATTTTGAAATTGGTAAAATTCCCTTCACCGTATTTTTTTGGTTTTGGTTGTTCACCCAAGATTCATAGGCTGAGTTTTTTTTTATTATTTTTTTTTTTTAGTGGACTTGAATCCAAAAACACCTCCACCTCAAACCCTGCCACTCACCAAATGCCACCCCCCTCCCCCTCACCACTCAACCCCTTCAACCTCACCCCACTCACTCACCGGTCAAACCCTGCCTCCTCCTCACCAAACCACCTCACTCATCACCACCACCTTACTCACCACCACCACCTCATCTCACCTCACTCACTGAATCCCCTCCTCCTAATCCTGGTAAGCCCCCTCCACCCTCTTCCTCTTCCTTCCCCTCACCAGTTGCTGATCCTTTGATCATTCAACCTTTAGTCCCCCCTGGATCCATTTCTCTATCCATCAAGGTGGGCCCCTCTCCTCCTCCAATTCCTCCTCTCATTGATCGAGCAATTGATTGCCAATGTCGGGGGTATTTTATTGGAATGAGATGGTGACATTATGAAAACCAAGGGGAAAATAAACAAAAGGATTGATGTTTCAGGCATGGCGCGGCCACAGCCCAATCAATCAAATACCATCATCAATTAGAAAGCACTTTGCATGGTTTCCTTATTGGACGCATTCATGCAAGGCATTCAATCTCTGGCATGCTGTGGTTGAAAAACCAAAGCACATTTTAGGGAAACATGGAAAGAGTGAATAATGCCTTCTGGAACGGTTGAACTTCTTGTTACTTTTGGATGTTGAAGTAACATCTGAGTTTGGTAGTCTGTGTTGTTTTCCTACTACTAGAGGCTTTGATCCATGTTGTGTCTCCTTGGCATCTCCTGAAACGCCAAGCTCATCAAAACTACAAACCGTGTTTCAGGATGACACCCAGGAATCACAACATGAATGGAAAACCCAAAGAAAAATAATTCAGAATCCAAACTAGAGGCTTTGATCCATGTTGTGTCTCCTTGGCATCTCCTGAAACGCCAAGCTCATCAAAACTAGAAACTGTGTTTCAGGATGAAACCCAGGAACCACAACATGAATGGAAAACCCAAAGAAAAATAATGCAGAACCAAAAGTTCAATTAGTAATTTTATTGTCAAAGGATATTGAGGAATAAAGTTTAAATCCCATACCCATTTTTACTAGACATGTCTTCATTCAATTCCATCAATATTGATATCTACAAAAAATGAAATTCCATCAATATTGATATCTACAAAAATTGAATACCCTCTTGTTTTTTTAAAAAGAAAAAAAGGTTACATACCAATGGGGTGGTGGTCGTGGTGGATGAGGTGGATGAGGTGGGTGATGGTGGGTGGTGGTGGGTGGTCGGTGGTGGTTGGTGTTGCTGTGGTCCAGGTTACTAAATAGCTTCCTAGGTGGGGAGGGGATTGGAAACCCCCCCCACCAAGCCTGTCCCTCCCCCCTTGCTCGCTCACTAGGTGGGGAGCGGATTTTAAATCCCTCCCCCCTTCCCCCCCCCTCGATCTCCCCCCTTGCTCAATCGCTAGGTGGGGATGGAATTTGAAATCCCCCATCCCTCCCCCCTTTCCCCCCCCCTCGATCTCCCCCCTTGCTCAATCGCTAGGTGGGGATGGAATTTGAAATCCCCCCTCCCTCCCCTCTCCCTCCCCCTCCCTCCCCCCTTGATCTCCCCCCTCTTTTGCTTGCTAGGTGGGGAGCGGATTTGAAATCCCCCCCCTCCCTCCCCCCTCGATGTCCCCCTTGCTCGCTCGCTGGGCGGGGGGGTGATGAAGTGCCCCCCACTGCAAGCCCCACCAGCTCCTTCCCCCTTGCTTGCTTGCCGGGCGGGGGGGTGATGCAGTCCCCCCCACCGCAAGCCGGTGGCTCACTCCCCCCTTGCTTGGTCACTGGGCGGGGGGTGATGAAGTCCCCCCCACCGCGAGCCGGTGGCTCGCTCCCCCCTTGCTCGGTCGCTGGGCGGGGGGGTGATGAAGTCCCCCCCCACTGCAAGCCCCACCGGCCCCCCCCCCCTTTGCCACTTGCTTGGTCCTCCCACCGAGCCGGCCCCCCCCACTGCAAGCCCCACCGGCCCCCCCCCCCCTTCGCCGCTTGCTTGGTCCGCCCACCAAGCCGGCCCCCCCCCCTTTTGGCCGATTGCTTGGTCCGCCCACCAAGCCGGGCCCCCCCACTGCGAGCCCCACCGGCCCCCCACCCTTCGCCGCTCGCTTGGTGCGCCCACTGAGTCAGCCCCCCCCTTTACCACTCACTCGGTCAGGGGGTGATGAAATCCCCCCACCAAGCTGCCCCCCCCTTTGCTGCTTGCTCAGTTGGGGGGTGATGAAATCCCCCCACCAAGCCGGGCCCTCCCTCCCGCCTCGCTTGCTTGCTCGGTTGGGGGGTGATGAAGTCCCCCCAACAAGCTGCCCCCCCCCCTTTGCCGCTGGCTCGGTCAGGGGGTGATGAAATCCCCCCACCAAGCTGGGCCCTCCCTCCGGCCTTGCTTGC
This sequence comes from Puccinia polysora, assembly GCA_025617555.3. Taxonomy (NCBI): domain Eukaryota; kingdom Fungi; phylum Basidiomycota; class Pucciniomycetes; order Pucciniales; family Pucciniaceae; genus Puccinia; species Puccinia polysora. The sequence continues at coordinate 13,892,037 of CM062614.1, read as the reverse complement.
TCGCTCAGTTGGGGGGTGATGAAGTCCCCCCACCAAGCTGCCCCCCCCCCCTTCGCCGCTTGCTCGGTCGGGGGTGATGAAATCCCCCCACCGAGCCGGGCCCTATCTCCCGCCTTGCTTGCTTGCTTGGTTGGGGGGTGATGAAGTCCCCTCAACGAGCTGCCCCCCCCCTTTGCCGCTTGCTTGGTCGGGGGGTGATGAAATCCCCCCACCAAGCAGGGCCCTCCCTCCCGCCTTGCTTGCTCGCTCGGTTTGGGGGTGATGAAGTCCCCCCACCGAGCTGCCCCCCCCTTTGCCGCTTGCTCGGTCGGGGGGTGATGAAATCCCCCCACCAAGCTGGGCCCTCCCTCCCGCCTCGCTCGCTTGCTTTGTTGGGGGGTGATGAAGTCCCCCCAACAAGCTCCCCCCCCTTTGCCTCTTGCTTGGTTGGGGGGTGATGAAATCCCCCCACCAAGCCGGGCCCTCCCTCCCGCCTTGCTTGCTTGCTCGGTTGGGGGGTGATGAATTCCCCCCAACGAGCCAGGCCATGCTTGGGCATCAACCTCTTCAAAAAAATCAAAAAAAAAACCAAAAAAAAACCAAAAAAAACAAAAAAAAACAAAAAAAAACAAAAAAAAAACAAAAAAAAAACCAAAAAAAACCAAAAAAAACCAAAAAAAAACCAAAAAAAAAAGCATAAAAAAACAAAAAAAAAAAAAAAAAAAAAAAAAAACCAAAAAAAAATCCAAAAAAAACCATAAAAAACCATAAAAAAACCATAAAAAAACCAAAAAAACACCATAAAAAAACACCAAAAAAACACCAAAAAAAACAAACACAAAAAAAAACACCAAAAAACACCAAAAAAAAAAACCAAAAAAAAACCAAAAAAAAAAGAAGAAGTCTTCAATTGATGGCTTGAATGTGAAAAATCATAGGGTATATAAATAAATAAACCCCACTTCGCTCAAAGCGAGCCCGCGGCCATCTCCGTTGGCCATGCTTGCATGTGTGGGGGGCGGTTCCCCCTTGCTCGCAGCAAGCCCAGTGGAGGGAGGTTCCCCCCTCGCTTGCAGCAAGCCCGCCACCATCTCCCATGGCCATCCCCCCTCACTTGCATCGCAAAGCATGATCAGACTAAGCTAACAATCTGACTTTATAGGAGGTCATTGTTGTGGCGTATGTTTGACCCCAAAGTATTTCAGCTCTGGAAATGGTCGACATATTGGGCCAGTGTCTGTATATCAATGAGATTGCGGCCTGTACAACGGCATAATCCATTGGGCCTTTTCAATGGTCTTCAATGTGAGAGGATTGGCACTCGGTCAGTTGGGCCAAATTGTTTCATTTGCAACCTTGGGTTTGAGTATAACTGTGATCTCTTTGCAGGAAAGTATGAGTTTCAAGACCATTGTGTGACAGGGTCTGGTTTGATTTAACCCACAGTGGCACTTCCTTGAGCAAAAAATTGTCTCCTTGCCCACATAAGGCTCAAACAACTGGGCCAAAGTGCTTTAGTTGCAAGCTTGATTTCAAGCAAAAAGGTATAGTCAAAATGGTTTGGGCGGCTAACAAGTACAAGCACTGTACTTTCCAGCTGTGGACACAGCAACCCATACCAGAATGGCCATGTCACTCCAAATTAATAAAAAAACTCAGAGCACTTGTAGGGACATGAAAAACGGCCAAATTTACTCTAGAGAAAAAAATATCAATAAAAACAAAAAAGATTTGTATATTGGTGGGGTTAAGAATGCTCTCAAACATTGTTGTAGTAAAAAATAATTTTTTTTTCTTTCATCCATGCAAATATATTTACAAGCCCAGCATTTGAGTAATCTGCTGTATTTCTTCTACCGATCTACCACTGCCAATGCAAGCCAAAGCTACTGATACCTTATCCTTTTTTTGGTTTGCCTGTTGTTCCCTCTCCTTTTCCAGTTGCACTTGCTGTTGATCCTTCTCCTTTTCCTCTTTTTGAAACTCTAGCTCAGCTTGTTTCAACCTCCACTCAGCATCCAATTTTTGTTGATTAGCCAAAGTCTTGGCTTGCTGCTTTTGACCATCCATGGCCAGTTGGCAATACCACTTTTGCTTTTCAAACTGAAGTTTATCTGATTCAATTTGTGATTTCACTGTTTTTTGGAGGGGAATGGCAATGAGCATGATTTTGAAAGCAAGGATATTGAATCAATCAACTTACATGAATCTTGCTTCTCCATGATTTCTTCAAAGCCCGAAAAACTGGAAGTGTTTCTCCTCTTTTGATGACTTTTGGGGTTGACATTGATGGAATTGGAGGCCTTTTGCTTACCCTTAGCATAGGAGGTTTGAGTCTGAAAGTCCTCACTAGTATTTGAAGGCAATGTGGGAGGCCCCATTGGCTTCAGTTTTCGGCCAATCAAAAATGGATTAGCCTTTTTTTTACAATGTAAATCAGTCAGGAGCAACCAGACAGAATCAAAAACAATTTAGTTCCTAAGTTGAGCCAATGTTGATAGCAACAATGATCCAGGAATAACATCCTCCTTATTGGGCAATTTCTCGAGTTTTTCTGCCCCAGGAAGAGAGCAATCAAAAGAAGGAAGTGAGTGGTCCAAGGTCGGGATTGACTGATCAATCAATACCAAAGTAGAATTGATTGGAGCCCATTGTGTTTGAATATCCTCCTCGTCATCAGATGGGGGCCACTCCAAGGCCAAGGTTTGATCAAGGTCCCCGTTGGTAGGCTGAGCATCCCAAGCCAAGTCCTTGGCATCAACAGAATCGGATTGTTGGGCATCGAAAGCAGCTAGGGGGGTGATGTTGGCCTTCTTTCCGAAGATTTCATCCATTTGAATATGAAAAGGACAAATGGAGTCCAACTTATCAACCACCGAGTTGATTCTTTTGGCTTTTTCCAAGTCGGTGATACCAAAGCCAGTGGAGATAGACATGGAGTGGGCCTTTTTGTACTTGTCTCAATAGTTTTTGAACCGCTCCCTCATCTGTTTGGATGACAGATCCAGCCTACCTTTTGTTTTTTTCTTGAGTTCATTGGCCATCAGAAGATAACCATTGACCTTAGAGGATTGAGGTCGGCCAACACGTGTTTCGTTGTTGGATCCAAAGCAGGCATTGTAGTTGGAGGGAATTTTCAGCCAGTTACCAGGATGATGTGATCAGCTCTCTTGAGCTGACTTGAGCCCTTGGAAGCTGATGGGGGAGGATTATTTGTTTTGGAGTTCCTTGGTGATGTTCTCTTGGGTGTGTTGGACTTGTGGGGGGAGGTTTTCTGAGGGGCCATTTGAAAGAGTTTGGGCTACGCAAGTGATGAGAGCGATAAAGTGATGAGAGTGGTGAAGTTTTGAGAGCGATAAAGTGGATGAGAGTGATCAAGTGATGAGAGCGGTTAAGTGATGAGAGTGATGAAGTTTTGAGAGAGATGAAGTGGATGAGAGTGATCAAGTGATGAGAGCGATAAAGTTATGAGAGTGGTAAATCAATTTTATGATGAGGGTGGGGGTAAAACATTTTCCGATGAGGTCGGAGGTAGAAGGAGGTGGGAAGACAGGGGTGTATGACGCGGACAGGTGGTGGAAGCATTTAAATAATTTATTTGAAAAAACCCACTTATTTCAGGTTAACTTTGACACTTCTGGTCTGAAATAAGTGGGTTTTTTGATTTTTAATGGCGGGTTTGAAATGGCGGATTTGGGTTGAAACCCGCCATTAAACAATGGCGGGTTTGGTTAACTTTGACACCCCCTAATATGTATATAAAATACACGGTGGAGTAACAGTTCTTTTTAACCAATCTTTCACAACAGAAAAGGGTAATAAGACTCACTGGTATATTATTGAATCCTTTGGGTACCTGTTTGGGACATGCACTGATGGGTTAAACCTGTTACTGGGGTTGAAAGGTTGTTCAGCAGTTTAAATTAACAAACAGGGTTGGGGATGGGTATTATTAATCAGACTAAAGCCATAGATCACTTAATTATCTTGTTTAAGTATTTGATTACCTTGTAAAGGTGTCTGGATTTAAATATAACTGGGTCTCTGGGAATTAATATCCTCAAAAGAGCTCCTTATTTATATCTCTTTGAGTCCCAATATTGTCCTTCTGAGGGATACAGGGGCTCAAAGGGATGGACACTAAGGCTAGCAGGAGAACCAGTGGTAGCCTTTCATGTGTTCTAGGTGCTGTAGCCCGGGTAATACCTCATTCCACAGGATATGGGAATTATTCTACCTTTTCATTGATGCTTTGGATGTGTGAAAAACACTAGTCTGTCCATATTATTCATTATTTAATTAATTATCCTTAGCAAATTTTCCCATTATTTTAAAAATTCTTAATAGAAATTCCTATGGGTAATTCAATTTCAAGTGGGTTCTCATTATGTATTGGCTGATTGGAGTAAAATCATGATATTGATTTTACTCCTTATTTTCAAAATTCAGTTGATTTTCTAAAAATAATTACTTAAAAATATAATTCATGAGAATTCATGTAATATTTTTACATCATTAGTTTCCTTAGTATGTCACAAAAATACTGATGCGTTGAAGTACTCACAATTATATATTCAAGTATTTTCATAGACTTTTACAAATAGTAGTTCTCTTATTTTCGACATTTTTGGTATTTTTAATTATATTTAATAAAAAATACTTATAAAGGTTATTTAGGTACTTTTATATACTTTTATGTATTCTTAGAATATCTACTATCCATGGGGACATTTATTACATATTTATAATGTCTCCTTATAGGTTCTAGCATATTTACGTGGTACCTGAGCTTCTCAGGCCGCTTGTCACTCTGTCAGCCCGTAGTCCCGCAGCTGCATAATTGTCAGAGGCCCAGGCTGCATAAACGGCTTTTCAGGGTACACTGACAGGGTGGCAGTGCTGCTTCTTAGCCACCCAGGGGTGTATTCATTGCTGCGGCTGCGTGCGGGAATTGTGACAGAACACATTTCCGCATGTAAATCCTAAAATATACACAACACCTCAATTCTGACTGAATTTTAGGTGTGAAACCTATACTTGACAATGTGTGTGAAATATTTAATTGGCCAAAAATTTCCATATTGGTGCCGTGGTATTTTGGTCTTTCCTTTCTTTAATTATTAAAAATATAAGGAGTTGGATTTCAAGGGTGGGTTCAGGGAGTGACCCTACCTAATTATGGGTAGCAAATCCATTTCTAGAATAATATTCATGTATTTCCTACTCCTTCTCAAGTTAATTTTAATATTCTTATTTTTATTTTTTTTTTGTTACTTTTGCAGCTTGCTCTGCAATAGAAGCAAGCTTACAAAGCGACAGGCGGGGTGAGTGATCAGATGGAGGTGGTTTAACGGGCAGATGACCTTCAACAACAGTTTTTGCATTTGGGAAGAAGTGGTTGGAAGTGGGTGAAAGCAACAGTGGCGGCCTTGGGTGATTGGATGGGATGAGGGATGATTGGATGGGATGAAGGGTGATGCTGATGAACCTGAGAGATGTGACAATAACAATGATGAATTCAAGGGTGATTCAAAAGTTGAAGTGGTTGATGAGGCTGGCTTCTGGCCTTCTTGGAGATGAGAAGCAGTTAATTGAGGGTTTGAGCTGAGGAAGAGATGAGATTGGATGGATCAAGCAAGAACACTTGATAGGTTCTTTGGCCAAAAATGGTAAAAGGAATATCAAACATGAAAAGATGGGAATTGAACACAGAGCCTAGGGACTCAAGCACCCATAGGCCTTCCCTAGACCGCTAGGACAGGGAGAACTTGGAGGGAGGGAAAAACAAGAAAATGCTATCCCAATGTTTTTATTAAAGATACAATAAAAAACTAAGAAAAAAAACTTATTAAATTTTTCCCCCTTTTGCTGAGATGCACCAAATTGCTCACAACAACAGTTGACAGCTATCAAGGACATCCATGTTTGATTGATTGGAAAAATCCTTTAAAAGTACAATTATCAAGGAAAATCATTGAGATGGGTGTAGATTCTCTGAAAAATCCCCATCAGGATACTTTGGAACCTCTTTAAGTTTACCTGTCAATTTATTTCTCAATAAAAATTATCAGTAAAAAAAACCAAAACTCCTTGCATATGCATTATTTATATAAATACAGGTTATTGCTGCATCAATTTTAATCATTTCTTTATCCTTTAACCCTACCCACTCTAAAAATCTGATAGATTGAATTTATGAAGGAACTCTCCATCTAGTTGACTGAAATTTATGGGTAAATGGTGGATCAATTCAAAAATTAATAATTAAATAAATAAAAAGAGGGCTCATGCATTAAAATAGGGATGTTTAAAACATCTCTAAAGTGGATTCAAATCATCATTTGGGCCCCTGGGACTGGCTACAACCCCTGTTTATATGCATGATGAATGCATGGAGGTTGTATCGAGTTCCCGTAGTACCTGGCTGTCAGAAGTTTTTCAGGCGGTTTTGATGCCTACGGGCTTGACAGCTGCGGGCTAGAATCAGGAATTCCTGGCAAGCAGTATATTGCATGCAGGTTTCCTGAAATTTACCTGCATTTTGAGTTTCAGGTGCATGCAACCTTACTTTGTGGATGCAGGGCTGCGCGCGGGAATTGATACAGAGCGCAAAATTGGTTGTGACTCCTAAACTATACAAAAGAATTCAATTTTGGATGAATTCTAGGTGTGAAACCTATACATGAAAATACACATGAAATATTAAAATTTCCAAAAAACAAGTTGTAGTGGGATTATGGTTTTGGGATATTTTATTGTAAATTTATTTAAAAATATAAGGAGTTGGAATTCAAGGTTGGAGTCAGTGAGTGGCCCTATGTCATGTTGATTGAGAAATCCAAATCTGCAATAATTGGTGGGATTTCTTACCCCTTTCACCATTTACAATTTATTTCTGTTTTTCCTACTTTTACAGGTTTCTCTGTACAAGTACCAAGGTGACACTACCATGTGGAGGCCCAGGCAATTTAAGGCACGCAGGCATGACATCTGCATGCCAAGTTTGGATCTGCTGCGCATGTGGCCTGTTGCACATCTTGCATGCAGTTTATCCAGCTTATTCAGTAAGGATTCATGTTGGAATTCTATTTCAGGCTGTGCCTTTGGTTTCCTCAACTAGCTAAGCGTGGAGGTGGGTATTTCAGGAATGCAGAGCTGCACACAGAAATTTCTTTTAAACAAAATTCTACGCATGAATCATAAACTATAAAAAAACATCAGTTTTGAATTGATTTTGAGTGTGAAACGCACACATGAAGCAGTATGTAAAATATTAAAATGGCAAAAAAATAACGGTGATGGTATTGTGATTTTTTGGTCACATTTTGTTAAATTATTCAAAGTATAAAGGAGTGAGAATTCAAGGGTGTGGTAAGTGATTAAACCTATCTAATTATGAGTATGGAATTACAATCTGTAAAACTTGTTGTGTATTTGCCAATCGTTCAATAGTTTTATTAATTATTTTTTTATTTCTTCACTGGTACTTTGACAGGTTGATGTGTTCACAGTAGCAAGCTGACACTATGCAGGTTGTGTACCAGTGTTGAAGGAGCTAAAAATCATGTGAAACTTCAGGCTTTCACAGGATTTCTGAACAGTGTATGGCTTTCAGCTCTCTGATAACAGGAACCTTGCAGTCCTTTAGCTACAGAGAGTGATAAAAATACTGGAATGATAATAATAATTATTATTCCAAAAATAAACGCTTGAAATCTCAAATAAATATTATCATAAGAGCAGTTTCAAGGTTTAATTGGTTAAATGATATAAGGTTTTCAATATTTATATAAAAGAGGGGCCACAGTATTTTACTACTGGGGGTCTTTACAGAAAAAGCAACCTCTCTTCAAGGGGCCTCCTTAGGAAGTTTAAGAACCTTGGAATGAAGATGGGTGCCTTAGAAAGGGCTTATTCCACTAATGGCCGGGCATAACAGCACAATGGCAAAGACAGGAAGTTAAACACTCACTCTGAGCAGTTTACCACGAGAATCCTGAAATAATTGGAAGGGTTTCAGAGCAGATGGGGTAGATTGCTTGACTAAACTTCAAGGGTTGATTGGTTTTAAGAAATAAATAATAATACTACAGACTTGGTCATAAATAACTTGCTTGGATTCTTCATAAGCACTTGACTAAAAATGACACGGTGTCTGATTGATAATAATGATTCCTGGTAAACTGATGATGGAATAATGGATCCAACGAGTTCTGTATAAATACCTTTTTGGGGTGATTTTGAGCTTCTCAGGGAATGTAGAGAGGGTTCTGCTCATGGGCTGAGGCTGGTAAGCCATTCAAAGCAATAATAGCAAGTCCACTTGGTGCTATTAATCAGCTGACCTTAGATCTGCTGGATTTCTGTACTATTTTAGCCACAGTATCTGTTAATCTATTATGGGGTTAATTTGATCATTCTGCACTCATCCTTCATTTGTACTATTATTATTGCTTCAAAATAAAAAGATGTGGAGATTTAATAATTGTCCATTATCTGCTGATCATGTAGATAATTTTTAATAATTTTTATGAACACTCCTTATAGTGTTTTGCGGTCTTCAAAGATCAGAGTCAATGATTTATATGGTAATACTTGATCTTTGATTTATTATTAAAAAGTTTTCTAAACTTAACTTTCATTAATTTTATTTAAGTTTTTTATCTTTTTAGACTATTACCAATGCATATGTCAACTTGTTACATATGCCAGGTAACCCTAACTAGGTTGTAGCTCTTCTGAGCAGTACCTGGTTGTCAGATTAGTCACGACAGATCCAGACGCGGGGATAAGTCAGTACAGATGTGCGCAGGGTGGGATCCGCTGTGTGCGTGGCAGAATTAGGTGCGCGCGGGTCTCTAGTACGCGGGAAACTGCTACAACAAGTACGTAGGGCATGTAATGATGCGGGGCTGCGCGTGGGAATTGTAACATAACACATTTTGGCGTGTAACTCCTAAAATATACACAACACCTCAATTCTGAGTGAATTTTAGGTGTAAACCCTTTACGTGACATCACATGTGAAATTTTAAAATGGCCAAAAGGTGCCATACTGGTGTTGTAAGTTTTAGTACTTTTCTTTTTAATTATTTTAAAAATGTAAGGACTTGGATTTTGAGGGTGGGGTAAGTGAGTGACTCTACCTAATTTCGGGTGAGGAATCCATTTCTTCAATAATATTTATTGATTTCTCTCTCCTTCTTTTGTCAATTTAGATTTTCTTATTTTTTATAGTTTTTTGTTGCTATGACAGGTTGCTCTGTAAATAGTAACAAACTGACATTCCCCCACTCCAAGATATGTCTATATCTGAAAAAAATTTTCTGGGCCTAATGCCTTCTTTGACTCTTTAGTTCCTTAGGTGTATGGGTCTATCAGAGATATTTTGTTCAGGAAACCATTCATCTTTATCATCTTGGGTGTAGTTGTTCAGTATTCTAAAATCTCCAACCATCCTTGACTTATCATTATGCAAAGCTATAATTACTGGGGTAGTGATATCCACTTGTTCATTGTTTCCTATTTTCCTTATGACTTTTAAGTCAACCAACTCTTGAATATGAGTTTCCAGAGAATATTTTGGAATAGAAGGGTAAGAAGGTATCCTGAGTTTAAGTGGGTAAGTAGGCTTAATGGTTAGAGTCTGAATCATATCATGTCCTTTGATGTTACCAATGGGGTGATCCTTGGTACAAGAAGCATTCTAATTTTCAAAGCATACTTGTGGGATGTTCCGTTCCTGTTCTTCATTGAGAAGGTAATTAAAAGCTTCTTGAGAGAAGTATTCCTGATTGAAACTCCCTAAGTGTTTTTCATAAGTTGAATCAGAATTTTGAGCATTGACCTGGCATATTTGGAACTTCTTGTTCCAGTCTCCCCATATAGGAAGTATCTACCCTTGCTTTGGAATAAATCTATACCATACAAGCAAAGAGAATCATTAACAAAGATAAAGTAATCACATACTCCATTTTGGAGCACTACAAATTCATTTTTCAGCTTTAGTGATCCTTTGGAGTGAGGGAGTTTGATATCAGAAGACCATACTCCAACAGCATTGAGAGAAGATTTACAACTGCTGAACTTAGCCTGATGTACTGGTAATAAGTTCAGTTTCCAGTTTAGTTCTTGTTTCTCCAAATAAGTTGAACCAACACAAGAGCAAAAGGCTCCACTGTCCAAGAGTAACTTAACAGGGGAACCTTGGATCAAATCAGTAGCATAGCATGTTTTTCCAGAAGTGTAACTTTTACCCGTAGAAGGTTTCAGAGTCAAGGCCTTAGCCTGGGACATGTGGTGAATCTTCAGGTTGGGATTCCATTTTTGAGGTAATTTATAATTCTCATTAACAGAATTTTTTTCCAGATAATACTCAATACTTCCTTCAATAACATTGATGGGGTTAGTGATCATTAAATCACACTCAGAAAGTGTTCCATCAGTATCATCCAGGTGAGTATCAGGATTATCATCCTCTTCTCCTTCAATAGGATTAATCCTTTTCCTAAGTAGAGGACAATCATTTTTTACATGTACTGTTTGGTTGCAGTTCCAAGATCCTTTTTCCTTTGGCTCTGGAGTATTTTTGACTTCCAAGTTGGTTGGATTAGTGGCCGGGTACTCCTTAGTTTTGGCAGTATACTCTTCCCTTTCCCTAGTATTTTGTTCCCTGGGGAGTCTTTTGACTCTCTTATCAAGACCATTCATATCAATAGTCTCTTCCAACACACCTAGCAAGGTAGAAAGATCAGAATCCATAGGCATCCTGCACCTTACAATGTGGTTGATTTGTCCAGGACATAAGTTGAGAAGTCTTTCATTGACTTCTTCTTTATCAGCATTAGGTTAAAAACAGTCTAAACTCCTTTTCTGGTCTAAACACCACTTCTGAGGTTTGTCCTTGAATGAATCAAACTGGGAGGTTTCAAAAGTTTTCATCATCTTTCTTTTCCAAATCCTGGTACCAAATTGTACTTTGATCAATTCCTTTGAAGAACTCAAGGATAAAGCTCCAACTTCTTCCCTTTTATTGATAAACCAATCAAGAGCCACTCCTTCAAACAGTTTGGGAAATCTTACCACAGCTATTGCATCAGGGAGTTCATAAGAAGCAAGGGTATAATCAATAAATTTAATGAAACTGACATGGTTGTATTCTCATTCTCCAGAGAATTTAGGCCATTCAGTAATGGGAGGAAGTAACTGCAAAGCCTGTTCCACTTCAGGAGTAGGACTGGGCCTAAAAGATTCATTCCTAGTTTTCATTGTTCTGGGAGGAATACTAGGAGTACTGGTGAAACTAGCAGGTCTAGTTTCTTCCGGGCAATGACTGGAGAGTTAGTAGAATTGACTTTAACATCTCTGATATCATTCTTAATCATACCTAACTCCAAATCAAGTTTGTTTTTTAATAAATCAATTTCCTTAATCAGATGAGCTGAAGGAGTAGGACTATTTTTCTTAACTTCTTCCTTAAGCTGGTTCATGGTTGCAAAAATATCCTCCTGAAGAATTGATTGGTTATCATCAAAATTTTTCATCAGGTCCAACTTACTAGATTTTATACTATGCTTGATTTTTTGTTTTCCAACTCATCAATTCTCATAGTCTGAGACTGGGTATCAATCACTCTGAAAATACTCAGACTCAATTTGTCCAATTGTTGGTAAACTTTGTAAAAACACTGGCTGATAATAGTAAAATTGTGAGACACATTTACAGAAAATCTGTTAAGAGCTTCTACATCTAATTGTGGTACACCTTTTTCCACTTCTGGGCTAGGGATATTCTGCTGTCCCAATCCTTGGGTTTCCTCAACTTCTGATGGGCTGAGGACCTTTTCTTTTTGGGATCTTTTCCCTTTAAGGAAGCTAACTGATCCCAAGGGTTCCAGTTCTGCACGTAGCCTTCTACTTCTTTCTTTGGGATCAAAATTTGCTGAGAAATCTGAGATTTCTTTGCCAGAGAAATAGCTTTTCTCATACATGGCTGATCTTTCTGGGTCTGAGCCAATTAGATTTGTTCCCAATAGCTCACGTGTCCTTTCACTAATACCTTGACTCTTTCCTCCTTGGTTGAGTCCAGCTGGGGTAACATAGGAGGACCGGAATCCTCCTGGGATAACTTGTTGGGAAATGGGTGGTTCTCCAACGGAGTTGGCGGCCATGGTTGTTGCCATCTTTGTCCTGCATGACGCTATGGTCACAGGCTTGAGAAACCTCATCCCACTTGCAACTGGAGTCCTTGAGCGTACGGGTTCCTCTGGGAAGAGATCCATATGATGGGGCTCTGCCTGTTGTGTGGTTATTGCGCCTGTTTTGATACATAGCACCAAAAAAAAATGAGTAAGTCTTTTGTCAAAACTTTTGAGAAAATACTTAAAAATATAAAAAAATAATATTTTTTGTGTATTTAGATTTTTAATAACTTTTATATATATATTTTAACTCACTTAAAGTTAAATTCAAGGGTACCAACACTTGGTTGGGATCACAACCTTCCTTGGAGGTATTACAATGGGGTCTGAGTGAGTTCCAATCAGATCCTGGGATAAATCCAAGGCTAAGTCAAAGGGTACACTGTCTGGGACATCCTCTAGGAGGTCCTGGTCAATGAGATCACCAAAAGCAAAATTCCTGAGATGGATAAAAACAAAAAATATAAGTTTAATATTTTTTTGAATTTTTACATGGTAAGATGATGTTTTTAGAAAAATAATCACTTTTATTAATTTTGGATTTTCTTTATCTTCAGGATTATTTAGTTTATAAATAAAAATCTTCCTTTGATGAATTTCCCACTCCTTATGTTGCCTTAATAAAGAATTGAAATTGATAATTCTTTCAAGCTCAAGTTCCTTGTCCTTCATAACTTGCTGTTTATAATAAAGAAATTTCTCCTGTTGTTGCTCAGGAGTTATAATGACAGGGACAAAGTTACAAAATTTTTTCTTCTTTTTTCTTTTTAAGAAGGTTCAAATAATCATTGATCAATTCTCCATTGGTCTTAAGATCCACTAGAGAAATAAAGGATCAAAAATATATTTTATAAGCATTTTAACTTATTTTAAAATAAATAAATAGACTGGTCCAAGGAATAAATAATCAAAAATTAATTATTTAAGAATTCTTCCCGGGCAGACCCCCAGTTTTCAGCTCTCTGATACCAGGAACCTTGCAGTACTTTAGCTACAGAGAGTGATAAAAATAATAAAATAATAATAATAATAATAATTCCAAAAATAAACACTTATAAACTCAAATAAATAATATAATAAGAGCAGTTGCAAGGTTTAATTGGTTTGGTAATAAAAGGTTTTCAATATTTATATAAAAGAGGGGCCAAAGTATTATACTACTGGGGGTCTTTTCAGACAATGCAACCTCTCTTCAAGGGGCCTCCTTAGGCAGTTTAAGAACCTTGGAATGAAGATGGGTGCCCTAGAAAGGGCTTATTCCACTAATGGCTGGGAATAAAAGCACAATGGCCAAGACAGGAAGGGAAAAACTCACTCTGAGTAGTTTAACACAAGAATCCTTAAATAATTGGAAGGGTTTCAGAGCAGATGGGGTGAATTGCTTGACTAAACTTCAAGGGTTGATTGGTTTTAAGAAATAAATAATAATACTAAAGACTTGGTGATAAATCACTTGCTTAGATTCTTCATGAGCACTTGACTAAAAATGACACGGTTTCTGATTGGTAATAATAATTCCTGGTAAACTGATGATGGAATAATGGATCCAAAGAGGTCTGTATAAATACCTTTTTGGGGTGATTCTGAGCTTCTCAGGGCACTTAGAGAGGTTTCTGCTCATGGGCTGAGGTTGGAAAGACAGTCAAAGCAATATTAGCACGTACACTTGGTGCTACAAATCAGCTGACCTTAGATCTGCTGGATTTCTGTACTATTTTAGCCACAGTATCTGTTAATCTATTATGGCGTTAATTTGATCATTCTGCACTCATCCTTCATTTGTATTATTAGTATTGCTTTAATATGAACCAATGTGGACGTTTACTGATTTTCCATTATCTGCTGATCACGTAGATAATTTTTAATAATTTTTATGAACACTCCTTATAGTGTTTTGTGGTCTTCAAAGATCAGAATTAATGATTTACATGGTAATCCTTGATCCTTGATTTATTATTAAAAAATTTTCTAAACTTAATTTTCATTAATTTTATTTAATTTTTGATCTTTTTGACTATTACTAATGCATATGTCAACTTTTTACATATGCCAGGCAACCCTAACTAGGTTGTAGCTCTTCTGAGCAGTACCTGGTCATCAGATTAGTCACGACGGATCCAGACGCGGGGATCAGTCAGTACAGATGTGCGCGGGGTGAGATCCGCTGTGTGCATGGCAGAATTAGCTGCGCGCGGGTCTCTAGTACACAGGAAACTGCTTCTACAAGTATGTAGGGCATGTAATGATGCGGGGCTGCGCGTGGGAATCGTGACATAACACATTTTGGCATGTAACTCCTAAAATATACACAACACCTCAATTCTGAGTGAATTTTAGGTGTAAACCATATATGTGACATCACATGTGGAATTTTCAAATGGCCAAAAGGTGCCATACTGGTGTTGTAAGTTTTAGTACTTTTCTTTTTAATTATTTTCAAAATGTAAGGACTTGGATTTTAAGGGTGGGGTAAGTGAGTGACCCTACCTAATTTTGGGTGAGACATCCATTTATTCAATAATATTTATTGATTTCTCTCTCCTTCTTTTTTTAATTTAGATATTCTTATTTTTGATAGTTATGTGTTGCTATGACAAGTTGCTCTGTACATAGTAGCAAGCTGACAGTCGCTACCCCTGCAGAATCTGTCCATCTCCACCAATGCCACCTTTTTTGGCCTTTTTTTGTCAAAATTTGACCCAGGTTCAATGCAACTTGGACCCAATTTTCACACAAAATTGCCAGTTTGACAGGCTTTCAGGGAAATTTGAGTCACTTTGATTGCCTGTGAAGAGTCAAATTAAAATTTGCTGGAATTTGACCCTTCAATTTCCCTTTGAACTTCTTTGATTCTGCTTTGACTTGCTTTGACTCACTTTGACCTGCTTGAACCTAATTTAGCCTGCTTCAACCTGCTTTGACCTGATATGAAGAAATTGAAAATAAATTAAGAACTTTTATGGATAATCTTTCCCTTCAAATCTCTTCTCTGCCAAATTCTTTGGGACAACTTCCTTACTTGAGGCATAATTTTAAACCATTCCTCCTTGACATGCACAAACCTCCATGATCACCAGTCCACCATTGACCACAGAAGCAAGAGTAGGTGGTTTTGTTCTTCATTTTCTTGATCAAAATCAATAAACCCCTCAAACCAGTGGACAAGGAAGTACCTTTTCAAACCTCCCCATGCCAGCTTCATCCAATCCAATAGACACTGGTATTGTTCCTCCTGCTCCTCCAGAGATTCTCTTTCCCCAGATCCTCCAAGAACTTCTCTTCTCCCAGCTCCTCATTTTAAATTGCAAGACCTGTACATGACAATACATGAGAAACATTAATGATTACAAAATGTTCCTATTTTGGTATTGTGATTTTTGGGAAATTTCTTATTAATTTATTTAAAATATGAAGGAGTGAGGATTATATGGTGGGTTCCTTGGGTGAACCTGCCTAATTTAAGGTGGGAAATCCAAATATTCCCTAAAATTTATGTATTTAGTATTCCTTCTTAACTTTTATGAATTGTTTTGTTTTATATTTACTTTCGTAAATCTGGAAGGTTGCTCTGTAAATAGTAGCAAGCTGAAACTCAGTCTGAAAAGAGAAAATTTAAGGCCAGAAGCCAGGAAAATCTGCAAAGAAGAAAGCTTCCCACACAAAATTTACCTTGGACCTAGGTCCTTATTGAAATCTCAAGTCTGAAGAGAATCCAAGAAGAGAGAAGGAGGGTACAAGCATGTATTGTGGTGGGAAGCACAAGAGGGAAACCTCTAGAAATAAGCATTTGAACAATCTTCCTTCCAACTCCAACTCCTCCAATCCTCCCAAGAAGAAAAAAACAATTACGTGGATTTTCTGCTCCACTTCAGGATCATCACCCTATTGAATGCAGGGTACAAAATATTCGAAAATATTTATCTGACCAGCTTTTTAAAGGCTTACGTTTCTTTCTTTCTCACAAGGACTTGAGTCTTAGTGTTTTCATTTATTCAGGTGCTTAATAAATCTTCAATTTCTAATAACATGGATCTAAAGCTTTCACTACAGCCTATTGCTTTGGATAAATCTTTTACTCTCTTCAATTTCATTCCTAATGAGTCACCCTCTCAAATCATTACCCACATGTAAACCTGGGTGTCCTCATGTCCTTCTTTTACTATCTTTGAATGTTAATTCCTTTGGTTCAATGAACCATTATTGGAATATATGAATATGTGAATACAATTTCTCATTCATTGAAACCTGTAAGCTATAGGCTGAAGCTCAACGGCCCATGTGGGTAATCTGGGTCACAGCAAGACAGCCCACGTGGACGACCCAGACTATCAGCCTGCCGCAACCACTTACCAAAGGCGGGGGGCAAGATGATCTTGAGTCAAGTCTTCAACCACTTTCATTTTGTTTAGTTTCTTGTTCTCTTTCCTTGTCTCAATTTCCCCCTTGTTGTCCTCTCTATTCAACCACTCTCAACTCAGCCTCAACTCAATCCTCAAGATCAACTCTCATCTCAATTCCAACTCAACTCTTGATCTTGACTCAATCTTGACTCAATATATTGCGAGTCAACTCCGAGTGGATCCTCAGCCTACATACTCATAACTGGTGAGATCAGTCCAAGTCATTCCAAGTCGCATGGGACTCAATCCGTTTCATCTTCTTACCTCTCAGCTCTCCTGTTTCCATGCTACTTCCTCCTTCAGCCATAGTCGAGAACCCGCTATATATCATTCTGTGTTGGTCTTAATTCATATATTCTTCACACTCCATTGTTAGGACAACTCCAGATTCTCATGTTATCACTTCTGTTTCCTAGCTGCTGGTCTGTTGTTCAAATCATGCGTCAATAGATTACACGGTTAAAAGCCAAAGGCTCTACCAACTTGACCAGCAAGACAAGGGACTATGGCTTCCGCATCAGGATTCTTTTTGGACTCCTTCCAACAAGCAATTCTCAAAACGGCTATTGAGATCCACCCTCCAAATCCAACTCATCCAATGAAGAATCACCGGCCTCTGACTCTGGTTCAAGCACCAGGGACAACTCATCAGATCCTTCTCCTCAAAGAATTGTCCCAGAAATCAGCACAAGGATGCCGGAGGAAACTGAAATGCCCACCAGAATCCTCCCTAACCGGTCTTCCATCAAACCCCCGCAAAGGTATGGATTCCACCACTATATTGAGCCCAAAACGTTTGATCAGGCAGGTTGGTGCAAGGACAGCCTTAAATGGGGAGGAGAAATCAAGAAGGAAATTAATCAATGTGAAGCTCAGGAAGTCTGGGAAGACTACAAAGGCAATGAACCGCTGAATCCTCTGGACACCACCTGGGTCTTCAAAATCAAGGACAAGGCCCACAACAATATTATCATCCACAAAGCCCAGAACTGTGTCAAAGGCTTCAACCAAGTCTATGGCCTGGACTTTGACAAGACCTTTGCTCCGACTGGCAAGATTGCTTTGCTAAGGGCAATTTTACTGTATTCTCTGAAATACAAGCTCAACATCCGCCAATATGACGTGAAGGCCATGTTTCTACATTCTCCCATAGAAGAAGAAGTAATCATTCAAACACCACAAGGGTGCCAACAATCCTGCAAGTATCTTTGGCTCAAGAAAAGCCTCTATGGACTCAAGAAATCCCCAAAGAACTGGTATGAGACACACACCAATTGGATTAAATCAATAGGCTTCAAGGAATCCAACAGTTACCCATGCCTATACAAATTGGACAACAATTGATCATTTCTTTTCTTTCATGTTGACAACCTCATCTTAGTGGGGGATGGAGACAACTTTGATGAAAATTTCAGCGCTTGTTTCAAAGACTCGCAGGCTCACAAACCCAACACCATTCTTGGTATGAAATTTGAACAAACGCCCACCAGTATTCTTCTGAGCCAACCCAAACACATCATGCATGGACTAGAGGAGTTGGGACTACTCAAATCAAGGCCCTGTTCCACTCCGTTGACTCCTCACTGCAAGCTTAGAAACACCTCAGATGAGGACTTCAAACATTTCAAGAAACTCAACATCAATTTCAAATTGGAAATAGGATTGTTAAATTATATCGCAAATTGAACTCAACCAGACTTGAGCTACTCAGTATCCAGTTTAGCTTGCTTTCAGAACAAACCTGGCCTAACGCATTGGAAGGAACTCAAGTGGACTGGGCAATATCTGAAATCCACCAAGAATTTGAAGCTGACTCTTCAATACAATGGGTCAAAATACCCAATCAAATGCTTCAGAAATGCGTCCTGGGGTGAGGATCCCACCAATCGCAAGTCTCAATCTGGCTACCTCTGTCTTTCTTTTGGCTCCCCCCTGTCCTGGAAAAGCTACAAACAACTCAAAATCACATACTCATTGACAGAGGCCAAACTCAACTCACTACTTGACTGTTATCTGGAAGGCAAGTGGCTTCGCCACCTATTACGTGAAGTCTTTCAAGTCAATCTAACCTTTTCCAAACATCTCATTGACAACAAAGGACTAGAAGATAAGCTTGGAAAGTTTGGTTCCAACGCCAAAACAAGAAATATGGACCTCAAAAACAAAAGGGCTTAGAGAACAACTAAAAACCAATGCCCTCACTATCCACCTTATCAGTACTTGCAGATCCTCTCACCAAAGCGGTCAATCTAAATCAACTGAGAAAATTCACCCACGCGTTCTTCAAAAACAACTTGGACTAATCTCCAGTTAAGGGGAGTGTAAGCTATAGGCTGAAGCATGACGGCCCATGTGAGTAATCAGGGTCACGGCAAGACGGCCCACGTGGATGACCCAGACTATCAGCCTCCTGCAACCACTTACCAAAGGCAAGGGGTGGGGGCAAGATGATCTCGAGTCAAGTCTTCAACCACTTTCACTTTGTTTAGTTTATTGTTCTCTTTCCTTATCTCAATTTCCCTTTTGTTTTCCTCTCTATTCAACCACTCTCAACTCAGCCTCAACTCAATCCTCAAGATCAACTCTCATCTCAATTCCAACTCAACTCTTGATCTTGACTCAATCTCAACTCAATATATCGCAAGTCAACTCTGAGTGGATCCTCAGGCTACATACTCATAACTGGTGAGATCAGTCCAAGTCATTCCAAGTCGCATGGGACTCAATACGTTTCATCTTCTTACCTCTCAGCTCTCCTGTTTTGTTGCTACTTCCTCCTTCAGCCATAGTCAGGCACCCGCTATCTATCATTCTGTTTTGGTGTTACTTCATATATTCTTCACACTCGATTGTTAGGACAACTCCAGATTCTCATGTTATCACTTCTGTTTCCTAGCTGCTGGTCTGTTGTTCAAATCATGCGTCAATAGATTAAAAAACCAAGAGGTGGAATAGAAAATAGGGCTAATCACCCTAAGACACCTTCCAAGCAATGAACTTTCCTCATAATCCATTGAACTCAAGTTTTTTAACCTAGCTCAAACTTTTTTCTCTTCAAATCTGCCTTTGGCACTAAATACCAATGCATTTTTTGCACTGCAGACCAATGAATTTCACCCTACTTCAGAACCTTTGAATCATCAACACAGAATACAATTCCCTTCAATTTAAACAATAGCCAACCTTGCTTGTATATTCACTGATCCCTTGAATATTTCTTTGGAGGACCATTCTAGGGATTCATACTTGCGTATCAAGAACTTTTTTACTTCTTCTAAAATTTACTTTACACCTAAAAATTCTATTTCAGCTGACTGGGGTGAGTTTCTGGTGATGAAGACCATGAAGAATTAGAAATTTTTTGGAGACATTTCCAGCTTATTAGAATGAGTTTATAGACAGTTCTTCCAATTTCAAAGCAGATCCAATTTTTTCTCACCACACTCATGATCATCACATGAAACTGGAAAAGAATGTAGGAAAAGTTTCATCCTTTCCAACAGTTCAAGAACTGGAGCACCAGTCCTTTTTTCAAGAAGAAGGGTGGGATTTTAAACTTATGTTTTGATTATTCCAAGCTTCATTCTTTCACCCAAAATAATTTCTATCCACCTCCTCCAGTCAATTTCTTACCAAATTTCTTTTCAGTTTCTTCTATCTTCCCCAACATTTACCTCAGAGGCACTTTCAATCTACTGCAAATCAAGGAAGTAGATGAACACCTTACAGCATTAAGATCTCAGTTTTGGAGCTTTGAATACTTGTTTATTCACTTGGGCCTGACTAATTCTCCGGCTACTTTTCAAAATCTTATAAATGATCTCCTTGGTGATCTCCTCACAATGCAGGTGGTGGTTTTCCTTGAAAATATCCTTATTTTCTCTAATAAATCTCAGGAACACATCCCTCATGTGTGTGAGGTACTAACCAGACTCAGGAAGAACTGAATCTGTGCAAAGTCTTCCAAATGCAAATTCCATACACCTTCTATTGACTACCTTGGCTATGAAATCTCAGGGGATGGTATCTTCATTGAAAACACCAAAGTTCAACCAATTTTTTCCTGGCCTGTTACTCAAAACAGAAGGTCCCTGCATTCTTTCCTTGGTTTTTCCAACATCTATTGCAGGTTCAACCACAACTAATCCAAAGATTTTTCCCATCTAACTTCTATTACTGGAAACAGATAACCTTTTATCCTCACTAATGAAGCCTTGAAAAAATTAAAAAAAAATCAAGCAATCCTTCACTCAAGCTCCTGTAATTTGCCATTCTGATCACCTCCTGAGAACATATTTTGAAACTAATTCCAGTTATAATTCCTTGGATTTTTTCCTGAACTATTCAAATGCCACTAAAACAAAAAATACCATTGCTTTTGACAGCAGAATAATGACTAGTGCTGAACTCAAATTTGAAATTAATGATCAAGAACTCCTTGCAATTTATTTTTCTCTTCATAAATGGAATGCTTAGTTTTTAAGTGTTACTGAACCTTTTGAAGTTCTAAATGATCACTCTTATTTGAAACACTTCATTTCTTGCATTTTTCTCACCAGGATACCAGCTTGTTAGGCAGGATTCCTCTCTGAATTTAAATTTATTATTGCTTACAGGCTTGGAATATTTTCAATCATCCCAGATTACTGTCATTTTGGGACATCATTTATTGAGTGGGATGAATGCCTTATTCTCAGAAGAATCCTTGAAATATTCAAAAGCTTCTGAAAAAAGCAGAAGTAGAAGCTTCTAAAAGTTTTTTTCTTTCTGCTAACATTATTGATGTTAAAGTGAGTGAATTGGATTCTAGTAAAAAAGCTTGCAATTCAATTCAATTCATCATTAAAATATTGAACAATAATGAAGAAGTAACTGACAATTCCTCAGAATCTTTTAGTGGCTTACACCTGTTTCAGGTTAAAGTGCTAAAACATGACCAAGCTAATAATTTTGAGTTAAATATATTTAAAAAAATTCCATGACTCTTTTCCTTACTGTCATCCTGGTCAACAGAAGACTATTAAACTTATCAACAGAGCATTCTCCTGCAAAGGAATCTCAACAGATGTGTATAACTTTGTTTCATTCTGCTACATTTGCAACAGTAACAACAGAAGGCATGAAATGAAACTAGGTATACTCAAAAATATTCCAATACTTTATGGCCCTTGGATGCAACACTCAATAGATTTCATTTCTCAACTTCCTCCATAAAACAGATTTGAAGAGATAATGAGGATTGAATTGATCACAGAACTGAGAGCTAGGAACAGAAGAAGCAACAGGAGGTGAGAACAGCACAAGAAACAAACTGAAGACTGAGAGTGAAAACAACAAAAAGGAATGTGAGACTGCACGAGTGATGAGTGATTATCTGGGGGATGATTGATTGAGAATTTGCTGAGCATGGATGGCGTTGAGGTGAGGTGTGAGAGGATCAGGAAAAGCTATAATTGGCGTAGATGTGAGTCGTTGAGGCCTAAAATAGTTCAAAGAGTAAGAGACAGATCAAGAATCTCACC
Source organism: Puccinia polysora (assembly GCA_025617555.3). Lineage (NCBI taxonomy): Eukaryota > Fungi > Basidiomycota > Pucciniomycetes > Pucciniales > Pucciniaceae > Puccinia > Puccinia polysora. The sequence goes on along the minus strand of CM062614.1, from coordinate 13,869,937 downwards.
AGGAATATTTTGAGGCAGAGGATAATTGATTGAGGTGGAGACAAGATCGGAGAAAGAATGAAAAAGAAATAGAGATGAAAGAATAATGGAAAATGAGGACTACAACGGACAGTGACAAGAGTGAGTTGAGGTTATTGTGAGGAAGAGTTTGAGAATAACAGTTTTGATCATCAAGGAGAGGTCTGTCTAAGACAATGAGAGTTAGAAGATGAAGTAGAAAGGTCCCCCCCCCGTTCCTGAGAGTCCGGGGGTGAGTACAGAGAATAGAGATCCCCAAGCGGGAAGAAAAACTCCTCTGATGTGAAATATCAACAAGCCCCATGCCTGGAGAGATTAAGAAGGAAGGAGACAAGACAAGGAAAACAGAAAACAAAAAAATAAAAAATGAAGATTATGAAGATGCAAGACAATAAAAAGATAACTGAAGGCGTTTTAAGCTTTCCAGGTCCGCGCTTTTGGTGAGGGCATCAGCAGGCATTTTTTCAGATCTGACAAGCATGGTAGTGATGTTGCCCAATTTCAACTCTTCTCTCATCCCTTTAGTTTTCAGGTCAAGATGGCGAGTTTTTGAGTTTGAACCAAATCTCTCAATTTTATCTATAAGTCCACTATTGTCTGTATGAATCACGACGGGGGAGAGTTCAGCTGAGAAGATTTTGCAAGAGAGTGAACTAATCCAGGTGGCTTCATGAAAGGCGTCAACAAACGCATTGAGTTCCGCATCTGTAGAACTGTAAGTAATATTTTTTTGTTTGCAACTATTCCATGACAAAACACACCCATATATTGCGCAAAGATAGCCTGACTGAGAGCAACGAGTATCTGGATCATCTGCCCAAGAGGCATCCGAATAAGCTGAAGTGAGAGAGTCTTTATCATTTATTTTCAGTCGCAATTTGAGTTGAGGAGTTTCTTTCAAGTACTTCCACGTCTTCTTCAGCTCATTCCAGTGGATTATACCTGGCTTGACATTGAATCAAGACAAGCTAGACACGGCGAAACTCAAGTCTGGCCGCGAATAGCAAGCTATATGATTGAGTAGACCAATAGCAGACCTATAGTTGATGTTGAGAGCACTAAACTTTTTGTGTTTGTTGTCAGTAGCGGGTTTGAGTTGCAGGTTTGGAGTGAGAGGTAAATTGTTTGATTTAGCGTTCTCTAAGTCTAGTTCCTTGAGAACACGCTTGATATGTTTGGGTTGGCTAAGGTGAATTTCGTCGCGCTTCACCTCTATATGCATGCCTAGAATAGAGTCTGGATCTTTCGCGGTGGAACCTGCAAATCAAATTAGAAACTTCCTCTCAAAATCCTCACCATCGCCGAAGAGAACCAGGTTGTCAACATGGAAGAATATCCAAGATTTGCCATTGTTTGACAGGTAGAGGCACGGGTCGCATGCCGACTTGTTGAAACCTACCTCCTTAAACCAAGCAGTCAGTGTTTCGTACCAATTTTTGGGCGCCTGTTTAAGTCCGTAGAGGGACTTTTGTAGCTTGAAGAATTTAGATTTTCTCTTTGAACCTTTTGGAGTATGGATGAAGACTTTCTCATTGATTGGCAAGTGAAGAAAAGCACTTTTAACGTCAAGTTGATGGATCTTTTGTTGCAATTTGAGAGCGTAGAGGAGTAATAGGCGCAGGGTTGAAGGCTTTCCAGTAGGAGAAAAGGTCTCCAAGTAATCAAGGCCCTGAATTTGGTTGAACCCCTGCACGCACAATCTTGCCTTATATTGGACTGGATCTCCGTGACAGTCAAGCTTGATCTTGTAGATCCAAGTGGTCTTGAGCGCATTTTGCGGGTTGGGGCCATTGTATTCTTCCCACACGCTGAGATCCTCAATGGAGTTAAGCTAAACATCCATAGCTTCTATCCAGTCCAGATGTTCATCGCATTGGAAAGCGTCCTTGTAGGTCTTAGGCTTGTAAAAATGAAAAAAACCATATCGTTGCGGTGGTTTGACCTGCGACCAATCTCGTAGCACCTGTGTGATGGGCGTGATAGCAGGCTGGACTTTGCAGCTGGTTTGTTGAGACGTGGACTGGTTGTCTTAACCAATGAATGAAGGAGATCAAGAAGCATCTTCTTCTGAAGCAAGGCTGATCAACTTGTCATTGTCTGCTGAGCTGACTGAGCTGTTGGTTTTGTCCTGGTAATTTGTCCATGGTACCTGTCGGTCAGGACAATCTTCAGGAGATGGTTGAGGGGCTGGTGTGGTATTTGTGGTATTGACACCATCTAATTTGGATTCCACGTCAAAGGTTGGTCCACTCGCCTGAGGAGAAGGCATTTGTCAGAACCTGACATGCTTAGACAAAACGATAGAACCAGACTTAGTTAAGATTCAATATGATTGTAGAATGTGATTGAAGCCTACTAATGTGCCTTCTTTGCCTTTAGAGTCAAACTTCAAACCTCGCTCCCTTTTCTTAAGCAAATAGATACACGGGTTACCAATGGGCTTCAGGAAGGATGTAGGGAGGCCTCAACCATGAATCTTCTCCCAGGGTGTTACAGTTTTGTCTTTTAGAGGAATATGGTTCAACATAAGACAGCACCCCTTCACTACTTTGTGCCAGACGTTGGAAGGAAGACAACTGTCCTTGATGGTCACTCGCGTGGATTTGACAATGGTACAATTGGCTCGCTCTGCTCGGCCATTATGTTCTGGATGGTAAGGTTCTGAAACAATGTGAGAGATGTGGTTGTCAACAAGAAAGGATGAGAGTCTTTTGTTGATGAATTCTGTTCCTCCATCCGTACATATTTTGGAAGGAAACACGCCTCGTTGACGTCGTTCCTTCTCAAGCAGACTGATTATGATATTGGGTGTCTTGTCCTTCAAACACATTAGGAATGCAGAAAGGTAACCACTGGCATTGTCCACTAACAACAGGATGAACCTGTGACCGGATTTAGAGGATGGTCTGATTGGACCCATGAGTTTGAGATGAATTTTATCAAAGACCTTGGATGATCTTGTGGAGGAGAGTTTGAAGGAAGATTTTGTAATCTTGCTTTTGACGCATTCGAAGCACTGGAAATTTTGTTTAGCTTCAGCGGGAATATGCTGAGTGAGTGAGGAGAGTCTTGATAGAGAAGCATGTCCGTATTGCCTGTGAATCTCCAGAAGAGTGTCTTCAGGAGAGGATAAGGTTGATGAGAAGAGATTTTTCGAAGTTGATACAGGATTGAAGGAGGGAGTTGGCAGTGTGTAAAGATTATCTTTGATTGGTCCAGTTAGAACCGTTTTACCTGAATGAGACACAGTAAAATGACTGCCACACGGGTTGATCGTGCATCCCTTGCTATTCAAGGCACCAGCGCTGATTAGATTGATAGTCACATTGGGTACGTAGAAGGCATCACTGAGTTTGAGGGTGAGGTTGTCCCAGTGGAGTGTTGCAGTACCTCTTCCTTTTATCTGCAAGCTGGCTCCTTCTTTCCCTGTCTTGATGGGGTCACCGGAATAGGGTTCCATCTTGCTGAAGAAAGTGCTATCATTAATCATATGTATGGATGCCCCACTGTCAAGCAAAAACCGTTGACTTGAATTGCCGTGTTTGATCCACTGATTGAGAAGAGCCAGATAATGAGCTGAGTGAAACTCGGTCTTTGATTTTGATCCACTTTTCTTTGCCTTCCACTTTTCTTGATTCTCTCTCCACCAGTCGGGAGCCACTTCCAGATGAAGGTTCCAACATTCTCCTGCAGAATGATTCTTTTCTTGACTAGGATGATGAGATCCTTCAACGCATTGTTTAGAGTTGGATCACTTGGTAGGCGTGGAGTGAACAGCGGTTTTTCCTCCAAAGAGCGCAACATTGCCTTTCTGCCTGGAGCCCAAGATTGAGGATTGTGCCATTGATTTGTTATTGAGTTGAGTCAAATGATTCAGGACAAAATTGACTGAAAGCACTTTGTCAGAATGCATGATTTTCCTTTTGAAATCATTCATGGAGGTTGGGAATTTAAAAAAAATGAGATACGCCAGTATGTTGTCTGGGAGTTTAATACCAACCTTGCTCATTTTCTTGAGACAGACCTTCACCTTTGTGATGAAATCAACAATATCATCTGAATTGAACAAGAGATAGAGGAAACAATTGAATAATTGAGCTCGATTAGATGCTTGAGATGATGCATACTTGTGAATTATTGCTTTCCACAAAAGTTTAGCAGAGTTCCTATTCTCGACCATGACAATGTTCTCATGTGCCATAGAATATAGTTTAGAGAAGATGAGAAGCTTGAGTTCATCATTAACGGAGGTTTCCAGCACGAACATATCATTGTTCATGGCCGTTGTACATCCTCTGACATCAAGTACCGCATCCATTTTGTCCCTCCAGATTCCGTAATTATCTTCTCCAAGAAGAGGTATTGTTTCAAGTGCAGTCTTGAGCATTGTTTGTTTGAAGGAATCCATGGTGCCCAATTAGGATCCTCTCTTGGTTGATTGTTTGGCAATCAGAGGATTTGATGAGGTCCTTTCCGCTTTTAACCGTTGTGGTGCCCCATCCTGGACACCCTGGCTGCCTTAAGACCTCAATCCATAAACTGTTGCGCAAATGTACCGCCCGGCCGAACAACTTATCCTCAGGCTCATCCAAACCATTATTTACCCGCGCGGGCGCGCCGCGCCGCGCGCGCTGCGCTTCCATTATCCGCGTCGCGCGCCGCGTCGCGCGTCCTTTATCCGTGTTGCTTGTCATCTCCGCCGTTGTTATAGCATGTCCTCATCTTTGTTGTTGCGTGTCTTCGTCTTTGTCGTTGCGCCTCCCAATCTCCTCATTGCTACCGTCGCGCGGCGCTCATCCATGATCTACTGAATCCATCCCAACCGCGCCCGCAAGCATTTGGCAGATCCTTGACCAACGCGAGTGACCACATGGTTGCCTTCCCTTTCCGCTCTATTTGTAGAATCCGTTGTATATAGTCTAACAGGGCCCCCTGCCCATATAAGGAGGGGCTCTCCCCTGCCTTTTGGCCTATCATCCCAGCATCCCAGCATCCCATCATCGGAGCATCAGAGAATCCCATCATTCTATCATCATAAACAATTTATCCGTGGGCATCCTTCCCCACTTATCTGAGCAAATTATCCGGGTATATCTATGATTGCCCCTTGATCCTTTGAGCCTCCATACTCAAACTCAGTCCTTTGTGACCTTGATCCTTATCACCAACCAATAGCCTTGCTGGTTGAAGAAGAATTCCTGTCTGCCTGAATTCTTGAGTGTGTTATACCACTCTGATCCCTTTTTCCGACCATACTGGTCTTGATCTCTCCTTGATCATCTTTCTGGAGCCAATCACGTTTGATTGAAGAGTTTTTATTAAGCTTAAAACCTGGAGTGTTATACCTCCCTTCTACTTTGAGGTTGAATTTCGCCACGCTATTCTTGAGTTCCTTGAGAAGTGTTGGGATATTCTTGCTCAAATTTGTTATTGATTTGCTTCTAGAGCTTCATAAACAAATTGCTTTTGTTTTGTTCAGCCTCCCACAGTTATCTGGTACCCTTCAAGCGCTTGATTGCGGAGATTTGGGAAGGTTCATTGAGAACCTGGAGGTTGGTTGGGATTGAGTTGATCTTTCCTAATCAGCTGCTGACAACCAGAGTTATTAGCTTGTGGGCGTTTTTACTTACAACTGCCTTGTTCTATTGAACTCTGAACAAACCTTGACTTTTTTTGTTCAAGTCTTTCCCTGCACCATCTTGTCTCAGATAGTGTTGTTTCCATTGCTACCGACAACTCTTATCCTCTTCTCTTAGTTTGATTTCTCATCCATAAGGCTCTGGACCTTGATTCCGGTTACATTAAAATATTATTGTAACTCCTAGGAGGGCAGCCTAAACAGCACCTTTCCCCTCCACAGAACTGCCACGGCTTAGGACCGTTTGGAGTCCTACACCGTGAAGAGATAATGAGGATTGAATTGATCACAGAACTGAGAGCTAGGAACAGAAGAAGCAACAGGAGGTGAGAACAGCACAAGAAACAAACTGAAGACTGAGAGTGAAAACAACAAACAGGAATGTGAGACTGCACAAGTGATGAGTGATTATCTGGGGGATGATTGAATAAGAATTCACTGAGCATGGATAGCGTTGAGGTGAGGTGTGAGAGGATCAGGACAAGCTATAATTGGCATAGATGTGAGTCGTTGAGGCCTAAAATAGTTCAAAGAGTAAGAGACAGATCAAGAATCTCACCAGGAATATTTTGAGACAGAGGATAATTGATTGAGGTGGATACAAGATTGGAGAAAGAATGAAAAAGAAATAGAGATGAAAGAATAATGGAAAATGAGGACTACAACGGACAGTGACAAGAGTGAGTTGAGGTTATTGTGAGGAAGAGTTTGAGAATAACAGTTTTGATCATCAAGGAGAGGTCCGTCTAAGACAATGAGAGTGAGAAGATGAAGTAGAAAGGTCCCCCCCCGTTCCTGAGAGTCCGGGGGTGAGTACAGAGAATAGAGATCCCCGAGCGGGAAGAAAAACTCCTCTGACGTGAAATCTCAACAAGATTTGATTCCCTTCTTCTTTTTTTGGACCATTTTTCTAAGGGTGCTCTCTTCATCAAATAAACTGGTACACTGACTGCAGTAGAATTTTTTAAACTGTTTCTCAACCATGTCTTTGGCAAGAATGGGTTGCCTGCTTAAATAATAAGTGACAAAGCCTCCTTTTCCATCTCTTATTTCTGGAAAAGACTTGGTGAAAAGTTACATATCCAAAGAAATATCTCCACAGATTACTACCCTGAAACATATGTTCAAAAAAAAATTTCATAAATTACTAGAAAAACATCTTTGAATTTAAATCAGCTATCATTGGGACAACTGGGATACTTGGCTCCCCTTGGAAGAGTTCTCCTACAATAACAGTGTTCAATCTTCCACCCACCAATCTCCCTTCTTTACTCTCTAAATTGGAAGGCATCCCAGTTTTTATTTCCTGCATTGTTTGGAAGACCAGCCTGCTAGTCAATAATTGTAATAGATTCAGAAGAACTTGATCCAACTAAATAAAAACTTTCAAGAGTCTCTGGATAATTTTGAGAACTATGCTTAACTCAGAAGAAAATATATTCAAAGAAGTTATTGTTCCTGTACATAAATTTTGGTTATCTTCAAAGAATATCAATTCTAATGGACCTTCCAGAAGCTCTCTGAGTGTTGGTTGGGTCCTTTTCACATTATTGAAAAAATAGGATCTTGTCCTTTAAAAACTCTAAATCCTTGATGAAGGTTTTCCAACCACCTTGTCTTCCATGTTTCACTTCTCAAATCCTACTCCAATAATCCAAATTCTCCTAGCCATTAATCACCTCCAGAGCCAGTGGCATTTGATGTGCAAGGATATTGGGAAATGTCTCAAATTCTGGAATTCAAAATTTGATGTGGAAAACTCCTCTGACTTTTCAAATGGAATTTTTTTTAGAAGATTTTCAAAGAATCTCATGGGAGCCAGTGTCTAATCTCACCAACCTTTCAGCCCTTCTTCACAACTTTTGTTCCCTTTATCCTTCCTAACCCAAACCAACTTAATCAACCAACATATGGGCCACTCTCAATCTCAGCCTTATCGATTCTTATCTATATTTCATTTGATCAATAAAATAAATCAATCAAATTCAATTCTCTTATCTCTATCTCTGTTCAGAATACAATAATACAATATAAATAATCTCTATCTATTACTATCTACATTTCTTCCTTAATCTTAGTCACAATTTTAGAAATCTTACTAAACCAATCAATAGCTAGCTTTATCTTCCTATTTTCATATTCCTTCCAATTCTAAGCAGAAGCTCCCATCTCATAGTTAGTCCAGATAAAGACAGAAAAGCTCAGATCTCTGCCACCACTTCCTTCTTCACATATTCTCTTCTTCCTTTCTACTCCACTTCTTCAAAGTTATCCAAGCCCCATCCAAAAAACATGCTGGTCCCCGAATCTTCAGAGAACTTTCCAAGATGTTCTTCAATTTTCTTCAAGTCTTCAACTGGATCATCTTCACCAGAATCAATAGTACCAGCTTCATTTCTTTCTGAGAAGGCAAAGAAACAAAAATCTTTCTTTTTCCTCCTGATAATCCTATACTCACCTCCCGTAGAGATTCACAGGTAATCTTCTGAACAGACTCAATTATCCTTGAGCCCTTTCTTCTCAATTCATTTCTTTTACTTCTGCCCGCCAACTCAAGATGCTGCACAAGTGCACATCAAACACTGTGAATGTAGATACTCCAAATTGGGGTGACCTTCCATTGCTCCACCTTTCAAGCCTGGTCCAAGATCCACTGCCGCCTTCTTCATCACCTGAACAACCAGTTGATCTGTCAGTTTTGGTTTGAGGATCAGGCAAGTCTTCTCTATATTTTTCTCAACTAGTGTCTTCATGTTTTCTGTTCTCTAACTTTCAGTTGACTTCAGGATCATTTTAAGAGTTTTCAAGGAGTGTTTTGCTATACGTTGTTCTGCTAAAGTCTATTTTCTTGTTCTTTTCAGATAACATCATCCTTCTCATCTTTTTTCATGTTAATCTCTCATTCTGAAATCTATATTTTTCTCAACTAGTGTCTTCATGTTTTCTGTTCTCTAACTTTCAGTTGACTTCAGGATCATTTTAAGAGTTTTCAAGGAGTGTTTTGCTATACGTTGTTCTGCTAAAGTCTATTTTCTTGTTCTTTTCAGATAACATCATCCTTCTCATCTTTTTTCATGTTAATCTCTCATTCTGAAATTTAAGTTCTTTTCATCCTCTCATATTTAACAGATTTACAGTCCCAAGAACAAATTGAAATTGACCAAAAACAATTTCCAAAAAGGAAAAAGCCAAAAGAGACTCTAAGAAAAATATTCTGTTGCTCTCTGAAAAGAACTTTGCTGCATGGTTTCTAACAATTCAAAGATACCTCCTTGGAAAAGGACTTCTAGACATTGTACTTAAAGAAGTCAGCAACATTCAAAAATCAACCCTTCAAAAGAAACAATACAAAGCGGCCAACACACCTATCCAACATGTGGGCAACCCTGCTTTTGATGCTATTGTAACCGCTAAGAATGAAAATAAACCTAACCCAATCTGGAAAGCCATCCATGATTGTTACGCCTCCCAATCCTCAAACAACTGGGGCCGTTCATCCATTACCAGTATCAAGGAAACCTGACCCAATAAATTTGTGAATATAGGAAGTTAATGAAAAAATATTTGGTTGTGAAACTTGAAGTTCCTCAAGATATACTCAGCTATACAATTCTTGCCAAATCACCACCCAACCTCCATCACATTGTAGACAAAAGCCTTCTCAACGATGAACTCCTGAAAATTCCCGCAAAAGTACTCAACAAACTCCAAGAAGTTGTTCATCTCTAATAAGCTAGATCTGGACAAGCAGATTCATCAGCACTGGACAAGACAAACTCGACAGAATTATTTAATACCAAGCAGAAATCCAAGAAAACTGGAACCAAGCACCCTTTTACCAAGGGCCACCACAACCCCTTGGCGGATCATCCAAGCACAAGTGCTGGGCTCTTCATCCTCTTCTCAGGCTCTGTTGGGACCAACCTCAATCCAATCACCACAAAGGGATCACAGGAGATGCATCCAAGGCAACTGAAAGAAAGACTCCTGAGGCACACCTCAATGTTCAACTCTATCTTACCACCTCATTGCATCCTGATCAAACTTTTCTCCCTGTACTCAACAGCAGTGGGAACCACCATATGGTAACTTCCCATAAATTCTGTTCTAACGGCTGACCTACCAATCTTTGTATAGGAAGGGGCAACTCCAAAAGTCCACTCTTGGCCAGCGCTGTTGGAGATGCAACACTTGTGAATCATCTGGGACATTCCCTAAAAATGACAAATTTTCTACTGATTCCTCAACTCAATTGCTCTCTTATCTCTCTCAACTGTCTGTTTTCCAAGAAAGCCTCCCTGACTTGTTTCAGACACTCTGGCATTGAAGTAAAATTAGATGGTTTTGAACTAATTGCTTCCACTCAAAACCATTTAGCTGACCTCTGTGGCACGCATTTCAAATCCACCACTCAACCAGAGTTCCATCTCACAGAGCCTGTCACCGCCAAACTTTGGCACTCCCAACTTGAACATCGAAGTGAATAAAAAATCAAAGCACTCTTTCCGAATTCTGCCTCAACTGACAAGGCTCCCAATGAGTTTGATGTATGCAAAACCGCAAAATGAATGGCGACTCAATTCAATAATCTTTCCAAGAGGTTATCTCAACCACTTGAATGCATTCATCTTGATATTTTGGGACCTATTGCCCCCGTTACACCAAGCAGATACAGTTACTTTTTCACCATAGTTGATCAGCACACCAACTATGACACAGTCTCACTTCTCAGAATTAAAATTAGCCCAAACAAGGCCATTGTGGATTACATTTCCAAAGCAGAGCAAATCACTGGATGCAAGGTCAAGGCCCTGACTGTTGAGAGGAAATCTCAGATCACACGCCCTCAACCCCCTCCACCCTCACCTCTGCAGGAATCTCCACCATTTTGCCTGCCTGTCACAATCTATTAAAATCTACAGTGTTCACACTTTCCAGATTTGGGGGTGATTCTGGTGGTACAGATCTTTTCAGTCTCTAAAAGTCTCAAGAAATGGGGGGAGTATTTCTTGATGGTATATTAGCTCTTAGTTTTCTCCATGGTGAAGAATTTAGTGGGTGATCTTTTTTTTAGGGTGAAAAGGATGGGCAGCTGACAGAAGGTGATGGTGATGGATAAGGTGAAGGGAACACCAACTCAGAAATTTTGATAGAAGATACTTACTTCTCACCACTTCTTATGTGTATCAAGAGCTAACCCTTCCCATTCTGGGGGTGAACTGTTATAACCACAACCTGACTCTCTATACCAAGTCCTCTCAGTCCCCCTCAAACTTCAGTAAATTCAACCTATAACCCTTGGTCTACCAGCATCACCCCTTAAATTATCTTCCTAAAAACCATGCAGGACCAAGGCTATCTTTCAGGCTCTTCCTCTTTCTCTATGGCTTGTTGCATCCTCCATTTCTCCTCCTGGTATGTGGATTAAATACATATTAAATACTGTATACCCATAGTACGTACTCCTGGCTGGACAGGAAATACTTTCACTTCAGTAAATGCCACACCTTCCTTGACAGGCCAATCACCCAGTATTTCTAGCCACTGCCTCCAGCTCATTAGTTAAACATTTAATGCAATGGGGAACTCAGCCCTAGCACCAGTCACTCCCTCCTCAAGGTCTCTTCCAGTTCTCACATATACTGGCCTCTCCTGAATTCCTGGAGTAATCTCCCCCAAGGATTTAGTATACTACTTCTTATAGTTTTTTCCCTCCCAATAGGGGTCATCTCAGCACAAGAAAGCCAACCATCATACCCATACTCATCTCACCTTCCCCTCTGGTTTTCATCTTATAGGATTTGGTCAATCAGTCTCTTTCACAGCATTAATCTTGGATTCATCTCATTTCTTCATCAAAATTTTCCTCAGTTCATCCCTCATCCCTTGCAATAAAATCTTCACTATCCTGAATTCTGTGAGAAGTAGTTCTTGTGCCTCCCGCCGCTTTCATGTAGAGTAAATCCTGTGGTATTTGATATAAATAATTTATATAATAGCTTTCTGGAAGTCCTTGAAGGGTAATTGAGTTTTAATTCTACTCCTTTAGAGTATTATTAAAACTAAGGGTGGTTTTTAATTTCCTTCTCTTCTAGTCTTATGGTAAGTTTTTAAAATAATATATTTGAATCAATGGCTGGTTTCTTTGAGACTTAAAATAGGTCTCAGATCCAACCTAGATGAATGATAAACTGTTTTTGGTAGCAGTTGTTGAAGAATGGGCCAGATGTATTGGATTATTTGTTAGTGGTTGATCAGGTATATGTGATTTTAACCAACATTCCAATTTTTTAAATATTCCAACGGTTCATCAAAGGGATGGTTCAGGAGAGGATCCAAGGATTTGTTTACCCACATGGGGGTTGGTAGAGGGAATGTTGGTATTTGCTTCTTTTTGTGCTCTATTTCTTTGTAAGGTTTATTTATTGATTATGAGTGTTTGTTCTTTAATTTTGTACTGAATATTTCAGGTCATAGAAGAACCCTTATTCAAGCACCTGATTGGAGGGTTCAATTTTAAAAGATTGGTTATAATCTGGTTTCTGATTTCCTATTCCTTTATGATTAGTTCACTGATAATATTTATCTGCGTAGGAACCATAAATTTTCTGATAATGGATGGGTGGCCTGGATGGCATGAGGATTCAATGAGGATACAACTTGGATAGGTCAGAGAGGCCCTACTTAAATACAAAAATCCTGCCTGAGGGGATTCTCAAGGCTTTCCCTGAGGTTTCTCCCTGTTCTTGTGAGTAAAAGTGAGATCCAGTAGCAGGAGGCACTTCTTCTTGTTGGAAAAATGTTTTACAGTTAGATGAAGCATTTCTTCTGCTGGGCAAGAAGTTTTATAAGGGTTTCATGCATGCACATCCTTGCATAAACTGCTGTGTAGTGCTGATAAGATGATGTTTTACTGGATACTGGTTTGGTACTGATTTTGGAGACTGAGGAGAAGCCAAGAAGTAGAGATAGAGGTAGAAGTATTAGTTTCAGATAGAATTAAATGGAAAAAAGAAACAAGAAATCAGAAATAAGGAATAAAATGGAAAACATGAATCCTACCTGAGGAGAAGCAGAGAGGTAGAGATAGAGTTAGAAGGTTGAGGAATCCTTCTACCTGACTTCCGCTCTGTCCTCAGGTAGGTACAATGGTCATGAGTTTCAAACCGTTTGAGACATGTGTGAGTAAGAGACAGAGATGTAATTGAGTATTTAATACCAGAGCTGAAGGGGTGCATGTTTGAGGCTGAGAGAGTAGTAATTGAGTATTGAGCACCAGAGCTGAAGGCGCGCGTGTGTGAGGCTGTGAGAGTACAGTCTTGAACAAGGGAGACAGAAAAAGGGGATAAGAGAGAAATCCAGATGAAATATGGAGAAGAAAGGAAAATTTAAGGAGACAAATAAGAAGAACAGTGAGAAAGAAACATGGAGATGGAGAGGTGGAGAGGTACTCCAACACCCCCCCTTGCTAACCACCAGCAATGAGACCAAACAGATGCTGATGAGAGTTCAGAAGTATGTGGGGCAGAGGCTTGGTTAGCATATCCGCAAGCATGTTCTTTTTGCCAGTGTGGTTGACAGTGAAAAAATCCCAAGCAACACATTCACAAATGAAGTGATGGCAGGAGTTGATATGCTTTGTTTGAGAATGATGTTCAGTATTATTTATTGAAGCATGAGTTGAATTTCGGACCGGCAGGCTAAGATGAAATGAAAACAAGGAACATGAGATTCAGGAGGAAAATGACATTCATTCACAGCATAACTAGTGTGAGAAGAGAGTACCAACACAGAGATATATATATATAGTTCCGGCACTCAACTATGTGTCACACTTTGAGCTTAAGGGTTATTGTCTTCCTATTTTGAAATACTGTTTTCTTCAAGTACCATCTACTTCAGTCCATAAGCGTGACAAACTAGAAGTACAACATCAATGGTGCCTTCTGCTTTTCAACTCTGGCTTGCATAACAACCTTCCATTCTGGGCAACTGACTCAGCATCAACTTGCAAACCTTGCAGTCAACTCTACCTTGGGCAACCATCCATTTGGGTTCCACCCTTTTCACCCTGGGTATCAATAACCCTTGGGTTCCTATTTGCGGTCACATGCTATTTCTAGTTTGCACTCACACTATTCAAACCATCTCAACTGTATAGTTTTCAAATGGACTAGTCCCTTACCCTGCATAAACTACACCTTCATATTTGCATTGCTTCTGACATCATTCCCTCATGTCTCAACCATTACATTCCAATACATTTGTCCCCTATTGTATTGCACTTACACTAAGACCTCAAAAACAATTCATACTTCCATTTCATTTTGTACTCTGTCCATGTCATTCATTTCCTCACCACTTGGAACTGTAGTTGATGATCCACCAGGTTGTATCTAGTCATCTTGGATTACCTTATAAAGGCTATTCCATTTGCTTGAGGATTTTCTCCTCAGTTAGTTAATTTAATACGTTCTTGCATTTGCTAAATCCAGTCATCACATTGGGCTTGGTTTTGGTTTCCTTCCATTGGAATATTCATCCCTCTTGCTGTGTGTTAAGTTACTCCACCATAATTTTGCACTTTGAAGTTAGCCCTTGCTACCTATCACTTTCCCTTGCACTCAGTTTTCCTTTTGCACTCACAATGATGTAAGATTGCCCTATAGTATGTGGGGTGGTTTTGTGACAGTAAATTAACTAACTCAATTCATCTATTGTAGCTTGCCCACCTATAATAGATTTCCTTTTACAATGTCATGTACTCGCTCAACTGGGAACGCTTCCCTCACCCCTTAAAATGATGATGTCCATTGGGTAGGGAAATCCAGTGTTTCTTGGGCCAGAAAACCTTAAGATCCTGTCCCTTCTCCTAAATCTCCTTTTGTCAAACCTCTTGATGATCCCCTTGCGGGATCCTCTTGAAGAAATCAAATACTCTTCCAATGAAACCTCAACTTGTGGTAGATCACAGGCTTGCACTAATTCTCACAAACCCAGTGCCTCAACCTTACTCATGACTCTGATCCAGGCACTCAATCAAACTGCCTTGAGATCTGGTCTGAGTGGTCCTAGTTTTTGCACCCCGGGCATGAAGCAGCCTGATCACTTTACTGGGTAAAACCATCATAAGCTTAGATCCTACCTACAGTCCTGCAAAATTATATTCTCAAAAAATCCTCATAATTTCCCTACTGATAGACTTAGAGTTATGTATGCATCTTCCTTCCTTGGTGGAAGAGCTTGGCAGTGGTTCAAACCTTACCTCAAACTATTAGATAATACTAGCCCCACTTGTAGTCCAACAATTGGTACAAGTTTGAGCAACAGCTTTTCAACCTGTTTGGCAACCCTAATGAATTTTGAAATGCAAATACAAACTCAATAATCTATTCATGAAGGAAAATAGTAGAGCTTCCATTTATATTTCCAATTTTTGAACTTTGCAGTCTTGCATCCAATGGAACAAGGCAGCCCTTTTATTTAATTTTTTAAAAGGTTTAAAGGCACGCCTAATTGAACAACTTGCAGTTGGGGGAAATAAGACAACCTCCCTTCAGCCGTTAATCAACCGGGTGATTGAGCTTGAAAATGGTTATCATGACAAGAACCGCTCTTGACAAAACAACCATGGACCGTCAAATTTGACTCCAAAGATGGACAAATCATCAAAACAATCTTCAATGGATGGTAAAACCAAGCAGATCAATCAGATCCTTGAACATTATCTTCAAATTTACGTCTCCTACCAACAGGAAAACTGGTCAAAATGGCTCCCATTAGCCAAATTTGCCTACAACAACTCCACTCATTCCTCCACCAAACAGTTACCCTTCCAGATTCTTTATGGTAGAAACCAACTTTCTCTTTGCTTAATGTAGCACCTTCTCAACCTGCTACAAATTACCTTAACCAAACACAATCCCTTCAATTGAAACTTCAAAAAAACCTTGAAGCAGCAAACCAGAGCTACAAGGAACAAGCAGATCAACTTTGCACTTTTGCCCCAACCTTTGCAGTAGGAGCTTGGGTATGGCTCAATGCTTGAAATATTTGCAGTACTTGCCAAACTTGTAAACTCTCTGAAAGAAAGCTTGGCCCCTTCAAATTCAAATCAATAGTCTCCCCTATCGCCTTGAAACTTACCTTACCTTCATAATGGAAAGGTATCCACGCGGTCTTTCACATTTCTCTCCTAGAGCCAGCTCAAGTCCTATACCCAGGCAAGACTTGTCCCCCTCCTGAACCGGTCCAAGTCCACAATCACCTAGAGTGGGAAGTAAGCCGTATCCTGGATTCCAGGTTATGCAAAGGAAAGCTTCAATACCTCGTTTAATGGACTGGCTTCCAGTCCAACAAAGATTCCAACTCATGGGAGCCAGCCCATCACCTTTGCAACTCTCCTGATTTCATTCAACACTTCCATGCGAGTTACCCTTGCAAACCTTGCCAATCATAGCTCCCATTCCATTCCATTACTTCCATTCCATTTCATTACTTCCATCCCATTCCACACTTCCATCCCATTCCACACTTCTATCCCATTCCACACTTCCATCCCATTCCACACTTCCATCTCATTCCACACTTCCATCCCATTCCACACTTCCATCCCATTCCTTCCCATTAATCTTGGAAAATTTCCTCATTTCATTTCCTTTGCCTTTCTCATATCAATATCCTTTTTTCTTTTCACAAATATTATCCTTTTAAATTTTATTTTGAAATCAAAAATCCTATTTGTTTAACTAAACAAATATATATGTATATATATATATATATATATATCATAGTAAAATAATAAAAATAAAATATACATTTCTATAGATTATCCTTTATTTCTCTTTCTGCTTCCTCCCAATTCTCATTCAATTCCTCTACCATTGACCTAAATTCTTCCAAGTCTTTGTCATCCACCAAAGAAGAAAATCTTTTCAAGATCATCACTTGCCTCACCAGATGTCTTTCAAAGATTTCCTTGCACTTTGCAATCCAAACCCTCTTTGGCTGGGTATTCCATCCACCTTCCTCCATGAGTTCCTTGTGATCTCTCTTCCTTTGGCCCATTGAAGAACCTTCTCCAACGTTGCCGGTAAATTTCCTTGCATTGGTTTTGATCAGCCTTTTGACTTGCACTCGGCTCCCCTCATTTTGGCCTTCCATCTCATTTCTTTCTGTTCCACCCCATTCCTCCACTTCCCGTTCCATTCCACTCCTTCCTTCTATTCTGTTTCCTTCTTCCTCATTTTCCTCCCTTTGCTCCGGTTCCACCTCCCCTTCAGCCATTCCTTCTTCCCTTGCCTCTTTTATTGTCTGCGTTTCTTTGGCTTGCACTTCACTTTGCACCTTGCTTTGCACTTTCAACCCAATCAATCCAGTATATGGTGGTGGCAGCAGAGGCATATTGGATGTGTATTGGGGGAATCTTGGCAGTACTAAATCAATGAGGATTATATTAGTTCCATTTCTCTTTTATTTATTTTTCTACTTATTGTTAGTCTCTAAGCCTTGACTTACCAGGGTTCCAAATACCCAAGAACTCAATTTCCGGCACTGGCGGTATCTGATAATTAACTTGCGGCGCAGACCTTCAACTTTGAACCTCCCTTCCAGAAGCTGCTGGGAAATCTACAACCAGCTTGCTACTTATAGGGAATGTACAAGCAACCTTGAGCAAGTGAAAATGTTTGAACTTGTCTCAAATACCTTGTGTGGCTGTACTAGGGACACATTTCTTGTTTTGTTGAATGCCGTTTTTGCAACAGAGGAATGATGATGACAAAATAATTAATGATGAATCTAATAAGAGCAAAGAGGTAAGGATTAATGGGTATACAGTAATTGTAATGACTTTGGAATCAATGGGAAAACTGTCTGAACGCTTCCAGGAGCTCGCATCTTTATACCCGACAACTGTCACGCTTTGAGCTTAAGGCTTATTGTCTTCCTACTTTGACATGCTCTTTTCTTCAAGTACCATCTACCTCAGTCCTTAAGCATGACAAACTAGAA
This sequence comes from Puccinia polysora, assembly GCA_025617555.3. Classification (NCBI taxonomy): domain Eukaryota; kingdom Fungi; phylum Basidiomycota; class Pucciniomycetes; order Pucciniales; family Pucciniaceae; genus Puccinia; species Puccinia polysora. Next base: position 13,852,269 of record CM062614.1, on the reverse strand, counting down.
GCACAACATCAATGGTGCCTTCTGCTTATCAACTCTGGATTTCCCGACAACCTTCCATTCTTGGAAACTGACTCAGCATCCACTTGCAAACCTTGCAGTCAACTCTACCTTGGTTGACAATCCATTTGGGTTTCTCCCTTTTCACCCTGGGTATCAATAACCCTTGGGTTCCTATTTGCCATCACATGCTATTGCTAGTTTGCACTCATGCTATTCAAACAATCTCAACTGTGTAGTTTGTAAATGGACTAGTCCCTTACCCTGCATAAACTACACCTTCATATTTGCATTGCTTCTAACGTCATTCCCTCATGTCTCAACCGTTATATTCCAATACATTTGTCCCCCATTGTCTTGCACTTATTCTAAGACCTCAGAAAAAATTCAAACTGTCATTTCATTTTGTACTCTGTCCATGTCATTCATTTCCTCACCGCTTGGAACTGTATTTGACAATCCATCAGGTTGTATGTATTCATCTTGGATTACCTTATGAAGGCTATTCTGTTTGCCTGAGGATTGTCTCCTCAGTTATTTAATTTCATATGTTTTTTATTTCATTTGCTAAATCAAGTCATCACATTGGGCTTGGGTTTGGTTTCCTTCAATTGGAACATTCATCCCTCTTGCTGTGTGTTAAGTTACTCTACCATAAGTTTGCACTTTGCAGTTAGCCCTTGCTAACTCACACTTGCCCCCGCACTCAGCTTTCCTGTTGCGCTCACAATCATCTAAGATTGCCCTATAGTATGTGGGGTGGTTGAATGACACTATGGCAATGAACAGGCGTAGTGACAGGACACAGAAATATGAACTGAGAGAAGGAAGAAGACCAGGTTGAGTGAGGTGTGTATTGGGTTGTTGAAGTGATCTGGACTGATCTCACCAGTTATAGACAAGCAGAATTAGAGTTCAATCTTTCACCTTGAGTTCTATGGGGGCCTTGAGTTAGAGTTTTATTGGCGGTTGGATATGAAGGATGGTTGACTTGGATTGTATTGAAGAACTGATTGACAAAGGAAGGAAGAAAAGAAATGAATAGCAATGAGAGGGAAGCATGAAAGTACAAAAATGAAAAGAAATAAATGAGAATCAGAACCCAGAAAAGAGTCACGACCCCTGGGTCCAGGAAGACAACCAAAAGAGGTCTGGAATTGCCTGTCCTCCAATTGGAGTCTTCAAAGTGCAAGTGAAAGGAGATGCGCTCCCGGGGTTACACAAATGAGCCTTCACCTTATTGTGTAACACTCCCCTCAACTGGAGATCAGTCCAGGTTGTCATTAAACACCATGGATGTGATATTCTTCAGTTGATTTGAAATGACTGCTTTGGTGAGGGGATTGGCAAGCATTTCAGACATGCTGATTAGATGAATTGTGAACACTCCAGCGTTGAGTTTGTCTTGGAGCCCTTTTGTTTTGAATCCATGTGTCTTTTTTTAGCATTGGATCCAAATTTTTTTAGTTTATCATTGAGAACTTTGTTGTTGATCAAGTTTTTGGAGGAGGAGATATTGGTTTGGAAGACTTTGCCTAACAAGTGTCAAAGCCACTTGCCTTTGAGGTAGGAATCAAGTAACCGATTGTGTTCATCCTCTGTTGAAAATTATGTTATTTTGTGTTGCTTTTAGATGTTCCACAAGAGTGGTGAACCAAAATACAGACAGAGATACCCAGATTGAGACTTGCGGCTGGTGGGATCTTTGCCCCATGATGCATCACTAAAACATTCAAGTGGGTCTTTTGATTTGTCATAGGTGAGTGTGAATTTGAGATTTTTGGTGGAGTTGAGGTAGTGCCATGTACGCTTGAGTTCCTTCCAGTGTGTCAGCCTGGGATTGTTCTGAAAGCAATCCAAGCTTGACACGGAGTAGCTTACATTGGGTCATGTTTTACTGGAAATGTAGTTCAAAAGTCTTATGGCGGACTTGTAGTTGATTTTGAGTCTCTTGAACTGCTCAAAGTCTTCATCAGAGGCCTCTTTCAGCTGAAACTGAGGATTCAGTGGGGTCAATCATGGTCTTGATTCTAGAATTCCCAGTTCTTCTAGAAAATGTGCAATATGTTTGGGTTGGCTGAGCAGAATACTGTTAGGGGTTTGCTTGAACTTCATGCCAAGAACAGTGTTGGGTTTGTGTGCCTGTGAGTCTTTAAATCAAGCATTGAATTTCTCATTGAATTTGTCGCCGTCTCACACTAGAATGAGGTTGTTGATGTGAAACAAAGAAACAATTGATTGTCTTTTGATTTGTACAAGCATGGGTTGCTGTTGGATTCTTTGAATCAAATTGATTTGATACAGTCAGTGAGAGTTCCATACCATTTCTTAGGTGATTTTTTGAGTCCATACAAGCTCTTCTTGAGTCTAAGATACTTGCAGGACCGCTGGCAGCCTTGAGGAGTTCTAATGATCACTTCTTCTTGTATAGTAGCGTGTAGGAATGCAGCCTTTACATTTTATTGATGGATGTTGAGTTTTTGTTTCAAGGCCTACAGTAAAATTGCTCTTAAAGAGGCAACCTTGCCAGCTGGAGCAAACTTCTGATCAAATTCTAGGCCGTACACTTGATTGAAGCCTTTAAAACAGATGAAAGTCTTGTGAATGAAAAGATTTTTGTGGGCATTTTCTTTGATTTTGAAGACCCAGGTGGTGTCCAGTGGATTCAGCAATTTTTCCCCTTTGTAATCTTCCCAGACTTCCTGCGCTTCACACTGATCAATCTCCCTCTTGATTGCTCCTCCCCACTTGACACCTTCTTCAAATTGAGATGCTTGATCAATCATCTTGGGTTTGGAATAGTGATGAAATCCATACCTTTGCGGAGGTCTGATGGAAGACCAGTTGCAAAGAATCCTGAAAGGTTCTTCAGCCTCCCTAGGCATTCTTGAACTTACCTCTGTAGCAATTGGTTGAGGAGAAGGGATTGGTTTGTCTTCTCCTGAGCTTGATTCAGACTTAGAGGCAGCTGACTCTTCATCAGAAGAGTCCACTTTGGCGGGATGATCTTTATAGTTCATACAAGCTGCTGGGATTCCTTCTGAGGTTGGTTTGGATTACCCATTGCCAGATTTGGCCAGACTGAAGTCAATGTCCATGGATGATATGACGCCAAGATTGTCAAAAGTTTCCTTCAGGAATCAAACGTGTTTCAATAGTAAAATATGACTGTGAGGCAGGAGTATCCGGTATGACAGAAAGTCAGGGTTGTATCCTATCAGTTTTCCTGCTATTCCCTTTGGGTAGAATTTTTTTCCTTTCCTTTCCTTTTGATTTAACACAATTGCAGAGACTCCAAGTGGTTGTAGGTAATTAGGTGGGAGTGAGCTCTGCTTGATGAGCTCCCAAGGGGATTGTTTGAGGTTTTCCTTTGGGATTTGATTGAGACTAATGCAAAATGACTTGAGGACCCCCAAACAGTATTTATTGGGGACCTTTTTTGAGCTGAGGGAACATCTCACACTTTCAACAATGGTTCAATTAGCCCTTTCAGCTCTACCATTATTTTTGGGAGGATCTGTTTCAGTAAAAAGATGGTTAATAAATCTCTATTTGAGATATTGTACTAACCTGTTGTTTTTGAATTCCATCCCACTTTCCAAGCATACAGTAGATGGATAGTATCCACACTTATTTTTCTGTTTCTCAATGACTTCTATGAGTACAGAAACAGTGTTGTCCTTGCCAGTCAAGGGAATTCCTGAGATGTACCGTGAGTAGCTGTCTACCACGTTCAAGACGTATTTTTTGTGTCTGTATGATTCTGGTTTTTTTGGACCAATCAGGTCCAGATGTATCTTCTCAAATGGTTTGGTGGCTGAGGTGGAAATGGCTTTGAATGTATTCTTAGTGATTTTGCAGAGGAGGAAGTCCTTGCATTCAAAGGTGTCCTTCATGGAGGGGTTTTATTGAATTCATTTGATCTTGGACAGCCAACCAATAGACGCTTGACCGTAGGTCAAATGGAGGTCTTTCAGGGTCCTTGGTCCTTCCAGTTGTGTCCAGAGGCACCTTTATTTCCCAACTTTGAGCGGTGCGTCTAGCAAAAAGAGGTTGTTGATGATAAAACCATGATAGACCTTTTCTCCTTCCTTTCTCATTTCAAGACTTTGCCCCTCTGCCTTCAGTATGCAGCCCTGTTCAAGAAGCTTCCCCGGAATAATGAGATTGACCGCTATGTTGGGTATGTACAGGCAGTTGGAAAGAGTGATTGTGTGAAATTTCCATTCAAGTCTCACTGTTCCCATCCCTTGGATTGGCAGGTTTTCTCTGGCCTTGCCCGTTGTGATGTGTTCTCCGGTACATGGTTTGAGGGTAGTGAAGAAACTTGCTCTGTTGAAGATGTGTGAAGTGGATCCGCTGTCAATTAGGATATTCTGCTTCACCTTGACTTTGGAGTCTATCCATCTTGTCACAAAAGCGTGAAAGTGTGCGGATTCTTGAGACCATTTTTGTTTTTCTTTCCACTTGCTTGGATTAGTTTCCAGGGCCATCTTGAGCATAGCCTGCCGGAAGGAGTCAGAAAAAAAAAACCAATCCTGAAGCCATAGTCCTTTGTCTTACTGGCCAAGTTGAAGAGAGGTTTTGCTTTGGCTTTTAACCATATTATTTATTGAAGCATGAGTTGAATTTCTGACCAGAAGGCTAAGATGAAATGACAATGAAGAAAATGAGATTCAGGAGTAAAATGAAAGTCCTTTACAGCATAACTAGTGTGAGAAGAGAGTACCAACACAGAGATATATATATATAGTTCTGGCACTTGACTATGGCAATGAACAGGCGTAGTGACAGGACACAGATATATGAACTGAGAGAAGGAAGAAGACCAGGTTGAGTGAGGTGCGTATTGGGTTGTTGTAGTGATCTGGACTGATCTCATCCGTTATAGACAAGAAGACTTAGAGTTCAATCCGAGACCTTGAGTTTGACAAGAGACTTGATTTAGAGTTCAATTGGTGGTTTTATCTGAAGGATAGTTGACTGGGATTTTATTGAACAATTGATAGACAAAGGAAGGAAGAAAAGAAATGAATATCAATGAGAGTTAAGCATGAAAGTACAAAAATGACAAGAAATAAATGAGAATCAGAACCCAGAAAAGAGTCAAGACTCCTGGATCCAGGAAGATGACCAACAGAGGTCTGGAATTGCCTGTCCTCCAATTGGAGTTTTCACAGTGCAAGTGAAAGGAGACACGCTCCTGGGGTTACACACAAGCCTTCACCTTATTGTGTTACATTCAGGATTCTTTTCAAGAGCCTTGGCGCCTTTGTTTTTGACAAAGATGGGTACAGGGGACAAATCTCTTAGACACAACTCCACAAGTATGTTTTGTAACCACAGACCCTCCTTGCAGGAGTCCAAGAGGGCTTGGTAATCTGGTTCTTAGCTGGAAAGAAGAACAGTAGGCTGCTTCTTTGACCGCCAGGAGATGGATCCGCCTCCCAGGCAGAACGTGTAGCTGGAAGGGGATTGATGATTGTCACAATTCTCTGCCCAGTTGGATTCAGAGAAGCCTACCAGGGACAAATGCAAGCCACCCATTATTGGTATGGAGGGACAAAATAGAGTGGTGGAATTGGTTTTTGAAAAAGGAAACAAAAAATTTGAAGAAGTTGAGGGCATCTGATTTTTATTTTATAGGGAAGGCAAAGAGGGCGTTTGAGCAGTCATTGATAAAGGTGACGATGTATTTGTATCCTTCTCAACACAAAGTTTTGAAACTACACACATAAAAGTGTATTAATTGACCTGGAGAAGTTGATCTGTGGCTGAGTCTTGAGTGGAAAGGTTTCCTTGAAATTTTGGATTTGATACAGACGGTGCATTGTTGGACATCAATTTTGTTATTGGTTGAAGGAGTTATTCCAGATGACTTGAGTAGTTTCCAAAGAGATTTCAGATTGAGGTGAGAGAACTGGAATTGATAACCAAACAGACTTTTTTCAGAGATCTGAGTGACAGCTGAGAGAACCCAATCATTTCAGCTTGCATTCTTTTGGGGAAAATAATAAATAATGAATTTCCTGTACCCTTGGATGATTGAACGTTTGTTGGAATCAATTTTCAATTCTTTATAAGTCTTGCATTGAGTGGCAGTGAAAAAGACTGAACATCCAGCTTTGCAGAGGCTTGATATGGATAGGAGGGTTTCATGAAGGTTTGGAACAACAAGGGCTCTAAAATTTCCAATGGGTAAAGCTAGGGAGCCCTCCAAGGTTGAGGTGATGGCGGAACCATTGGCTAATCAGACTGCGGTAAAAATTTTTTTTTGTTGTCCAGATGGTGTTTGTGTGGCATCATGGATACGCTGCATGCCAAGTCCAGATTGAAATCCACATTATGGGAGTTTTATTTTGCAAGGTTACAGGAAGTAAATCCAGCGTGCACAATGATTTTGGATTCTGAGAAATCATTGTCTTCTTCTTCATTGTCCATCATCTTTGCTTTGGCCATGTTTGCCTTTGGAGGTTTCAGGTTTGCATTTTGGTTTTGGTGATTTCTCTTGTTTTTCTTGGGGTTTTCAAGGGCTTTTACAACCTCAGGACATTTTGAGAAAGAATTCCCTTTGGTTTTGCAGTTGGTGCAGTAGTAGATTTGGTTTGGGTTTTGGGGTTCCAAATCTTGACATCCACCAGTTGATTTTGAATAGGAAGATGTTGATCTTGCTGAGATGGCAGCCAGAGGGTCTTTGTTTCTTGATTTTTGTCTCAAATGTTCTTTTTTAAGGGAATTGATTATCTTGGTTGAGGGTACTGATTCTTCATTCATCATACTGGATACGCAACCAAGCCAATCACCTGGGAGAGATAGCAGTATGGTGGTAAATTGGAGATTGTTGGCGGTAAGAGGGTCTTTGGTAGTAATGAGAGAGGCTAGCTTCTCTCCGGAGGATATTATTTCCATCAGATGAGTTGTCATATCCTTGTTGTTTAACTTGGTGAGGAGGAGTTTGCGGAGCCAGTACATTTTTCCTCCAGAAAAACTGTCTTGATGGGTGTTTCAAAGTGGGTTCCACATTCCTATAGCGCTTTCTTCATGTTTTCTGATGAACTGGAAATTGGAGGGATTGATTGAACTTGATATGACCAAGCATACCGCTAGGTTGTCTCTTGACCAGATTTGATGATCAGGGAGTTGTTGTTAACTAGGTATCCAACCCCAGAGGCTTGGAAATGAATTCTGAGAATCATTTCCTAGTTGAGATAATTGGAATCTGATCTGGGTTAGTTGAGAGGAATAATGGACAGGGTTTTCAGGACTGGATGTGTATTGTGACTGTCTTCCATAATTGATTCAGAGTTATGATACCATTTTTGTATTGGATCCTTCTAGATGTTCCCTTTGATGGTTTTTTCACGTTGTGGCTCTGGGCTCATAAACTATTGAGACTGAGGAGAAGCAGAGCGGTAGAGATAGAGGTAGAAGTATTAGTTTCAGATAGAAGGAAATGGAAAACAGCAACAAGAAATCAGAAAGAAGGAATAAAATGGAAAACATGAATCTTACCTGAGGAAAAGCAGAGCAGTAGAGATAGAGGTAGAAGGATGAGGAATCCTTCTACTTGACTTCTGCTCTAGGCTCAGGGAGGTACAATGGTCATGAGTCTCACACAGGGTGAGACATGTGTGAGTAAGAGACAGAGACATAATTGAGTATTGAATACCAGAGCTGAGGGCACGCGTGTGTGAGGATGAGAGAGTAGTGATTGAGTATTGAATACCAGAGCTTAAGGCGCGCATGTGTGAGGCTGAGAGAGTACATTCTTGAACGGGGAAGACAGAAAAAGGGGATAAGAGAGACATCCAGATTAAATATGGAGAAGAAAGGAAAATGAAAGGAGAAAAATAAGAAGAAAAGTGAGAAAAAAACATGGAGATGGAGAGATGGAGAGGTACTCCAACACTGATTACTTGTTTGGTACTGAGTGTGCTGATGGTTTTTTTGGTAACACATGATCCTGCCTGCATATATTTATGTGCAGTACTGGTTTGAGTTCTACCGGTTGTTTTTCTGGTTCCACATGATCCTGACTGCATACATTTTTGTGTAGTTCTGGGTTAAGCTTGTACTTTTAGATTGTTTTGTATACTTTTTTCTGCCTGAATATATTTCTGTGTAGGGCTGGGTTGAGTTTCACTGGTGGTTTTTTTGGTTCCACATGATCCTGCCTGCATATATTGCTGTGCAGTAAGTACTGGGGTGAGTCTGTACTAGTGGTTTGTTTCCTATCACATGATCCTGACTGAATTTATTTCTGTTTAATTCTAGTGGTTTGTTTTGTTTGTAATGGTTGCACTGCCTGTTGCATCTGTGTTTATGTATTTATGGATGAGGTGAAAGGATATGAACTGGTTTCACTGCCTCTTGTATCTGTATTTCTGTATTCTGGATGAGGTAACAGGATCTGTACTGGTTCTGGTGTTGAGGGTAAGCTTTCACTGGTATGTACTTGAGGGTTTCCAATTTATGCCTTTATGTATTCCACAGAGCTGTGAAACCTGGTTAAGTATTAGTTTGCCATAGTTGAAGGTTTCTTGGGCTGTATCTTCTAATGCATGAGGGATAGGGGGTACATTGGCTGATTGAATATGGGTCATTTTTTATGTATAATCCATTTCTGAGGTTAATTTGAGGTTTTGAGTTGTTTTTATACTATAAAATTGAGTCTCATGGCTATAGGACAATTTTGGAGCATCACAATGTCAGGGAAAGTGGTGGCAGCTTACCACAGTGCAAAAGTTGAGTTATAAGTGTTGGACTGTTCAAATTAAAGGTCAGGCTAAATTGATAATTATCCTTTCAAGCATTTGATTTCTTCATGGCACAGCTTCTGAATGTATAATTATGATTCTCTGTGGGACATACATCCTGAAAGAGGACTGCATTTCTCCCTTTTCATTTCATTGGGGGGTCCTCACAAGGTTTACCAAGGTTAATTAAGAGGAAGCATTAGTTTAATGGTTCCAGAGGCGCACTAAGAAATGGCCCACAGGATTCCTTTGTTGTTTTAGGCCAAATGGCCTTTTCACATGCCAGGAGCTATCTCTTTGTGGACTTTTCTGAATGATAATGGCAGATGAAATAAGCCTGTGGTGCAGGTAGGAATCCTGCTTAAGAATGTATTTTTTTATAAGTTTTATTGGATTTCAAATTACTTCAATATAATTTAACAGAAATTAGTTTACTATTTAGCCTGTTCAGGTTTCACTTGTTCAGTCTTGATAGGTCAGCAACAGCAGATTATTGTCAAATGTGTCAAGTAATATTTTGATCATCTCTCAAATCTTCCTTCTATCAATTTTAACTTATATCAGGGATTTGGCAACACTCCTGCTATTGATATTCCTGATAAAATAGACTTGTTTCTCATTTGAAGTACATACACCAACTTAGTAAAACCAAAATTTTGTCTGAGATCTATATTCAATTGTATCCATGTACCACATTTTGGCATGTTTTTATCCAAACTATCTTCATTTTAATCATCATATCTTGTAATTCACTCATGAATTTACCATCTGAGCTATCAGGGGTAAACAGGATCCTAGTGCAATTGTACCAATGAATTATTCCAAAGCTATTTCTTCATTTGTATCATCCAAGCTATTTCCATCCTCCTCTTGAAGGTAATGATCCCATTCTAATAATTTTTTGCCTCCTCAAATATAAGTTGATTTTTATAACTAGTTTACAGCTAAAAATTGCTGCTATTATTTTAAATTGTATTTTTTACAAGCCCTTTCTATATTATTATTGATATAATGCTATTGGAAGTTTGGGTTCCCCCTTTTTTTGTTTCTATTGATATTTTCTTTTTGAGCTCTTCCTCATTCTTCAAATTTCTCCATTGGGGCCTATACAACTCTAAACTAAACATGTCACAAATTTCTTTGTCATAAAGTTTTTTCAGTGAAATGGATTAATTCTGATTTTTCTGATTATTGATTCAAATAATTAAATTTTCGCTTATTTACTATTAATTTTATTGAATTTATCAAGAATTATTCTCAAATCAAATTTTCTATCATTTGGGTGGTATTTATTTAAATTTGCAACATATTTTTTTGAGTTTATTCATACATTTTTGAATTGTCTTCTGCATTTTTACAAAATTGGCTAACTATTGGTCACCTTGTCACATACCTTTTTATTCACATATTAGGTTTAACAATCATTTATCTCCCCTTGAATATTTTTTAAAATACATATTGCACATGCTTTTCAAAGTTTTTTTGGCAGATAAATTACTGGATGTAGTCCTGGGGAGAGATTATTTTTTCCATTACCCCTTTTTATTTTCTCTGTTGGCTATTTAAGAAAATTTTGGTAAAAAAATATTAATTGAAATAAATCATAAACAGTACAAAGAACCTCATTCAAAACTTCATGAATCTTTTGCATATAGTATCAATATATTATAAAGGTAAGACAAGCCTACTGTTTTTTTTATCACTGTTAGCTCTAGTTACTAAAAATTTGAAGGGGGGATAGGATTTTGGTGGCAGAGTGGATGATTAATATATACCATTTTTACTCAAAAATCAACAATGGCCATAATATTTTTGAATTTTACATTAATTCACTTAATTTGAACTGTTCTTGTAAATATTTTATTTATTTTGGTTATTTCTGAAAATATATAAGATTGAAAATTATTGAACCTGGAAACATGGTGAGCTGACAGGGAACTTCATGAAATCTTTTTTAATTTGAATCAAGTTTTGAAATGTTTCTTTTAATTGAATACATTTTGTTGAAGATTCATGAGCCTTCTCTCCTGTCCGCGCGCTCCCTCCCACATGTCACGAACCTGTTTCCTCATTCCTCTACTGCTCCAACGTTCTTTCTTCTCCTTTACGTTCCTGCTCTTCCTCTCACACTTATAAATTATCACTCTCCTGAATTATCCCTACCGCCCTATCATCCCTACCGCCCTATTATCCCTTCCGCCTTTTCCTTAGAATAAACTCCTTCACCACTTCATTCCATACTCCTTCACCATCTCACTCGATCTCTTGACTTTAATCCTCTTGTCCCTCCTCTAAACTCGACTTTGTCCAATCTCCTAAAAATAACCGCCTTCAATCATCAATCCAGTTTGGTATGATCTCCACGATCCTTTTTGTTTCTCATTATTTTTGTTTTGTTCCTATAATCACTCTCTAACCTTCTTCCTGAATTGGGTACAGAGGTGGATCCCTGATTCAATCTATAGAAAACTTCCTGCGTTTTCTTCAATCTCAACCAATTTCTCAGAACCAATTCCTTGTTGTCCTCCATCAATTCCTGCGGCTTGTGTCACCCATTGATCCAGTCACGGTGGTGGGATTTCTTTCATTTTCTTCATTTTGATATTTCCTTGTTTTCTTTGTTGTTGCTCTCAGTCTCATCCTTTGTGTTCCTCTGGTAAATTCACCCTGTCTTTAAACTCTCAACTCATCACGATTAACAGTCGGAACAACCAAGAATCTTGTCTCCAATTCCAGACACCATGGCCGATCAGCTCCAACAAACTATCTTAAAGACCGCAATTGAATCAATACCCCAACTCAACTCAGACAACTTCTCGTTGTGGAAAACCAGAGTCGTCAACATGTTGGATATTCAGGGGATCAAGAACGCTCTTTTTGACAATAACACCAATCTCTCCGAGACCAATAACATCTATTTGAGATCCATCATCACCTCCAAGCTCTACTCGTCTATTCACGCCAAAATCATTACCCCGAAAAACAAAGGGGACGCTAAATTGATCTAGAAGGCCATTATCAAATTCTTTGCTTCCTCGGACGCATCAAATCAAGCCCGCGTATTTGACAACTTGCAAAACCTCACTTTCAATCCTTGAGACATTCAGAGCTTTATCACTGGAGCCAAGATAGCCATTCGTCGCCTACATGAAGTAGGAATCGAGATACCAACTGACATTCTTGCCTACATGCTCATTCACAAACTTCCACCTTCCATGGCCAATATCAAAGACAGAATCATTCACGATCAAAACCTAATTAATCCCAATACCGTCCTTGAACACATTCAGATACATTTCAATAACGTCAAGATCAAAGAAGATCACTCCATTAATTTCCCTTCAGCCTTGGTTAACATAGATAGAAGAACCAATGTCCCAGATGCTCAAATGGCAGGCATAATTTGAATGCCTTTCACTCTCCGGCCAACTGCTGGGCCCTTCATCCCAAACTCAGAGAGGAATTCTTGAAAAGAAAAAACGGTGCTTCCACAACCATCAGTTGTTTTTATCATGCCCCCTTCAAACTATCCTCCACCATGTTCATTCTAGATTCTGGATCGTCCTCTCACATGACTCCCAACATCAATCTTTTTGCATCCTTTTTGAATAAAGAAATAGGACTCGTTAAAACTGGGGCTAAGAATGCAGACCTGACAATTGAGGGTATCAGTGACATTGAGATCAAATTAGGCTCCCTTTCTATCCTGCTCAAGAACGTTCTATATGTTCCAGACTTACGTGCCAATCTCATTTCCTCTCGCTGTCTCCTGTCGGACGGATATTTCATTAACTTTGAGAAGTCTAAATTTTGAATACTCAAAAACGAAGAAGTTGTATACAAAGGCTATTACATAAACAATCTTCCCACCGTAGTTGCTGAAGAAATCCAACCCTTTTCCTTCCTTTCCTCATCAGAATTCCTTCTCAAATTGCTTGGCCATGTGAGTTACCACCGCATCCAAAGTAAGTTAAACATCCCTATAAAAATGGAGAAACCTTGTGAGATCTGTGCCTCCTGCAAAATCACTCGTGCAAGCTTCAAAAACTCCCATAATAAAGCTCAAAAACCTTTTCAAGAAATTCACTTGGATCTTGTCGGTCCTCTCGTCACATCAACCAGAGGACACAAGTACTTTGTCACCATTGTTGACAGTGCCACCCGATATTGCTCAGCCATTCCCGTTAAACAGACAAGCAAGGTTCCAGAAGTTCTCATTCATCTCCTGAGTTTGGAAGCTAAACGCTTTGGTTATTTTCCTGACATACTGCATTCAGACCGCGGTACCGAGTTCATTAACTCCTCTCTCATCAACTTCTGCCACACCAATCTGATTCGTATGCGACAATCTGACCCTTATACACCCCAACAAAACGGTCTTGCCAAGAGATTTAACCGCACCATCGTGGAGAGCCTGCGTTGTATGATCAAGGACTCTCAAGTTGGAAAGTCTCTCTGGCACAAACTCATCCAATCCGTCACCCTTGTTCTCAACCAAATACCTGCTCACAAGAGTCTGTCCTCCCCCTATAAGCTTTTCCAAAACAAAGATATACCCCTGTCCTTCTTCAAGCCCATTGGTATTAATCTTGTCTTCCTTGCTCCTCCCGGACTTCCCCGGTCTAAGCTCAATCCAAAAGGGATTCCGGGAGTTCTTGTGGGATACAATGACGAGCTCTTATCCTACCAAATCCTAACTGGAAGTGGACGGGTTTTCGACACCAAACACATCGAATTCCTAGACTTCAATCCGGTGAAGTCAAACTCATCCTCTAAATCCACAATCCTCAAGGATAATTTTACCGAACCTCCCACTCTTCCTACCTTGATTGAATCCTCTGACACTTCCTCCGTTCACACCACTAACTCTCCTGATGTCGACGCAAGCAGAGATGAACCTTCAGAGTCCTCCCTGGAAGAATTTGTCAGTGCCAAAGAAGAAAACCCCAATTCTGATGACTTGACTGAACCAGCTCCTATGGCCGACGGATCTGCTGCTCGATACTCACTTAGAACCAGAAACTTGAACGTTAAGCCCATTAAATACTCTTACTTGAACAAACGCATAGAATCTTTCAAAGACGCAATCGACGAAGAATTTAATAACATCGAAAATCAGGATGTTTGGGAAGAATGTACGTTCAGTCCTCCCAAATATCTCAATACCACGCTGGTTCTGAAGACAAAACCAGCGACCGAATCCAGTAATGAAAGAAAAAAGGCAAGACTTTGTATACAGGGTTTCCAACAAGTTCAAGGGGTCGATTACTTCGACACCTTTGCACCTACCGGTAAATTCTCTTCTCTTCTCGCTCTACTCACTCTCTGCTGCAACAAGAATTTTAAAATCAAACAGTTCAACGTCAAGGCCGCCTTCTTACATGCTCCACTCAAGGAGGACATTTACATCAAAACCCCCAAATTCTGTAAACAAACCTCTCCCTTTCTCAAACTGAAAAAATCTCTTTACGGACTCAAACAAGCCCCGGCTAATTGGTTTGATACGCTGACTCAATGGCTGAAAGAAATCTCATTCATCTCCTCCGATAGTGATCCTTGCCTGTTCATCAACCACTCTTCCAACTCTTATGTCTACTTCCACGTTGATGATCTCCTAGTTGTGGGAGACGTGGATTCCTTTTCTCTTGCTTTCCTCTCTAGATTTCCCAATTCCTCCGCTCACTTTCCCAATACAATTCTTGGAATGGATATCAACGTCACAAAAGAATCCATTTCTCTGGATCAAAGAAAACTAATTGACAAGACGCTTGACGAATTGAATCTCGCCCATTCAAAATCCGTGGTCACTCCTCTATCTCCTTGTGCCTGCCTAAATAAAGCCTCCAACAAAGATCTTGAAAAATTCTCCAGACTCAACATCAACTGCAGGCGCTACACTGGGATCTTGAACTTTTTGGCTTGCCGCACTCGCCCCGATTTGGCTCCAGCCGTCTCCATCCTTTCCCGTTACAACAATTCTCCTGGGCTCTCCCATTGGAAAGAACTTCTACACTGCTTTCGATATTTGTTGGGCACTAAGGAGTTCAAGCTCCCGCTTAAACCTTTGAGCACTGGAGATTTACAACTCCAATACTTCTCCGACGCTACCTGGGGGGACGATCATCATTCGAGAAAGTCTCAATCCGGATACATCTGTTTTTAGAAATCGTGTCCTATCTCTTGGTATAGTGGTAGTCAGAGAAACATCGCGATGTCCTCCACCGAATCCAAACTAAATTCCCTAGCCAACGCTAATCAGGAAAACGAATGGATCACCAATCTTATACAAGAGCTTTGGAAAATCAATCTCAAACCTACCCTTTTCCACATTGACAACTCGGGTCTCCTCGACAAAATCAAAAATTTTGGGTCCCACTCTAAAACCAAACACCTCAATATTAAAGCCAAATACATCCAAGAGAAATTCAACAAGAATCTAATCAACGTTAAACTCGTTTCCTCTCAGTTCATGATAGCTGATGCACTCACCAAGGCATGCTCCCGTAACTCTCTTGACTCCTTACTCCTTGTCTGTTTTGGTCGTTCATCCCAAACTGAGGGGGGTGTTGAAGATTCATGAGCCTTCTCTCCTGTCCGCGCGCTCCCTCCCACATGTCACGAACCTGTCGCCTCATTCCTCTACTGCTCCAACGTTCTTTCTTCTCCTTTACGTTCCTGCTCTTCCTCTCACACTTATAAATTATCACTCTCCTGAATTATCCCTACCGCCCTATCATCCCTACCGCCCTCTTATCCCTTCCGCCTTTTACTTAGAATAAACTCCTTCACCACTTCATTCCATACTCCTTCACCATCTCACTCGATCTCTTGACTTTAATCCTCTTGTCCCTCCTCTAAACTCAACTTCATCCAATCTCCTAAAAATAACCGCCTTCAATCATCAATCCAGTTTGGTATGATCTCCACAATCCTTTTTGTTTCTCATTATTTTTGTTTTGTTCCTATAATCACTCTCTAACCTTTTTCCTGAATCGCGTACAGAGGTGGATCCCTGATTCAATCTATAGAAAACTTCCTGCTTTTTCTTTGATCTCAACCAATTTCTCAGAACCAATTCCTTGTTGTCCTCCATCAATTCCGGCGGCTTGTGTCACCCATTGATCCAGTCACGGTGGTGGGATTTCTTTCATTTTCTTCATTTTGATATTTCCTTGTTTTCTTTGTTGTTGCTCTCAGTCTCATCCTTTGTGTTCCTCTGGTAAATTCACCCTGTCTTTAAACTCTCAACTCATCACATTTTTCAAAAAATTTCCCTGGGTATGAAAATATGGATAAGTTTTCAATTTTAAAAAAAATTTATGAACTTTGAACAAAAAAGTCTGAATTAATAAATTTTCTTCTCAGAAGTCAAACCTTTCAAGTTTATCTTTTGTTTATAATTCAAAAAAAAATGATTTCTTATATTTACAAGTTTATGATATTGCCCAGTAAATTAAGTAATTTGATTTGACTCATTTGAAAATTTACATTGCATATCTCAAAATGATGAACAAATCATCTTTTTGATTAATTTCATATAATGAGCCCAAGCAACCAATGGTTTTCTTATTTTCTTCCTTCTTACAAGAAAGATTTTTGAAATGAAGGGTTGGATGAAAAATTTGAATTCATTTTATTTTAGGGAACAATGCAGTCTTCAAAACTCAAATGAATTTGACAAAAATTTCAAAAGCCCTTGACTAAAATCAATAAATCTCATATTAAAATCTCACTGTAGTTTCAAATATTTTTTTAATCATTTTGGGCCTTTTAGTGCCAAGGGGTAAAAAGCATTTATTTCTTCAAATAAATCTCCTTTTTTGTGAATCTAAAATTTCAGAAATTCTTGTGATTTTTGATTTAGCCGCTTATTTAAACTCCATACTAATTTCCTCTAAACAAAACATAATACATCCTCTCAAAATGATGCTCACTTTGATAAATATCTTGATGAATGTTGATGATCATGATCTAAAATCAACACAAAATGGAACTAAAAGCAAGGACAATTGGGATCTCAAGTCTCTTTCCATTTCAAAACAACTTGACTTTTGGTGATACTGAAAATAAATTAAAACCTAAACATATTCCTCACTAGCATGCAAATTTCTCATAAGCTTTATTCAAATATTGGAATCTGAAAAAATTGATGTTCTCAATTTCCAAGAAGTTTGGTGATTTTTTGAATTGAATATTGAAAAATATAATTAAACAATACCCTCCAACCCATTTTTAAACACAAAGACTGGGGGGTCAAGAATATTCTAGAATTTCTATGGCCTGAAGTCATGATCCAATGCTTCAGGTACATCCAAGTCAAGTAATTTTTGGAATAACTTACTCCTCTGTCCAATGTTCCCTTAGAACATCTTAGAAGGGTAAATTCTTGAAAAGCTTCACAAGCACCTTGAATTAAATTTGCTTCATATCTGCATTCTAGTTGCTTTTGTGGTGTAGATACTATTGTGTCAATCATTGCTACATAGAACAAATAGCACAATAGTATTTTTTCTGCCTTTGTTTTTGATTTTTTTGTCAAAGGGATTGAAATTGATTTTTTTTTTCCCATCACACTTCCCCAAAATGAAAACCATTTCTCCTTTTCGTCATACAACTGATTACTCAAATTTTCCAGACGCATTCTGTTTTCCTTTGCCCGTTGACATACGGTGCTCCCACTGTCAAATTTTTTGTAGATAACTTCTAAATTCTTTCGAAAGTTCCATAGAATGTCAGGAATTCTGTTAAAATCATTCTCGTCAATCAACAACTCCTTTGTCAAAGGCGATTTTATCAAATTCAATATCGTCTGTGAAATATGCTTGTCAATTGGATCCGAGGAGCTTTGGCAATCAAAAGTGTTGTCATCGAAGAAAAACTTTCGAGGAAAACTCGGGGAGCATCTCTGAATCTTCTTGACTGCCTGCATGGAATTAATATCACTTTCATTTTGTTTCTCTGGAGGAAAGCTGGGTTTTAGATTTCTCGGAACCTCGGAAGTTGAGGCTCCCACCATGGATGGTCTGTTTTGTGACTGGTTTTGTTCTCTCTGATAATTTCGGATGTCCTCTAAGCCGGAAAGAAGTATGCTGTTGGTTGGAAACTCGATATGTTTTCTTTTCATGCATTGACGACTTGGATTACCCGTTTTTGGCTTCATATAGCAATCCTGGCCGTTCTTAGAACCTTCGAACGGACAATCCCTTGTGAGATGACCAAATTTCAAACTCTTGCTCAATGTGCGATCGTGATCAGTTGTAAGGGATTGGTCCAGAATGTGGACGTGGTGTGGGTCGGTCGTATCTGAAACAAGTGCTGATATGAAATTCGGGCTGTTTTCTTGAGGTTGCGCGGAGTCTCGCAACGGTGGATCTTGAGGCTCACAATCGCGGACAAGTTCATGGGTAAATGCAATTCGCGGGTTACGGAATGCGAAGTTTGTGTTACCAGTACCATTCTCGTCTTCAGTGACGAAGTGCGATAGAGAAGGGCAGGATTCAGTGAGAAAGCATCTGTTGTTAAAGGCGGCCGATTCAAGAGCACTCAAATCGGGCGAAACACCAATCGCCGGATAAGGTGACCCGGAATCATGAGAAGGCGAAAGCAAAGGATAGGTGGTTTGCAAGTCAAGTGGTGGGTCCGTCCAAAAAGGGAGGTCCTCGGGATCCAGTATTAGTTCGTTGCCAGAAGTACGGGAGGTGACGACCATGAAGCACACCCAGAAACAAAAAGCAGGAATGTTCGCCAACATCTTTGGTTGTTGGAACCTTATCGGCACCGTGCGCAATTACCCTGTGGCCGTTGCAATACCTCTTTTTGGATAATCGGACCAAGTGAGTTAATGCTTGACGTTGGCTTTTGTTGACGACATAGGGCCAGCGGGTACAATCTGGTCAATGTTCTAAAAGGATGGAAGGGAAGGGATGAGTGTTTTTGTTTTACCTTACTCACCTCGACATTCAATACAGGCTCGTAAGTACAGGTGGTGCTTGGTGACAAGGCGTCATGCCGGAATCCCCGGACCCCGTGTCATGAATAATCCTGTATTTCAATATGTTTCGTCTATAACTATTGTGTTTGTGATATTTAGAGCATCTCCAATCGTTGGAGAGCTCGGCTTGTTAGAGCAACCCTCGTCTCGACAAAATCCTTGACAAATTGTCGAGGCGCGCGGGGGTGGATAACTGTCGAAACCCGATTTCGCACCCTCGTTGCGCTAAATCGGGCCCGCGCGACAGCTATAGAGGAGTTAGGGAGCGGGTCCCACCATCATTGCTTCCACAGATCCCCGCTCGATAAGGGTCGGGACCGCCCCCGAACAGGGCGCAAATGATCGCTTCGGCGTCATTTTAATTTCAAAAAAAAAAAAAAAAAAAAAAAAAAAAAAAAAAAAAACGAGAACGCTTCCGAGGAACATAAAATGGGTGGGGGTTATCGATGGAAGTGATCAAGTCAAAAGGGGGGGGGGGAGGGTATGGTAGGGTGGTTTTATGGAGGGGGAGGGCGGGGGGAGAAAAGTTAGAGCAGGGCTCAACAGGATTTTGCTTGTTGAGCCTTGACAAGGATGCATAAATTTATGGATCCTTGTCAAGGATTTTTTCCAGTGGACAATTATCAAGCCCTATTGAGCCCACAATGGTGGCCCAATTGGGTAAATCCTTGATAAGTCCGCTTATTGAGTGGACTTATCAAGATGGTGGTAGATGCTCTTTGGTAGCAACTTGCTAGCTAAAAAAATAACAACAGTAGAACTTGTCCTAATCCATACTTGTAACAACCCATAACTTGCGCAAAACCATGGAAAAAATTGATCCAACAAATTGGTGCCAGCCAAAAGTTGTCTCTCAACCCATGATCCTGCCAAATGTGGTAACACATAGGTCAAAAGTCAAAAAAACTGGAAGTTTTGGTGTAAACTTTATTTTATTCACCCCTACTAAACCATGATTTTAGTCAACAAATACATATGTTGTATGTACATATCTACAATGCTTCACCTCCATTTGCACCATCCCATATTCACCATTGCCACCATCTACCTACCATTGTTCCTGGTAAACAAGTCCAGTGGACCAGAAAACCCTGTCAAGTTTTCAAGTGAGGAAGGACACATAACAAGTAATCAAAACCCCCATTCAAGAAATTCAAGGCCAGTCATCAACAGAATAAGGCCTTTCAACAAAGGATTGAAGGCCCCTTGACAATTGCCCAATTGCACTTGACAAGGGTAGGAAGTCCTCAGGACAATTCAAGCAGCCACTGTGGTTCTTCACCAACAAAAAATAATAATAAATAAATAAATAAAAACCCTTGATGGGTGTAGCTGTTTGTATTAGGCAAAATACCTGTGATTCATTCCAATGACAACAAAAGAAACATAAATTTATTGGGAAGATATTGTTGGTAGATGAATGATTGACATGGTGGCAGACCTTGTGGCCAATCCTGTTGACCACTGGCCTTGCCACCCTGGTCAACAGGCCTGATTTGCTTAAAATCATCATTTCATTTTCAACCAAAACAAGGCCTGTTGTCAAGAAAAAAAGGCCCCAAGATGTGGTAAACCAGTGCGCTGGACTTGGTCCACTTGTTTTGTGGACTTATTCACCAGGAGCAGTTGTATCTTCACCATCCCACACCATCTCCGCCACAAAGCTAGTGATTTACATTTCTTGATATCCTCACCATATATCTTTTGTCTTCCTTTGTTTAATATGACTATCCTGTTGAGGTTAAACCTTCTAACATGATGTAACACCACAGTACGGAGGATGTGCAGTTGAACCTAGACCAGTAATACCAAACAATCCTGGAAGAAACAAGTGTCTGTAGCCTAATTGGTAAAGGCAGCACTCTTGTATGTGTCTCAGTCTATCTGAGGTTGTGGGTTTGATGCCCACCAGACACATCTTCATTTCCACAGTCTCAACATATTCTTCAACTCAATAAAACCTCAATCCCCCCATATCAAGACCTGTAGGTGTTGCAACATGGCAACACGTTTTTGTTCTCAAGCACCCCTTATTTCTGTTTTGCAACAATGCTTGATCAAGCCAAAACCAACCTTTTTGAGTACAGCCTAAAAAAATTAAGGGAAGAGTGTTATGGCAAAAAAATACTCAACAAATCATGCAGCAATGAGGAATTAAAAAACAACAAAGAAGAATGGCTGGATAATGAAGGAAACCTGATTAACAAGACCATGTTGATTGAAAAACTCAAGCATCTTCATGCTGAGGGTTTCTCTCTGATATCACTTAACAAGAACTATGTCTCAGCCCTGCTGAATTTAGTTGGAAATGTAGAAACAGACAAAAAAAATGAAAGAGAACATAAAGAAAAGGCAAACAAAAAGCAACCAGCCAATCAGAAGATGGATTTGAATTGGAGTTAACCCCCACAAAAAAGAAAAATTGTTCAAACAGAAAGAAATTGGAAACAAGCACAACACTTGCAAAAAAAATAAGAGGTGCTTGACTGGCACTACAAGAACAGCAGGAAACAAAAAAAAAAGCCAATGAATTTTCAAAATTCTAACCTGGGCTTCAGTTGAGGCAGCCACATATATCATCATGGATTAAGAGTGAAGAGAAGATTTGTTGCAAGCATACCAAAACCAATGGATCTGTCAAGATGGTTGGGGTCCACAGACAAGGAAATATCAACAAATTACTTGAAGAATGGGCCCAAATGGCTCTTGCTGCTAAGTTGATGGTGTAGAGACTCCTGTAGTATTATACATATAGTTGAGAAAATAGCTTTCTGGAAGTCCTTGATGGGGAATTTTGTATCAATTCTACTCCTTTAGAGTATTAGTAAAACTAAGAGTGGTTTTGAATTTCCTGCCCTTCTAGTACTATAGTAAGTCTGCACAATAGTTTATTTAAATTAATGGATGGTTTATTTGAGACTCAATATAGGTCTCAGATCAGAACTAGATTAATTATTTAACTGTTGTTGGTAAGATTTGTTGAAGAATGAACTAAATGTATTGGGTTATTGGTTAGAAGTTGATCAGATATTTTTGATATTAACCAATACCCTAATCTTTAAAGGGTTCAAGGGTTTTATCAAATGGGATGTTCAGGAGAGGACCCAAGGATGGTTTTACACACAGGGGGCTGGGTAGAGGAAAAAAAGGTTGTTAGTTACATTTTTTTGTGCTCTATTTCTTTGTAAGGGTAAATTATTGAGGGATGGATGGTTTTTTCAATTTGGTGATAAATAGTTCAGGTCACAGAAGAACCCTTATTCAAAGCACCTAATGGGGTGGTTTCAATGGTTGATGAGGTTATAAATTTGGTTTTTGATTCCCTGTTTCTTTATAATTGGTTCACTGATGATATTTATCTGGGTAGGTACCACAGATGACTACTGATGGGATGGGGTGATTGTGTGGCCAGAGGACATGAAGAGTAGTGGGGGGATGGATGGGATGAGTGGTTCATAAAAACTGGATAGGGCAGAGAGGCCCTCCTAAAATAGAAAAATCCTTCCCCCATGGGTGCTCAAGGCCACCCCTGAGGCTCCCTCTGTTCTGGCAAGGAAAAGTGAGATACAATTATATGAGGGATTTCTGCAGGTTTGAAAAAGGTTGCGCAGGGGCTTTCATGCATGCACAGCCCTGCATGAATTGCTGTGTAGAGCTGAGGTGAGTTTGTACTATGGCGAACTTGTACTTGTGGGTTGTCTTGTTACACATGGTCCAGAATGCCTGCATATATTGCTGGTTAGTCCTGTGGTGATGTACTGTTGGTTGTTTGGTTACACATGGTCCAGACTTCCTGCAAATATTTCTGGGTAGTCCTGTTGTGAATTGTACTGGTGGTTGTTTGTTTGGTACTACATGATCTTGGCTGCCTGCATACATTTCTGGGATTTTTTTGGTAATGCATGATCTTGGCTGCCTGCATAAATTTCTGATTTGTAGCTGGGGTTGTTTGGTACTATCTGATCTTGGCTGCCTGCATGAATTTCTGTCTAGTTCTGTGGTGCCATGTACTGGTGTTTGTTTGGTGTCACATGCTTCTAACTGCATGAATTGTTGTGTGTATTAAGTATGTATATTGGTTGCATAGCAGTTGGTTTATGTTGGGGCAAGCGGTTATTTTAAGTTGTCACTGGTATTCAATCAGGATTTCCAAGGTATACCCGCATGGCCTTTCACTGCTTGTGATACCTGGGTGTGATATGAGCTAGCCATAACTGATTGGGGCTGTATCTTCTAACCCATGGGAGATAGAGGGGTGGTTTGGCTGGGCAACTATAGGTTTTTTTTGGTCTAAAATACATTTCTGAGGTTACTCTTATCATTGGGATTATATTTATACTAGAAAATTGAGTCTGATGGCTACAGGTAAGGTTTGGTCTACCACAACGGTCACCCGTGATGTACTTTGAGCAAATTGAAAGGATTTTGACTGTCTCTGCGTTATACCCACAGAAAACTGGGTTTATTTATCAAATGCTTGGCTTGATAGCTTCAAGGAGAAAACTCTCTTCATAAATTTACAAAACATGACAAAGCAGGATCTGTTGACATCAAAATTCTTGAGAAAAAATTAATATGTGTTTGTGTGCTTATGGATGAATACAATCTGGATGATGTCTTCAATTTTGATGAGAAAGGTTTACTCTAAACATAAGTGAATGTACATCCAAATAAAATTGGAAAATTTACTAACATATTCACTAAAATTAATTTGTTAACAGGATGCCTCCCAATAAAATTCTGGCACAAAACAGTGAGAAGGGTTTCAAATCTGTGAATACAAGACTTACAATTGGTGCCCCTTGCAATGAAACTGGTACCAAGAAGCTCCCCTTACTTTTCATTGGGAAGTTGCAATGACCACAATGTTATCAAAAAAAACTTTCCAATCAACTTGGGTAAAAATATTACTTCAATAGCAAGGCATGGATGAACATCTCAATTTTTCAAAACTGGATCAGTGGGTGGAATGCCAAACTGGAGATTTCCTTTTAAAAAGTTCTACTTCTTTTTGATAAATTTGCTGGACATGTGATTCCACCAGATGGCATCTCTAATATTCAACTTGATTTTTTTTCCCCCAACCTCACCTCCCAAATTTAACACCTCAATTCTGTTATTATATGAACCTTCAAATCTTACTACCAATTCCAATTCATTTACCATTCAAAGTGAAACTTCAACAATTGTGTCTTGGTGCCACAAGTTTACAACATTGATCAGCTATTGGAAATGCATCTTTGCCAATTAGCCTGGGGATCTGTCAGCCCAAGTACCATAAGGCACTGCTGGGCTCGCATCAAACTTACTAAAAAGAAGATGAGCTAGAAAATGAAAAGTTTGAAGCAACACCCAAACCTACCAGTGAAGCTTTCTCAAATGCAATCAAAACCTTGTTTCAGTACATCACTCACCTCAAATCTCCTGATGCTGACTCATTCAATGACTCATTGGAGTAATTAAATTGCTTTTCTAAACTTGAATTCTCTAACAGGAAAGATAATTCCATGTTATTAAACTACCTCCAATGAATTTTATTTTATTTTTCTTTTCCAGATGTTTTTTCTATTTAAATATCCCTCAAAAGCTTTTTTCTTTCTATATATCCATAAAAATATTTACACATTACAATAAATGAAACATGTGCCATCTTTGTCAAACTTAAACCAAGCAAACTTCCTTTACTAACCCATGTTTTTCATGGGTTAGAAAGATATTCTGCTCTAACCCATGAAAAACATGGGTTAGGATGGGTCTCTCTCTAATGCCATAAGCAATCCAAACCCATAGAAAAACCATTCAATGTGATGGTATGGCTTAGGACAATTTCTACTGTAAAAAGAATTTTATTGCCTGTGTTTTTCAGTTGTGAAATCCATAGGTCTGTGGTAGCTAGCTAGCAACCCAAAACACACAATCTTGTGCCATGTAGCAGGTTTCTAGCTAGTACCATTTTGCCATTTTGTTTATTTTCTTTTTTCAATCTAAACATGAAGCTGAGGATGGGTTGAGGGGAGGGGGGGATATTCAAGCTGCAATGATAGTGGGAGGTAGTATCAAAGGGAGTTGAAATTATATATTTTTAAAGATTTCAAAGACAAGAGACCCAAGAGAAAGAGGGAAACCATGGGCACAGAAGCCAAGAGCAACACAGGTAAGGAATTCATACCTGCCCAGGATCCAAAGTGTCAGCTTGCTACTATTGCAGAGTAAGCTGCAAAAGTAACAGAAATAATATAAAAATAATAATAATAAAATTATCCTCAGAAGGAGTAGGAAAACCATAAATATTATTGCAAAAATGGATTTCAACCCAAAATTAGGTAGCGTAACTCACTGAGCTCACCCTTGAAATCCAACTCCTTATATTTTTAAAAAATTAAGGAAAGAAAGACCAAAATACCATGGCACCACCATTGAAATTTTTGGCCAATTGAATATTTCACACGTATTTTAAGGTATAGGTTTCACACCTAAAATTCAGTCAGAATTGAGGTGTTGTGTATATTTTAGGAGTTATAGACATAAATGTGTTCTGTCACAATTCCCGCACACAGCCGCGGCAGCAAATACACCCCCGCGCGGCTGAGCTACAGCACTGTAACCCTGTAAAAGCCGTGTATGCAGCCCCAGGCCTCTGAAAAGTACGCAGCCACGGGACTACGGGTTGACAAAGTGACAGGTGGTCTGAGAAACCTAGGTACTGCGTAAACATGCTACAACCTACACGGGAACATTCTAAATATGTAATAAATCTTCCCAGGGATAGTAGATAGTCCAAAAATAATTAAACTTATATAAAAATACCTAAATGACCTCTATACGTATCTTTTATTAAATATAATTCAAAGTGCCAAAAATGTCGAAAATAAGATAATGACTACTTCTAAAAATATATTAAAATAATTTAATATACTAATATGAGAACTTCTAGAAATCAATGTCTTTGTGACATACTAAGAAAACTAATGATTTAAAAATATTACATGAATACCCATGACCAATATTTTTAAGTAATTATTTTAGTAAAACAACTGAAATTTGAAAGTAAGAAGTAAAATCAATATCATGACTTTACTCCAATTAATTAATACATAATGAGAGCTCACCTGACATCAGACTATCCGTAGGAATGTCTATTAAAATAATTATTAACTTACTGGGAACATTTACTAAGGATAATCAATTAACATAATAAATAAAAATGGACAAATTAGTGTTATTCACACGTCCAAACATCCATTATAAAGTAGAATAATTCCCATACCCTGTGGAATTAGATGCTACCCGTGCTCCAGCACCAAACACACGTGACATGCTACCACTGATTACCCTGCTAGCCTCATTGTCCATCCCTTTGATCCCTTGTATCCATCAGAAGGACACTATTGGGACTCAAAAAAGCTATAAATAAAGAGCTCTTTTGAGGATATTGATACCCAGAGAGCCAGTTATATTTATATCCAGACACCGTGCCAAGGTACTCAAATACTTATAAGAGATAATTAAGTGATTTATGAATTTATTCTGATTAATAATATCTGTC
This sequence comes from Puccinia polysora, assembly GCA_025617555.3. NCBI lineage: Eukaryota > Fungi > Basidiomycota > Pucciniomycetes > Pucciniales > Pucciniaceae > Puccinia > Puccinia polysora. Next base: position 13,825,979 of record CM062614.1, on the reverse strand, counting down.
CCCAACCCTTTTTTTATCAATTTAAACTAATGAAAAACCTTATAAACCCAGCATACAGGTTTAACCCATCAGTGCACGTCCCAAAGAGGTACCCAAAGGATTTAATAATGTACCAGTGAGTCTTATTATCCTTTATCTTTTGTGGCAGCTTGGTTAAAAAGCCCTGCCACTCCACTGTGTGTTTTATATACATATTATCTTTGGGAAATATATCCTTTAATAATATAAATTAAAGGTTCCAAAGTAACCAGGCCTACGTGTTTTCATACTGAATTCCCTGAAGAGAGGTGTTAAAGATCCCCAATATAATTGTGTCCCCTCTATTAAAATATTCAATAATCAATTCATTTATTTTGATTTATAAAAAAAACCATATCTAAACCAATTAACCTTGCAATAAGGTTTATCCAAATATTTTACGGATTTTTGCTGCATTAATTGAATAATATATTTATTATTTATTCTATCACCTCTGGTAGCTAAAGGATAGCAAGGATCCTGGCATCCAGGAGGCTGACTCAAAGTGGAAGCTGAAGCTACCAATACCAATTCCCCAAAACAGGTTTTTCAATGAGAGACTAATCAGGTACAATAGAGACTATATTAGATCAAATGAGAACAGAATTAGAGGTGAGAAATAACACACCTAACAGAAAATAGCTAAGGGGGCTATAGGCATGAGAAATGACACCATTTGTATTGTATGCATAAGCAGAAAGCAATGAGCCTAAGCAAAATCCAAAGCTCAACCAAGATTGTTGTTCAATTTTTTGTCTTTTGTTTTTCTTTAATCAAATGAATCAATCAATTCTCATTTCCAAATCATTTTTAATCTCCTCCTCAAAAAATTATCATTTTTCCACTTATTGCAAGACAAGTCAATCTCTAAATGTTGCCAAGGGAATTAATATTATTTTTTTAGAGAGCAAAGTCACTTGCTTCAAACAAGCTCAAAAAATCCTTGACCTGGATTACAAATTTTATCAATATGGCAGGTCAAAGGGGTATAGGATATGGATGAGATGGCAAAGGGGGGAGCTAGCAAGCTTACTAAATTCTGGTAACTTGATGGAAAATGGACAGAAATTATGGAGCTTGCTTGTTAGCAAGCTCCTGTTTTTGCAAAATTTTGAAAATTACTTGGGAAACCTAGATAAAAAGGGGGTTTACCAACACAATTGGAGATGCTCTTAGTCTTGGGAAAGGAAACAAATTTTAAGTTTTTTTTTACAATTTAAGCCAAACCTGCTCAGGCTTTATCTATGGGTTTTTTATCAGGTTTATTTTTTATTTTGCCATCCCATCTTTCAAACCCCAACCCCCAATTTTTTTAATTTCATTGCCCCATCCAGATAAAATGCTCACATTCCAATGCAAATTTCTCATCAATTGTCCTATTTGGAATCAAGAAACCCCAATAAAGTCATCTCATCCTTTATTCTATCTTGGAATTAATTGATTCCCTTTAATTCTAATGAAAATTCTCACAACACAACTGATTTGATGTTTTTTATCCTGTTTTTCAATTTTTACTTTTTGGTGGGGGAGGACCAATCTAGTTCAATGCCAGACAACCAATTCCGTTCTTACAGTAAAAACAACTTATTTAGAGATTCTTACAACCAATTATTGGGCTTGATTCAATAAAACACAAATGTTTTATTCCAATTGACTTTTCTAAAAAAAAAGGGTGTATACCAATGATGTTTTTTATTCTTTCTTATTTTATCTTTAATCAAAAGTAAAATTCCATTAACAACCATTTTTTCAACATTCCCAATTTGATCCTATTATGATGAAATTATTCCTGTTGTTTGAGAATAAAGGATTGCCCTTTTGCTCAACAAACACCTTCAAAAAGGAAAAAATTGATAAAAGTTTTAAATTCCAATGAAATGGATTTGAAAAACCTCAAGTGTATCAAAAAACTGCAGATTTTCAGCTTCTGGAGCAAGGAAAAAGTTTTTTGATGATGTTTTGATGGTTGAACCCATGTTTGGGAGAACACATTGGACTGTCATTTTATTTACCCCAGTAATTTCCCACCTATGTAACTTGTTAATTTTTATTTTCTTTGAAATGACAATTTCTGCAGTTTATTTATGACAACCAAAAGTAAAGGCAATTGATATTTATCAAAAATTATCATTAATTACCCACAGTTTGGCATCATTACAATCATCATAAAACAATGCTGAAAGTACCAACTATAAAAAAAAGGAATACAAAAATAACATATCAATGTAAACCATGATGCAGAAGCTGTGGTGGGTGGTATTTTAAATTCAAATGAAAAAATATTGATAAGAATTAGTGGTCTTTCATCAGACTGCATTGGTCCCCCCCACTAAAAAAAAATGAAAATTCAAAAAGAAAAACAGGATTAAAAAATCAAATCAGTCGGATTGTGATAGTTTTCATGAAAAGAAAAGGGAATCAGTCGATTTCCAGACAGAATAAAGGATGAGATGAATGGATGGGGGTGGTTGATTTCACATTGGGAAATCAATGGATATTTTTGCGTTGGGAGGTGGTCAGTCAATCTGATTGGGTGAATGAACAAAAAAAATGAGTTCTGGTTTGAAAAATTTGATGAATAATTTCAAAAAAAAAACCAGTGCAAAACACAGAAATAAAACGGGTGAAGATTTGGCTTGAACTGAAAAAACAAATCAAAAATTTGTTTCCTGGTCCAAGACTAAATAAAAGCACAATCTTCATTTGTATTTTTTATTAGACTTAGTAGATCCACCATTTGTTTGACCAAATCAGCAAAAATAGTGGTTACTGGAATAAACATACTCTTTGACTGGCGTATTTCAAAAAAGTGGGTTTGATAGAAATGGCATGTTTCAAACATCAAATTTTCCATTTATGTATAATCATCCAGCAACATGAAAAAACCTATGCACAACTCCAAACAATCAGATCAATACCCAAGCATTATAAATTGAGACAAGAATTCTAACTCCATCAAATCATACACCTCATAAATTCAGATACACACATCACAATTACCCATAGAACTCTCAATTAACCAATAAATTTGCAAAAAAACCCCAAATTCATAATTGCAGATTTTCCAAATATCATCTTTAATACACTAAGATTCCAAACTACTCCCACCTCTGATCTCCACCATCACTCATCCTTGACTACTAGAAAAAGTCCTAAGAATCATTTTTATCTCCCTACATCCACCATGAAAACTCCTCAAAAACTCCTACAAATCAATTTGAGTGCCTGTAAACTTGGGTCAGCTTGCTACTTGTACAGAGAAACCTGTCAGAAGTAGAAAAAATAAAAATATTGGGAAATTTATAATTCTAGGGAAATTTTAAATTCACAGCTCAATGGGCTGTGTGGAACCCTACAAGACTCAAATGAGCTGTGTGGCATGCTACACGACTCAAATGGGCTGTGTGGCATGCTACAAGGCTCAACTGGGCTGTTTGGCAAGCTACACGACTCAAATGGGCTGTGTGGCATGCTACACGTCCCATTTGAGTTTTGCGGCATGCTAAACAACTAAAATCAAGTTGACTAAATAATAAATTATAAATTAAAAATAATAAATTATATATAATAAATAATAAATAATAAATAATAAACAGTACATAATAAATAATAAACAGTAAATAATAAATAATAATAACTTATAAATTATATGGAGTAGTGTATGGCCTGCTACACGTCCCATTTGAGTTGTGTGGCACGCTAAACAAAAAGAATCAATTTTTCTAGCCTCCAATAAATAATAAATAATGAATAATAAATAATCAATAATAGATTATAAATTATGAATAATAAATTATATATAATAAATAAGAAACAATAAACAATAAATAACAAATAATAAATAATAATAAATAATAAATTATAAATTATATGGAGTAGTGTATGGGCCCCCACCCATTGAGGGGACCTACACAACTCCCACAGGTTGTGTAGGGCCCTAAACAGCTCCCACAGGCCATGTGGGGCCCTACACAGCTCCCACAGGCCATGTGGGGCCCTACACGGCTCCCACACAACTGGAGCCGTGAATTTAACATTACCCTAAATATTATTACAGATTTCCATTTCCCACCCAAAATAAGGTAGGGTCACCCACTGACCCCACCCTTGAATTCCTAATCCTTCCTATTTTAAGAAATTAAAATATTTTCCAAAACCCACAACACCACTGCTGTGAATTATTTGCCATTTTAATACTTCATGAAATTTTTGATTTATAGGCTTCAAACCTAAAATTTAATCAGGATTGAGGTGTTGTGTATATTCAAGGAGTTACACGCCAAAATGCTTTTTGTGAAAACTCTGATGCGCAGCCCTGCATTTTTACAGGCTGTCTGCTCACCAACGGTTTTCCCTGCATGCCTAAATTAGCCAAATTCACATTTATAAGATTCACGCATTCAGCAAATCCTGTCTAGAACACAGTTTATCTGAAACCTCTGCACATCTGATCTTCCAAAAAATAAATGACAGCTGGTGCTTCCACTAACCGCTACAATCCCCTAGTCTTATCCATGCATATGTAAATATGTTACACATGCATATGAGGTGATCCAAAAATGTAAATTTTCAAATAAAAATAAAAGGAATCAAATTATTAAGCAAACTAATTGAGAAAACAAATCAAAAGGATCTCCACAATATTAACAGAGCCTAGAATTCAAAGATCATAAAACACATCAAGTATTTGTCATATAAATTATTCAAAATCATCAAAGTAATCAGAAGGTGATGGAAAGTCAATAAAAACCCACTACTAATCAATTTGGTCAAATAATAACAGTAAAAACTAAAGATTTTTTCAGAATCACAAAAATAACAAATTAACACAATAAAATATCATGTAGCTAAAGTAATGGAAAAATCCTGCAGATCTGTGATCAGATGATTGAAAGCACCAAGATGGAATTCTAAAATTTCCCTAGATGGCTTACTAGCCTTAGCCTATGAGACCTATCCTCTCTACATTCCCTGAGGAGGCTCCCTTCCATCCCAAAAAGGTAGTTATACAGACCTTCTTTGGCTATTTCAACCCCATAATTCATTATTTATTATCCAGACCCTCTGCAATCCCTGATCAGGTTCTTATAATAAATAAGAAAGTGATATATGTCCCTAGTCTGATTGATTGTTATTAATTCCAAATCATGATTGTTTCCTTGAAGTTTAGTCATCAAGAACCCCATTTTTAATCTGAAACCCTTCAAATGAGAAGAACTGCAGGTACCCTGTGAGTAATTAATCAAAGAAGTATGTTATTTACTTCCTGCTTTGGCTTTTGTGCTCTGTTGCCTGGCCACTTTCAGCATTTAATGGATAATACTTCCTTCTTGAGTAATTCAAAAGGTCCCCATATTCCAGGGTGCACGTTCAAAAGTTGATCCCCCAAAGAGAGGTTGCTATAACAATTGCAGTTGTGTTGAAGTATCACTTGTTGAAGTATCACTCAGCCATCTCGTGTGACACCCAGATCCCTCTCCTCTCTCCCGCCTTCAAATTCCAGATAACGTAATCCACGGCGCCCCCAACTCAAAGTCTGAGGGAATTCCTGGGAGGGAACCTTGGGGGCGGATGATGGATGGCTCGCTTCTGATTCTCTTCCTTTTCCTTCTCTCCTTTCAACGGTTCTTCTTTCCTTCCTGTTCCTTAAGCTCATCTTCTTTCAATGCACCTAATCACTATTCACCTCAAGCTCCAGAGACCCCTCAACCTCGATCCTCGTCAACCCGCCTCGATCACAAACCACTCAACTTCAATCAACTCCAACTGATCCTCTCTGGATCTCTCAACCTCAAATCGTGACTGGTGAGAGTTACTCTTCCGTCACCTTACAACCTCTCTCTAACTCATCCTTCAGTTCCTCGACCCAGAAACTCTCAGTCCCTCCTTGATCAACCTGCCAGATAAGCCAACGTCCGCCAACTCTTGAAACTTCAATGTTGTTCCCGTTGGTCTTCCTTCTTCATTTCCTTCAATTGTCATCCTCTGGCTTTTCTGTTGTATTTCCTCTGTCTCAACGTGTGTCTAACCCAATATTCCTTCAGTCTGTTGGTCGCAATTTAAGTGTCATTCTTCAAAAGTTACAAGTTGTATCAGACTGTGGCTCCTCTTTTGAATATTTAAAAAAAATTAACCAAAAAAATAAAAAACTTGCACCATCTCATTTCATATTTATTATTTTGGAGCTCTTGCCGTTTCAATTTCAAGGAATATTAATATTCTTTTACTGCATGAATTTCTGTAGCTAAATTATTGCAAGTTTCCTGGAAGCAGGAAGCTTAAAACTTGGGAGATACCAATATTGATAAAGTTTCTTTGTCTTGTTCAAATTACTAAAGCAAAGACTCATCTTCCACCTATTCCAACACAAGGTGAGCTCTTGGATGATCCACCATCTCCATTTGACCTCACATTCTTTTTTATCCCTCAACGTATTCAGAAAAAATAGATTAAGAATTTTTTTATTAAGTTAATCATTATATGTCATCCAAACAGGCCAAAATAATGAAAGGATAAAGTGTATAGTGGGAAAATGAAGGGGAGCTAGAGATCTCTGGAATATCCACCATTAAGTAGCCCACTACCCTTGCCAATAGGTCCAATAATGTGAGAAAAGTGAGATCACTCAAGGTCATAGTTCATCAACTGCCTCAAAAAAGGACCAATCCCAAAACTAGCAGAGAAGATGGGGGTATGATCAATGGATTTAACATAGGGGAAGGAGCCATCAGAGGGGTTATGGGGCTGATACTTTCATTTTGATCATTTTTTGAGTTTTATTGACTTAATTGCACCAATTATGTCAGATGTTCTTTTCTTTAAAAAATAAAATCTGCTTTTGCTCTATGGGATTTTAAACTCTGACCTCAATATTTATGAGTGATGCTTTAAATGCCAAGCTAATGTCACTGTTGCTGGATGGGTCATTTTTCCTTTTCAATTACCAAGGGATTGCTTGTATTCCACTTTAAAGATATGATGTGTTGTTTGAAAATGATTTTCAGGCTTTCAGACTTCCAGAAGCAAGAATTATTGCTCTTGGGCAAAATTCTGAATAAGAGCTGATTTTTATTGAAAGAAATTGAACTTGATTCCATTGGTTCCTTTGAGTTTGGACATGTGATGAGGCTGAGATTAACTAGTCCTTGGAAGCTTGAGTGGCTTACCAGACACAAAGTTAAACAAGATCATACAACCCAACCAAAAATAATCTATAATCAAAATTGGCCCTCACCACATATTCAATCTCATCCTACTCAGATTCACCACAATAATCATGTCCTCACTGTACCTTAATAAGGCAAAACTCTGATCATGTCATAAAAATGTTTTGAAACTCCTTCAACTAAACCAATACAACTTTTAATCAGCTTCACTCTCAGCTCAAATCCAAAATCACTTAATCCTGCATATCTTGCAGTCTCCATCTTCTTCTACCAGCCTCACCCTCTCCCTGGATGGGATGATCTCCATGCCCATGTAGACCTTACCACAATTTCATGTGATCCAGTCAAACTTCCCCGGATCTCTCCCTCTCTCCATGGCTTGATGCATCCTTTTTTGCCTCCTCAAACCTACTGGTATATGGTTTAGTACAGATTAAATAATTAGTAAGTATATACATATTACATAATATCCACTTTCTGGTAAGACCATTTTCTCAGGGCTCTAGATCCATAAATTTCAATTTTTCCTCAACAGGCCCACCACCCAATCAGTCAACTACAGCCTCCAGTGTAAAGAATTCACAAAAAAAGATTTGCAGACAGGGATAGTTTTTGGTACAGGAACTACAGGAAAGGTTTTCAGGGAAGAAGAAAGGGGACAGGCTCAGGGGAAAAAAGGTTCTACTGAGATTTGTAATCAATTTCTTAATAAGGGTTTTTTTGAGAATGCAAACAAGAAAAAAACAAGAAATCTCCTAAATAAAAGATAGAAATAACAACATTCTCCCAAGGGCATCTATTTTTAAAGAGATTCTTTCTCCCAGCCATATCAAATTCTTTCCTTTCTTTTGCAGTAATTTGGAAGTCTTGAATCATTTTGTGACTTGAGATGTTTATGAGAGATCCAAAGGATTCTTGGGTGTACCAAATTGTTTTTGCTGACCGGTGTAAGTTTTCTTGTCTAAGAGGATGATAAGAAAAGGGAAAAGGACAGGGATTGAAAAGGGGAGGGGCCCCATATAAAACTCAATCAAAATAATTTCAATCTGCAGAACCCTGAGTCTTACTCTGACAAATATGGATAAAAATAAATTTAAATAATTTGTATCTGGGGAACCCTGACTCTCATTCTGAAATCCATCCAAATCACTCAACATTTAATACCATGGGAACTCCAAACTGAATCAACCAAAACTGACCACTCAAGGCCTCCTTCTCAGTTATCATGAATACTGGCCTTTCCTTCCCACCTATAAAAATTCAACCCAAGGAATTAGTATGCTACTTCTTACTTGTTAGTCCCCCCAAAGTTAGTTCTCATCTTAGCACAGGACAACCTTCACCAAGCCTGCCAAACTCATATAACCTTTCCCCTTCCTGGTATTACTCTCATAGGATTCCACAAATCCTTTTTCAAGAAAATATTCCTTGAATGCTTCATCCAATGCTTCCATTTCTTCATCACTATTAATCCTCCTTTCACCTTATTTATTGAAATAAAAATCAATCATACTTGGATTCTATGAGTAGTAGTGTCTGTTCCAAACCACTTCTTGCATTCCAGAGCGGTTGGGAAATATTCAAAACAATAATGGTTCCTCTTATCATGAATCTCATCCTGACCCATCTTTTATCCTCATCAATATCAGGATCACCTTGCCCATCATAATCATATAATTCATCCTGAAATTTGGAATATTCATTAGAACATTGATTTGAACTCATACCCTCCTCCTCTTCAATTGAGTTTAACTCTCACATTCATATCATCTGTTCAAGTTCAATATCAACCCACAATGGTTGCAGTAGATTACCAAAATCTAACAATGCCTCCATATTGTCATTACCACCTTGAAACTTCTGCTCCTCCTCCTAATTCTCTTCCCCACATAATAATAAACTCATCAGCACACAAATAAAATTAATTCATATCATTTCAACCAGCTATTTGATCACTCTTGCCTCAAATTTACTCAATTTTCTCCCCATTCAATAACCAATCTGGGGAAGATGATGAATTAATTTAAATTTTCTCCTGCCTCTCAATTAACCTATCCATATTCAAAAGAATTTTTATCCCTTCCAACTCATGTTTACACTCCCCTGTGTTCCAATAACCCCCCCTAAATACTCCGTGTTGAAATTTTGTTTTCATAACACGCGTGCTCCATCTACATGTCAATTACCTGTCTCCCATTGTCACCGTGTCACTGTTATTTTCTTTGTCTGAGTTCTGGTCTCCTTCAGATTTCCCAATTCTCTTTTGACTTTCTCATTCTTAGATCCTCATTCTCTTATGACCTCTCTTCTGATCCTCTACTCCTAAGCACCCCTGCACCTTCGCCTCCAAAAAACACTCCTTGCCCTTATCAGCTTCCTTTGGGACTCATTGTCCTCTTCCTAGTCTACTCATCACAGCCTTTGTGGGCTTTCTTCCTTTTTAGGCTATCTCTCTCATCTGGTGAGAAGAGTGATCAGTTGAACCAATTTCTGTCTCCTCTCCACCTCAAAGCTCTGACCTCATCCTTTCCAGTTGTCATCCAATCTATCAACTCTAGCCACAATTCACTCTCAACTTGTCTTCATTCTGGTATTCATCTTCTTCAGCCTCTCAGTTAATTGCCTACACTTTCAATTGGTGGTATGATATTTTAATCATCCTCCTTCTTTATATAAATTCTTTTCTTGTTGCTGCTGCCAACAAGATTCCAAATCTGTGATCTCTATCCTTCAGGCTGGTTTCTGTTTCTAGTTGTAATTCATCTAAAGGTCAAATTTATTCACGATTAACAGTCAAAAGTGTCAACCAAAAGCTCAAAAGAAACGCTTGCTACCAAATCTCCAGAAAACCAGCTATCAGCATGGAAATCATAAATCCCACCATACTCAAAACTACTCTAGAGGCCAACCCTCTGCTCACAGATGAAAACTTCACCATCTGGAGGACTAGAATGAATACCTTACTGAATCTGGCTAAACTCAAGGACACCTTTTCCAATGATGAGGTTCCTCTCAAGTCCAACAACAACTCAATACTCTCCTTGATTCTAATATCTAAACTGTCTGCCTCAGTTCACACCACCATAATAAACACAACTAACAAGGAGGACACTAAACTGATCTGGGAGGACCTATCGACACACTTTGTTTCATCTCAACCAGCCAATAAAGCAAGAGTCTACAGTTCTTTTGAGACCATAGTCTTCAACAAGAGAGACATTCAATCTTTCCTGCTAGAAATTAAAATGGGAATAAACAGGATGAAAGAAATTGGGATTCTACTTCTCCAAGAATTTCTGGCGCACATGATTCTAGGGAAACTTGCAGACACATTCAAGATCATTAAGTAACAAGTGACACACTCCAAAGTGTCTTCAAAAATAACTCCTGAAGCTGTATTAGATCACCTTTGTATTCACATGAACAAGCAGAAAATAAACTTTTCCATGGACAACATGTCCAATTATGCCTCTGGATCAACCCCTCTGTTCACCAACTTGTCTGGAAAGTGCAAAACAAAGATGCACAACACTCTGAAAAATCATCCCAAACACCGCTGCTGGATGTTCTATCCTCATCTTTGTCCCAAGAAAAATTCCTGTCCTTCTGCTTATGTCAGCACTCCCTTGTGCTTTTGCTCAGATTCTCTTCTATTCATTGTAGACTCAGGATGCTCTAAACACATGAAGTCTGATCCTTCACTTTTTTCTCAGGTTTATGGATCAAAAGAAGGAGGACTGATAGATACAAGCTGTGGATCAGGTTCATTGGTGATCAAGGGGGAGGTATCCGTCACACTGCAGCACAACTATGGATGTTTGAAGCTGAAAAATTCCTGCATGTTCCTAACCTATCAGTTAACCTGTTGTCTCTTTGGAGGTTGTTATTGGATGGGTACTTGGTATACTTCAAATTAAACTTTGTTTCATTTCATATTTATAACCAACTTGCAATGAAAAGATTCTACATGAAAAACATTCCTTGCATCAAATTTCTCTCTCACACGTCCTCAGCCTTCCTGACTTCCTCTGAGTTTCTCCACAAATTGCTTGGCCACATTGGTTACCACAGACTAAGACATAAGCTAAACTTACCAGTGAAGAAGGATTCTGAGTGTCATGACTGTGCCGTGTCTAAAATCACCCAAGCCTCATACAAGCCCAGGAAGTCTCAAGCTGATAAAACATTCTCTGAGATTCACTTAGACACTATTGGCCCGTTAACAACCTCTTTATTGGGTAGGAAATACATCCTCACTCTCATCAATGGGAATACTCAATACTGCGCAGCTGTTCCTGTTGCTAGAAAGGAAGCCATTCCTTCAACTCTTATCTATCCAATTGACTGTGAAGCCAAGAGATTTGGATACTATCCCTCTATCATTCATCCTGATTGAGGGACCAAATTCAAAAACCAAATGTTGGATCTCTTTTGCAGGAAGAATCTTATAAACAAGTTGTTCTGCAATCTGTACACACCACAACAGAACGGTCTGGCTGAAAGGTTCAACATAACCATTCTTGAATTGCTTTGCACTAACCTCTTAGATGCTGTTCTACCAAAAAATCTCTGACGTGAAGTCCTATCAGATGTTATTCACACCCTGAACCAAATTCCCTCTCACAAGAACAAAAAATTTCCCTAAAAAATTTTCAAAAATCACTCCCTGAATCTCTCCTACTTCAGACCCATTGGAAACCCCATTTCCTAACTTCTGCTTACCAAAGAATCAGGTAAAAAACTGCACCTTTCTGGAGGACTGTGCACTTTGATTGGATACAACCCCTCTCTCCAATCCTTTCAAATACTCACTCTCTCAACCAAAATCATCAACACAAAGAATTTTCAGTTTCTCATCTACACTCCCAAATCTGTCAATGCCAAATCCATCCCCCACAAATGGTTTATAAAAGGTGTCACAAAACCATCCTCTCTCAATGTGAAAGCTGAAAATCCTTCTGATGAACTAGCGCCTCCAGAGGACAGTGATCCTGATATTGCTGGTGACTTTCCTCCATCTCTCAATCCAAACGGCCTTGAATCCAAAACCCACTGTTCCTCCAAACCTGAGAATCCTGTCCCCAGATCACTGAGACCTAGGACATCCAAGGTCAAGCCAGTGAAGTGAAGTCACCTCAGCTCCTTCCTGGATCCCAAGCTGGTCAGGGAAGCCAAGGATGTAGAGCTGGAAAACATTGAAGCTCACAATGTCTGGAAAGACCACCACGAATCTCCAGAGCACTACTTACTGACCACATGGGCCACTTGTCTCAAACCTGCCACCCTTTCCTCAAAGGAAAAGGTCAAGGCTTGGCTCTTCCTTCAGGGCTTCTCTCCAATTCCCGGTATTGAATTTGCCAACACCTTTTCCCCAACCGGCAAGTTTCCTTCTCTTCTACTGCTTCTTACCCTGGCCTTGGACAAGGAACTTCCTGTCCAACAGTTTGATTTAAAAAGTGCCTTCTTGTTTGCTCCTCTCAAGGAGGACATCTACATAAAAAATCCTAAAGAGTCCCAAAGTTTGGCTCTCTTCTTCAAGCTGAAGAAATCACTGTATGGGCTGAAACAAGCTCCTGCTAAGTGGTACTTAACGCTCACCAACTGGTTTAAGGAATTGGATTATCAACAATCCAATGCTGATGCCTGTTTCTTTATCCACAAAGACAATGAATCCCTCATCTTCTTTCATGCTGACAATCTCATTGTTGTGGGAAGGACCGCCGCCTTTGAACAGTATTTTCTTCAGCGTTTTCAAAATTCTTCTGCTTATGATCCTGACACAATGCTGGGAATGGATGTCAAGATGGGAAAGGATTACACAGAGATTAGTCAACTTTCCCTGATTGAAAAGGGCTTGAAACAACCCAAACCGATGGACTGCAAGGCTGTTGAAATGCCAATGACACCCAACATCCACCTAAGTCCAGCTTCTAAAGCAGAAAAAGAGGAGTTCACCAAACTGAATATCAATTACAGAAACTTCACTTGTCTTCTGAACTACATTGCTTGCCAAAATCAACCCAACCTTTCAGCTGATGATCCCTTCTGTACCAATACAACCATGAACCTGGAATCAACCATTGGAAGTAGGTGATCAACTGCTGGAAATACCTGAAGGGCACTCAGTCTGTTCCTCTTTTCCTGCTTCCGGAAAAACACTCACCGTTGCAATCACTGCTATACTACACCAATGCCACATGGGCCAATTATCAAGTCTCACAAACTTCTCAAAGCGTTAAAATTGCCTTTTGGCTTGTTTTTCTGGTGTCCTGGAACAGTAAAAAACAGAGGAACATTGCCATGTCCTCAACTGAATCCAAACTCTCATCACTCTTCAATGGTGTTCAAGAAAACACATGGCTGTTGCATATGATCACCAAGATGTGGGAAAGATCTCCTAATCCCTCTCTATTCCACGTTGACAATAAGTGTTTAATCAACAAGCTGAATAACATTGGTTTTAACTCAAAAAATAAACACATTGACATAAAAATAAAATACTTATGTGATCTTTATGCCTCAGGACAAATCAGGGTGAAACTTGTCTCAACCTTGGAAATGATAGCTGATGAGCTTACCAAGGCACCATAATTGGAATCCCTGTCCCATCTGGTGGAAAGATTCTCTCCAGCTCTCTTCTCATCAGATGACCAGGGGTGTTAAAATTTTGTTTTCATACCACGCGCGCTCAATCTACATGTCACTTACCTGTCTCCCATTGTTATCGTGTCACATCTCTTTTTCTTTGTCTGAGTTCTGGTATCTTTCAGATTTTCCAACTCTCTTTTGACTTTCTCATTCTTAGATCCTCCTTCTCTCTTGACCTCTCTTCTGATCCTCTACTCCTAAGCACCCCTGCACCTTTACCTCCAACAAACACTCCTCACCCTTATCAGCTTCCTTTGGGACTCATCTTCCTCTTCCTAGTCTACTCAACACAGCCTTTGTGTGCTGTCTTCCTTTCTAGACTATCTCTCTCATCTGGTGAGAAGAGTGATTAGTTGAACCAATTTCCATCTCCTCTCCACCTCAAAGCTCTGACCTCATCCATTCTATCAACTCTAGCCACAATTTACTCTCAAATTATATTCATTCTGGTGTTCATCTTCTTCAGCCTCTCAGTTAATTGCCTCCTCTGTCAATTGGTGGTATGATGTTTTTTTCATCCTCTTTCTTTATATATATTCTTTTCTTGTTGCTTCTGTCAACCAGATTCTAAATCTGTGATCTCTATCCTTCAGGCTGCTTTCTGTTTCTAGTTTTAATTCATCTAAATTTCAAATTTCTTCACTCTGCAAACTTTAAATACACTCTGCATTGCCTGAAAATAAATATTTCCCTCTCATTCCTTACAAAAAAAGCTCTTCCTTGGATCTCAATCCCAGCCTAACCCTTTATTTCCAATTTTTCTTGAGATCTTGATAAAAATTCAATGTTCTTGAAAACATCCAATACTTCATCAAAACCAATCAAGAGACTCTCCAAAAATTCCCTTCACTAAAACCTTTCTCACACTCCTGAAGTCTATATTTCTGTTTTCCCTCTCAAACTTCAGGCAGATTTGTGCTATTTTATTGAGCATAATTCAGGTCCATCCAACCCCCTAAAAATGGCTGGGAAAAATAAATTAATTCTAAATTAAAATGAGCCATTTCAATCCTCAGGGGGATTTTCGCTTTTGGCTTGGAATCCTTCAGACCCAGCTTACCATAAAAAACAACTGTATTAGATCATTTAAAAAACATTGAATTTTGGGATTCCATTCTGCATTCTATATTAAGAATGGAGGGTTGGTGCTTCTGGATTGATCATAATTCAGCCCTTTCCAACCACCTATAATCTATGAAGTTTTTAATATTTCAATCTCCCTTGAATCTTAAAGTCAATCAATTTATGTTTGCTGATTTTGTATTGAACATCATTCAGGCCTTTGAATTGCCAAAAAGATGGCTGAACCAGAAAGATGAATATGGATGAGTACAGAAATTTGAAAGATTTTTTTGTCCCTCTAAAAAATATGAAGAAATATATTCATAATCCATGTATGTGAGAAATATTTTTTATTTCCTCAAATGGTCAAATTAAACCAACACTGGCAAAAGCTACGGAAAGCTTTTCCTTTTTTTCTGAGGAAAGGAAATCCTTCTTCTGCTCCTCATTTTGACACCCCACTTATTTTTTACAAGCCCCATTTGGTATCAAGTATTTTTTCTCAAACTTAAAACTAAGAATTGAACTTTCATTCCTCAATTGATGTTCAATTTTTCCCCCTTTTAATTTAAAACTCCAGCTTGACATTTGAATCTTGCATGAGACTGGATTCCAAAGCATATTGATGTAAAATTATAAACTCATGTGCAACAGGGTATATAATCAAGGCTCTGACTTGGTTATGATTTGCCCCTGATCTCTGGAAAGCCACGCAAGCCTGATGATTTCACCCTATTTTGATGTATTTTAAGACTTATTATAAAGGAATTCTTGGCACTCAACCTTAAATTCCTGTTGGATTTTTTTTTTCAAAACATCATCACTATTTTTGGAGGGTTAGCTAGAATTTCCCTAGTCTTAAGCTTTCTAGGGTTTACTAGAAATGAGCAATAACTCATCACTAAAGGAAAATGTAAGTAATTAAATATTGAATTGGGTGGAAATTGATTTGACAAAGGATTGGGGTATGTGTAAATTGGGTGGAAAACAGAAATCATCTTTTGGAAGGGAGATAAATTTATTAAATGGATACAAGAAGGGAATTGATGGATCAAAAGAAGCAAGTGAGGGGTAAAAGGAAAATATTTACTGACATATAGATGCTGATGTAGATTTTATTGGGGTGGGGTGGATGCAGAAACCAAATTTCACCAGGGGAAAAATGCAGTCACATGCTAGCATTTGCAAACCTCCCAAAATGTTACTGAGTTTTAAATCTGTTGTAATTGAGGGAACCTATCCAAAAAACTCCAAAATATCCACACAAAAACTTCTGTTGAAATATTCTATAACCAATGTGCAATCAAATATTAGTCATGCTTGAAAGGAGGTTCAATTGTAATTCAAGGTTTCTTTAAAATTGCTATTATATTTTGGTGATGTATGATTAATGAATAAGTTTGCTATAGATTATACCAATTTTGTTGAATTTTTCATTCTTGGAAATTCCTTTTGAAATTTGAAGTATTTTACCAAAAACATTCAAAGATAAATAAATCAATGAATATTTAAAGAATGTCACTTCTTTAAATTTGCAGCTTGAAATTTGGAAAAAAAACCACTTCAGCTGGATCCTTCTTCATTTGAAAAAAAAACACCATGTTTTCAAAAATTTTATTTTGCCTAAATACTCACAAGAATGGTCCTTTATTTTCATCAAAACTTTGATGAAAAACTGCTTAAAAATCCCTTATTGCAAAAATATTTCCTGAAGGCTTTAATATTTGAAATATTTTTTCAAAAGATTATTTATTCAAAGAAAAAATAATACTGAGAGTATAATTATCTATTTTATTCATACTAAAAGAGTATTCTTCAAATTTCAAAAATATTTGAGGGAATTTTTGCCCATTTTTTTGCTTGATAGTGAATAGAACCATGAATCTTGTTTCTGATTTCCCATCATGGTCAGGAATTTCAACATTGAATTTCTGAAAAATTTACCAAAAATGTTCATTCTTTAACTACAAAATAAAAGAATTATTGTAGCTGGACTTCTTTTCACAAAAAAATCAAACCGCTTTCAAATTAAAAAAAATATTTCTATTAGGGTGTATCAGATTTAAGCAAACCCGCCATTTTTTAATGGCGGGTTTCAAACAAAATCCGCCATTTCAAAACCACCATTAAAAATCAAAAAACCCACTTATTTAAGATCAGAAATGTCAGAGTTACCTAGAAATAAATGGGTTATTTCAAATAAATTATGTAAAGGCTTTCACCAGTTCAACCGTGTCATTCCACATCACCACCCCTGGTTTCAACCTCCAGCCTCATCAGAAAAATTCTACCTCCAACCTCATTCAAAAAATTTGATTTTCATTGCCCTCATCACTTCATCACTCTCACCCCCTCATCAATTTATCACTCTCACCTTGCTTCATCACTCTCATCACTTTATCGCTTTCATCACATCCATACTGTCATTTCTTCATTGCTTCATCCCTGATTTCATAACATTCCCTTATCACTTCATTGCTTCATCACTTTATTGCTTCATCCCTCATCCCCCCTTTCATCACATCCCTTCATCACTTTATAACTTCATCCCTCATCCCTGCTTTCATCACATCCCTTCTTCACTTCATTGCTTCATCACTTTATTGCTTCATCCCTTCATCCCTCTTACTCATTTTAAATGGCCCCTTCACAATCCTCTCCCTGAAAGTCCACTAAACAAACCAATGTACAAAAGCAGAAAATCCCCCAGGAAATCAAAATCCAACAATCCTCGCCCATCAGCTTCCAAAGGCTCAAGTCAGCTCAAGAAAGCTGATCACATCATTCTGGTAAACTGGCTCAAAATTCCCTCCAACTACAATTCTTGCTTTGGATCCAACAATGAAAAATGTGTTGGCCAACACCCATCCTTCAAGGTCAATGGTTATCTCCTGATGGCCAATTAACTCAAGAATAACACAAAAGGTAGGCTGGATCTGTCATCCAAACAGATGAGGGAGAGATTCAAGAATTATCAAGCCAAGTACAAAAAATGCCCACTCCATGTCAATCTCCACTTGCTTTGGTATCACCAACTCCAACAAAGCCAAAGGAATAAACTCTGTGGTTAATAAGTTGGACTCCATTTTTCCTTTTTATATTCAAATGGATGAAATCTTTGGAAAAAAGGCCAACATCAACCCTCTTTCTGCTTTTGATTCCCAACAATCTGATTCAGTTGATGCCAAGGACTTGGCTGTGGATTCTCAGCCTAGAATGAGGACCCTGATGAGACCTTTGCCTTGGAATGGCCCCCATCCAATTCCAAGGAGGATATTCCAACACAGTCAGCTACAATTTCATCTACTTGGGCATTGATTGATGAGTCAAACAGGACCTTGGAACCCTCACTTCCTTCTTTTGATTTCTCTCTTCCTGGGATAGAAGAACTGGAGAAATTGGCCAATGAGGAGTATTTTACTCCTGTATCTCCACTACCATCAACATCTGCTCAAGTAAGCACCCAAGTTATTTTCTCTTCTGTCTGTTTAATCCGGACTGATTTAGATTGTAAAAAAAGTGGCTCATCCATTCCTGATTGGCCAAAAACTCAACCCAATGGGGCCTCCCACATCCCCTTCAAAAGACAGCGAAACCATTCCCACACAAACCTCCTCTGCAAAGGGAAAGAAAAAGGCCTCAAATTCCATCAGAATCAACCCAAATAGCCTTCAAAAGAAGAGAAATACTTCAAGCTTTTGTGGATTTGAGGATATCATGGAGAAGAAAGATTCAAGTAAGCATGTTGAATTCTCCTTGCTTTCAAAATCCAGATCATTCCTATTCCCCTCTGAAAAACAGTGAAATCTCAAATTGAATCTGAAAAAATTCAGTTTGAAAAGGAGGAGTGGCATCATCAACTGGCTATGGATTGTCAAAAGAAAAAAACTGAGAGTTTGGCTCATCAACAAAAGTTGGATTCTGAGTGGCAAATTAAACAGGCTGAGCTGGAGTTTCAAAAAGAGGAAAAGGAGAAGTATTGAGGGGAAGTCCAACTCCAAAAGGAGAGCAAAAGGCTAGCCAGAGAAAAACAAGATAGGTTATCCGTAGCCATGGCATGTATTGGTAGCAGTAGAACTGTGGATGAAATCAAGGAAATCAATCAATTTCTGGGCTTGTAAATATATTTACTTTAAAAATTTTGAAAATAAAAAAAATATTTTGCTTGGCTTGTAAATATAATTACTTTAAAAATTTTCAAAATAAAAAAAAAAAATAATTTATTTTTGATTACTAAAATGTTTGAGACTTTTTGAAACTCCACCAATAAACAAATATTCCTTATTTTTATTTACATTTCTTTTTCTAGAGTATCTTTCCCCACTTTTTAAGTCCCTGCAAGTGTTCCTGGTGGTTTTCCTGATTTTCATGGACATAGCCATCCTTGTATGAGCAGCAGTGTCCACAGCAGGAAAAGTAAAGTGTTTGTTCTTATTTGCCGCCCAAACCATTTTTACAATACCTTTTTCTTTGAAATCAATACCAAAACCCAAGTCAGGAAAAACAAATTGCCAATCAGATACTTTCTATTCATCCTTTTTGTCAATCATTTTTCCATTGGTTTTTTTTGTTGGAACCACAAGTAAAAAAAAATAGTCTGAGAGGTTGCCTTTGTCAATATGGGGAAAGTTGTAGAAGCCATTGGAGGTGAAAGTGATATGTGGGGAGCAGTCAAAAGCGGTGAGGTGGGATCCAAATTCCAAAGAAGAGAAGGAGGGGATGTGGTGGTCCATCATTATTTCCTGGTTGAAATCAAATGCAAGTTTGGCTAAGTTTCAAAACATTTGGCCTAGGATTGGAGAGACTTTGTCCAACCTATGGTTGAGGAAAGCATACTCTTGAGGGAAAGTTTGAATAGATTTTTTATTCAAATATTGGCCAAAAAGTTCAGAAGGGTGAATTGATTTTATCCATCCAATAGCCCAGATCTTCCAACCCCAATATCTTGAGGGGCCAACAGTGTTGACAATTTTTTTTTGATTTGTGAAGGAAAGTTGTCACAAAGTTGATGTCCTTCTTCCCTTCCTCAGAGAGTTTATTCAAAGGCAGAAATTTGATTACAGCCACAAGAGAGTCTTGATGATGGGTTTGGTCAAGAATGGCAACTTTTCAATGAGTGAAGAAATGGAACTTTTCAATCTTGTGTTTGGCCTGTTCAAACTCTTCAGGGGTGGGCTTTTGTTCGTTCTTTTTCTTTTTGGATGCAAGAGCGGGGTACAAATCCAAAGGTTGCAGTTTTTTTCTAGACCATAGAATCTTTTCCAAAAAACCTTCTTCAGCCACTTCCAAAGAGATTTTTGATTCTCTCATTTTGTTCCTCTTTTTCCAAAGAGCCCTCTGCTTTCCACCTCTCTTGATTTTTTTCAACACATCTTCTTCCATATTGTTCCCTCCAATGCAACTGCTTTGCTGCGGGTGAGGATCAAGACAGGATTTGATGGGTTGTATAAAATTTGGAGCATGGCGGGAGAAGCTAGGTTCATCCCTTTCCTTTCCACCTCTCTTTATGTTTTTAAAAGCATCTACTTCCATCTTTTTCCCTCCCATGAAACTTCTTTGCTTGGGGTGAGGATCAAGACGGGATTTGATTTTTTGTATAACATTGGGAGCATGGCTGGAGAAGAATGGGTCATGCAGAAAAGGGGAAGGCATGGAAAGAAACAGGGCTCAAAATGGGTGTTGCATTGCGGGTAATCCAAAAAAAAAAAAAAAACCTATCATCAGCAATGTTTCAATCATTGTGGAAGATGAACAAAAGTAGAAAAATAAATACTAGTCAGTCAATGATGATAGCCCCCCCAAAAAAAAGAAGGTCAGTTAGAGTCATTGATCAATCAATGAGCAGAAGGAGAAGAAGGAGAATGGGGTCACAGGGCTCACCTTTGGTCACCTGGCAAAGGAGGGGGGGCAGTGGGTTGGTTGGGGGGGTGGTCAGCCAATGGGGGGGGGGGGCGGTTGGTTGATGGAAGGGGGGGGTTGTCGGCCAAAGGAGGGGGGGGGGGAGTTGTCGGTTCGCCAATGGAGGGAGTCAGGGCGGGTGTTTGGTTGGCCAAAGGAGGGGAGGGGGGGCTTTGGTTGGGCAAGCAAGCAAGGGGGGGCAGCTGCCAAGCAAGCAAGGGGGGGGGGTGGCCTGTTGTTGTTTGGCGAAAGGCGGCAAGGGGGGGGGGGGTTGGTTGGCTGGCTGAAGGAGGGGAGGGGGGGGGGGGGGTGCGGTTGGCCAAGCAAGCAAGGGGGGGCCAGCTGCCAAGCGAGTAAGGTGGGGGCAGCCCTTTTTTGGGCGGTTGGCCAAGCAAGCAAGGGGGGGGGCTGTTGGCTGAGTGAGCGAGGGGGGGGCTGCCCATTGTTGGGCGGTTGGCCAAGAGAGCAAGGGGGGGGCTGGCTTCCAAGCAAGCAAGGGGGGGGGCAGCCCGTTTTTGGTTGGCCAAAGGAGGCAGAGGGGTGTTGGTGAGCCAAGGGGGGGGGGGGATGAGAGTGGGGGTGTTATTTGGGAGCAAGGGGGAGGGGGTGAGGGTGAGAGAGGAGGGAAGGTGCTCACCTGAGGGATTGAGAAAGGCGGTCAGGGGGGACCTAAAGGTTGATTGATCAAAGGATCAGCAAGGGGTGAGGGGCAAGAAGCAGAAGAGGGGGGATGGGGCTTACCAGGGTTGCCAACCAAACAAGGAGGGGAGGCAGTGAGTGAGGTGAGGTGAGGTGGTGATGGTGGGTGAGGTGGAGGTGGAGGGTGAGGTGGAGGTGATGGGTGAGGTGGAGGTGGAGGGTAAGGTGGAGGTGATGGGTGAGGTGGAGGTGGAGGGTGAGGTGGAGAGTGGACCAGTGGGGGGTGAGGAAGAGAGTGGACCAAGGGTTTGGTGGGGTGAGGTGGGTGCTTTGGAAGTTTTGGTTCTGTTTTTGTCTACGTCCACCAAAAAAAAAAAAAAAAAAAAAATTCCAAGTCAGCCTTGGATGCTTGGTTGAACAAATAAAACCAAAAAAGATATTTGACCTATTTAAAAAACAAATGCCACACATCAAAGTGAGCAAGTGTGAGGGGTAGAATCAGCTCTCTCATGGCCAAGAGGAGGTAGAATATGAGACGGGGATGACTTGAGGAGGATCAGGAATATCTTCTTCAAACATTTTTTCACATTCATCCTTGATGTTGGCAAGAAGGTTGTGAAGTATTAAAAAGTGATAATCCATTTGATGAGGGTCTTCATGTCCTTTGAATTTTGAAGCTTTTTTTGCATCTCCCATAAGCTTGCCCATCTTACTTTCAGGATTCCTATGGCATTCTCAATCCAAACTTGTGATTGGGCAAGATTATAGTTGAAATTGGTTTTTCCTTGATCATTGGAAAAAAAATTTAAAACATTCCAGTATGCTGGAACTACATATTTCCCACTAGCATAAGCCAAATAAGCAAGAATTTATTGATCTTGGTCAAAGTAGTTCTCTTGTTTTTGGGCAATCCGCATCCAATTGAAAACATATGAATCATGACAACAACCTGGAAGGCCAGCATGGAGGGATCTGAACTTCTTTTTGTTATTGAAAACAAGTTTTAGGGAAACAGAGTATCTAAACAAAAAGATGCAAAGTATTCCGTCAGTGTGTGATACAAAGTTTTATCAAATTCATTTGAAAAGAATGAATCAATTGCCTCTTTTTCCAATCAAAATAGTGGTTGCCATTTAGCTTGGGTTTTTGACTCAAGGGAATGGTGGTTCTGTCAACAAAACCAATGCAAACGGGAAAGCATTCAGTCTATATTACTTGAGATATCTCCTGATGATCTTCTTTGGTTGGCCAAGAAAGGACTGAGAGATGGAAAGATAGGATAGCAAACATGACTCTTTTTGTGTATGAGTCAATGTTTCCACAACCAACTGAGAATAGATTTTATAATCAATGAATTTCTTCCCCATTTCCATCTGATCCCAATCTACAAAGAGCAAAAGCCAGTTGGATAGCTGGATTGCATTGAGGATTCCAAGAATTTTTCTGGAAGATGTGGTGTTCTTCAATCATCTCCAAAGGTTTCATGAATGAAGGCAACAGATTTTGGAAGAGTAGCTGCAAGCTTAATTCAGGGAGGAGATGAAGCTTTTGCCTTTCATACATAGGTTTGTGGAGAGTGTTTCTTCTTGTAACCATGTATTGCTTTTGTAATAGAGCATTCAAAGCCAACCAAGTTTATTCCCAATTGGAGTCTGAATCAGAGTCTGAATGGGAGTCAAATAGTAACAAACTTTCAGTCAACTTTTTTGCATTTTAAACTTACTGTCAGGAAGTTTGATTGGAAATGTTGAGAAAGATGGTAATGTCATGTGGGGTGATGAGATGATGGTGGGATTTGTGTGAAGATGGATATGTGAAGAAAGGGATTTGAAACAATGGAGATGTGAAATCATGGAGATGTGAAGCAATTGAGATGTGAAGCAATTGAGATGTGAAGCAATGGAGATGAGAGGTGTGTGAGTGATGGAGATGGGATTGGTATGGATTTCCTGATGTGGATGTGTGTTGTATATGTGATGGATGGTGGATGGATGATGATGCATAAATGGCAGGTTTAATGGCGGGTTTGATGTTTGAATTACGCCATTTTCATGAAAACCGCCATTTTAAAATACACTGGTTAGGGGGTTTGTGTATTTCAGAAACCGGCCATTAAAAATGGCGGGTTTGGTCAAAACAAAATGGCGGGTTTCTAATGGAGGGTTTGATAACTCTGAAACACCCTATTGGTTACTCTTTTTGGATTTTTATGGAAAGATGGATAATTCAATTGAAAAATCCCACAAAAGAAGAGGAGAGAATAAATTATTCCGTAAGATAAAACCAATCCATAATGTCTTTCCAATTTTTGTTCCCCTGGCTGATATTCCAGTTTGGTGATACCATTTTAGAAAATCAATTTATTAGGAGAATTTGAAAGGTTTCATTATGTACCTGACCTCACAATTTCCCAGAAGCTTTCTGTG
Source organism: Puccinia polysora (assembly GCA_025617555.3). NCBI lineage: Eukaryota > Fungi > Basidiomycota > Pucciniomycetes > Pucciniales > Pucciniaceae > Puccinia > Puccinia polysora. Next base: position 13,802,122 of record CM062614.1, on the reverse strand, counting down.
TTGGATATATTCTCATGAAAGAGGGTAATATTTTTATGGTTTTTTTCATTGAATCCACAGCATCTGCTTTTTACTGAATAAATTTTGAAATATCTAGGACAGAGTGTTTTTAGACTAAATCAATGCTAGATTTTTGAAATAAAATTTTTAATCATTCAACTATTCAAACATTCTGGCTTCTATTCTTCAAAAAAATTGGGCAATTTATTTCCTACCAATGAATGGTCTAGAATTTTTAATGAGTTAAATTTGTTTTGTTTAGTATGCACCTATCAATTTTCTTGAAATTTCTCTTAACTTTTTTGAAGGGAGATAAAATTAAAAAAATAAAAATTCTGCTTTTCTCTTTCAAAAGGGAAGAAAAATATTCTAGATATTTAAAATCATTGCAATTGAGTGTCAGCACCTGCAAGATATAATTAAAACCAAGGTTTGAAGGAGTTATGCATTTCGGAGATATGGGATATTTTGTTGAATTTTCTGTTGAAGCAATGCCCAATATGAATTAATTCTACAAAAATTTCAAGATAGAGACAAAGATTTCCCCCAGAACTTTTAAAAAAAGTTCTGGGAGACCCTATATGCATTTATAATGGACAGAAGAATATTTCATGCATATGAACAATTTCCTTGTGCATGGCTCCAGCACCTTCTTCCAAGTTGGGTTCAAATTGTTTTCTGCCAATTAATCATAATCTGTTTCAATCAAACTTTTTCTGGAACAACTATGGCAGCCATAAAACCAACAAAATAGCCCAAAACACTTGCTTAATATTAGCAATCCACAATTTGAAATTTTTTTGTGTGTTGGTATTCTGAATGAATTCAAGTTGTTTTGAAAACTTAAACTTTGATTGTTGTTCAATTTTTCCATGTTGAAATGGGTTGTTTATCTTTTTGGGTCAAGTCATTCAAAAAATTAGGTTCTAAAGATTCTCCAATTTTCAATCAGCATTAATCATAGCTCAGATTTTATGTGTCAACCAACAACTCCAAATAAATTCAAATTTTGGTTTTGGGATGAAATCTTAATCCAAGAGTCTTTTTGGTTGGTTTGATTCAAAAAAGTTCCCTTCTATAGATTTTTTATTGTTTTATGAAGCCTTGGCACACCCAAAACTGGATTTAAAGAGATCAATGAATGATTTTATACATTTTTGAGAAAAAAATGGAAAATAAAAAGAGAAAGCAAAAAAGAAAAACAGAGAAAAGATCAAATAGGCTTGCAATGAAACTCGAAGTGGATTCAAATTTTAAAAGCCTTGAACAAGCATTCCGCTGGTTGAGAGTTTCAAAATTTTTCAAGCTTGCTGAAATTTTTAATAAGTGATCAAGTTAAAATCAATTTCTGAATTTTTGCAGCTGGAAGATATTTTGATAAATAATAGGGTCCAAGAATAATTTTGAATAGAAATTTTGAAATCATCTTCATGTCTCAATTAAAGCAGTCCATTGATGCCCCTTTCTGGTGTTTTAAATGCCAAAATTGAGTAATTGGTAATTGAATCAAAAGAAAAGGATAATTTCAAAAAACAGTTTGACATTTTTTTCATGATAGAAGAAATTCAAGGTCCTGTTATGAACACAAACAAAATGATCAGTTTTTATAATTATGCTTCATTTTTGATCATATTACTTTTAAATATTTTTCATTCAATTGCCTTAAAATTTGAAGCTAATTTCCTTTTTTAAACTTGAGATGCATGTGCATTGTTTCAAAATTAGAACTGAGTTTGATTTTGGTTTGGAAAGAGTTACATGTTTTCTATTTTTCAGATATTTTTTTCTTTACCTTAAATTACACAATAGTTCTTTCTTTGAGTAACACCATTATTACAGGGAGGCAAATGCTGGCATGTTCCTCTGTTTTCCCCTTGGTTTTGTGATCAGATTCTAGGAAATAAAGGGGCTCTGATTTTTCCTTTTTATTTGGATCAATATTTTGGGTACTGCAAATTCCCTACCCAGGATCCATCAATTCTGATCTTTAGGAATCATAATGAGCTATTGGAGATTTCATTTCCCCAAAAATATATCATAAATTTTATTGTAGAAAGGAAAGATTGATTCCCATTTCTCTATCATCAAATTTATCCCCTTGGGGATAAAGGTTTTTGTTATCCTAATCCAGTGGAGATGAAAAATGAACTGTATTTTGTTGTAATTGGCACAATATTTCTTGAAACACTACCTTGAATTTTTTGAATGGAGTTTTAAGCCAAATTTCTGCTTTATTATTTGAATTATTTTAACTCATGAGATTACCATTAGACTCATAAGATTCAGGTTTTCCAAAAAAAATGTTAATTTTTGAAAGCAAAGAAAGTGTTGCAGTCATCAGGCCTTTTTAGAAAGCCTAAAAATATTTCATGATAAGGTTTATTTATTTGAACTGAAAATTTTGAAGGGGATTGGGTAGCAGGATTGGATAATTTGGAACTCCTTGAATATTCTATATTGACTAAATTTTCTGTTTTTTTTTATATATTTTTATATTTTTTTATATTTTTCTTTTGAGCAGCCATTCTCTTCAAAGAGATATCATTGGAAATAAAAAAATGATTTTTTTAGTGTTAATTATTCATATGATTAAGAATGAGGTTGGAGAGATATTGATTTTTTGCAATGTGTTGGAGTGGTTTGTATACAGAGAAGGCAAGGATATTCCCTATGGGGTAGAATTTTGATTAGATTGAGAAAATTTCATGTTTATGAAAGAAACCACACTTATCTGTGCATGGCTCTGGCACCCTTCTTTAGAATAAGTGGTGTTTTTGATGCTTTCAATTTCAGAATTGAAATGACAGGTTTTATCAAAATTCCCCATTTTTTTTTAAAAAAAGGTGTATTTTCTAACTCTGTGTCAGCTTGCTACTATTGCAGAGCAAGCTGCAAAAGTAAAAAAATAACACAAAATAATAAAAATCTTATTAAAGGAAAAATAATATTTAAAATATTATTTCAAATTATGATTCTACATAATATCAAGGTAGGGTCACTGACTGACACCTACCTCAAATTCCTACTGCTTATATTTTAAAATCATTCATAAAAATTAGGAAAGAGATGCGGCCTTGGGATTTTGAAAATTTTATTGTTTCACATTCAACCCCACATACAGGTTTCACAGTGAATTTTGTGTCAGAGTTCAAGAATTCCGTGATTTACAGGAGTTATGGGCGGAAATGTGATTTTTCACAACTTGCACATGCAGCTGCGGCAACAAACACATCTGGGCGCGGCTGAGCAGCAGCACTGCCACTCTGTCACCGTACCCTGACAAGCCGTGTACGCAGCCCCAGGCGTCTTACAGGTACACAGCGGCGGGACTACGGACTGACAGATTGACAGACAACTTGAGAAGACCAGGTACCACTTAAAAGTGCTACAATTAAGACGGGGACATACAAAATATGTAATAAATGTCCCTTTGGATAGTAAATAGTCTAAAAATAAATAAAATTATATAAAAATACTTGAATAAATTTTCTACATATTTTTTATAAAATATAATAAAAATACCAAATATGAAAAAATGAGATAACCAAAATTTGTAAAATATCTTGAAATAATTTAAATATACATCTTGAGAACTTCAAGAAATCAGTATTTCCGTGAAATAATAAGGAAACTGAGTATGTAAAAATATTACATATATTCCCATGGCTTAGATTTTTAATTAATTATTACAATAAAATCAACAGACTTTTGAATATAAGGATCAAAATCAATATTATGATTTTACTACCATCAGCTCATACATAATGAGAACCAATCTGAAATCAGATTACCCGTAGGAATGTCTAATAAGAAAAAATATTCACATCCTGGGAGTGTTCAATAAGGATAATTAATTAAATAATGATTATGTGGATGGATTAGTGTTACTCACACATCAAAACATCAATCAAAACGTAGAATGATTCGCATACCCTGTGGAATTAGATTTTAACCGTGCTAAAGCACCAAGAACACGTGAAAGGCTACCACTGGTTACCCTACTAGCCTTAGAACCCGTGCCTTTGAGCCCCTGTATCCCTCAGAAGGACAGAATTGGGACTCAAAAAGCTAAAAATATAGAGCTCTTTTGAGGTTGTTGATACCCAGAGACCCAGTTTTATTTACATTCATACACCGTGCCTAGGTAATCAAATACTTATAAGAGATAAGTAAGTGATTTATGGATTTATTCTGATTAATATTTTCCGTCCCAAAAACTCTTTTTATCAATTTAAACTGCTGAACAACCTTTTAACCCCAGTAACAGGTTTAACCCATCAGTGCATGTCCCAAACAGGTACCTAAAGGATCCAATAAAATACCAGTGAGTTTTATTATCCTTTTTCTGTTGTGGCAGCTTGGTTACAAGGCCCTGCCACTCAATCATATATTTTATATATATATTATCTTTGGCCAATACCTCCTTTAAGAACAAAAACAAAGGTTCCAAAGTAACCAGGTATACGTGTTTTCAAAGTGAATTCCCTGAAGAGAGCTGTTAAAGATCCCCAATATCGTTTTTTTCCCTCTATTCATTCATTTAATAATCAATTTATCAATATTGATTAATAATATTCAATCATAACCAAACCAATCAACCTTGCAATAGCTTTATCCATATATCTTACGTATTTTTGCTGCATTTATTGAATAATATATATGTTATTTATTTCATCACCTCTGGTAGCTAAAGGATAGCAAGGTTTTTGGCATCCAGGAGGCTGACACTCTCATTAAACCTATTTATTTAACTTCAGGAAATTTTTTGAAGTAATTAGTTTCTAGGGGGTTATAAAGAGATTTAAGGAATTAAAAATCAGCCCTAAGGATTAAATAATTAATAATCAGGAATATTTAACAGGGATAATACTTTGGAAATGAAGGAATGAAAAGTAGAAATAAAAAATTGAAAATTTTACAATAATGATTGAAAATCAAAGTGAAGAATTTAGAATAAAATGGTTTCTCCTTCTTTTCAATAAATTATTATCCTTTTTGTAAAGTGTGCCTTGGCCTCCTATTTCTCCCTAGGATATTTATTTTATCATTCTACTTGAAAAAAATACTCAAAACCTAAAAAAATTCTTTCTCATGCACCAGGTCCCTCTCTCCGTAGAAAAATCAAAATCCCTGAATATACCAAATTTTGCAATTTTTTAAACTCAAAATCAGGTTCATAATAGAAGGAATCCTCAAAAAAAAATTTTTTGATATGATAAAAAATTTAATACAGTAAGCCACCTGGTGGTGAATAAAGTATCAGAAAATTAAGCCAAATTCTGTTAATAAAAAATTTTCCTGTTATGAAAAATATTTAAACAGACAGTTCCCAATGAAACCCTAACATCATTGAATTTATTCAGAAATTATGTGGCAACAAATTTTAAAAAGTGATCTTTTGATTTCATCTGAGTGAATCCAAATACTTTTTCAATAAAAAAATTTTAAACTAAAAGACTCAAACATTCTCTTGGTAACCCTGCTCTTTAGCTAATTTTACAAAGAAAAAAACCAAATTGTTTTTTGAATATAAAATTACTACAAATAAGACTGGTTATTTTTGGTAGAAATTAAAAAATTCATGAAACATTAGGGCGTATCAAAGTTAGAAAACCTGCCATTAGAAACCCGCCATTTTTTTTGACAAAACCCGCCATTTTTAATTGCGGGTTTCTGAAATACACATACCCCCTAACTGGTGTATTTCAAAATGGTGTGTTTCATGAAAATGGCGGATTTCAATCATCAAAAACGCCATTAAACCCGCCATGTATGCATCACCATCCATCCACCATCCATCACATCAAAAACACCCATCCACATCAGCAAATCCATACCGGTCCAATATCCATTGCATCACACACATCTCTATCGTTTTTCACATACCTTCACATACCCATCTTCACACAAATCCCATCATCATCTCATCACCCCACATCACTCACCACCTTTCTCAACATGTCCAATCAAACATCCCGCCAGCAAGTTGAAAACGCAAAAAATCTGACTGAACTTTTGCTACTGTTTGACTCCCATTCAGACTCTGATTCAGACTCCAATTTGGAATCAACTTGGTTAGCTTTGAACTCTCTGTTGGCAAAGCAATACATGGTTCCAAGAATACACACTCTCCATAACCCTATGTATGAAAGGCAAAAGCTTCATCTCATCCCTGACTTAAGCTTCCAGCAACTGTTCCAAACTTTGTTGCCTTCTTTCATGAAACTTTTGGCAATGATTGAAGACCACCACATCTTCCAGAACAATTCTTGCAATCCTCAACGCGATCCAGCCATCCAACTTGCCGTTTCTCTTTGTAGATTGGGGTCAAATGGAAATGGAGCAGCAATCCATCAATTGGAAAATCTATTCTCAGTCAGTTATGGAAGCATTGACTTATACACCAAAAGAGTAATGATTGCTATCCTATCTTTGCATCGCTTGGTCCTTTCATGGCCAACCAAAGAAGAACGCAAGGAGATATCTCAAGTAATGGAGACAGAAGGCTTTCCTGGTTGTATTGGTTTTGTCAATGGAACCACCATCCCCTTGAGTCAAAAACCCAACCTAGATGGCAACCACTATTTTGATTGTAAAAAAAGGCAATTGATTCATTTCTTTTCCAATTGCTATGATAAAAGATCACACACTGACCAAATATGTTCCATCTCTTTGTTTAGATACTCCGTGGCACTACAACTTGTTTGCAATAACAACAAGAAGTTCATCTCCCTCCATGCTGGCCTTCCAGGTTCTTTTCATGATTCATATGTTTTCAATCGGATGAGGATTGCCCAACAACCAGAGATCTACTTTGACCAAGATCAATACCTTCTGGCCGATTTGGCTTATGCTAGTGGGAAATATGTAGTTCCAGCATACTGGAATGTTTTGTCCAATGATCAAGGAAAAACCGATTTTAACTATCATCTTGCCCAATCACGATTTCGGATTGAGCATGCCATAGGAATTCTGAAAGGAAGATGGGCCAGCTTACGGGAGATGAAAAACCAGCTCCAATCTTCCAAAGATATGAGGTTCCTCATCAACTTGATTATCACTTGTGTAATCCTTCACAACCTTTTGGACGACATCAAAGATGAATGGGACAAAATATTCCAAGATGATATTCCTGATCCGCCTCAAGTCATCCCTGTCTCATCTGGTCCCTCATCTTCTTCTATGAGAGAGCGTATTCTTCCTCTCATCCTTGCTTGCTTTGATGAGTAATTTTTGATTTTGAAATTGGTAAAAATTCCCTTCACCGTATTTTTTTTGTTTTGGTTGTTCACCCAAGATTCATAGGCTGAGTTTTTTTTTATTTATTTTTTTTTAGTGGACTTGAATCCAAAAACACCTCCACCTCAAACCCTGCCACTCACCAAATGCCACCTGCCTCCCCCTCACCACTCAACCCCTTCAACCTCACCCCACTCACTCACCGGTCAAACCCTGCCTCCTCCTCACCAAACCACCTCACTCATCACCACCACCTTACTCACCACCACCACCTCACTCACTCACTGAATCCCCTCCTCCTAATCCTGGTAAGCCCCCTCCACGCTCTTCCTCTTCCTTCCCCTCACCAGTTTCTGATCCTTTGATCATTCAACCTGTAGTCCCCCCCTGGATCCACCCCACTCACTCACCGGTCAAACCCTGCCTCCTCCTCACCAAACCACCTCACTCATCACCACCACCTCATCTCAACTCACTCACTGAATCCCCTCCTCCTAATCCCGGTAAGCCCCCTCCACGCTCTTCCTCTTCCTTCCCCTCACCAGTTGCTGATCCTTTGATCATTCAACCTGTAGTCCCCCCCTGGATCCCTTGGTCAATCCCTCAAGGTCAATCCCTCAAGGTGAGCCCCTCCCCTCCTCCAATTTCTCCTCTCATTGATCAAGCAATCGATCGCTCAATTGATTCGCAATCAATCGGCCATTGATTGGCCATCAATCGCTTGATCAATTGCGAATCGATCGCTTGATTGATTCGCAATCAATTGCTTGATTGATTCGCAATCGATTGCTCAATTGATTCGCAATCAATCACTCGATCAATTCGCAATCGATTGAGCGATTTGCAATCGATTGAGCAATCAAGCGATCAATTGCTTGATTGATGAGAGGAGAAATTGGAGGAGGGGAGGGGCTCACCTTGAGGGATTGACCAAGGGATCCAGGGGCCAATCAATTGCCCAATTGATTCGCAATTGATTGCCAATTGATTGGGCAATCGATCGGCAATTGATCGCTTGATTGATTGCGAATTGATCAAGCAATTGATTTGCGATTGATTGGCCAATTGTTTGGGCCAATTGATGCAGCGTTTTTGTAGGGTACAGGAACTGACTTCCTGTTTTTTTTTTTTTTTTTTTTTTTAGGTTTTCGAGCTCAGCCAGAACACATTCTCTCAAGTCTTACGCCAACCAAGCTACGTCCTGGGACAGTCTGGTTTGCCTAGTATGATGCCGGCTGCGGCTCCTCATCATTACCACTCCTCCCCATCTAATTCTATTCTTTTGATATCTATTGATTCCTTCACTGGCCACCAAACTCAAAATGTTATACATCCATCCAAATTTCACCTTGATCCTCACCTTGGGTGCAGCAAGTGCCTGGGAGGGAGAAAGATGGAAGGAGATAATATGAAAAACATAAAGAGAGGTGGCAAGCAGAGGAATCGTTGATTTTCATCTCTTTTTGATTTTTTTAATCCCACCGTTTCCATAATGAGAACATTGCTGACATTTTTTTTTTTTTTTGACTGGTCTTTTCGTTTGTCCAACCCCTTTTTTGATATTGATTCCTTCAATGCCTACCGAACTCAAAATGTTATACATCCATTCAAATTTCACCTTGATCCTCACCTCGGGTGCAGCAAGTGCCTGGGAGGGAGAAAGATGGAAGGAGATGGTATGAAAAACATAAAGAGAGGTGGCAAGCAGAGGAATCCTAGAAAAAGGAGGGCTCAAATGAGGGATTTGGAAATTTCTTTGGAAGTGACTGACAACTTGATCAAGGAAAAGTTTGCCTGGTCTAGACGAAAGCTATGCCCTTTGGATCTGTACCCTGCTATCATGGTTGAAAAGAAAAACAAACCTTGAAAACCCACCCAGGAAGAATTTAAGCAAGCAAAACAGACAATTGGGGCTTTCCACTTCTTCCACCATGGAAAAGTTATTGTTCTTGACCAATCTGATCACCATGCTCTTGTTGCTGTCATTGAATTTGTGCCTTTGGATTGACTATCTGAGCAAGATAAGAAAGATATCAACTTTGTGACAACATTCCTTCACAGTTCAAAAAAATTTGTCAACCCGGTTGGTCCCTCAAGATCTTGGGGTGGAAAAATGTGGGCAATTGGTTGGCAAAAATTGATGAACCCTTTGGAGTTATTCCGACGTTATGTGAAGAAATCATCCATTAGATCTTCTCCTCAAGAGTACGCTGTCCTCAACTTGAAGGCCGACAAAGTATCCCGGATTTTAGGACAAATGTTTTTTAATTTGGCCAAACTTGCCTTTGAATCAAACCGTGATACCATGAAGGACAGCAACATCCCCTCTTTCTCTTTCTTGGAATTTGGTTCCAAGCCTACACCTTTTGATTGCTCCCCACACCTCACTTTCACCTCGGATTCTTTTTACAATTCTCCTCATATTGACAAAGGCGACATCTCTGGCTATTCCTTTTTACTTGTGGTCCCAACCAAAAAATCAAATGGTTGACTTATTGAAGATACGGATGAATATCAAGTTTCGGACGGTCAATTTGTTTTTCCTGACCTTGGCTTTGGAATTGATTTGAAGCAAAAAGGTATAGTCAAAATGGTTTGGGCGGCTAACAAGTACAAGCACTGTACCTTTCCAGCTGTGGACACAGCAACCCATACCAGAATGGCCATGTCACTCCAAATTAATAAAAAAACTCAGAGCACTTGTAGGGACATGAAAAACAGCCAAATTTACTCTAGAGAAAAAAATATCAATAAAAACAAAAAAGATTTGTATATTGGTGGGGTTAAGAATGCTCTCAAACGTTGTTGTAGTAAAAAATAATTTGTTTTTCTTTCATCCATGCAAATATATTTACAATCCCAGCATTTGAGTAATCTGCTGTATTTCTTCTACCGATCTACCACTGCCAATGCAAGCCAAAGCTACTGATACATTATCCTTTTTTTCGTTTGCCCGTTGTTCCCTCTCCTTTTCCAGTTGCACTTGCTGCCAATCCTTCTCCTTTTCCTCTTTTTGAAACTCTAGCTCAGCTTGTTTCAACCTCCACTCAGCATCCAATTTTTGTTGATTAGCCAAAGTCTTGGCTTGCTGCTTTTGACCATCCATGGCCAGTTGGCGATCCCACTTTTGCTTTTCAAACTGAAGTTTATCTGATTCAATTTGTGATTTCACTGTTTTTTGGAGGGGAATGGCAATGAGTATGATTTTGAAAGCAAGGATATTGAATCAATCAACTTACATGAATCTCGCTTCTACATGATTTCTTCAAAGCCCAAAAAACTGGAAGTCTTTCTCCTCTTTTGATGACTTTTGGGGTTGACATTGATGGAATTGGAGGCCTTTTGCTTACCCTTGGCAGAGGAGGGTTGAGTCTGAAAGTCCTCACTAGTATTTGAAGGCAATGTGGTAGGCCCCATTGGCTTGAGTTTTCGGCCAATCAAAAATGGATGAGCCTGTTTTTTTACAATGTAAATCACTCAGGAGCAACCAGACAGAATCGAAAACAATTTAGTTCCTTACTTGAGCTGATGTTGATGGCAACGGTGATCCAGGAATAACATCCTCCTCATTGGGCAAGTTCTCCAGTTGTTCTGCCCCAGGAAGAGAGCAATCAAAAGAAGGAAGTGAGGGGTCCAAGGTTGGGATTGACTGATCAATCAATACCAAAGTAGAAGTGATTGGAGCCAATTGTGTTTGAATATCCTCCTCGTCATCAGATGGGGGCCACTCCAAGGCCAAGGTTTGATCAAGGTCCCCGTTGGTAGGCTGAGCATCCGCAGCCAAGTCCTCAGCATCAACGGAATTGGATTGTTGGGCATCAAAAGCAGCTAGGGGGGTGATGTTGGCCTTCTTTCCGAAGATTTCATCCATTTGAATATAAAAAGGGCAAATGGAGTCCAACTTATCAACCACCGAGTTGATTCCTTTGGCTTTGTCCAAATCGGTGATACCAAAGCCAGTGGAGATAGACATGGAGTGGGCCTTTTTGTACTTGGCTCAATAGTTTTTGAACCGCTCCCTCATCTGTTTGGATGACAGATCCAGCCTACCTTTTTTTTTGTTCTTGAGTTCATTGGCCATCAGGAGATAACCATTGACCTTAGAGGATTGAGGTCGGCCAACACATGTTTTGTTTTCGGATCCAAAGCAGGCATCGTAGTTGGAGGGAATTTTCAGCCAGTTTACCAGGATGATGTGATCAGCTCTCTTGAGCTGACTTGAGCCCTTGGAAGCTGATGGGGGAGGATTGTTTGTTGTGAAGTTCCTTGGCAATGTTCTCTTGGGTGTGTTGTACTTGTGGGGGGAGGTTTGCTGAGGGGCCATTTGAAAGAGTTTGGGCTACGCAAGTGATGAGAGCGATAAAGTGATGAGAGTGGTGAAGTTTTGAGAGCCATAAAGTGGATGAGAGTGATCAAGTGATGAGAGCGGTTAATTGATGAGAGTGATGAAGTTTTGAGAGCAATAAAGTGGATGAGAGTGATCAAGTGATGAGAGCGGTTAAGTGATGAGAGTGATGAAGTTTTAAGAGCGATGAAGTTTTGAGAGCGATGAAGTGGATGACAGTGATCAAGTGATGAGAGCGATAAAGTGATGAGAGTGGTCAATCAATTTTATGATGAGGGTGGGGGTAAAAAATTTTCCGATGAGGTCGGAGGTAGAAGGAGGTGGGAAGACAGGGGTGTATGACGCGGACAGGTGGTGGATGCATTTAAATACTTTATTTGAAAAAACCCACTTATTTCAGGTTAACTTTGACACGTCTGATTTGAAATAAGTGGGTTTTTTTGATTTTTAATGGCGGGTTCGAAATGGCGGATTTGGGTTGAAACCCGCCATTAAAAAATGGCGGGTTTGGTTAACTTTGATACCCCCTATTATGGAGGTTTCTAACACAAATATTGTAGGATTCAATTTGGCCTCCATAAAACCATCATAATTTTAAGTCATCATCAGGTGATAAATTTAGATAAATCTGCTATATCTTTCTTCCAAAGTAATTAGTTAATACACCATCAAATTTTTCATCTTCTACCGCAATATCAACAATTAAAACTCATATCCCTTAATCCTATCCTCTCTCCCCAATTTTCTTTGTCCAACCCTCTCTCCAATAATCATTCATATCACACCATCACAATGAATCCAACCAAATTTCCTTTTATTTGAAATATCCCCCCAAACTAACAATTGAATCCCCACCCAAAAAATTATAAATTGAGCACTTGACCACCCCTCTTTTTTTAGAATTGGTTCCCTTGTTCCCTACTTCCAGATAATGGCTGATGTTGACTTCAAAACCTCGCTTGAACTGAAATCATCCCACAATTCTACCAAAAAGAAATTCAAATCAAAGTGGACCTCACAAGAAGAAAAAAAAGCAGCCCAAACCATGAATAAAAATCAAAAAGGACCCCAAATTTTCCACCAAAAATAAATGAATTATTTTTTTGAATGGTTGAGGAAGATTCTAATCTCCACAGCATACCAAATTTTTGAGATAGGAAGTGCATCTTCCCCAGGTCATTATTTACCACTTTTTTGCTTCACATTTTTAATTTAATTAATGAAAAATATGATTTCTTATTTTTGCCCCCTTTTCTATGTAGAGCCAGTCCAATTTGTAAAAATGAACAATCCAATTCTTTTTCATTTACAAAAATGATATGAATACCTCACCAATAAAATCAAGCCAAAGAAAATTTATGAAAAATTACAAGGCAATCTATTTCCAGAAAGCCAAAAAGGGAAAAAAAATATTTAAAGTGGCTTAAGAGTAAATTCAAAACCATCAATAATAGAAGGGAAATTTACAGAACCCTTCCCACTCCACTTCCTAAAGATATAGATGTCTTCCCTCAAAATTTCCACCAATGCAATATCATGACAATCTGTAAGGAAGAAAGTCCATCAAGAATGAATGAGTGCCTTCAAAACCTGATTCCAAATCTTTATAGGATGCCAACCATTTCCTGAATTGACTTGCTTTGAGGAAAAAAAATTGGTTTGATCCATAAAAAAATTTGACACCATTGAAAATTTATTTCCAGAATTTGTTTTTCATGAAGAAGCCAGGAAGATATAGGTGAATATAGAATAGTTCAATTATAGGTGATCCTTCAGGCAGAAGATATTTTCTTGGATAGTCAGAGTAATGAAATACTGATTCTGTTGAAAAATAAGTTTCAGAATAAAATAAATCTATAGGATTAGGAAAAAACTGAAACTATCTGATGGCTCTCCATTCTTGTTGTAAAATTTAATTGATTTTCTCTTGCTTGTTTCCTTTTCTACCATTTTACTCTCTGAATTTTTTTTGTATTTTTTTTTCTCAGTCTGTTGTGGTCCTCATGAAAAATATTTTTTGGCCTCAAGCTAAATTGATTTTTTTAGAATGAATAAATCCAGGAATTGTTTCAAAAAAGAAATTGATCTAGAGTTTCTTTCTCTAAAATAAAACCCTCTTCTAAAAAATATATGAATAGGGTTGGCATATCAAATTTAAAATTATTAAAAATTGAAATTTATTATTGCAGGAAAAATTCAAAATTTACAAAAAATATTTTTATCAAAATAAACAGTTAAACATGTTGTTATCATTGGCTTTATTTTCCCTCTTCTTCTCTTTGACCTACCTCCTTTGCTCAAAAACCTCACATTCAACCCTTCCTGTTGAAGGTACCCCAAATATCACACATTAAATCACAGGCCAACAAAGGAGCACAATCCCTGAGTCTGCATTTCCAACACTCCATTTGCTGGCTAAACTCACTCTCAAATACTGGCACCAACTCAGAGCCCAGAATGCCTCTCATTGTGTGGCTTCCAATCCATACCATCTGCATCCTGGGATCTGATACCAGTGAGTAGCCATTATGCTTAACTTCCCCAATCCTTTTCTCATTTCTCACTCACAGCTCAAGTGTCTTCTCATTATCTATTTTATCTCATTCCTGCTCCTACACACTTCATTCCAAACATCCCAGTTTGATTTTCCAAATTGCTCACCCTCTGACCATTGCGCTTAGTCTTTCTTTGCAGGTAACATCCACCCTTTTCTAGGACCAGTCTTTCTCTTGTATTCCTGTTCTTTTTTTTGTTGCTTCTCCTTGATCTGAATGCTGTTTTTATTCTTTGATTTCTGAAATTAACAGATCTACAGTCCCAAGCAACAAAACCAACTCAACAAAAGACTCACCATGACTTACATGGTGGATGACTCTAAGCTCAAAATTCCCCTTCTCAACAAGAGAAAATTCCCCAACCGGTTCCTGGGGTTAAAAGGCTATCTTCTAAAAAGGGGCCTTCTAGAAATCATCAGTTAATATGAACCCAGCCAGCCTACCACTCCCTCCTTGAAGAAGAGAATGTATGAAGCCTTGGAAATCATAATCCAACAACTTAGGGACATCACCTTTGAGAATGTAGTCAGCAATACCAAAAAAGGAAACCCCAGAGAAATATTTGAAGCCATTCATGAACTCTACACCTCTCCATACTCAAAAAACTGTGGTTTACTCTGGCTAAACTTCATCCAATACAAATATAAGGGTGACCTCAACCAATAAGCCTATGATTGTAGGAAGCTTATGAACAATTTTTCAATAGTCAAACTCAAAGTGACGCAAGAAATGAAAAGCTATAACATCCTTCTCAAACTGCTTAGAACCTTCTACCACATTTTCAAAACAATCCTCATCAACAAAAAACTTCTGAAAAGCCATACTGAAGTGTTGAAAAAACTGAAAGAATTCATCCACTTGGACAACACTGCTGATCCCCCCATGCTAGAAGTACCACTGTGGCTATCCAAAAAACAAACCCCCACAGGAAGAGAATACGAAACATCCATGCTCTAAATGCAAGCAAAACCTTCTGGCAGAATAAATAAGTTTGCTACTTGATCCAGAGCTAAGACTGGAAGGAAAAAAACAGAGGTTACAAAAGCACTTCCATGCTTCAAGGAAGGAACCTGCAACAACAAAAAACCCTGAGAGGATCCTAAATCAAGCCTTCTTGAATGCTCAACTGTACCTTCTCCCTTCCATATCCAGGGAATACCTTCTACCCATCTTTGATTTGGGATCCACTTATCACATTGTCAACAGAGCGGAATACCTCACAGAATCAAGACTTACTACAGTGGAAATTGGAATTGGTAGCCCGGGATTAAGCCTTATGGCCACAGCCATTGGGAAGGCTGTGCTTGTAAACCATCTTGGAGAAAAAATCAAGGTCCAAAATGTGTTATTGGTTCCAAAACTCAACAGATGCCCAATCTCACTTCCTAGACTCAACACTAGGCTTGCAACCATCAGCACAGTGCAGCACTCTGGTTACAAAATTACCCTGGACCACTACTTGCTCATTGGAAAAAAAGTCAAATATCTGTTCAAACCGTGTGGCACCCACTTCTTCAGTACCATACAAGGTATCTCTCACTTCAAGAAACCAGAAGGCAACCCCTGGCACCTATGACTTTGGAATACCAATGATAACATCCCAAAATACCTTTTTCCTGAAATTCCAACCTCCTTGCAATTTGATATATGCCACACTTGCAAGATGATTTCCACTCCTTTCAAAGGCCAATTCAAGCCTGCAAGAAGGTGTCTTGAATTATTGGATCTAGATGTGGTAGCTCCTTTACCAATCAGGTACAATGACAGCTGCAGATTCTTGCTCACTGTTGTGGATCAGTTCTCATGATTCAAATCTGTTTTTATTCTTCCATCCTAGGACCAGTCCTCTGCAGCAATTAAGAATTTTATCCAATCATCCAAGAGAAAGCTGAACTCTAAATTTCCCACCTTGATCTCTGAAAAAAGTAGCAAATTTGTGAACAAAGATCTCAGCTCCTTCCTAACAAAACAAGGGATTAATCATCATCTATCCTCTCAATACACCCCTCAGCAAAATTGCTTGGAAAAATGCACCAATCAATCCATTCTTGATAAATATTTCTTCTCCCTGGTCCAAACCAGACTACCTCCATCATACTGCGCTGAAGCAGTGAAAATAGCCACCAACCACCTCAACATCCTTCCAGTAGCCTTAAATAACTACTCAATCCCCTAGAAATCATGGAATTACAAGTGATTCAACTATAAAATCCTGAATCCTTTCAGGTTCTCAGAATAATTTCTCCTTCCCAAGGCTAGGAGGGACCTAGCTGCAAATTAACATGATTAAGGGAATACTGCTAGGGTATGTTAAAAAATTTTGCTCCTACAAGATCCTGGACTTCCAATCATGGAGGACCTAAACCAGCACCAACTTCACCTTCCTCAAGCTCTCATTGAATGGCATTTCTGACCAAAATAAGGCCTGTGTTCCTCAATTCAATTTCCCCCTTTCAACCATCCAATCAAGACCCTTCCTTTGATCTTGTACCAGATTCTCCATTGCACCCTCCTGAAAAAATGCCTGCAGTGGCTCCTGAAAGTGAATTTCCGGTTGAGACCAACTACAGAAATATGTCCAATAATAACATTCTTCAGCCTCCCTTTCCAAAGGAACCTGCAGAAGCCCCTCTTGTCAACTACAAGACCACCCCACAACATCATCCAAATAATCTACAGGAAGCTCTGGAAAGCCAACACAAATTTGAGTGAATTGTGGCCATGAACAAGGAAATACTGAAAATTCTCTCCTAAAATGTATGGGAGGAATGCAGGCTTCAATAAAACCTCAAATCCCTAAAATGTGTGTGGGTGTTCCAGAAAACCAGGGAAAAAAATCAAATAATTGAATTTAAGGCCAGATTATGCATGAAACCATTCCACCAAGAGTACAGTTTCAACCCCTCCAGTTTCTTCTCTCCTACCAGGGGAAATTCTTTGCTCCACTTTCCAATCTCATTGGCCATCCAGAAAGGCTACAGCTTTCATCAGTTAGATGTCAAATCTGCCTTTATGAATGCACCATTGAAGTAATTAATTTATGTTCAAGTAATCCCCCATGTACCTGTCTTTCCAGGAAAAGCCACCTGCCTGAAGAAGGTTCTCTATGGCCTAAAGCAAGCCCCTCACATGTGTTATACCATTTAAAGTACCTGGCTGCTCAAAGAAGCCTTCAAACGTAGCAAAGAGGAATGATGCATTTTTTTGAGGGGAGAAAATTTCCTTTAAATTCATGTAGAAAAAATCTCCATCCTCAGACCAAATTGCAATGGCTTCATGAAGTAAATCTGCAAAATGTTTAAAATAAAGTAATTGGGTCCTACTTCACTGCTCCTGGGGATGAATGTCTCCCAGTCACCGGGCTATGTGCACCTCAGCCAGAAAACTTAAATTGCATCTCTGGCAAGGAGAAGTACCAACTTCCTGACCACAAGCTTTGTTCCAATCAATTCAAGCCTTTTGGAAATCTGCTACAGGCCTGGTAACAGGAGAAAACTTTCTTTGATGAAACTGGGCTGCAGCTGGTAGGTGAACTTGACTACATTGGGCCCAACACCAGACCCAACATTTAGTTTTCAGTCAAATACCTCTCAAAGTTCCTGAACTCTTAGGGAAAGCAGCACTAAAACACAGGCATCCTAACTCTGAGCTGCTTGCACCACACTGGAAACTTTGGGCTCAATTTTTTTGAAAAATTTGATGGACTCTGGCCTTAGTGCCTATGTTGATGCGGACTTGGCCACCTGGAAATCTCCTAGGCCCTCCATCAGTGGGTTTTTTTCCCTGTGGAATGGCAACCCAATCTGGAGGAAGTCTCAAAAGCTTCCAAAGGTCACTCTATCAATCATAAAGGTGGATTAAAAATCTGTGGGGGATGCCATCGTGGTGCTCTTTTATGGACGCAAGTCGGAAAAGGGCTGCGGGCGGCGGGCTCAGCAGGGGCGGCACGCTCAGCAATGGGTAGGGCCTTGCCGCAGCTAGCTGCGCTGCGGGCTCAGCAGCAGTCAGGTAGGCCCAGCAGCGGTCGGGTCGGGCTCAGCACCTGGAGACGGGAGACGGACGGGTCGCACTGATTGCAGACCGGAAGGATTGCGCGGATTGGAAGGCTCGCGCGGATAGGAAGGCTCGCCTGGATCAAGCGGATCGCGCATTTCAAGACGCGCAGATTGGATCATGCGGGTACTCCCCGGATACCTGGAACAGGTTGCTGGGCGGACGCGCGCGGGCAGGCAAGCCGGGCGCACATCAATTTTGAGGGGCATGGGTTATGGGGCAAGGGATGGAGGGGTAGGATTGGGCTAGGGTTCTGTGCTTAGGGGTTGTATTTCATCATTCTTGCTTACTTGTGGTTGTACTTAGGTTAGGGTTGAGATGGAGGACTTGAAAACTTCACTCTCAACTCCGGGTTGTAGGAGGAGATAGGATGGGAGACAGGGGATATCACTTTACTTCATCAGACTATCACTTTTTATGGCATTGGATTGGATTGGATTGGAAAGGAAGGAATTCATCTTATTATTATCACTCTATCACTCTCTCTCTCCCTCCCTCCCTCTCTCTCTCTCTCAACAGGCTGCATTCATTGTCCTTACATGCACTTTGATCAATAACTTCCAGAACTCAAGGACAACTTTAGGGGTGTTGCCCCTTTGGTTTCCACATCTGGGGGTCTGGCCAGGAAAGATCTTTTGTCAAAGTCTCTCAAAGGTACTCATGGATGCTACCAACAGCCGCTTCTCTTCCTTCCTCCTCCCACGGCCTCCGCGCTACCCCATGGATTTACCCGGATACTCGACTCAACATTGCGGAAGTGGAGCAATTCATCTCACGGTATGAAATGATTGCGGACTCTGAAGGCGTTTTGGATTCTGAGAAGGCGCACCATGTCGTCCTGTTCATTCAGGACACAGAAGCACATTGGGACGTGGAAGAGATGGGAGGCTACCAAACCTGGATTGGCCAACACTGAAGGGGAACATACTGGAAAGATGGGGGAGGCGCGGTTCTCGCTTTTGGAAGGACGATCTCAAGCCATCCGCAGAATTTGGTTACAAGGCAGGCGCAAGCGGCAGGATCCCATTGCAAGCAGAATTGGATTACACAGAATTGGAGTACTACAGGGCAGAGTATGTTCCAGCCCCACCACCAGCAACCATCTCTTGGGCTAACAAAAAAGCGGAGGTGGCAAGGGGCCTCAAGGCCTATCTGAGGAGTATTCAGTCTCCCAGCGCGTCCGCGCCCCACGTGTGCGCAAATGGGGAGGACAAAAACCGTTGGCAAAAAGGACAGAGGATTTGAACGCGGAATCGGTTTCCCCAGTGGGGGCTAAGTAGGTGTTGGGGAAGCAGGACTCAACGGAACCGGTGCGGCCTACTGACAGGAAGCAGGCGAGGACAATGGAACGGGAAATGGATGCTCTGTGCGGTTTGGGAATTGGGGGCCGGCGGACAGGCCTTGCGCAGAAGGTATATGCGGCGGCAGAAGAGACGGACCACGCGTTGGAGAATCACAACCCAAGCTGGACCTCTTTGAGGGCGGGGAGCGCTCATTTGGAAAGGGTAGTGGCAGCAAAGGAAAGGACAGGCGCAGAATGGACGGAAGGTGGGGCGGAGCGGAAGGATCAAGTGGTCACGTGCGGTCCAGCGGGCAGGGAGCAGTCAGAAATCTCTGGAGGGAAGAAAAAGGCCGCAAGAACTGCAAAGGGCAAGGAATGTTGTGTGGACGGGGTGGGGGAGTAGAGGGCTGGGATTGAAAGGGTTTTGAAGCCTCTTTCCTCCTCCACAGCGGGTTGTGGTAAGGACGTCTGGGGGTACTTGCTTTTGTTTGGGTTTTGCGCGCGGATGGGCTTGAATCTCAAAGGATGCAGGAGGGTCTTGGCAGCGGGAGGTGCACCTAGGCGGTTTGGGAAAACAATTGACAAACAAGGCCCGTGCGGGATTGGTTGAGGAAACTGGCCGGGGATCGGGCAATGGGTATAGAGGGTGCGGTTGGCTGGGGACAGCCGCAAAGTTGGGGGGGAAGCTAGCGCAGATGTGGAAGGTCGGAGTTGGGACGCAGGATGCGGGCTCAAAAAAAAAAATCTCTTGTTCCTTCTTATCCATTCATTCTTCCTTTTCTTTTTTTTTCTTTTCTTTTCTCTTCCTGTCTCTCTTGAGGATTGCGTACGCACGCTGGCGCGCCAAGGTCTCCAAATGTACTCTTGCGGATACTCTCACTGGCGCGGATTTCTCACTTTTGGACTCTCACTGGGCGGATTTCTCACTTTCAGACTCTCACTGGCGCAGATTTCTCACCTTTGCCGATTTCTCACTGGCGCGGATCTCCTCTCTCCAAGGCGCGGATCTTGCGCGCGCTTCTTATTCTCTCTCAGGGACTCACAATCCTGAAGGCTACTCAATTGCGCACAACGTGTGTCTTTTTGTGTATAGGCGCTAAATACAAAGGAGAAAGGATAAGAAAAGGAAAGGAGGGGGGGCAATCCATTTAAGTTGGCCCAGCTCTCATCATCCTCACCGCTTCCAAGCAAGCCGCGGAAAACAAGTTGCGTAATGAGGCCAGAAGTTCGCGCCGGGAGTCGGCGTTGTGACCATGCGGCGCGGCTAAGAACCTCCAGAGGAGTCCATCTGCGTTGTTTGCCATTGCGTTGAACCTTGGGAGTGGGATGGCCGCAACAATTGGAATAAATTCCGGGATCTTGGGAGTACCCGCCGGGGGAGTAGGGTCTGGGGCTGGAGCGGCGTTGGGGACAGGAGTCTGTCTGGGCGATGAAGGGACCACAACAGGGGATGGTTGATGGGCCGGCTCAGGTGAGGAACGGGGAGCAGGGGATGGTTGATGGGCAGGCTTGGGTGAGGGACGCGGAGCCAGGGCTGGTTGGGGAGGAGGCGGAGGAGGAGCAGCCGGACGAGTGAAGAATAGTGGGTCCATCGCGGGCTGGTTGATGCGGACCCGGGCCGCCCAGGTTTGAGTCGGGTTCCGATATGCTGCAAAGTTTGGGAAGTCCGCGCGTCTTGGAGGCCCAGCACAACGGTATGGTGAGCCCAAGTCATGGCTCTTGCGTGAGGAGGGGCAGGGGGAGCGGGGGGCAGGGAGTTGTTGGGGGAGCCAGCCGGGGTCCACTCGTGGCTTGAAATTTCCTTGTTGCTCAAAACCACAAACGAGTTGCGACAGGCCCTCTTGCGCGGTTGGGGTTGGGGTTGGGCACGCGGACAAGCACGCAGCATACCATCACTCAGCAAGCAACGGCGGTGGCCGGCGCGGCAAGGGATGCATGCGCAACGGCCAGGATTGATCCGGCAGGCAAGGCTGTTCCGGCTGCAATAGGTGCAGGACGCCATGGGGGAGAGCAAGGGAGAAGGGGGGGTAGTGTACTTGCTGGCAAGGAATGGGGTAGTCACAACAAGTGGGGGAGGGGGTGCAACTACGGAAGGTGAGATGGTGGGAGATCTCTGGGGACAGAACTCAAGTTGGGGGGGGGGATGTGGTGCTCTTTTATGGACGTGAGTCGGGAAAGGGCTGCGGAAGGCGCGCTCAGCAATAGCGGCAAGCTCAGCAGGGGCGGCACCCTCAGCAATGGGTAGGGCCTTGCCGCAGCTAGCCGCGCTGCGGGCTCAGCAGCAGTCAGGTAGGCCCAGCAGCGGTCGGGTTGGGCTCAACACCTGGAGACGGGAGACAGACGGGTTGCGCGGATTGCTGACTGGAAGGATTGCGCGGATCAGAAGGCTTGCATGGATTGGACGGGCCCGCGCGGATCAAGTGGATTGCACATTGCAAGACGCGCGGATTGGATCACGCGGGTACGCCCAGATACCTGGAACGGGTTGTTGGGCGGACGCGTGCGGGCGGGAAAGCCGGGTGCACGTCAATTTTGAGGGGCATGGGTTATGGGGCAAGGGATGGATGGGTAGGATTGGGCTAGGGTTCTGTGCTTAGGGGTTGTATTTCATCATTCTTGCTTACTTGTGGTTGTACTTAGGTTAGGGTTGAGATGGAGGACTCAAATAATTCACTCTCAACTCCGGGTTGTAGGAGGAGATAGGATGGGGGAAAGGGGATATCACTTCACTTCATTGGACTATCACTTTTTATGGCATTGGATTGGATTGGATTGGAAAGGAAGGAATTCATCTTATTATTATCACTCTATCACTCTCCCTCTCCCTCTTTCTCTCTTTCTCTCTCGACTGGCTGCATCCATTGTCCTTACAGACGCTTTGATCAATAACTTCCAGAACTCAAGGACAACTTTAGGGGTGTTGCCCCTTTGGTTTCCACACCGTGAAGAAAAATTTATGGTCAAAATCATTTGCAGAGGAATTCCTTGTCAAGAAAATCAATGTTCCAATTCCTGTCAACAAGGAAAATGATGGCTTCACCAAGCTGGTGATGAATATGGCAAAACATGCCTGATTTAGGAAAAAGCATATGGCGCTGCAGTTTCAATTCTAATGCAAAGAGGTGGAGAAAGTAGTAATCTCCATTTAGAGGGTGGAATCAAAGTGTAATCCAGCCAACTTCCTAACACAACCAGTATCTTGTCTCTTGCTTGCATTCCAACTCAAGCATCTAGATGTGGGACCCCAGAGCCACAGAGGCTCAAGTCAGTCTGGGTTTTTACATTTTTGGCTTCATTTTCTTTCTTCTTCTCTTTGACCTACCTCCTTCACTCCAAAACCTCACAATCAAAACTTCCCATTGAAGGTACCTCCAATATCATCATGAAATTTACCAAACAAGAAGCGCATGCCCTGACTCTACATTTGCTTGCTGACCTCAATATTAAATACTGGCACCAACTCAGAGCACAGGATGCCTCTGCTTGTGTGGCTTCCACTTTGTACCATCTGCATCCTGGGATCCAAGACCAGTGAGTAGCAATCAACCTTACCTTCCCCAATCTGTTTCCAATTTTTCACTCACAGCACAAGTGTCTTCTCATTCCTCATTGTATTTCAGTTTTGCTCCTACACACTTCATTCCAACCAGCCCATTCCGCTTTTCTAAATTTGTCACCCTCTGACCATTGTGCTGAGTCTTTATTTTCTGGTAACATCCACCCCTTTCTAGGCCAAATCTTTCTATTGCCTTTTTGTTCTTTTGTTGGTTGTTTCTGTTGTTTCCATCTTTAAAGTCTGAAATCAAAAAAACAATGTTTCTAACAAAGAAATATAATATTTTGGAAAAAAATTCATAAAACTGAAATAAGCAAATCCATTTTTTGAAGATTTTAATTCTGATACACCCTAAAATAAAAATTTATCCAATTGATCCAGGAACTATGGTGTGTTTTCCATCAAAATAGGGTGTGTAAATTTCAATTCCAAAGGAATTTTTTGGGTAGTCAAAAATTCCTTTTGAGGATATGTGCACAAAAATTAAAGTAACAAGGACTCCCTGGGGTGGGAAAGGATTCCTTTTGGGAAAGATTTGAGCTAAAGGAATCATTCAAAAATTGAATTGGGCCTTGAGGGCCTTGAATAAGGCCTAAAACCCCACATGGGATCTTTGTGGGGTTTAACTATTTTTAAAATACAAATATGGGCTTCAGATTTGTTGATTTAAGATTCAAAAAATGAATCAACTTAATTCTTTTAGCAAGGAGTTGAAGTTTGGGCTCATACTTTTAAATGTAATGTATCAGGAAATATTGGAGTTAGAAAATCTGCAATTATAAAAAAGTCACTTCTCTTTACAAACCCAAAATCAACCCTGGCCGTTTCTGAAATTACCATACCACTTCATTTGTATATTTTGAAATGTAATATTTTGGGGAATTTCTGTATTTTAAAAATTAAAGACACAATTTATGCATTATCATCCATGGATGTGAGAAAAATAAACCCATACCTCCATTTAATCAAAGAAAACCTTTCATAATCATCACCACCACCACCACCCTCATCATCATCATCATCATCATGATCATCATGATCATCATCATCATCATCATCATCATCATTGTCATCATCATCATAATTACAATCATCATACTCTTAGGCTCAGTCAAATTTGATTCAAATATCAAATCCTCCCATTCCAACAAACTGAGCCTTCAATAGGTCTGTTTTCCTTTTATTATTCAATTTAACTATCAAGGAAAATTTATTCTTTATCCTCCAGAAATTTTTGACTAATTTTTTCTTTTTTATCTATTCTTCTTTCATAAGATAAGCAATAACCAAACCTTTGTTACAATGTGAATCACCAAGCCTTTCATACTTGTGAGCGCTGACTGATCTCTGATGGTTAGATTTTCCTTTTTTTCCTTTCTAAAACAAGCCAATATCATCTCAAAAGCATGCGTTTTATTTGAAAGGTTAACTCAAATTAAGTATATTTTTAGTTCATTTTCACCCATTATATTATATCCCTCATAAAAATTTACCATCAATTCATCTCTCATAACCTTTTTGATTTATTGAAAGGTATTTAAAATCTTTTGACAATTCCTGAAACTTCCTTTCAAGGAAAACATTTGTATATGAAGGCCTGTTATAGACAAGAAAAATTCAAAATATTTCCAAAGGCCATGGCTGTTAATAAATATTTCTGACTCAAAAAATACACTTGTCACAATGGTCATTGGTCTACATGACAGCAAGATTATTGGATGCTTCCAAAACTTAAGGCATGAACAAAACTTCAACCTTATGCAGATCATCAAAAAACTTTCTCCATTCCTGTGCAAGACTAGAAGTTAGGAAAATAATTCTTTTCTGTATCCTAAAGCTTGATTTGTTTAATTTTGGCTTCTTCATGGATATTTCATTTTCATGCATTTTAGGTTAATTGAGCCCAGAAATAAGTAAATTTTCTTTAGTTAATTTGTAAAAAATGGGTAATTTTGACCCAAACAATTTTAATGAAAACAAAGCACACAGATTTAATAGTCATATCTGGCTGTATTTTTGTAGATTAGCCTACTTCTTTGAAGAAATTGCTGATGGAGCTGGGAACCAAATATGGAAAGATCATTTACAACAAAGACTGGATCTGGGACTTGATGAATTATCCTTCCAAAAATTTTGATTAAGTTTTATTTTATGTGGTGTGGAGACTACTCTCTTTGTGAGCCAACACATGCAAGGCTAAGTGCTGAAGGGATAAAAGGAGGTGCAGTTGTAGTCCAGAATTACCCAGGAAAGTCACCAAAATCAAACACTGGGCCTCTCATGGTGCTTTCCTCTCAATAATCCTGATCTTCAATGATTGGATTTTGATGGAAATTGTGGTTTTTTAAGTAATATGCGGAAGTTCTTTTGAGATGAATGCTTCAATAACTCTTTTTTGAATTAAATTAAAATGTTACTAATTTTTCCAGGATATGTTTATTTGTTCCAGACTTTGATAGGGTTTTTTTCTTGAAGGAAAATGTTGAGATCTTAATAGACTCACACATCATCTCAATTGCTCCCGCACTGTGAGGAGACCCCCGGGGGGCTCCGGGGATGGTTTCTATTTCTTTTCTTTCCTATCTATCTCTTCCGTTGTGTCTCTTTGGTCTGTTTCTTGGTCTTCTTTTTTCTTTCGTCTGCTTCTGATTTTTATCTTTTGTGTTCTTCCCTAATCATCTGCTCATACGCTGTTACTTCTCCTTGTTGAATCTTCTCCTGCCTACATCTTTCTCCTCATCAAATCTCTTCATGTCTACATCCTTCTCTTCAACGAATCTCCTCGAATTGTCTCTCATCAATCTTACCTCAACCTATATCGTGATCTCTGCCTGGTAAGACAACTCAACATCTATCACTCATCAATCTTGAGGATCTGACGACACTTCCACAGACCTGCTTCTTATAGTCTATCCACCTATACTCAACATGTCCTTCTTGTCCTGATTAACTTAAATCTCTATTCTGTCTGGTTGTGCTGTTGGTATCCTTTTCTTCTTTTCGATCATTCTTCTTAGCTATGTTTTCCTCTTTTGAATTCTGACTCTAACCCTGAAATATAGTCTGTTGGTTTAGTCCTCAAGCTCATCATCTGAATTTCCATCACAGTTAAAAGCCAAAGCTTCTCCTGAACAATCAAAATTCCCAAGATGACCGAACCAACAGGAGCCACCGATTACTTTCATCAAGTCGCTTTAAAAGCAGCGATTGACGCCATACCTCTCCTCAACAACGAAAATTACTCCATATGGAGGGACAAAATTCTGATGCTTTTCGACCTCAAGGACGCCAATGACGCTATCACGAGTAACACGGGTCAAATTTCTATGAAGCAGGATCGAGATATTAGGGCCGTTCTCCTCTCAAAATTGGACAGTACTACGCACGCCAATGTGGTTAACTCGACAAATTTCAATTCATCCAAACTTCTTTGGGCTGAAATAACTCGTCGGTTTGCTTCATCTGAAACTGCCAATTGTGCTAGGATCTTCAATCATTTTCTTCATATTACTTTCAACAATCACGCCATTGAAGATTTTGTTACGGATACTAGGAAGGCCCTCACAAGGATGTATGATGTAGGAATAGAACTACCTAAAGATGTCCTCGCGTATCTAGTCTTATTTAAATTTCCCTCTAGTCTCAAGAATCTCAAGCAACAGATAATGCACATGAAGAAGCTCATAACAATTGAGGTTGTATACAACCATTTAATTCAATATGATAACGAACAAAAGGCTCAGCTAAAAGCCTCTAAAACCACGTCCACTCTATCTCTAGTAACGACAAGACCTCAAAATAATTGCAAAGATAAGAAGGTGAAGATGAGGTGCAAGAAAGGATATCATGACCCCAACGCTCCTCATTCCGAATCCTCTTGCTTTCATCTACACCCTCAAATCGCGCCCAGTTGGTGGATAGAACAGCAAAATGAATGGAAGAATAAAAACAAGAAGTCTCAACCGACCATCAATTATCACGCTCTCTTGACCTTATGGATTAATGCAGATAACACCCCAAATCTTCTCCTCAATTCTGGCGCTAAAATCCATGTCTTCAACAATCCTAAATACTTCACCAATCTCAAACTCCAAGATGAAAATGAAGTGATCAAAACAGGAAAGCTCGAAGCTAACCTGAAGATTGCGTGAAGTGGTACGGTTAGATTGGAATGGAAGAATTCTATTATCTCATTGGAAGACTGCGTCTTCGTCCCCAATATTGTAATCAACCTCATTAGCCCCGGTCTCCTAGCCAAGAAGGGTTGCTGTCTAATTCAAAACAATGACAAGTTCTCCATCAGCAAAAATGGGTCAGTCGTTCTCAGTGGGTTAATCCCCGATAATCTATTTGTAATTGAGAAACCGACGGCCATTGGATCAAACAATGTGATTAATCACGCCTCTCAATCCACTTGAGATCCTCCTTCTACGTCCCTATCCCTGATGGACATTCACAAGAATTATGGTCACGCCTCAGTTTCCAATCTTTGTCCAATCTTGAAAGATCTCTTTGCTCGAGAAGACTTGAATCAATTTCAATGTGACGCTTGTGCACGAAGCAAGATCACTCAATCTTCTTTTCCTTCTGTTTCGACACGATCTAATCTCCCACTTGAACGAATCCACCTTGACCTGGTTGGACCCATCACTCCCCAATCCAAATCTGGCCATCAATACATGCTAACGCTAGTAGACAACTATTCTGGATACCTTGCTGCATTTCCCTTACACTCTAAAGACAAAACTCCCAAGACCATAATCAACGTACTGGAGGTTGAATTCAAGAGACTCAAATATTTTCCATCTGAAATCTATTCTGACAAAGGCTCCGAGTTCACCAACGCCACACTCAAGGAATTTGCCAAAATCAAACATATCAAGCTACTCACTTCTGAACCCTATCACTCCCAACACAACGGCCGTGCCAAAAGAGCGAATCAAACAATCATCGAATCAGCCAGATCCACATTTTCCTCCTCTTGAATACCAAAAAATTATTGGCATATTATCACAAGAAGCTGCTGCTTCATGCTTAATCAGATACCTAGAGAAGGTAATCTACTCTCTCCTTGGGAGCTGATGTTCGGTAAGAAGCTTCCCACTAACTATTTGAGACCTGTAGGTTCTCCTCTGATCTATCTGGGAAATTGTATGCAAAAAGGCCGCAAGTTTGATGAAAAGGGACATGAGGGGATACTAGTCGGGTTCAATCCAACCTTCCACTCTTATATTGTTCTTAACTCATCAGGTTCTGTTTTTGAAACGAAGCACGTCACGTTTCTCAAGGCTCATACAAACGATTTTCCCCTTCTGGAGACTGTTGGCACTGATATCTTCTCTCAATTGTGTCAAGACTCCAACAAATTGGATTTTTCCTCTCCTGATAAACAATTCACGGCTAGAGATCCCAATTGCGAATCCTCAGACTCTGACTCTCCTCTTGACAACTCTATCTCCCTCAATTCTGATTGTTCCGGCCCTCAACCTGAACCTCCTTGGATCCCATCTCCCATTCCTGCTAATCCAGAAGTCTATCAACGACCAAAACAAGAGACCCGGAAACCTCAACGTTATGGTTTCCACCATTACTACAAACCTCCTTTGTACAAGGCCGCTCGCAAATGCCCTGAATGGCCTAAGTGGGATAAAGCGTCTAAAGGGGAATTGGAATCCATCGAATCGCAAGAAGTGTGGGAGGAATATTATGGAATGCCCGACAACATCCTAAACACCACGTGGGTCTTCAAGGTAAAGGAAAACTACCATGGCAAGCCGGTGAAATATAAAGCAAGATTGTGCGTACAAGGGTTCGACCAAGTTCTGGGCGTCGACTACGATGAGACGTGGGCACCCACTGGCAAGCTTGGTTCTTTACAAATTGCTCTTCTAAACGGCTTAAAAGAGAAGATGACCTTTACTCAATTCAACGTTAAGGGCGGCTTTCTCCATGCGCCTCTAAATGAAACTGTCATTATCCGAACACCTGAAGGTTCTCTCAGAAAATCCCCCTACCTCAAATTAAAAAAATCTTTATACGGCCTCAAACAATCCCCAAAGAATTGGTACAAAACACTGACCTGTTGGATCAAAGCTCAGGGGTTCCAAGAATCTAGAAGCAATCCTTGTTTGTATATCAATACCGAATCAAAGAAGATTCTCTACTTCCATGTGGATGATCTCATCCATGTGGGAAGGAGCAAAACGTTCAAAATCCACTTTCTAGAAAGATTGAAAAACTCTTCTTGCCACCCGCCAAATACAATCCTTGGAATGTTGATGGAGGTTGATAATGATCGAATACTGCTTAGTCAACCTAACCACATCGATCATGGTCTGGAAGAATTGGGTCTTGCTGACTGTAGGGACACTCACTCTCCTCTTACTCAAAATCTCCACCTAGAACCAGCTTCTGATGAAGACCACCAACAATTCTCAAAACTCAATATCAACTTTTTTTCAGTCACGGGACTTCTCAACCATCTTGCTCAATATACTCGTCCCGACATCGCCTACTCTGTCTCGAATCTCGCTAGGTTTAATGCCAAACCTGGCATGTCCCATTGGAGAGAAGCTCGTAAGGTCTGGAAATACCTCAAGACCACTAAACATCTTAAACTTATCCTCAGCCACAAATCCAAAGAAGAGATGATCTCTGGTTACAGCGACGCGACATGGGGAGATGATGCGTCCTCTAGGAAGTCTCAAACTGGTTTTATCATATTCCACTATGGCAGTCCAGTAGTGTGGAATTCCTCAAGGCAACAAAATGTTACATACTCATCGACGGAATCTGAGCTCAATGCTCTTCTCAATTGCTTTCTTGAACTCAAGTGGATCACCCACTTAATAAGTGAAATTTATCAATCCTCAACAATCAAGCCTACCATCTACATAGACAACAAAGGATTGGACGACAAGATTAAAAATTTCGGATCCCATTCTAAATCTTGCCATATCTACATCAAGACAAAAGGTCTAAGAGAAAGTTATAATAAATCTAAGTACAAGTTATCACTCATTTCGACCAATGCGATGGTTGCCGACTCTTTCACAAAGGCCTCCAGCCGTGGTTCTCTCCAACTTCTCCAAAAGTCCATCTTTGCCAATGATTAGCGAGCTCCTTCTTCAATTCTCTGCTCTCTTTGTTGTCCTACCAGTCACGAGGGGTGTTGAGATCTTAATAGACTCACACATCATCTCAATTGCTCCCGCACTGTGAGGAGACCCCCGGGGGGCTCCGG
The DNA here is from genome assembly GCA_025617555.3 of Puccinia polysora. Lineage (NCBI taxonomy): Eukaryota > Fungi > Basidiomycota > Pucciniomycetes > Pucciniales > Pucciniaceae > Puccinia > Puccinia polysora. Next base: position 13,771,849 of record CM062614.1, on the reverse strand, counting down.
GGATGGTTTCTATTTCTTTTCTTTCCTATCTATCTCTTCCGTTGTGTCTCTTTTGTCTGTTTCTTGGTTTTCTTTTTTCTTTCGTCTGCTTCTAATTTTTATCTTTTCTGTTCTTCCCCAATCATCCGCTCATACGCTGTTACTTCTCCTTGTTGAATCTTCTCCTGCCTACATCTTTCTCCTCGTCAAATCTCTTCACGTCTACATCCTTCTCTTCAACAAATCTCCTCAAATCGTCTCTCATCAATCTTACCTCAACCTATATTGTGATCTCTGCCTGGTAAGACAACTCAACATCTATCACTCATCAATCTCGAGGATCTGAAGACGCTTCCACAGACCTGCTTCTTATAGTCTATCCACCTATACTCAACATGTCCTTCTTGTCCTGATTAACTTAAATCTCTATTCTGTCTGGTTGTGCTGTTGGTATCCTTTTCTTCTTTTTGATCATTCTTCTTAGCTATGTTTTCCTCTTTTGAATTCTGACTCTAACCCTGAAATATAGTCTGTTGGTTTAGTCCTCAAGCTCATCATCTGAATTTCCATCAGAAAACAGGGTTCTAAACAATGAATTATTATGAGTGAAACTATGATTCTATTTATTTTCTAACCAACTCTAGATTGGAGAACAGATTTACATCTAAGTTTGAGATAAAATGCAGTCAAAGAGCCAATAGCCAATAAAATATGCACATACAATTAACATGTAAGGAATTTTCCATGATTAAGTGATTCAATGGGTAGAAATGTCCAAGAAAAACCTCTGGGACTTTTGTACAATTGATTTTACTTCAGGAATGGATTGTAAAAAAGCATTCAATCTTGGTTGCAGGAGGAATGTGTATAAATTTAGAGGGAAATGGTACAATTAAATTTCAGAGATTGGAAGCAAAAAAGCCATGAATTGAAAAGGATTAGGAAGATCAGTTTGAGAAAGAAAAGGGAGTCTTTTGAGAAGAGTGATGAAGGGAAAAGGAATGTTTTTGGAATGAATATTTTTATTAAGGAGCTATTAGATGAAGAGGAGAGTACAAATAAATAGGTTAGTGCGTTATTGTAAGTGAAAAAGGACCATTTGAGAAACATTTGAGGAATTTTTCAAGAATTTGTGCAATGAATGGATTATTGAGGCATGGGTAGCAAGGTGAAAACACCTGTTCTTTTACAGACTAATCAGCAACCTTTTGGCCTCTTTCTCTATGTTTTCAGGCTATGAATTCTACCTGTTTGGCTCTCTTGAAGATTTTAATGCCTGTGTTGGGGAATGGACTGGAACATATTTCAGTATGCCTGTTTTGAGAAGATGGCTGTTGGGTTCTAATCCTGGTCTGCTCATATTACATGAGTTCAAGGGCTGAATCCCCCAAGTGATGTGACTTTTACAGGGACTTCAGGAAACTAAATTTTCCTCAAACTTGTCCTGAATCTGAATCAACATTCAGATTACCAAGAAAAACAAATAAATTATTTTATATGAATTTTTTAAAAAAGTAACTCCAATTTTTCAAATGAAAATCAACAACCTTGACGCACCTGAACATCCACTAAGAGTGAAATAAACAGGAAATTTGTGACCTCAATTTATTTTTAAAATCTCCAAACATTTGAATATTTAATCAGAGTTCTGAAATTAATATGAATTCAATGACTAAAAATGAGTCATGTGAACAATTGGATTATTTTTTTAATCAAAACCAAAAATTATCATTAATAATAGCTCTGATTCCAGACTGGTTCAGAACCTCTCTGCGCCCAGGGACCCTAGTAGAATTCTTTTCTTCCACTTATTGCACTTCTAGCCTCAGCAAATATGCCATTTGGCCACTATAGACTTTAGAAGGACGGGCTAGGACCCGAAAGTTATGGAATAAATACCACTTTTGAAAATGTTTGAAACCAAGAACCAGTTACATATAAATACAGAGACCATAGAATCAAGTGATAAAGTAATGATAAGATATAAATAGGTGATTTATTGCCTTATTCTGATAATTTTTTCCCTTTGAAAATCATGATGAACCAATTTGGGCTGTTGAAATTCGATTTAATACCCAAGAAGAATAAGGCTCCCTTTGGCAACTGGAGTCTAACTTGAACCACTGCACCCACAAAAAGTTACAAGCTGTATTTCCAAGATGTGACATACAGGTTGGTATTACCACATGTATGTGTGCATGTGCATTTCTGTGCAAAATGTATTTTTTTGTCAGCCTCCTGGATGCCAAGACCCTTGCTATCATTCAGCTACCAGAGGTGATAGAAAAAAAAAATATTATTTAATAAATGCAGAAAAAATTGGTAAAATATTTGGATTAAGCTTTATTGCAAGGTTAAGTGGTTTGGTTATGGTTTATTGTTTTAAATCAATATGAATAAATTGATTATTAAATATTTTTATAGAGGGTCCACAATTATATTGGGGATCTTTAACACATCTCTTCAGGGATTTCAGTATGAAAACACGTAGTCCTGGTTACTTTGGGCTCTTTAGTTTAAAGGATATTTTACCCAAAGATAATATGTATATAAAATACACGGTGGAGAGGCAGGGCCTTGTAACCAAGCTTCCAAGACAGAGAAAGGAAAATAAACCCACTGGTATATTATTAAATCCTTTGGGCATCTGTTTGAGACGTGCACTGATTGTTTAAACCTGTATACTGGGGTTATAAGGTTGTTCAGAAGTTTTAATTGATAAAAAAGAGGTTGAGGACAAATATTATTGATCAGACTTAGCCATAAATCACTTACTTATCTCTTATAAGTACTTGATTACCTTGGCAAGGTGTCTGGATATAAATATAACTGGGTCTCTGCCCATCAATATCCTCAAAAGAGCTCTTTATTTATAGCTTTTGGAGTCGCAATATTATCCTTCTGAGGGGTAAAGGGGCTCAGAGGGACGGAAAATAAGGCTAGCAGGGAAACCAGGGGTAGCCTGTCACATGTTCGTGGTGCTATAGCATGGGTAGCATCTAATTCCTCAGGGTATGGGAATTATTCTACTTTATAATAGATATTAGGACGTGTGAATAACACTAATCTGTCCCATTTATGTATTATTTAATTGATTATCCTTAGTAAATGTTCCCAGTAATTGAATAATTATATAAATAGACATTTCTACGGACATCCTGATGTCAGGTGAGTTCTCATTATATATTAAATAATTGGAGTAAAGTCATGATATTGATTTTACTCCTTATTCTCGAGCTCCAGTTGATTTACTAAAATAATAACTTAAAAATCTAAGTCATGGGGATTCATGTAATATTGTTACATCATTGGTTTTCTTAGTATTTCACGGAGATATTGATTTCTAGGAATTTGCATAGAATTATATTGAAGTATTTTAATGTATTTTTAGAAGTTTTCATTGTCCTATTTTCGACATTCTTGGTACTTTGAATTATATTTAATAAAAAATACATAGAAGGGTTATTTAAGTATTTTTATATAATATTATTTACTTTTAGACTATCTACTATCCACGGGAACATTTATTACATATGTAGAATGTTCCCGTGGTGGTGACCAATCCGGAACACCATGGCAAAAAAAAAAAAAAAAAAAAAAATCGGATTTCAGTTGTACCCCTATGGTTACCTTCATTTTCCCCCATCTCTCAACTCCTCCCTGTCCTAGTGGTCTAGGACAGGCCTCTTGCCTGTCTCTCTGCTTCGCTTCCCTCTTCCTATGTTCAATTCCCACTTGTTGCGCTCGCGGTCCTGACTTTTGGCGACGCGAGCGATTGTTGAACCACTTTCGACAATCCCATCTACTCACCACCCCCTCCGACTCCCACCCAATCTCAACCCATCCCTTTGATTCACTTGATTGATCTGACTCGTCTTCATCCAATCTACCCAATCACTTCCACCTACCCCCCGGACGAGGATGTCTGTTTCCCAAGCTTGGATCCTCACCCATTGATCCTCAACAACCTTGACCAAACCTCTCAATTAACACATCCCATCCTTCCTCAATCATCCGCCCTCAAATCCGCAGCCATCGATCCCGACGCTCTTGCTCATCATTCCACCCAACGACATGTCACCATGGAGGCTTGAATGTTGGCAACTCATCATGACCCTTGCTCCTTCAACTTTAACGCTCTCAAAGAATTTGCTCAATCCGAGAGAGAGTCACTAGAAGTGATCAAGAATCGTCGTAGGATGTCTGTCAACCCATACTCATCCCATCCTCCTCCCCATCGGATCCTAAGATCTAGCGAGACTCCCATCGAGCCCCCTTGTACTCATTCCACCGACGATCCCGGTTGAATTCGTGATGATGATGATGATGATGAGGATGCACATCATCATGACGATGCCGACAACAACCGTTGTCGACACCCGCGACCGCTGTCGCGGGTGTCCATCTGGTTGCCCGCGGTCATTCTCGACACGGGCGACATCTCTCTTTCTCTCATGTAATTTTTTTTTTCCGCACCTATTTGTAAATCTCTCTTGTACATAGTATACAGGGCCTCATGTCTATAAAAGGAGGGGCTCTCCCCTGCCTTTTGATCCCATCATCAGGGGAGCATAAGAGAATCCAATCCATCCAATAAGACCTTCATCGTAATCAACTTATCTGTGGGCATCCTTCCCCACCTATCTGAGCCATTTATCCGGGTATATCTATGATTGCCCCTTGATCCTTTGAGCCTCTATACTCAAACTCTGTCCTTTGTGACCTTGATCCTTATCACCAACCAATAGCCTTGCTGGTTGAAGAAGAATTCCCGTCTGCCTGAATTCTTGAGTGTGTTATACCACTCTGATCCCTTTTTCCGACCATACTGGTCTTGATCTCTCCTTGATCATCTTTCTGGAGCCAATCACGTTTGATTGAAGAGTTTTTATTAAGCTTAAAACATGGAGTGTTAAACCTCCCTTCTTCTTTGAGGTGGAATTTCGCCACGCTATTCTTGAGTTCCTTGAGAAGTGTTGGGATATTCTTGCTCAAATTCGTTATTGATTTGCTTCTAGAGCTTCATAAACAAATTGCTTTTGTTTTTTTCAGCCTCCCACAGTTATCTGGTACCCTTCAAGCGCTTGATTGCGGAGAGTTGGGCAGGTTCATTGAGAACCTGGAGGTTGGTTGGGATTGAGTTGATCTTTCCTAATCAGCTGCTGACGACCAGAGTTATTAGCTTGTGGGCGTTGTTACTTATAACTGCCTTGTTCTTTTGAACTCTGACCAAACCTTGACTTATTTGTTCAAGTCTTTACCTGCACCATCTTGCCTCAGATAGTGTTGTTTCCACCACTACCAACAACTCTTATCCTCTTCCCTTATTATGATTTCTCATCCATAAGGTTCTGGACCTTGATTCCGGTTACATTTAAATATTATTGTAACTCCTAGGAGGGCAGCCTAAACAGCACCTTTCTCCTCCACAAAACTGCCACGGATTAGCACCGTTTGGAGTCTTACATTTGGTCCCCCGGGCCGGGATCAAACCAGCAACCTTGGGATTTACAGTCCCAACTTGAAGAATCAACTCCGAAATCCTATCCAATTTCTCTTTCTTTTTCTGTTTGTTCTTTTTTCCGATCCGTGGAGGCAGCTTGGTCTAAAAGTAAGTCCTCCCAATTTGTGCACCGCTTGGGCAAGATACTTGTCGTTTTTGGAGAAACCCTACTCTTTCCACACTCATGAGCCACTTTGGAAATCTGCTCTTTGGATCCCCTAGGAACTCTGTTATTTGATATGGCATCTCCCGCTACTCCAACCACCTCTGTTTGACCTAAGATGGTAAAGATCAAACCCCAGAACAAGAACTTAGGCTTCAACGGTAAAAATGTTGAGCGATTCTTGGACTCCTACAAAATGGCTGCTGAAGTGGATGGAGCTAGTGAATTCAATATGGCTTATCAGTTGCGGTTCTTTATCTCCTCTGATGAAGTTATGGAGGTAATCGAGTCTTTTGAGGGATTTGAATCCCACAACTGGAAGCTTCTCAGGGAGGCTATGTTGGCATACTGGGGTAAAATAGATGTGGCTAGGTTTACTCTGCAGGATTTGGATGCTCTGGTTTCTCAGTGGATCTCCAATGGTGGTATTTCTTCAGCCTCTGACCATCAGATTTTTAGAAAGTCTTGGGATCCCATTCAAAACTATCTTATCCAAAACGATCACATTGACACAGTGGAAGAAATTCGAGCAAAGTTCTTCCAATCTTTTTCGTCGGCTGTGCAGGAAAGGATTAAATAAGAACTGGTCAAATCTGGATCCATGATTACTACCAGGGATAATCGATTCAAGCTCCCTGTTTTTCTTACCCTTAGGAGTACTGTGGATAAAGTCATGAAAGGTCAAACTGCTCTTACCTTTGAAAAGCCTAGAACTACTGAACCAGTCCATGCTCCTTCTTTTAAAGAGTCAAACAATATTATGATTAAAATGGAGGCAGATCGTAGGCCTAAAGCAGATCCTAATTCCAATCGGGAACCTACTACTATAGATGAAATCACCAAGTTACTTAGGGCCTTTGAGAACAAAATAGATCAAAAGATTTCCTCGCTAGCTACGCCTAAAGCTCCTTCTTCTGTCCCCAAATCAACTCTGGTCTGTTACTACTGTCATAGGGAAGGCCATGGAACCGGAAGATGTCAAGAACTTCAGAAGGACTTAAAGGAAAAGTTGGTAGAGCAGAGGGGAAACAATTACTTCCTCCCTAATTGTGCCCTAATCCCTTTTGACTCGTCTCGTCCTATCCGACATGTGGTGGCCTCTTACCAGCCATCACCCCCTGTGAAAGCATCTCTTGCTTCATTTGAATTTTGATCATCCTGTGGTACCCTCCAACCTTGGTATCCTCCAGCTATTTCTTCCTCTAGTCTTGCTGGGACTACTTATCAATCTGATCCAGCCAGGAAACAACATGAGGAACCTAAACCTCATAAGGCTCCTTCCTTGCCAACTTCAATCCTTCAAAAACCCGTTAAACGCCAATCATCACTTGAGCCTCCTTCCTCTGATGTAGAAGACATGGAGGTGGAAAGGGAACCACTCATGGAAAGGATCCCAGATCACCCTGATCCTTCTCCCTCACCTCAACCTTCTAATCCTATCTTAGATTCTGCGTCACCTGAACTTCCTCCCCCCACCCAGCCCAAAGTTCGATTTGAAAGGGGCATCTGCAAGGATCACCCCAATGCTGTGGAGGGAGTATTAAAGAAAATTTCTGATCTCAAAATTCCTGATCTATCTGTGGCTGAACTCCTATAAATCTCTCCATCTGTTGCTGAAGGAATGAAGAAATGGGTCTCTCGTCGACGTGTGGAAATTGGCCCTGAAGAACTCAAAGTCTCCTCTGGCACTTTAATGGAGGACTCTGGTGGAACCAGTCCTTCTATAGAATCCAATATTTATTCCTGTCCCCTTGGCTTTCTTCCTTGTTATCTTGGTGACTCAGCTAAAACTGTTTCTCCTCTTGTGGACTCTGGATCTCAGCTTAACTTAATCTCAGATGCTATGGCCTGCAAGCTCAAACTTAGTCCTAGGGTCAGCTTCAACTCCGCAGTATATGGGATAGGAAATCAAGCTTGTGAACTGGTTGGTATTGCTGAAGATGTACCGGTCAGGATTGGTCGAAATATCGTTGGAACCTGCCACTTTTGGATCACTCGTTTGGACAGTCCTATGATCTTGGGACGACCCTTCTTAATGGACTTTGGTGCAACCCTGATGTTTTCTGATCAAGTTGGGGAGAGAATTCTCCTCCCTGATGCTGATGGCAGAAAAATTGAAGTTCCTCTTTGCTCTTTGGATTCTGGTTGTTGGGAAAGAGATTTTCCTGGTCATTCTCCCAAATCATCTTTTAAGGGGAGGCAGAAGGATAACTCTAGTTCCTCTCATTTTTTAGGGGAATAGTTGATCCTACCAATGGTTGTAGTTCTTTTCAGCCTCAGACTGCAACTCAAGGGTCAACTCCCATACCTCAGGCTTATTTTTCATTCCTTTCATCATTCTCTTCTGAGCTCAAGAATATTAAAAAACAAAAACATATCAAAAAAGAAAAATCCAAAAATATTTCTTCTCCATCTCCTTCTCTCTCTGGATCTGTTGTGTCTTCTTTTCCTTCTACTTTTGAGTCTGATCAATCTTCTCTCAGTTCTGGTACGAATCTCCGCAATGAGCTTAAACTAGATCCTAACTGAAATTCCTTTTTTGGTGGTTTTGGTATGAAGGAATATGGGCTTCAGTGGAGGCAATTTGGGGTACAAGTAAGTCCTCCCAATTGTGCACTGCCAGGGCAATCGTTTACCGTCATTTTCAAAACCCTACCTTGTGCCACACATGTGAGCAACGTATTATCTCCTGGTTCTACTTTTATGGAAAAGGCACCCTTCAAGGATATTGCAGAACATCGGACTTGGAAGATGTTGGAACTTGGACTCAGCTCTCGTAATCAAGTCTCTCTGGTCAACTCTTGGAGGAAACAAGAAATTCTCTCTTTTGCCACTAAGTATAAACCAGTTGCTTAGAAGGTCCAACCAGTCAACCAGCCTATGCCTCTCAACCTCAATCCTCCCCTTATGCGTCCTCCTCTATCTCGCGATCCTTATTGTGGTCTTCCTCAATCTCTTACTGGCCCCTTTGTGCCTAATGGACGGGTCACTGAATAACGTCTGAAGGTGGTCAACTTTGGTCCAGATGGATGGCTTCTTCCTGATGAGTTAAATTCAATCAAAAATGTCTTATCTCTAAGAGAAAAATCTATTGCCTTCTGTGAAGAAAAGAGAGGTCTCTTGCGGGAATCCTATGGCCTCCCTTATATCATCCCTGTAGTTGAACATGATCCTTTGCAAAAGAAAAAGATCCCTATCCCTGCTGCTAAAGTCAAAAAATTCATCAAGTTGGTCCGGGAACAAGTTCAAACTGGCCTGTATGAACAGTCAACTTCTAGTTACTCCAGCCCCGTCTTCTGTGTCCTCAAGAGTAATGGTAAACTTAGAATAGTTCATGATCTTCAACCTCTTAATAAAGTTACTATTAAAGACTCTGGTATCCCTCCTGCTACTGAAGAATTTGTTGAATCCTTTGCGGGAAGAGCTTGCTATGGTCTAGGGGATATTATGGGTGGCTATGAAAAACAATCCTTACATCCTATTTCTTGTCCTCTCACTACTTTCGATACTCCTCTTGGTCGATTTCAACTTACTCGATTGCCTCAAGGAGCCACCAACTCGGTTGCAGTCTATCAGGCTCAGATGATGTGGATCCTCCAGGATGAAATCCCTGATCATGCTGGTATCTTTATTGACGATGGCGGAATTAAAGGTCCAGTATCTGACTATGATAATGAGCTCTTATCTTGGCATTCAGGAATTCTTCGTTTTATCTGGGAATATGCTACTACCTTGGAGAGGATTTTGTTTTGAATCAAGGAATCTGGCCTTACTGTCTCTGGATCTAAACTGGCAGCTTGTGTCCCTGCTCTGGAAATTGTTGGTCATGTGGTCTGCAAGGAAGGAAGAAGGATGGCACCAGCCAAAGTCAACAAGATCATCTCTTGGCCTACCCCAATCAATCCAACTGAAGTTAGGGGCTTTCTAGGTGTTGTAACTTATGTTAGAATCTTTATCCCATCTTTATCCAAAATCTGTGCACCCTTGCGTTGTCTAAACAGAAAAGATGCTGAATGGATTTGGACCCAAGATTGTGAATGTGCTTTCCAGCTACTCAAGAGGATAGTTGGTAAAGACATAGTTTTGAAAAAGATCTCTTACGGACCTGGAGCTGGCAAGATCAAGCTGGCTGTCGATTCTAGTTATCAATCTGTTGGGGCCGTCCTTACTCAGGAAGATGAAAATGGTTGGGACCGTCCTGCTCTTTGTGAATCTTTGTTGTTTTCAGATGTAGAATCTAGATACTCCCAGCCCAAACTGGAACTCTATGGTGTGGCTCAAATGATGAAGAAACTTCAAACCGTTCTCTGGGGCCAACATTTCGAATTGCAAGTTGATGCTCGATCCATCATTGAAATGATCAACGCTCCCAGTCTTCCCAATGCTCCTATGACTCGTTGGGTGGCCTTTATCCAGCTTTTCTCTTTTGATATTGTTCACAGGCCGGGAAAATCTTTCACCATTCCTGATGGTTTATCTCGACGACCTCTTGGGGACAACAAATCTGATGTTGGAACCAATTTCAATGAAGAGGAACCTTTAATTCAACCTATTTTCTCTTTTCCTTCTCAAAATTATTCTGGCTTTCAACAAGGCTTCTGGTTTAAATTAGAGCAGTACCTTTCAACTCTTCAAAAACCTCCCGATCTCTCTGCTAAGGAATTTCAATCTCTTAAACAAAATTCTTCTAATTTTTTTGTTCAAGGTTCTAGACTTATGAAGAGAGGCAATCCTTGTGCTCTTATTGTTGTTACTATTCCCTTGAAACAAGATTCTATCCTTGAAAGTCTCCATGAAGGCCTTGAACATCGTGGGGAAACTGAAACTTATCAACGACTATCTGAACGGTTCTGGTGGCCATCTTTGAAGAAATCCTTCTCCCAATGGTGCAAGAGTTGTGAAGTTTGTCAAAAACAAGATCTTAGGCGCCCATCTGAAATTCGTTATCCTACTGGGGAGTCCACTGTCTTTGGAAGGATTGCTATGGATGTGGTTCATATTAAGGCAGGTGGTGCTAAGTACCTCATTGTGGCTAGAGATGATTTTTCCGGATGGGTTGAAGCAAAATTTCTTAAGAACCTTAGCTCTGAATCAGTGGCAGCTTTCCTCTACGAGACCTGGACAATGTGTTATGGCCTGGCTCAATCTTGCTCTACTGATGGTGGCTCTGAATTTGGGGGAATGCTTGCTGAAATGATCCAATCCCTTCCTGGACAACATAGAGTTACTACTCCTTATTATCCTGAAGGCCAAGGGATGGTGGAACAAGGCCATGCTCCTTTGAAGGCTGCACTTGTTAAACTGGCTGGTGAAAGTGGCAAGAATTAGCGCAAATTCCTTCCTCTTGTTCTCTTCTCTGATTGAATTTCAACCAAAAAGAATACTGGCTACTCACCTTATGAAATCATCTTTGGTCAAAGAGCAGTCCTTCCTTTGGATCTGGAAATGGAATCTTTCTTGGGTATCTCTTGGGAAGAGGTGTCCTCAACCACTGATCTGTTAGTTGCTAGATCCAAGCAACTGGAGAAAAGTGAAGACGTTTGTGATGAAGCTTATCAAATGATTATGGAGGCCAGAGAAAAATCCGTCCAGTATTGGGAGGACAAGCACTCTAATCAAATCAGGGAGCCCTTGAACCCTGGTGACTTAGTTTTAGCTTATAATCAATCTTTGGAAACCCAGTGGGGCAAGCTTTTCTCTAATCGTTGGAATGGCCCTTATCGAGTGGTTCATCAAGTTAGAGGTGGATCTTATTTTTTGGAGGAGCTGGATGGTACTTGGTTGGCCAGAAGGTTCTCTGCTGATCAAGTCAAGAAGTTCCATTGTTGTGGGGGCAACTTATCTCAGAAGTAAGTCCTCCGAATTGTGCACCACCAGGGTCATTTGCTGCGTTTTTGTTGTAAACCTCTACTGTATGCCACATATGTGAGCACCTGGGACGCCCTCCTTGTTCTATTCCTGCCGCTTCTAGGGTTCATTTGGAAGAATCAAGATATTTTCCTCAACTCTTCAATTGCTCTCAAGATCAAGAAATGGCCAATCTTTGCTTCAATTTCTTTTGTTCCCTGCTTTTCTCTTTTTTAATCCCTTCAAATTTTAGATGCAGACTAGGGACAGTCTGTAAGTTGGGGAGAGATGTGGTGACCAATCCGGAACACCACGGCAAAAAAAAAAAAAAAAAAAAAAAAAAAGGATTTCAGTTGTACCCCTATGGTTACCTTCATTTTCCCCCATCTCTCAACTCCTCCCTGTCCTAGTGGTCTAGGACAGGCCTCTTGCCTGTCTCTCCGCTTCGCTTCCCTCTTCCTATGTTCAATTCCCACTTGTTGCGCTCGCGGTCCTGACTTTTGGCAACGCGAGCGATTGTCAAACCACTTTTGACGATCCCATCTACTCACCACCCCCTCTGACTCCCACCCAATCTCAACCCATCCCTTTGATTCACTTGATCAATCTGACTCGTCTTCATCCAATCTACCCAATCACTTCCACCTACCCCCCGGAGGAGGATGTCTGTTTCCCAAGCTTGGATCCTCACCCATCGATCCTCAACAACCTTGACCAAACCTCTCAATTACCACATCCCATCCTTCCTCAATCATCCGCCCTCAAATCCGCAGCCATCAATCCCGACGCTCTTGCTCATCATTCCACCCAACGACATGTCACCATGGAGGCTCGAATGTTGGCAACTCATCATGACCCTTGCTCCTTCAACTTTAACGCTCTCAAAGAATTTGCTCAATCCAAGAGAGAGTCACTAGAAGTGATCAAGAATTGTCGTAGGATGTCTGTCAACCCATACTCATCCCATCCTCCTCCCCATCGGATCCTAAGATCTAGCGAGACTCCCATCGAGCCCCCTTGTACTCATTCCACCGACGATCCCGGTTGAATTCGTGATGATGATGATGATGATGAGGATGCACATCATCATGACGATGCCGACAACAACCGTTGTCGACACCCGCGACCGCTGTCGCGGGTGTCCATCTGGTTGCCCGCGGTCATTCTCGACACGGGCGACATCTCTCTTTCTCTCATGTAATTTTTTTTTTCCGCACCTATTTGTAAATCTCTCTTGTACATAGTATACAGGGCCTCATGTCTATAAAAGGAGGGGCTCTCCCCTGCCTTTTGATCCCATCATCAGGGGAGCATAAGAGAATCCAATCCATCCAATAAGACCTTCATCGTAATCAACTTATCTGTGGGCATCCTTCCCCACCTATCTGAGCCATTTATCCGGGTATATCTATGATTGCCCCTTGATCCTTTGAGCCTCTATACTCAAACTCTGTCCTTTGTGACCTTGATCCTTATCACCAACCAATAGCCTTGCTGGTTGAAGAAGAATTCCCGTCTGCCTGAATTCTTGAGTGTGTTATACCACTCTGATCCCTTTTTCCGACCATAATGGTCTTGATCTCTCCTTGATCATCTTTCTGGAGCCAATCACGTTTGATTGAAGAGGTTTTATTAAGCTTAAAACCTGGAGTGTTAAACCTCCCTTCTTCTTTGAGGTGGAATTTCGCCACGCTATTCTTGAGTTCCTTGAGAAGTGTTGGGATATTCTTGCTCAAATTTGTTATTGATTTGCTTCTAGAGCTTCATAAACAAATTGCTTTTGTTTTGTTCAGCCTCCCACAGTTATCTGGTACCCTTCAAGCGCTTGATTGCTGTCAGCTCTCTGATACCAGGAACCTTGCAGTCCTTTAGCTACAGAGAGTGATAAAAGAACTTGGAGCAATAATATTCCAAAGAATATACACTTTAAAGCTCCAATAATGGTATGGTAAGAGCAAGTGCAAGGTTTATTTGGTTTGGTTATAAATATTTTTAATATAATATAAAAAGAGGGGCCACAGTATTATACTACTGGGGATCTTTACAGACTAGAAACCTCTCTTCAAGTGCCCTCCTTAGGCAGTTTAAGAACCTTGGAATAAATATGGGTGCCTTAGAAAGGACTTATTCCACTAATAGCCGGGCTTAACAGCACAAGTGGCCTAGACAGGAAGGGAAACACTCACTCTGAGCACTTGACCACGAAAATCCTGGAATAATTGGAAGGGTTTCAGAGAAGATGGGGTTGATTGCTTGACTAAACTTCAATGGTTGATTGGTTAATAAAGGTAAATAATACTACTACAGACTAAGTCATAAATCACTTGCTTATCTTCATATAAGCACTTGATTAACAATGACACCGTGTCTGATTGATAATAAATAATTCCTGATAACTGATTAACTTCTTGGAAACAGAAGGGCAAAAGAGCCTGTTTAAATATTCTTTTTTGGGTGCTTGAGGACCTCTAGACGGGGTACTAGCCATGGGCTGAGGCTAGGGGGGCAATCAGGGCAAAATTGGCACGTCCTCAAGGTGCTGTTAGCCTTCTGGCCTTAGATCTGTCAAGGAAAAGCTCCTTTTTAGCTGCAGGATCTGTTAATCAATAGATTAGTCATTTTGCTGATCCTGCACTGATCCTCAATTTGTACAGTAAGTACTGGTCCAAAGTGAGCAGACGTAGATTTTTATTGATTTTCCATCTTCTGCTGATCCTGTATGTAATTTTTAATAATTTTTACGACCACTCCTTATGTAGTTTTGTGGTCTTTGAAGGTTCTGATCAACTTATTTCGTGGTGAGTCTGGATCTTTATTTAATTAATAAAAAATACTAAAAATTAGTTACTAACTAATTTTAATTGATTTTTAAGGTTTTTGAACTATAATCTATGCTCGTGTGGTAGCTTTACATATGTAGTGTAGATCCCACTATATTGTAGCTTCTCTGAGCGGTACCTGGATGTCATAGGAGGCGCGGGGATCAGTCCATTCAAATGCGCGCGGGGACTGATCCGCTGCTCAGATGCGCGCGGGGGACTGTACCGCTGCGCGCTTGACTAGGTCACAGGATTAACTGCGCGGGAATTCAGTTGCGCAGGAGTTCAGCGCTGTAGGGACGCAGGGCTGCGTGCGGGAGTTGGCGTACGCAGGAGTCCAACGCTGTAGGGACGCGGGGCTGCGTGCGGGAATTGTGACAAAACACAATTTCCCGTGTAACTCCTAAACTACACACAACACCTGGATTTCAACTGAAATTTAGGTGTGAAACCTATACATGAAATGTAATGTGAAATATTTAAAATGGCCAAAAGGTGCCATACTGGTGCCGTGGTCATTTATCATTTTATATTAAATTAATTAAAAAAATATAAGGAGTAAGAATTCAAGGGTGGGGTCAGTGAGTGACCCTACCTTACTTTGGGTGGGGAATCCATTTCTGCAATAATATTTATGGATTTCCTACTCCTTCATTTTATAATAATTTTATTTATTCATTTATCTTTGTTCCTTTTAATTTTGTTAATATTATTATTATTGTTGCTTTGTCAGGTTGCTCTGTGCTAAGTAGCAGGCTGACAATTGCGGAGAGTTGGGCAGGTTCATTGAGAACCTGGAGGTTGGTTGGGATTGAGTTGATCTTTCCTAATCAGCTGCTGACGACCAGAGTTATTAGCTCGTGGGCGTTGTTACTTATAACTGCCTTGTTCTATTGAACTCTGAACAAACCTTGACTTATTTGTTCAAGTCTTTACCTGCACCATCTTGCCTCAGATAGTGTTTTTTCCACCGCTACCGACAACTCTTATCCTCTTCCCTTATTATGATTTCTCATCCATAAGGTTCTGGACCTTGATTCCGGTTACATTTAAATATTATTGTAACTCCTAGGAGGGCAGCCTAAACAGCACCTTTCCCCTCCACAAAACTGCCACGGCTTAGCACCGTTTGGAGTCTTACACCGTGTGGGTTGTAGCATGTTTACGCGGTACCTAAGCCTCTCAGGCCGCCTGTCACTCTTTCAACCCGTAGTCCTGCGGCTGCGTACTTGTCAGAGGCCCAGGGCTGCGTACAAAAGCTTGATGGAGTGACAGGGCTGTATCTCAGCCACGCGGGGGTGAATTGGCTGCCGGGGCTGCGTGCAGGAATGGTGAAAAAACACATTTCCATTTGTAAATCCTAAAATATACACAACACCTCAATTCTGACTTAATTTTAGGCGTGAAACCTATACGTGACAATATGTGTGAAATATTTAATTGACCAAGAGCTCAATAGTGGAGCCACAGTTTTTTTTCTTTTTATTTCCTTAATTACTTAAAAATATAAGGAGTTGGATTTCAAGGGTGGGGTCAGTGAGTGACCCTACCTAATTTTGGGTGGAGAATCCATTTCTGTAATAATATTTATGGTTTTTCTACCCCTTCTTAGGTTAATTTTATTATTATTATTTTTATGTTATTCTTGTTACTTTTGCAGCTTGCTTTGCAATAGTAGAAAGCTGAAATTTTTTGCCCAAATTTCTGGTTGTGCCAGAAATACAGGTTTGACCCTTTATATCTGCCCCTCAAACGCCCATGTTGCATATGAATTTGCAAATGGGGGTGCATATTTCAATGCCAAGGTGTATATAATTTTGAAAAATCCTTTTTTGGGCCTCTTACGCGCCCATATACACATACAGATACATGTGTGCAGTTTCCAAATGCAACATAAAATAAAAACTTGTGTAAGTTATTTTAGTTATCCATGAAAGTAATGCTCAACCAGATCTGAAGTTTCTTCTGTGGCTGCATTGCTAAGATTTAGGCTCAACAGAATTTTTCTTGTTGAGTCTCAACAAGCATCAATAAATTTATGGATCCCTTTCAAGGATTTTTCAAAGTTCCAGACTCCAAACAGTGCGGAGATGGAGGCAGTTGTGTGGAGCCAAAAAGGTGCTGTTTAGGCTTCCCTCCTGAACGTTACAAAAATATTCAAATGTAACCAGAATCAAGATCCAGAACCTTGTAAATAACAAATCAATGAAAAGGATGAATGTTGATAGTAGTAGGTAGCAATGGAAACAAAAATATCTGAGGCAAGATGGTATGGAAAAATACTTGAACAAAAAGCCCAAAATTTTTTTCAGAGTTCAATAGAACAAGGCAGTTACTAGTAACAATGCCCAAAATCTAATAAATCTGGTCTTCAGCAGAAAATTAGGAAAGATCAACTCAATCCCAAAAAATCTCAAGTTTCTCAGCAAAAGGGGCCCAATCCTCCACAATCAAGCGCTTGAAGGGTTCCAGATAACTGTGGGTGGCTGTAAAAAAAACCCATTTGTTTTATGAAGCTCTAGGAGCCAAACAGTAACAGATTCAAACAAGAATAACCCAGAACTTCTCCAGAGACTCAAGAATAGTGCGGCAGATTTGAACTTCAAAGAAATAAAGGGAGTTTTAACACTCCAGGTTTCAAGCTTAAAGAAAACTCTCAGTCAAAAGTGGATGGTTCCAGAAAAGGCAATCAAATGAATGATCAAGACCAGGGTGGTCAGAGAAAGGGATTGAGGAGTGGCTTAACACGCTCAAGAATTTAACCCAATGAATTTTTCTTCAACCAGCAAGGCTATTGGTTGGTGATAAGGATCAGGTCACAGAGGATGGTTCAAAGGATTTGAGTATGGAGGCTCAAAGGATCAGGAGGTAATTGAAAGATACACCCTGGATAAGATGAGGATTAAGACGCACATGGGGATGCCCTTATTTATTGATTGGAGGATGAGATGATGATTTGATTATTGATCATAAAATGGATTGATGGGGCAAAAGGCAGGGGAGAGCCCCTCCTTTTATGGGCCAGAGGCCCTGTTGAATTTACAATTGATAACTAAAAATGAGTGCGAAAGTTTTTTTTTTGAGGATGATGAAATGATGTGGAAAATTGAAAAAAAAAAACAAAAAATGAACAAAGAAAAACGGGTTTACGTATGAAAAGTAGGGGGGATGAACATCTGCAACACCGGTTGCAGATGATGGATGGCAACAGCGGTTGCCGCAGATTTGAAGGCAATGTTTGTGTGATTGGGTGGAGAAGGATGATCTGGAGGGGGTGATTGATCAGGTATTTGCAATGACTCCAATGGCGGCAAGTAACAGCTTCCAGTCCATTCAATGAGGAGGACCATTGGTGGATGACAGCTTGCAATCAATGCAAGTGAACACTTGCAGGCCCATCAGATGTAGAAGAAGCAACAGGTGGTGTGAGTGATCAGATGGAGGTGGTTAAACGGGCAGAAAAATGTCAATGATGGTTGTAGCAATCAAGTAGAAGTGGTTGGGAGTGAGCAATGGCAACAGTGGTGGCCGCGGTGATTGGATGGGATGAAGGGTGATGATGATGAGCCTGAGAGACGCAACAATAACAATGAGGAAGTAAAGGGTGAGTAAACAGTTGAAGTGGGTGATGATGCTGTATTCCAGCCTGCTTGGAAGCTGAGCGGCTGTTGATGGAGAGTTTGAGCCAAGGCAGAGATTAGATTGGATGGATCAAGAAAGAACACTTGACGGGTTCTTTTTTTGCCAAAAATGTTCAAAGGATTGTCAAACATGACAAAGGTGGGAATTGAACACAGAGCCTAGGGACTTGAACACACATGGGCCTGCCCTAGACAGCTAGGAAAGGGACAGGGATAACTTGGAGGAAGGGAAAAATCAGAAAATGCTATACCAATCTGTTTTTTTTTTATTATTATTATTAAAGATAGGATAAAAAACAGAAGAATTTTTTTTTTAAATTTTGCCACCTTTTCTTGAGGTGCACCAAATGGTCACCACAACAGTTGACAGCTATGAAGCACACAATGTTTGCTTGATTGGAAAAATCCTTTAAGAGTGCACTTATCAAGGAAAATTATTGAGATGGGTGTAGATGCTCTGAAATATCCCCATTAGAATACTTTGGAACCTCATTCAGTTTATCTATCAATTTATTTCTCAATAGAAATCATTGGTAAAAAAACCAAACCTCCTTGCATATGCATTATCCATATAAATGCAAGTCATTTCTGCATCAATTTCAATGATTTATTTATTCTTCAACTCAACCACCTCTAAAACTCTGACAGATTGAAGTTATGAAGGAAATCTCCATCTAGTTGGCTAAAATTTATGGTGAGAGGGTGGATTAATTAAAAAGTTCATAATTAACTAAATAGAAAAGGGCCCATGCATTACAATAGGGATCTTTAAAACCTCTCTCAATTGGATTAAAGTTGTAATTTAGGCCCCTGGGACTGGCTACAACCCCTATGCATATGCATGAAGAATGCATGGGGAGTGTAGCCAGTTCCCGCAGTAGCTTGCTGTCAGAAGTTGTTCAGGTGGTTTTGATGCGCATGGGCTTGAAAGCTGCGGGCAGAAATCAGGAATCCCTGGAAAGCAGTATATTGCATGCAGGTTTCCTGACAGGTACCTGCATTTGTAGTGTCAGGCATGTTTAACCCTTACTGTGTGGATGCAGGGCTGCGCACAGGAACCAATACAGAGCGCAAAACCGGTTGTGACTCCTAAAATATAAAAAACAATTCAATTCTGAGTGAATTTTAGATGTGAAACCTATATGTGACAATAAACATGAAATATTAAAATTGCCAAAGAACCAGTTGTAGTGGTGTCATGGTTTTTGGCTATGTTCTTGTAATTTTATTTCAAAATACAAGGATTTTGAATTCAAGGTTGGTGTTGGTGAGTGACCCTATGTTATTTTGGGTTTGAAATTCAAATCAGCAATAATTGTTTGAGATTTCTCACCCCTTCCACCATTTAAAATTTATTTCTGTTCTTCATACTTTTACAGTTTTCCCTGTACAACTACCAAGCTGAAACTAGCGGTGTGGAGGCCTGGGGGTTTTGAGGCACGCAGGCCTGAAAGATGCACACCAGATTAGGATCTGCTGCGCATGTGGCCAGTTGCATATCTTGCATGCAGTTTGTCCCACTAATTAAGTCAGGATGCATGTGCGAATTCTTTTTCAGGCTGTGCCTGCGGGTTCCTCAACTAGCTATGTGTGGAGGTGGGTATTGCAGGAATGCAGAGCTGCACACAGGAATTTCTTTTAAACACAATTCTGCACCTAAATGCTAAAATATAAAAAAAACATCAGTTTTTACTGAATTTTAGTTGCGAAATGCACACGTGAAACAGTGTTTAAAATATTTAAAGGGCTAAATATTCACTGTGGTGGTATGGTGATTTTTTGGTGAAATTTTGTTACATTATTCAAAGTATAAAGGATTGAGAATTCAAGGGTGTGATCAGTGAGTAAACCTATCTAATTATGAGTGTGGTATCCCAATATTTAATACTATTCATGTATTTCCCACTCCTTCAATATTTTTATGAATTATTTATTATTTCTTCATTGGTAATTTGACAGGTTTCTGTGTTTACAGTAGCAAGCTGGCACTATTCAAGTTGTTTACCAGTGTTTGAAGGAGCTAAAAACATGTGAAACTTCAGGTTTTCACAGGATTTCTGAAAATTGTGTGGCTACCCCTGCAGAATCTGTCCATCTCCACCAATACCACCTTTTTTGGCCCTTTTTCGCAAAATTTGACCCAGGTCCAATGCAACTTTGACCCAGTTTTGACACAAAATTGCCAGTTTCACAGGCTTTCAGGGAAATTTGAGGCACTTTGATTGGCTGTGATGAGTAAAATTAAAAATTTCTGGAATTTGACACTTCAACTTCCCTTTGAAATTTTTTGACTCTTCTTTGACCCACTTTGACCCACTTTGACCTGCTTCAACCTAATTTGGCCTGCTTCAACCTGCTTTGACCTGATTTAAAAACATTTAAAATAAATTAAGAAATTTTATGGAAAATATTTTCCTTCAAATCTCTTCTCTGCTGAATTCTTTTGTGTCATTTCCTTACTTGAGGCATCATTGGAAACCATTCCTCCTTGAAATGCACAAACTTCCATGATCACCAGTCCACCATTGACCAGAGAAGCAAGAGGAGGTGTTTTTGTTGTTGATTTTCTGGATAAAACTCAATCAACCCCTCAAGCCAGTGGAAAAGGGATTACCTTTTCAAACCTCCCCATGCCAGCTTCATTCAATCTCATGAACCCTGGTATCCTTCCTCCTGCTCCTCCAAGAGCTTCTCTGCTCCCAGATCCTCCAAGAGCTTCTCTTCTCCCAGATCCTCACAGAGTTTCTCTGTCCCCAGATCCTCAAAGAGTATCTCTTTCCCAATCTCCTCAAAAAGCATCTCTGTTTCCAGCTCCTCAAAGAGCATCTCTGTCCCCAGCTCCTCCCTTTGTCAGACATTCTAGGAATTGTGTAAGTGGTCAATATACTCAACCAGGCTAAGTATTAAATTCTCCTTTGTAAAATACCAAAATGATCCCTATCCCTGAGGGTGTGGACAAGGATGAGATCAAAGACTAAGGTTTGGACTCCAGGATCCTCAGCAACCTTGACTCACCAAATGTGAGACCCCAGGAAGAAGCTTCTCAACCAACTGCTTCTGCTGCAATTCCTGAACCCCAACTTCAACCTCCTCCTCAATCATCCTCTGTGGGACCTGGTGTCATAGCCCTACTTCAAACCAGGAATTTATATGTGGGAACAATTTCCCATCCTCTGATCACAAGTAATTCCCACTCTGGAAGCTTCAAAGCCCCATTGATGAACCCATCTGATAATTTTGATTGAAAAATCCTAAAAAGCTTTGAACCTTCCTACAAGCTTTTGGACTCATATTTTCAAACAGAAAAAAGGCAATTAACATGGATTTAATTAAAGTTTTATTTGAATTCTCCTGTCTCTCTATGAATGAAAACTGTTGGATTCAGCCCTAACTGGATCACCTCTCCAACAATGAGCCCTCCTTTCTACTCAACTCTTGGTACTACTTCACAGAAAAACTTTGTACCCTCTTTGCCAACCAACTTTAAGTTTCCAAAGCCAAGAAGGGAATTACCAATATGCAAATGAAGAGATCTTGATATTCTCAAATCCCCATCTGTCAGATTGCTACTATTGCAGAGCAAGCTGCAAAAGTAACAAAAATAACATAAGAATAATAATAACACAATTGAAGTCAAAAGGAGTAGGAAAACCATAAATATTATTACAGAAACGGACTCTCCACCCAAATTTAGGTAGGATCACTTGCTGATCCCACCCTTGACATCCAACTCCTTATATTTTTAAATAATTGAGGAATCAAAGACCAAAATACCACGGCTCCCCTATTGTGCTTTTGGTCAATTAAATATTTCACACGTATTTTCACGTATAGGTTTCACACCTAAAATCCAGTCAGAATTGAGTTGTTGTGTATATTTTAGGAGTAAGGGACAGAAATTTGTTTTGTCACAATTCCCGCACGCAGCCGCAGCAGCCAGTGCACCCGCGCGCAGCTGAGATTCAGCCCTGTCACTCCATCAAGGTTGTGTACGCAGCCCCAGGCCTCTGACTAGTACGCAGCCCCAGGCCTCTGACTAGTACACAGCCCCAGGCCTCTGACTAGTAAGCAGCCCCAGGACTATGGGTTGACAGAGTGACAGGCAGCCTGAGAAGTTTAGGTACTGTGTAAACATGCTACAACCCACATGAGAAAAATTTACATATGTAATAAATGTTCCTGTGGATAGTAGATATTCTAAAAGTACATAATATTATATAGAAATACTTGAATAAACCTTATATTTATTTTTTATTAAATATAATTCAAAGTACCAAGAATGTCGAAAATAAGACAATGACAACTTCTAAAAATATATTTAAATACTTTAATATATGTTTATGAGAATTTCTAGACATCAAGATCCTTATGAAATACTAAGAAAACTAATGATGTAAAAATATTACATGAATTCCCATGACTTAAATTTTTAAGTAATTATTTTAGTAAATCAACTGAAACTCGAAAATAAGGAGTAAAATCAATATCATGACTTTACTCCAGTTATTTAATACATAATGAGAACTCACCTGACATGAGGATTTCCTTAGAAATTTCTATTAAAATAATTATTAACTTACTGGGAAAATTTACTAAGGATAATTAATTAAATAATAAATAAATAGGACAGATTAGTGTTATTCACAGGTCCTAATATCAATTATAAAGTAGAATAATTCCAATACCCTGAGGAATTAGATGCTACCCGTGCTATAGCACCAAAAACACATGACAGGCTACCACTGATTACCCTGCTAGCCTTAGTGTCCATCCCTTTGAGCCCCTTTACCCCTCAGAAGGATAGTATTGGGACTCCAAAAGCTATAAATAAAGAGCTCTTTTGAGGATATTGATTGGCAGAGACCCAGTTATATTTATATCCAGAGACCGTGCCAAGGTAATCAAGTACTTATAAGAGATAAGTAAGTGATTTATGGCTTAGTCTGATCAATAATATCCGTCCTCAAACTCTTTTTATCAATTTAAACTGCTGAACAACCTTATAACCCCAGCATACAGGTTTAACCCATCAGTGCACGTCTCAAACAGATACCCTAAGGATTTAATAATAAACCAATTAGTTTTATTATCCTTTCTCTGTTGTGGAAGCTTGGTTACAAGGCTCTGCCACTCCACTGTGTATTTTATATACATATTATCTTTGGGTAAAATATCCTTTAAACTAAAGAGCCCAAAGTAACCAGGACTACGTGTTTTCATACTGAAATCCCTGAAGAGAGGTGTTAAAGAACCCCAATATAATTGTGGACCCTCTAAAAAAATATTTAATAATCAATTTATTCATATTTATTTATAACAATAAACCATAACCAAACCAATTAACATTGCAATAAGCTTAATCCAAATATTTTACAGATTTTTGCTGCATTTATTAAATAATATATTTATTATTTATTCTATCACCTCTGGTAGCTAAAGGATAGCAAGGGTCTTGGAATCCAGGACGCTGAAAATTAGGGGTCTGGCTGGGAAATATTACATTTTATTATACTTAATACCTTGGACCAGACATTTCATGTAAAAGTAAATCAAATAAATTTATCTGACTTTATTACCGTGATTTATCATTAAATTCTTTTGCTGTGGATTTCAAAACCAATGCAGAATTAATAATATATTAGTTAAATCTTTTAAAGATAAGAAAAGAAGAATATATTCAAAATTATAAACCTACTGGTTGGAAAGCTTTAACTCAAGCTGAGCAACTAAATATCTTGCCTGCACGTAAACACTTAGATAAACTCCTTGAACAAGAAGATCTTGAGAGGTGTATCAACTTTCCAGCCCTATTAAGGAAACATAAAGCTTGGAAGAAATACTGTATAAATTACTTTTTGAAATATAAAAGTAAGTATACAACTTTTATTACCATATTATTTTTTTAAAAAAAATATTAATATATTTTATTGACCAATAAAATAAATTTTTTTTTACAACAGTGAACCCTCCTGTAGCAGAAACCACTGCCACTGAAATTGATTTATTGGATCAAGAAATTTCAGATATCTCTGGACGCCCTGAAAGTATTGATTGGGCAGGTGAAGACCTCATTGGAACACACCAAGACCCTGTAGGATTACCTACTAAGGATCAATTTAATCCCAATAAAGTCTTGGTAACTTTGAAAATCAACTTAAGTGAGTTTTGAATAAAACTTATTTTTATGGATTTTTTCTGTAAAATACTTATAAAAATTTTATTCAAATATGAATAGACCTAACAAAAGAGCCACAGGGAGAATTCCCTCTTATGGATCTTTTCCAGCAGCTCCCAGTAACCGTGAGACCACCAATAAGGACAACCATTTAGGGACTGGAACTTGTGAATCAAATATTGATGGACAAGGAACAAAACCAATTGCTTCTGCCCTCTCCCAACCTAGAGCCAGAGAAGGTAGTAGAATCAAGCCACCCTCCATTACAAGAAGGTTCCCTGCAGCCACCCCAGAGGAATCTGGCCAAGGAAGCCAGGATCAAAGAATGAGTCAGAGAGCACGTGAAATATTGGGAAGAGTTCAAAGAAGCCAAAGCCAAAGAGGACATGGTTTCTATGAAAAAGATAATTGTACAGGCAAAAGCTAGCCAGATAGCTCTTCAGAAAATGATTCCAAGGAAAGAGGTAGAATTCCACGTAGCAAAATGGAATCCTTTGGATCAATTAGCCCAACTGAAAGGCAAAGGATCAGGAAAGAAGAGATCCTCTTCCCATCCAAACCCAAAGGGAAAGAAGGATTGGGATCAGATAATATCCCTAGCTTGAAAATGGAAAAAGTTTTACAACAATTAGTCTCTAATTCTGAGCCCAAACAAACCTCTGATGTAATTACTTCCTTTTCTAATGATATGCATCATAATTTCAAACTTTTTGTGAAAATTTGGACAGTGTTTATACCCAAATGGATAAATTAACCTCAGTAGTAGTCAAATTGATTAATAACCAAACAAAGACAGTAGGAATGAAAGAGATCAAAGAACACACAGAACAGTTATTGGAGACAATGAATCAAGGTACAATCAGACAGACTCAAACAAGTGAGAATATTTTATCAGGAATCCAAGAAGATTTTATTATGTCTTTTCAACCCTTAAAAGAAGAATTGGTAACCACTAGTAACATCTCCATTCTATCCCTTAGTGAAAAAATAAATCTGCTTAATAATAAAGTGGACCTGCAACTTAATCTTATCAAGAATGATCTTACAGACTTAAAATTCTGTCTGACCAACCCCTTGGGGAGTACCACAGAGGAACCAAAACCTCCCAGACAAACCACTACTCCTTATGCACCACCCTTATTAGGAATGCATTGGAGTGACACCTTTAGGCCTAGTCCTACCCCTGAGATGGGGCAAGCCCTCAAACTGTTACCCCCTATTTCTGGATGGCCCAAGTTCTCCAGTGAAGGAGAATACAATCATATAAATTGTATAAAATTTATTGACTATACTATTAACTCTTATGACTTACCTGAAGCTATAGCTGTAGTCAGGCTGCCCAGACTATTTGAAGGAGTAGCCTTGGACTAGTTTATCAGTAAAAGAGAAGAAGTAGGATCGTTACCATTGATTTTCTAGGAAACTTCTGATTAAAGAACAATTTGGTTCTAGAATGTGGAAAAGAAAAATGATGAAAAATATTGAAAATTCCTCATTTTCCCCTCCAAGGATAAACCTCACAAATGGTGCTTGGAGCAGAAGAAAAGATTGGATTGCTTCTATCCATATGCTGATAAAGAGGAAGTAAATGAAAGACTCCTCAACCTGTGTCCTGGAAATCTTAACCATAGTGTAAGATGTAGGATGAGTATGGATGATGACTTGCCAACTCTAATCAATGTGCTAGAAGAAGTAATAGAAATGAATGGTTTAGACAAGAAAGCCCCTTCTAGACCCACAGAGAACTACAAAATTAACATGAAAAGAGAACAACCTCATCCGATGAATACCTCTGATAATAAGAAACCTAATGAGAATAGGGAGAAAGAGAGGATACCTGGGACTTGTTGGAATTGTAACAAGACTGGGCATATGAGACAAGACTTCCCATTACCAAAAAGACAGATAGAAGTCTTGGAAGGAGAACAGGAGGTTGAAGGGAATCAGAACTATGAAGATATAGCTGATACTGAAGGATCTCTTTCTGAATGTGAATTGATCCTAACCAACCCTGTTAATGTTATAGAAGGAGATATAGGCACTTCTGTATAAATCAATGAAATAAATGGGGATTCTAGCTTGCCCAAAAAATGGGATCCTACCATAATTCCTAGAAATATTACGGATGTCAAACCATTAACAGTTAAACCTATGAGTGGGAAAAGTTATACCACTGGTAAAACCTGTTATGCAACAGGATTGTATAAAGACAGACCTATAAGGTTATTAATGGATAGTTGAGATTTTTGCTCATGTGTCTGTGCTGAATTCTGAAAAAATGGGATCCCAATTGGAAATAACACCTTCTGCCTGTCCCAAAAGCCAGGTTTAGCTCTTGCAACTCTACCATGAATGCTATTGGAGTATTGACTGCTCCTATAATACTACCCCATACTAAAGGATCTTTGAGGATACAAGTGGAATTTGTAGTATTTCTCAATGGAATATGTGACTACCTGATACTAGGTAATGATGCCTTATGTCTGGATGGTATAGACGTGTTCCAGAGTAGAGGAAGATACTTCACAGTAGGAGGTAATTGGAATAAGAAGTTTAAGATATGCACCATTCAGTCTAACTTCCCCTCCTCTACTTATCAAAAGCATTTAAAAGACTTTGACCAAGAATACTTCTCTCAAGTAGCTCTGAATATGAAACTTTCTGAGGAACAGAAGAAAGATATATTGACAGTCTGCTTTGAGAAACAAAATGCTTTTTTTACTGAAGATCATCCCATTGGTGATATTAAAGGACATGATATGGTATTGAAATTGACCATTAAGCCTCCTTATCCTCCAAACTTAAGAAGGCAAGCCTATCATTCTAGTCCTAAGTCTAGAAAAGCTCTTGAGGAAAATATCCAAGAACTAATAGACTTACAAGTATTAAGGAAAGTAGGGCATAATGAACAGGTAGATGTGAACACACCTGTAATCATAGCTTGGCATAATTACAATTCAAGAATGGTAGGAGACTTCAGAATGCTCAATAATTATACTCAGGAAGATTATTATCCTATACCCCGGATTTATCATGCTCTGCATAACTTTTCCAAGGCCAAGTACATCACTACTATGGATATTCTTAAAGGTTTCCATCAGATACCAATAATCCCTGAAAGCAGGAAGTTTATGAGAATAATCTGTCATTTGGGAATATATGAAAATCTTAGGATGCCCTTTGGTATAAAGAATGCCCCATCACACTTCCAGAGAACAATGGATACAGTTCTAGGTACATACATCAGACAAGGATGGATGATGGTATATATAGATGATTTTATCATATACTCTGATGACTGGGATACTCATATCAACCAAGTAAGGTTAGTACTCCAGACTATCTCCAGAGCAGGATTGAAGGTGTCCATGAAGAAATGTGACTTTGGCTACGGAGAATTGAAAGCCTTAGGACGTATAGTCTCTGGTCTAACTCTAGCTGTGGATCAACATATGATAGCTGCTGTCATGAATAGACCTATGCCTCAAAAAAACCGAATTATTGTCTTTCAATAGTTTTTGCAGTTATTACAGACAATACATACCAAATTTTGCTATTCTAATTAAGGGTCTGTATGAAATATGCAACAATAACACTCTATTTGAAATGAGCCATGAGATATTGAAAAACTATGAGGAACTAAAAATAGCTATGACCTCTACTCCTTTAATCATCCAACCAGATTACTCAAAGCCCTTCAAACTGTACATTGACGCCTGTATGGAAGGTCTATGAGCTGCTCTACATCAAGAAAGGATATAAGAAGACAGACCAGTAGAGAAAACAGTACTCTTCATATCTAGACAGATCAAAGATACAGAAAAGAGATATGGAGCCAGTAAGTTGGAATTTTTTGCTCTAGTATGGGCTTTAGAAAAGCTACACTGTTGGGATTTGGATTTAAGCTCCGTTTGGAAGACTTAAATGTATGAGGAAGAGGTCTTATATTGCTAAGAGGAGCGGATCTAGAAGTCGGAAAGGGGGCACTCAGGTTCAAGGTCAGTCAGAACAGATACTTGAATTCCACTTGATAAAGCATCAGTATAAATAGACTAAATACATGATGGCTGACAAATGGGAGAAAATTGTAATGAATAGATGTAATGAGTATTCAATATCAGACCATTTAGAGTCCGCACAACTTGGAGGACCACTTCAGGCTGAATTGAGATAGGCAGAGCATCAAGGATTCAAGATAGAGAGCCCACTAGAATTATGACTAACTATCAAAATATAAAGAGGCCACTGGACAAGAACACTCATGAGCTGATAGAGAAGAGATCCACTTGGATTCAACATAGAGATGATACTTGATCTATAACTAGTGAGTATAGAATAAAGAACATACTGGAAATGAACAATCAAGAGCAAAATAATAAGAATAAGAGTGATGAGTCATACTGAGATGCACTAAAGATTCAGGCAAAACTATCAGATGAAAAGAATTCCAACACGCCCCCTTGCCTGAAGCTTTAGGGAGATGAAGGCTTAAAGAGTAAAGTGACCGATGACAATAGAAGACCTTTAGAGGGTAGCAACCTGACCAGAAAGAGAGAGATGAGTGGAAGAGAGCAAGGATAGCAATAGGACCAGGAGGCACGAGGTCTGGTACTTGATAGATTGACCAAACAAACATGATGAAGCAATGAGGGCGCAAGGTTGAGATGAAGATGGGTGAACAATGACGCAGAACCGGATTAAGGTAGCAAGCAAGCTGATCTTAATGGATCAACCAAACAAGCAAAAGGTCGGGGCTTAAAGAGATGAGGGAGTAAATGGTGACGGGCGCAGAGCAGACGCAATGGATCAAACAGAAAGGGGAGCAGATGCTTGATCAGGCGGCTTGAAGTAACAAGAAAAGGCTGACTTTGGGCCGCAGTTCAACCGTAGATCGATGAGTAGTTTGAGGTGGTGGAGGGAATTCAAGAATCCAAGATCCGAGATAGTAGGGAAAAACAAATAGGAGATTGAAAAGAAAGAAGAAGGTGTCGGATTTTGGATGGAGCAGACCCAAGAGGCAACAACTACCATCTCTGGTGCGTTGGAGACAGCTCAGCAGAACAATCAAGACAATAAGTCCGAAGTACAAATTGCAAAGCTTTGAGATCAGAATGAGTAGAAATGCGATTTGTTGGATTCCGAAGGTTTGGAGCAAGTGGAGTTATTTGGAGCCTTCTCAGGGTACTTGACCCAGCAATTGTTGATCCGATGACCAGTCTTGTTGCAGTGAGGGCAGACTACCGTCCGATTGTACATTGCCAAGTGGACTGGATTGGAGTTTTGATCAAGAGGGTTGATCTTGGCTTGAGCTTCATCCTTCTTGAGTCTCTTTAGGATATAATTGACAGTCTTGTTTTCGCATTTGTTGGATTTCTTCAAGTAGTTGAACTCCGACGGTAACTTTGACAAGGTAAGGATTATGGTCAACTCCTCCTCTAATTTTAAACCAACCAATTTCATCTTCTGTGTAGCGGCACAAACTTTGGAGACAAAGTTGTTGATGTTGGATTCAAACTTGATCTCGTTGAATTTGGAAAAGGCAAGTGTTTTATTGATAAAGTCTTCTGGCATGTAGCGCGTCTTAAGAAGATCCCAGAGGGCGACGCCATTACGTTTGTCAGATGAAGGAAAGGAACCAGCAACGTAAGAAAGATTGTCCTCGTTGAGATGTTCTAAGATAAGGTTGTAAGCCTTGCGATTAATTCTATCAAACAGTTTAGCATTGTTAGACTCTGAGGGCCAAGGGAATTCCTCAAGGACTATCTCTAAGGCATTGATGGAATCAAGTTTGCCTTCCATTGCAATGGACCACGAATTCTAATTGTCAACAGTGAGAATGAGTTTCTGATTGGGGACAAAAGTGGACATGGTTCAGCAGGGAGCTTTGGCTTTTAACCGTGTTGGGATTTGGATTGAAGCTCCGGTTGGAAGACTTAAATGTATGAGGAAGAGGTCTTATATTGCTAAGAGGAGTGGATCTAGAAGTCGGAAAGAGGGCACTCAGGTTCAAGGTCAGTCAGAACAGATACTCGAATTCCACTTGATAAAGCATCAGTATAAATAGACTAAATACATGATGGCTGACAAATGGGAGAAAATTGTAATGAATAGATGTAATGAGTATTCAATATCAGACCATTTAGAGTCCGCACAACTTGGAGGACCACTTCAGGCTGAATTGAGATAGGCAGAGAATCAAGGATTCAAGATAGAGAGCCCACTAGAATTATGACTAACTATCAAAATATAAAGAGGCCACTGGACAAGAACACTCATGAGCTGATAGAGAAGAGAGCCACTTGGTTTCAACATAGAGATGATACTTGATCTATAACTAGTGAGTATAGAATAAAGAACATACTGGAAATGAACACTCAAGAGCAAAATAATAAGAATAAGAGTGATGATTCATACTGAGATGCACTAAAGATTCAGGCAAAACTATCAGATGACAAGAATTCCAACATACACTACTACTTAGAAGGCACCACTTTTCAGGTGATCACAGACTGTAATGCTTTCAGAACTCTTATGAAAATGAAAACCCCCAGCAGACATATGCTCAGGTGTCAAATCGCTATACAACAGTATAGAGGTCAGATGACTATAGTGCATAAAGCTTGAGCTAGACATCAGAATGCTGATAGTCTAAGTAGGAATGCTTTCCCTAATCACTCTAACAATCCAGCATATGACCCTGAAGATCAAGATATCTTTCCTATCCTGAAAATCAATCTTTTTGCATTAAATGCTCCAATAATGGGGATCCACTTATGTGAATTAGATACTGCTTTCTTCAACCTATTAAGGGACAACTACTCTCCTGAAATCAAGCTGCTGATTATCTTTAGGGAATGTGAATCTCCTGAAGGAGCTCTGATAAATAGTCTACCTGCTTCATTACTTAAACCTTATAAAGCAGGAAGGTTTGCCTTTTGGGATGGATTCCTTTACTAAAGAAACCAACATTCCAGTGTATTAGTACTAAGAAACAAAGAACATATACAACATATACTCCTGGAATGCCATGACAACTGTTCATCAGGGCATCTATCCACAGAAAGAACCTTGGAAAAAGTAAAAAAAACTGCTTGGTGGATAGACTGGAATGAAATCACTATTAAGTATGTTACTAGCTGTGAGACCTGCCAAAAATCTAATAAAACTACTGGCAAAAGGTTTGGACTCCTGAAGAAGATCTCTGAACCTAAAACCAGATGGAAATCATCAATATGGATTTTGTCACCGGCCTCCCCCCTGGAGGTACTCATTCATATAACTCCCTCCTGGTTATAGTTGACAGATACTCTAAGAAGGCAAAATTCTTAGCTAACCACAAAGAAGATGGTGCTATGGATGTAGCTTTACTATTCTGGAACAGGATCATAGCTGATGTTGGTATACCCAAGATTATAATCAGTGACAGAGACCCCAAATTCACCTCTGAGTTTTGGAGGAATCTACATGATATACTGGGTACTACTCTAGCATTTTCTACAGCATACCATCCCCAAACTGATGGATTAGCTGAAAGAATGATACAGACCCTAGAAGATATTTTAAGAAGGTTCTGTAGCTTTGGTCTAGAATACAAAAACTCAGATGGTTATTGCCATGATTGGGTAAGCCTACCCCCAGCCCTAGAAATGGCTTATAACAGCAGTAAACATTCTAATACTAAAGAAGCTCCTTAAATACTAGAAAGAGGATGGATTCCAAAACTCCCTAAGAATAACTTTAACTATAACCTAGCCACTATTCATCCAACATCTCTTGACCTTAAGAAGATGATAGATCTTGCAAATAATCATGCTCAAAAATGTGTAGAAGAAGCAGTAGAAAACAACAAACAAAGATGGGACAAATCAGATAAAGAACCTGACTTTAAAATAGGAGATCATATATTGATATCTACAACCAATTTAAACAATCTGGCAGGTAACAGAAAGCTGAAACAAGCCTTTGTTGGACCATTTGTTATCAAAAATATGCATGGCAAAAATGCTGTGGAAGTAATCTTGAGTGAGGAATTATCAAGGAAAGACCCAGTATTTCCTGTTAGCCTAGTCAAACACTTTCAACAAAGAGAAGGTAGCAACCTCCCTCCAGCAATAATCCCAATAGAAACTGACCCTGTGAAATAAAAAGGGAAAGTCAGCAGGATATTGAGAGACAAGAAAGAGAGAGTACAAGGAAAAGATGTTAGACTATACTTAGTAAGATACAAAGAAGAATCTGAAGACTAAGATGAATGGTTACCAGAAAATAACATACCTGATGGACCAATACATCTCAGAAACTACAGGGCCAGCAAAAGGAACTGAAACACACATGAAGTTAATTTTCTCCCAACATCCTCCAGACTTTTTCAGATATGGCCATATCTTGGAGTGGGGGAATGTCAGCTTGCTACTATTGCAGAGAAAGCTGAAAAAGTAAAAAAATAACATAAACAAAAATAATACAATTAACCTAAGAAGGAGTAGAAAAACCATACATATTATTACAGAAATGGAGTTTCCACTTAAAATTAGGTAGGGTCACTCACTGAACCCACCCTTGAAATCCAACTCCTTATATTTTTAAATAATTGAGGAATCAAAGACCAAAATACCATGGCTCCACTATTGAGCTTTTGATCAATTGAATATTTCACACGTATTTTTCCCTATAGGTTTCACACCTAAAATCCAGTCAGAATTGAGGTGTTGTGTATATTTTAGGAGTTACGGACGGAAATGTGTTTTTTCACAATTTCCGCACGCAGCTGCGGCAGCCAATGCACCCGCGCGCGGCTGAGATACAGCCCTGTCACTCCGTCAAGGTTGTGTACGCAGCCCCGTTCCTCTGACAAGTACGCAGCCTTGGGACTATGGGTTGACAGAGTGACAGGCGGCCTGAGAAGCTTAGTTACCCCGTAAACATGCTACAACCCACACGGGAACATTCTACATATGTAATAAATGTTTCCGTGGATAGTAGATAGTCTAAAAGTACATAATATTATATACAAATACTTAAATAACCCTTGTATGTATTTTTTATTAAATATAATTTAAAGTACCAAGAATGTCGAAAATAAGACAATGACAGCTTCTAAAAATATATTAAAATAATTTAATATACTTTCATGAAAACTCCTAGACATCAATATTTTCGTGACATACTAAGAAAAATAATGATGTAACAACATTACATGAATTCCCATGACTTATATTTTCAAGTAATTATTTTAGTAAATCAACTCAAACTCAAAAATAAGGAGTAAAATCAATATCATGACTTTACTCCAATTATTAAATAAATAACAAGAACTCACCTGAAATCAGGATGTCCGTATAAATGTCTATTAAAATAATTATTAACTTACTGGGAACATTTACTAAGGATAATTAATTAAATAATACATAAATAGGACAGATTAGTGTTATTCACAGGTCCTAATATCAATTATAAAGTAGAATAATTCCCATAACCTGAGGAATTAGATGCTACCCTTGCTATAGCACCAAGAACACGTGACAGGCTACCACTGATTAACCTTCTAGCCTTATTTTCTGTCCCTTTGAGCCCCTGTACCCCTCAGAAGGATAGTATTGGGACTCCAAAAGCTATAAATAAAGAGCTCTTTTGAGGATATTGATGGGCAGATAACCAGTTATATTTATATACAGACACCGTTCCAAGGTAATCAAGTACTTATAAGAGATAAGTAAGTAATTTATGGCTAAGTCTGATCAATAATATCCGTCCTCAACCTCTTTTTTATCAATTCAAACTGCTGAAAAACCTTATAACCCCAGTATACAGGTTTAACCAATCAGTGCACGTCTCAAACAGATACCCAAAGGATTTAATAATATACCAGTGAGTTTTATTATCCTTTTTCTGTTGTGGAAGCTTGGTTACAAGGCCCTGCCACTCCACTGTGTATTTTATATACATATTATCTTTGGGTAAAATATCCTTTAAACTAAAGAGCCCAAAGTAACCAGGACTATGTGTTTTCATACTGAAATCCCTGAAGAGTGGTTTTACAGATCCCCAATATAATTTTGGCCCCTTTATAAAAATATTTAATAATCAATTTATTCATATTGATTTATAACAATAAACCATAACCAAACCAATTAACCTTGCAATAAGCTTAATCCAAATATTTTACGTATTTTTGCTGCATTGATTAAATAATATATTTATTATTTATTCTATCACCTCTGGTAGCTTAGGGATATCAAGGGTTTTGGCATCCAGGAGGCTGACACCATCACAGGATTTTGATCCCTTATGAAAGAATTCTCTGGGTGGGATGATAGAGCCTTCTATTTCCATTTTTTCAAGGTCTCCCTTCTCAAATCATAGATCAGCTAGCCTTTTATGATGATTATGTGGAAAACCTTCAAGAAATTATAGATCTTTTTTTGGAATACAAGACCCAGTAGCACAAAAAAGCCATGGAAAATTATTTCACTTCCAAACACTCTCAAAAAGAAGGCATTTCTCAATCTGAAGAAAATTCAACTCAGTTCCAGCTTCCTCATGGGAGAAAACCTGCATTCCTTTAGCTGAAGAAA
The DNA here is from genome assembly GCA_025617555.3 of Puccinia polysora. Taxonomy (NCBI): domain Eukaryota; kingdom Fungi; phylum Basidiomycota; class Pucciniomycetes; order Pucciniales; family Pucciniaceae; genus Puccinia; species Puccinia polysora. Next base: position 13,737,148 of record CM062614.1, on the reverse strand, counting down.
TTTTTCCAGCAATCAAATAATGAGATTCCCAAAAATAAGCACAGTGAGGTCACCAAAATTATAATGTTAAAAGGGGCCAGTGCAAGGTTTATATGGCTCGTTTGGAAGTTTTTTAATATAATATGTATCAATGATTAAGAGGATCCACTTTTTATAAATGACTGGGGTTCATTAACACCTCTCTTCAGGGGGATTAACTTTGATTATGTATGCTGGGACAATAGTCACCTTATGACTTGACAAAAGGGGTAACACCAAAGGGAAGGGTGGGTATGGCTGTGCTAGAAATAACCCAAACCTTGGAAGGAAGGAACTAACTTACTTTTAAGTAATTAATTTCAAGATACCTGCAATAATTCACAGAGGAAGGTTCTCAGATCAAAGGTGGGGTCCTTGATGGTTTTACGTCAATGGAAATAATTAGGGTGTTGAATTTAAAATAATACTATAAGGCTGAGGCCATATATCACTTTCCTACCTCTTATAAGCACCTCATTACGGATGGGCAAGGTTCTGGATTGATGACTGATTGATTCTGCTGGTAAAACAACCAAAAAGAGCACTGTATATATGCGGTTTTGGGTTTAAGGCAACCTCCTCAGGACATGTAGAGGGGGTTGAGCTCACAGGCTAAGGCTAGTAGGCTGGTTCATGGCTGTTTTAGAATGCATTCTTAGTTCTTTAACTTCGCTGTACCTGTCTCTGAAGTATTCTTGGGTGACTGTTATGTTGAAACCTATCTTGATTTTAATTTGTTATTTTTCGTTTCTGGCTTATTTCTAAATCCTGTATTTTATTTATTTTATGAAAATGGTCGGATGTGGGTATTTTTACATTTAATTTTATCTTCTGATAACTTTGATCATTTTCAGTTATTTTAATGTGAACTTCTTGGTAGCTTTTGTGGCTCAAACATATCTGGAGATTTCAGTTTTGTGGCCTTCTCTTCTATTGGTTTTGACAATTTGACTACTTCATATCTCAATTTTAGTATTTTTTATTTGATATTGTGATGTTGTGGACAGAATTTGTTTTTTTCACATCATTAAATATTCCTACTGTTTGCACATGGGGATTAGCTATTGCGTGTGGAACCTTGTTGTCAGATATTTTGTATTTGAAGATGTGATTCATGTGGGCTTGAAAGCTGCAGGCAGGAATTTGAGATTAGGCGCAGAAATCCAACAAGCGCATATTGAAAACTGCTTTCCTCGAAGGTTTCTGTGGTATTGCAGACTTGAATTGCGCAGCTTGCATTGTATGGATGCAGGGCTGCGTGCTGGAATTCTGACAAAAAATGAATTTTCCTGGAACTCCTAAAATATACACAAAACTCCAATTGTGACACATTTTAAATTGTGAAACCTGTACGTGACTATACATATTAAATATTCAAGTTTAAAAAATGTTGCTATTGTGGTATTGTGATTTTTGGGAAATTTCTCATTAATTTATTTATAATATGAAGGAGTGAGAATTATACGGTGGGGTCATTGGGTGACCCTGCCTAATTTTGGGTGGGAACTCCAAATATGCAATAACATTTTTGGATTTCATATTCCTTCTTAATTTTTATTAATCTTTTTGTTTTATATTTACTTTGGTAAACCTGGTGGGTTTTTCTGTAAAAATTAGCAAGCTGAAACTCAGTCTGAAAAGGAAAAATGTAAGGCCAAGAAGCAAAGAAAATCTGCAAAGAAGAAAGCTTCCCACACAAAATATAACTTGGACCTAGGTCCTTATGGGAATCTCAATTCTGAAGAGCATCCAAGAAGAGAGAAGGAGGGTAAAAGCATTTATTGTGGTGGGAAGCACAAGAGGGAAAACTGTAAAAATAAGCATGTCAACAATCTTCCTTCCAACTCCAACTCCTCCAAAACTTCCAACAAGACAAAAAAATAGGTGGATTCTCTGCTTTACTTCAGGATCATCACCCTATTGAATTTAGGGTAAAAAATATTCAAAAATATTAATCTGAACAGCTTTCTAAAGGCTTACTTTTCATTCTTTCTCACAAGGACTTGAGTCTTTGTGCTTTCATTCATTCAGGTGCTTAATAAATCTTTAATTTCTAATAAAATGGCTCTAAAGCTTTCATTACAGCCTATTCCTTTTGAAAAACCTATTCCTCTCTTCAATTTCAGTCCTAATGAGTAAACCTTTTAGATCATTATCCACAAGGAAACCTGGCTGTCCTCACGTCCTTCTTTTACTAGCTTTGAATGTTAATTGCTTCTATTCAATGCATCATTATTGGAAGACATAATTATGTGAATCAAATTTCTCATTCATTGAAACCAAGAGGTAAAATAGAAGATAGGGCTAATCACCTTAAGACGCCTGACAAGCAATTACCTTTCCTCAAAATCAATTGAACTTTACATGGCCAACCTAGCTTGAACTTTTTTCTACTGAACTCTGCCTTTCAAACTGCATACAAATGAATTTTTTACACTGCAGACCTATGCATTTACCCCTACTTCAGAACCTTTCAATAATCAGCACAAAATACAATTCCCTTCAATTTCAACAATAGCTAACCTTTCTTGCATAGTCACTGATCCCTTGAATCTTTCTTTGGAGGAGGAATCTAGGGATTCATCCTTGCATATCATGCAATTTTTTAATTCTTCTAACATTTAATTTCCACCGCACAAAGATATTTCAGCTGACTGGGATGAGTTTTATATTGATGAAGACCCTGAAGAATTAGAAACTTTTTTGGAAAAATTTCCAGCTCATTAACATGCTTTTATAGATTTTTCTTCCAATTTTAAAGCAGATCAACTTTTTCCTCACCACACTTATGATCATCACATGAAACTGGAAAATAATGTGGAAACTTTTTGTCCTTTCAAGCACTTCAAGCACTGGAGCACCAGTCCATTTTTTCAAAAAGAAGGATGGGAGTTTACAGTTATGTTTTGATTATTCCAAGATTCATCCTTTCACCTGGAAGAAATTCTATCCACCTCCTCCAATGAATTTTTTTACTGAATTTCTTTTCAGTTTCTTCCATCTTTCTCAAACTTTAGCTCAGAGGCACTTACAATCTACTGCACATCAAGAAATTAGATGAAAACCTTACAGCATTCAGATCTCAGTTTGGGAGCTATGAATACTTTGTTATTCATTTGGGCCTGACTAATTCTCCAGATACTTTTCAAAACCTTATCAATGATCTCCTTGGTGATCAACTAACAATTTATGTGGCGGTTTACTGTGAAAATATTCTTATTTCTCTAATAAATTTCAGGAACACATCTCTCATGTGTGTGACGTACTAGCCAGACTCAGGAAAAACTAAATCTATGCAAATGTTTCCAAATGCAAATTCCTTACACCTTCTTTGAACTAACTTTGCTATGAAATTTCAGGGGATGGTATCTTCATTGAAAAAACCAAAGTTTAACCAATTTTTCCCTGGGCTGTTACTCAAACAGAAGGTTCCTGCATTCTTTCCTTGGTTTTTCTAACTTCTTTTGCAGGCTAATCCAGAACTAATCCAAAGATTTTTACCATCTAACTTCTATTACTGGAAAAAGATAACCCTTAATCCTCACTCCTGAAGCCTTGAAAAAATTCAAAAAAATCAAGCAATCCTTCTCTCAAGCTCCTTTCATTTGCCATTTTGATCACCTCCTGAGAACATATTTTGAACCTAATTCCAGTTATAAAACCTTGGATGTATTCCTGCACTATTTAACTGCTGCTGAAACAAAATATACTATTGCTTTTGACAGAAGAATTTTTACTAGTTCTGAAATCAACTTTGAAATTAATGATAAGGAACTCCTTGCAATTGACTTTGCTCTTCATAAATGGAATGCTTAATTTTTAAGTGTTACTGACCCTTTTGAATTTCTAAATGATCACTTTTCTTTGAAACACTTCATTTCTTTCATTTTTCTCACCAGGAGATCAGCTTATTGGGCAGGATTTCTCTCTGAATTTGAATTTATGATCCTTTCAGGCTTGGAATATTTTCAACCATCCCAGATTCCTGTCATTTTGGGACAACATTTATTGAGTGGGATGAATGCCTTATTCTCAAAAGAATTCTTGAAATATTCAACAGCTGTTGAAAAAAGCAGAAGTTGAAGCTTCTGAAAGTTTTTTCTTTCTGCTAACATTATTGACATTAAACTGAGTGAATTTGCTTCTAGTCAAAAAGCTTAAAATTTTCTTCAATTTATCATTAAAATATTGAATAAGAATGAAGAAGTAACTGAAAATTCCTTAGAACCTTTACATGTCTTACACCTGTTTCAGGTTAAATTGCTAAAACCTGACTAAGCTAATAATTAAAAATTAAATATATTTTAAAAAAATGCAATGACTCTTGTCCTGACAGTCATCCTGGTCAACAGAAGACTATAAAAATTATCAAGAGAGCCTTCTCCTGAAAAGGTATCTCAAAAGATGTGAAGAACTTTGTTTCATCCTTCTACCTTTGCAAAAGTAACAAGAAAAGGCATGAAAATAAACTAGGTATACTCAAACCTCTTGGAATACCTTATGGCCCTTGGATACCACACTCAATGGATTTCATTTCTCAAATTCCTCTGTCAAATGGATTTGATTACCTTCTTCTTGTTGTGGACCATTTTTCTAAGGGGACTCTCTTAATCAAATCAACTGGTACACTAACTGAAGTAAAATTTTCTAAAATATTTCTCAACCATTTCTTTGGCAAGAATGGGTTGCCTGCTGAAATAATAAGCTACCAAGGCTCCTTTTTTATCTCTTATTTCTGGAAAAAACTTTGTGAAAAGTTACAGATCCAGATAAATATCTCCACAGCTTACCATCCTGAAAAATATCTTCAAACCAAAACATTTAATAAAGTACTAGAAAAATATCTTTGAATGTAAATCAGCTATCATTTGGACAACTGGGATACTTGGCTCCCCTTGGCAGATTTCTCCTAAAATAAAAGTGTTTAATCTTCCACCCACAAATCTTCCTTCTTTACTTTCTATGGAAGGCATTCCAGTTTTTATTTCCTGTACTTTTTGGAAAACCAGCTTGCTAGTAAATAATTGGACTGGATTCAGAAGAACCAGATCCAACTAAATAAAAATTTTCAAGAGTCTCTGGATAATTATGATAACTATGCTAAAATCAAAATAAAATATATTCAAAGAGGTTATTGCGCCTGGAAATAAATTTTGGTTATCCTCAAAGAATATCAATACTAACAGACCTTCCAGAAGCTCTCTGAGTGTTGTTTGGGTTTGTTTCACATTATTGAAAAAAAGGATCATGTACTTCCAAACTTCAACGCCCTGGTAAAGGTTTTCCAGCCACCCTGTCTTACATGTTTCACTTCAAAAATCCTCCTCTAATAATCCAAATTCTTCTAGCCATTAATCACTTCCAGATCCAGTGGCATTTGATGTGCAAGGATATTTGGAAGTGTCTCAAATTATTGAATGCAACATTTGGTGTGGAAAACTCTTCTGAATATTCAAATAAATTTTTTTTAAGAGTTTTTGAAAGAATCTCATGGGAACCAGTCTTCAATTTGACCAACTTTTCAGCCCTTCTCCACAACTTTCATTACCTTTATCCTTCATAACGCAAACCAACTTAATCAACCAAAATATGGGTCACTCTCAATCTCAGCCTTCTCAATTTTTATCTATATTTCATTTAATCAATAAAATAAATAAATCAAATTCAATTCCATTATCTGTATCTGTGTTCAAAATAAAATAATAAAATATAAATAATATCTTCCTAGTACTATCTACATTTCTTCCTTAATATTAGTCACAAGTTTAGAAAGCTTACTAAATAAAGCAATACCTAGCTTTATCTTCCTATTTTCATATTCATTCCCATCCTTAGCAGAAGCTCCCATCTCCTAGTTATTCCAGATAAAGAAAGAAAATCTCAGAGCTTTTCCACCACTTCCTTCTTCACATACTATCTTTGACCTTTCTACTCCACTTCTTCAAAGTTATCCAAGCCCCATTCAAACAACATGCTGATCCCAGAATCTTCAGAGAATTTTCCAAGATTTTCTTCAATGGTCTTCAATTCTCCAACTGGATCATCTTGACCAGAATCAATAGGACCAGCTGTGTTTTGTTCTGAGCAGGCAAAGAAACCAAAATCTTCCTTGTTTCTACTGATATTCCTATACTCACCTCCAACTCCATCCTTGGCCAAAATCCTACCTATCTGTTCCACAAAAGACCTTGGCCCTGAACTTTCTCCTTTGAATTCTACAATCATCCTTTCTTTTCCTTTTCTTTGCCTTTACTCACCACTTCCACAACTTCTTCCTCCTCTGATTCTTTTTCTTCAACTTTCTGTTCTTCTTCTTCCTATACTTTCAATCCTTTCTTCTTCTACTTACTCCTTTTCATTGTCATCAGGCATTCCAGGAGCATTTTTTTAAAAGAAAAAACTTTGACTTTGAAAGGAATGGGAGCCATTTTGAAAGCCATTTCTGCTTCAATTATTGTTTCTCCCACGAGTCAAACCACATTCAAAATTTGAACTTTGACTTCCCTTTTATGCTTCAACAACCCTTCAACCCCTTTTCTTCTAACACAATCATGCTTGAATCAAACTACAACCAATTTTAAAATCCTTTCACAAGGTTTGACCATTTCAACTTCAAAATGTTGGACTTTAGATTGTTCAACTAATGTTCTTCAAAGTTTGAATTTTTTAACTCACTTTGACAGGCTTCAATTGGTTTTATGGAAGTTTGATATGCTTCAACCGGTTCAATTTCAGTGCAAAGACGCTCCCACGTGCTCAGAGTAATCAATCAAACTTTTTGAAGATAAGTAGGGTGTCCCCCAGTGGATATCCAATGCTTTCAAAATCAATTTTCTTTCCTCAATGTCCCATCCAGCACAAACCGGCCCATTTTTCTCTACTCCTTCCTTTAATACTCCATAAATTTTATTTTCTCTGGAAAATACTCCACTGGTAAAATTTCAAGAAATATCTTTAAAAATAAAGACTTTCAGCAATCAGAAGAAAAATGAAAGAAACCACTCACCATCCAATACACAAACCGTGCTAGACAGTCCCAATGAGACACTCAAATCTCCTTGGGCTTACTTCAATTCAATATTTGGCCCAACATTTTCATCCACCCATACAACTGGCCCAAGGAACTTCCTTCAAACTTCAGTAGCTCCAAAACAAGGCCTCTTGTATCTTCCACAGTTGTCACACTTTCCAGATTTGGTTTGATTCTGGCGGTACAGATCTTTTTGGTTTCTGAAAATCTCAAGCAATGGGGGGAGTATTGATTGATGGTATATCAGCCCTTAGTTTTATCCATATTGAATAATTTATTGGGTGATCTTTTTGTAGGGTTAAAAGGATGGGCAGCTGGCAGAAGGTGATGGTGATGGATAAGGTGAAGGCAAGACCAAATCAGACATTGTGATCAAATAAAATTACTTCTCACCACTTCTTATTAATATTAAGAGCTAAAAATTCCTATTCTGGGGGTGTACTGTCATAACTACAACTTGACTCTCTATACCAAGTCCCCTCAGTCCCCCTCCAATTTCAGTAAATTCAACCTCTAACCCTTGATATACCAGCATCAACCCTTAAATTATCTACCTGCAACCCTTGCAGGTCCAAGGCTATCTTTCAATCTCTCCCTCTTTCTCTATGGCTTGTTGCATCCTCCATTTCTCCTTTGGTTATGAGGATTAAATAAATACAAAATACTGTATATTCATAGTAAATACTCCTGGCTGGAAAGGACATACTTCCACTTCAGAACCTGCAGGATCTTCCTTGACAGGTAAATCACCCAATATTTCTAGCCACTTCCTCCAGCCCATTAGGTCAACTTTGAATGCCGTGGGGAACTCAGCCCCAGAATCAGTTTCTCCCTCCTCAAGGCCTCCTATCAGTTCTCACATATACTGGCTTCTCCTGCCTTCCTGTACTAATCTCCCCCAAGGATTTAGTATTCTACTTTATATTGTTTAGTCCCTCCCAATAGGGTTCATCTCAGCACAAGAAAGCCAACCATCCTATGCATACTCATCTCACCTTCCCATCTTGTTTTACTCTTATAGCATTTGGTCAATCAGCCTCTTTCGAGGCCTTAGTCTTGGATTCATCTCATGTCTTCATCAAAATTTTCCTCACTTAATCCCCCATCCCTTGCAATAAAATCTTTGTTATAATAATGGCCAGCAATTAGCTTAGGCAAATGAGCAGTATTTAAAGCAAAAGAAATGCTGGACACCTTGTGTCAATAATTGCTTGATGGGCTCTCATAATGGGGAAATACGTTGGATGATATCATTGATGAATTCAATTGGATGATAAAATGAATGATGGAAAACAGCAGGGAGACAAGCTCCTTAAGTAAAAAAGATTGGCCTCTTGTGAGCCCATGATACAAAAATCCAAAGGCAAATTTTCCGCCCCAGAAGAGATCTACAGGCTCTACAGGCCTTTTTACTTGGTTTGGGCTACATCAGCCCACATAAAATCAGTCCCTGTACCCTTACAACAAGCCTATTCCAGTTATGTCTGGTGTTTCCACCTCAATGGGGCTGATAAGCCCCTTAGCTGTTCAAAACCCTGGCCGGTTGTGTATTACAACCGGCATGTTACCTAAAATTCTGCCTGGTTGCCTTGTGCAACCAGCCCCGGCCATACAAATGGCTAGGAGGGACCCAGGACACACCTGGGTCCGGTCTCAGACACACTTGTGGGGGGGGGGTGTGACCCGCGGACATGCTGTCCCCCCCCCTCTTTCTCACAGGACCCTGGAGGGGGTGGTCAAATCCCCCTACCAGGGGCCCTGAGGGTCAATACCCCCAGGGAGTTTCTACAGTAGGTGGGCTGGGGGGTGGTCAGGTCCACTCCAGCCCGTCACTCCTCCCCCTCAGTAAAGGGGGGGGGAGAGCGCCCCTTTTTCGGTGGGGGGGGTGGTCAATTCCCCCCCACCGCTGGTTGCCTTGATGCAACCAGCCCAGCTGTCACCTTTGGTGGGGGGGTGATCAAGTCCCTCCAACCATGACCGGTTGCTGGCTGGTTCAACCCAGCCAGCCTTCCCCCTCGCCCTTGCAATGGGGAGCCAGGGGAGAGGGAGGAGCCAGGGCCGTCAGCCCCAGCCCCGCGGCTCCAACAACAGGCTGGCACCCTGTGCGGCAGCCGCGCTGCCCCCTACAATGGCCCCGCGTGGGCTGTCGGGCCCTGCAAACAGGCTGTAGGCAAAAACAGCAGCCCCAAGCGCGCTGCAACAAGGGCGGCAGCCCCAACGGGTTGCAACACAGGTGGCGGCTCCAATCCCAAAAACTAAGTAAAACATACTTTGGCGGGCCAGCCCGTCTGGCCAAGTATGTCCAAAATAGACCTTGGGCCCAATTATGCCCATACAAGCCCATCTGGCTGTATTTGCCCATATACCTCACCAGCCTGTTAGGGCCCGTGTACCAATAGGCCTGTTTCATGCGTTTTGAGGCCAGTTTCCCCAAATCAGTGACATCCACACAGGCCCTTATGGTCCATGTGAGTGTCCAATGGGCCGGAGAGGCCCATATGTGCATCCCATTTGGATTACACTTATACGTAGCACACGCTTAAGTGTGTACGTATTTTAAAACACCCCCTTAATCCAAAAGGGGTGACATCCGCATGTTAGTCACAAAGCCTGGATGCTTGTTCCTATCTAAAGCCTTAGTCAAGATATCCATAATCATTTTTCCAGTGGGCATGTACCTCAACACAATCTCCTTGAAGTTAACTGCATTGCAAATATAGTTATATTGAACATTGGTATGTTTTGTTCTTGAATCAAACACTTGGTTTTGGGCCAAGGCAATGGCAATCTGGTTATCAGAATACAACAATGCAAACCCTTGTGGCTTATGTGTATCCTCTAAGACTTTTCTCAACCATTTTGCTTCCTGTGAAGCTGCTAAGTTAGCTCTATACTCAGCCTTTGTTGATGAAAGACTTAGTTCCAATGTCAGCTCTCTGATACCAGGAACCTTGCAGTCCTTTAGCTACAGAGAGTGATAAAAATACTGGAATAATAATAATAATTATTATTCAAAAAATAAACGCTTAGAGGCTCAAATAAATAATATAATAAGAGCAGTTGCAAGGTTTAATTGGTTTGGTAATAAAAGGTTTTCAATATGTATATAAAAGAGGGGCCACAGTATTATACTACTGGGGGTCTTTACAGACAAAGCAACCTCTCTTCAAGGGGCCTCCTTAGGCAGTTTAAGAACCTTGGAATGAAGATGGGTGCCTTAGAAAGGGCGTATTTGACTAATGGCCGGGCATAAAAGCACAATTGCCAAGACAGGAAAGGAAACACTCCCTCTGAGAAATTTACGACAAAAATCCTGCAATAATAGGAAGGGTTTCAGAGCAGATGGGGTGGATTGCCTGACTCAACTTCAAGGGTTGATTAGTTTTAAGAAACAAATAATAATACTACAGACTTGGTCATAAATCACTTGCTTAGATTCTTCATAAGCACTTGATTAACAATGAAACGGTGTCTGATTGATAATAATAATTCCTGGTAAACTGATGATGGAATAATGGATCCAAAGAGGTCTGTATAAATACCTTTTTGGGGTGGTTTTGAGCTTCTCAGGGCGCGTAGAGAGGGTTCTGCTCATGGGCTGATGCTGGCAAGCCAGTCAGAGCGTTATTAGCACGTCCACTTGGTGCTGTTAATCAGCTGATCTTAGATCTTCTGGATTTCTGTACTATTTTAGCCACAGGATCTGTTAATCTATTATGGTTTAAATTTGATCAGTCTGCACTCATCCTTCATTTGTACTATTAGTATTGCTTTTATATGAAAAAAATGGACGTTTACTGATTGTTCATAATTTGTTGATCATGTAGATAATTTTTAATAATTTCTATGAACACTCCTTGTAGTGTTTCGTTGTCTTCAAAGATCAGAGGCAATGATTTATGTGGTAATCCTTGATCTTTAATTTATTATTAAAAAATGTTCTAAAATTAATTTTTATTAATTTTAATTCAGTTTTTATCTTTTTAGATTATTAATCATGCATATTTCAACTTGTTACATATGCCAGGAAACCCTTATTGGGTTGTAGCTCTTTTGAGTAGTACCTGGTTGTAAGATTAGTCACGACGTATCCAGAAGCGGGGATCAGTCAGTTCAGATGCGCACGGGGTGAGATCCGCTGCCTGCGTGGCAGAATTAGCTGCACGCGGGTCTCTAGTACGCGGGAAACTGATACCATGAGTATGTAGGGTTATGTAATGATGCGGGGGTGCGCGTGGAAATTGTGACATAACACATTTCCGCGTGTAACTCCTAAAATATACACAAAACCTTGAAAAACTAATTTTCTCACTCTTTCTGAGAATTATTCAGAAGTATCACAAACAGAAACTATATCATTGCTTCAGAGAAGAAATGTCAAAAGAATGAAGTGAGACAGTCAAAAAAGGTCATACCCAAGCAGTAGAAATGACCAAGATTGAAACACTTCTACAGTGCAACTACCAAGACTTTACAATGTGGCTTGGCTAATATATCTGAGAGTTGTGGTGATTAGATTAGAAAGAGTTGAGTCATAAGAGAAAAAAATATAAAGAGTGATTGCACCAAATTGATTGAAGGACTCTTGATGACCTGACTTGTTCACTTGCTTCTAGACCTTGATTGAAGAGTTTCTGAATCAGAAAAGAAGAAATGAAAAAGTGAAAGTTGGGTGAGAGAAGAGAGCAAAGGAATCTGGAAACTTTTTTCTCTTTATCTGACATCAGGAGATATGAATATGCAAGATCATCTGAAAGCTGCGCTTATCTTTGAGAGATAAGAATAAAATAAAGTAATGAATAAAATGAGACTGCGTGTGTTTTGGAGAGATAAAAGATAGAAAAATAAAACAAAGTAATAAATACAACTCCAACACCCCCCCATAATTCAGTGCAATCCTGAATCAAAACACTTAGATGTGAGAAGCCCCAAGCTGTGCCTGCTAAAGTCTTTAGTTAGCAAGGCTGCAATCATTGTGTCCGTGGTGATGAGGTTAAAGCAAATTTTGTCAGAGGAGAATTGGTTGCGGAGCCACTTAATCTTCATTTCAATGTATTTTGTCTTTGAATTGGAACCAAAGTGTTTTAACTTGTCGACCAAGCCTTTGTTGTCCACTAGAAAGCTAGCTGGATGTTTGAATGAATTTTTCCATAAGTTGCTTGTTAAAATACGTACGCACTTACGCGGGTGCTACGTATAAGTGTAATCCAAATGGGATGCACAAATGGGCCTCTAAGGCCCATTGGACACACACACGGACCATACGGGCCCATGTGGATGTTATAGATTTGGGGAAACTGGCCTCAAAACGCGTGAAATAGACCCATTGGTACACGGGCCCTAACGGGCCCGATGGGGTATATGGGCAAATACGGCCAGATGGGCTTTTATGGGCATAATTGGGCCCAAGGTTCATTTTGGACATACTTGGCCAGACGGGCTGGCCCGCAAAAGTAGTCTTTTCTCATAATTCGGGCTTGGGGCGGCCCATTAGGGTTGCCGCCCGTGTTTCGGCCCGCTCGGGACCGCTGCTCGCGTCGCGGCCCGTTCGGGGCCGCCTGTGTTCCTCGGCACGGCCCACGCGGGGCCCGACGGCCCGCGCGGGGCTGTTGCGCGGCCGAGGGATCCCGCGCGGTGCGATGCCGCGCGGGCCCGGCTGGTCGCGCCCGGCGACCAGCGCCGCGGAGCCGGGGCTCGCGGCCCCGGCTCGCTCCCCCTCCCCTCACTCGCCGTTGCGAGGGGGATGGGGGCGGGCTGGCTGGGTTGAACCAGCCAGCGACCGGCCGCGATGACGCGGTCGGTCAGGGCAGGGGGGACCTGACCACCCCCTTGCCCAGGGAGGTGGCGGCGCCGGCCGCGAGTGTAGCGACCGGACGGTGGGGGGGATTTGATCACCCTCCCACCTTGTAGCGAAGAGGTGACGAGGGGCGCTCTCCCCCCCCCTTTACCGAGGGGGAGGAGCGACGGGCCAGGGGGGATCTGACCACCCCCCAGCCATCCTTACCTTGACGACGCCCTGGGGGTATCGACCCCCAGGGCCCCTGGTGAGGGGATTTGACCGCCCCCACCAGGGAATTGAGAGAAAGAGGGGGGGGGCGGCATGTCCGCCGGCTACACCCCCCCCCATGTGAGGTTGAAACCGGACCCAGGTGAGCCCTGGGTCCCACCTGGCCCATTTGAGGGGCCAGGGGCTGGATGCATGAGGCAACCAGCCCGTAACAGAGGTAATAAGGCCATCAGGGCCGGTTGTAATAGACAACCAGCCAGGGGATTGAACAGCAAATGGGCTGGTTCAGCCCCGTAACGGTGGAAACACCAGAATGGACCGGAATAGGCTGGTCGTAAGGGTTCAGGGACTGATGCCATGTGGGCTGATGTAGTCCAAACCAAGTAACAAGGCTTGTAGAGCCTGTAGAGCTCTTTTGGGGCGGAAAATTTGCCTTTTGGCTTGTTGTATCATGGGCTCACAATAGGCCAATCTTTTGTACTTAAGGAGCTCTTCTCCCTGCTGTTTTCCATCATTCATTCATCATCCAATCGAATTCATCCAACATATTGCCCCATTGTGAGAGCCCCATTAGCCTTTATTGACACACAGTGTCCAGCATTTCTTTTGCTTTAAATACTGCTCATTTGCCTAAGCTAATTGCTGGCCATAATTATAACATTGCTGATGACCAATTCAATCCATAGTGATTCCTGTGCACCATTGCTCATTGCATTCAGCTCTGCCTCTGTGAATGAGTGAGCAATGTTTCTCTGCTTCCTGCTCTTCCAGGCAATAGGTGTGGATCTCCAGAAGACAATGTAGCCCATTTGAAACTTCTAAGGATGTGGATTTTCCGCCCAGGTAGAGTTGCTGTAGATGCTCAGCGGTTTGTCCCCTCAAGGACGTAGCGTCAGGCAACATTTCATAGTACCCACCAGATATTTCCAGATGTGCATTACCTCTCTCCAGTGCAATATTCCTGGATTCTGATTAAATTGGGATAGGATCAAGGTTGCTTCCAAGATGTCTGGTCGAGTCTGGCAGGCTAGATAATTAAGCAGACCAACAAATTTTCTGAAATTCACTCCTAGCTTGTTAAATTCAACTTTCTCATTGTCCAACACCAGAACCAACTGAACCCCTGGAATCAAGGGGGTAAGAACCGGCTTGAAATTAGATAGTTGTAGTTCCTCAAGCGTTTCTTGAATAAGATTTGACTGATTCAAAGATATGGAGTTTCCTTGACGCGTGTATTCCATTGCTAGAATGGTATCAGGGTGGTGAGCTGACAATTGAGGAAATCTGAGAAGAAATTCATTTTCAAACCAGTCCACCTCCCCAGAAACAATTAAATTGTCCACATGAAAGAAGACGAAGAGACGTATAACTGTATGAATGTACAGACAAGGATCAGTGTTGGACTGAGCCATTCCAATGCCTTCCAGCCAAGTAGTCAGAGTTTTGTACCAGTTTGAAGGAGCCTGATGCAAACCATACAGGGATTTTATTAACTTGAGGAATTTTAAGGAGCGGAAACTTTCCTTTGGCGTGAGAATTTAGATGTCTCCTTCTAGAGGAGCAAAAAGATAAGCGGCCTTGACGTCACATTGTCATGAGGCAAGGTCATGATCCAAACCACACAGTAGGAGAAGAAGAAGCGTTGTGAATTTCCCTGTTGGCGCGTATGTCTCTGAAAAATCTATTCCTGGAGTTTGAAGGTTGCCCATGATGCAAAGTTGAGATTTCTGTTTTTCAGGAGAAATACTTGTGGCCGCCTTGATTTTATCCACCCACATGGTCCTAAGATAATGAGCAGGTTCAACGTCAGAGTCTTCCCACACCTCTTGCAATTTGATTTTGGGCCAATTCAACTTTTCTTTTGGTTGCCCACTCCTCACCCTTATCTTTGAAGGACCCATAGGAATATTTCTGGGGTTTGACCAAAGCTGTTTGTGTTTGCAGATTGTAAGTGACAGGAGCCTCTCAAACCGCTGTGTGTGTTGACTCAACCTCACTAGACTCTTCTGAAAGAGTCGGGGATGAGTTGGGAATGTTGCCAGCAGAAGAGGCGTTGTTCTTGTTCAGTGATTGTGAGAGACTCAAGTTGAGTTTGATAGCTTGTTCAGGTGATTCAGCGTTTGACGTGACTGGATCATTGCACCAATCTCCAAATTTGATGCCACCGTCACCCAATAACTTCTTGATTTTGGATTGGAAGTCAAGAAAGGTAAAATGTTTGGTGTCAATTATCTTGTGATCAGTTGTTAGGATTTTATATGGCAGTAAGTCATCTTCATACCTGATGAGCCTTTGGCAGAGACCTCAAGGTTCCAATTTGGAGTAAGGCGCTCTGTCCTTGTAGATGTAGGTCACCGGATTGTAGCTATGGGGTGAAGGTAATTGAAGTTCAGTGTCCTGCCTTTGAAAAGCTTGTACGGGGATTTTCTTGATTTATGCAACAGGATTTGGTTAAGTGCCAGAGCACAAGATTTGAAAACAACATGCCAGAGATTCTTATTCAGCTGAGAGTCATAAAGAACAGTACGGAGAGATTCCAAGATGAGGAAATTAAAGCGTTCAGCTAGTCCATTTTGTTGCGGTGAATGACCATTGGAGAAGGTCTGTCAAATGTTTTTCTCAACGCAGTACTTAGAGAGAGTTGAGTTCCAGAATTCAGTGCCTCAATCGGAGTGCAGGATCATGGGAGTGTGGTCAAACCTTTATGACTCAAAATTGATAAGACAGGGAAGAACACTTGCCACATCACTCTTTCTCTTGATTGGAATCACGGTGAAGAACCTGGTAAAACTGTTGACTACTGTGAGAAAATAAGCATCTCCATTGGCGCTCAGGGGATGAATAGGCACAACAAGAAACGTGCTTGTTGTTGAAGGGGATCTTGGATATTTTGCTGATTGCATAAGCCTTGCACATCAACACTTTCCTTACAGGGATCCCTAGTTTTTGACGTATCCTGCTGTAGCTTGCGTGTCCCAGGGCCTTGTGGATAAATTCATTGTGGGTGAGATAGGAAATTTCATTTATTTCAGCATCATCAAAGTGAAGAAAGGGAATATTACATTCGTAAGTCCCATATTTCTTCCAGTTCCTCTTCTGAATTGAGAAGTAATCTGGTCCAAATTTGACATCAAAAACGTCTACTACAAGAGAACGCATGGACAGAAGATTTGCAGTTGATTGCAGTGAGTATAGGAAATTTGAGAGAAAAACTTCTTGTCCTTTGGCATCCACCAGTTTCACAGTACCAACACCGTTATACTTAAGAGAATCCTTTCCGGAGCTCATGGAGATGTAGCCAGTCACTGATTGGTCTAAGTGAGACAAGTGCTTGGAGTCAGAAACAATGTGTCTTGATGAACCTGAATCAACTACAAACGCATTCGGAAGGAACAGAGAGCTTGTATGAAATGAGCTTACTGAGGTGGTTTCATTATTTGACTTGGAAGTTCCAGTTTTCTTCTTCCTCAGAAAGGATGTTCTGAGATGCGGGTACAATTTCCAACATCTGCCCTCTGGATGAGCGGCTTTTGGATTATTCCACTTATTGTCACACGCTTTAACACTGGAGTTCAGAAAGGAGACTGAAGTCGTGTTCTCCTTGATCTTGCTTGTAACCGGATCTCTATTCAGAAATCTGTTGTTGTGGAACATTCGGAGGTGATCAAGTACTTTTTCCAGAGTAATCTTCTTGTCCAAGTGCATGATTTGTTGAACTATGGTGTCCATGGTTGAGGGAAGTTTTTCAAGGATGAGATAGGCTATGATGTTGGATGGCAAGTCAATCCCTACATCATGTATTTGTTATATGGAGGTTTTGGTGTTGGTGATGAAGCCAGGAATTTATGATGGGGAAAAGGGAGCTTGGAGGAATTCTTTGAATACTCTAGCACAATTTGAGGCGTGATTAGAGACAAAATGTTTGTTGATGTCCGCCCATATTTGATGCGTGTCCTTCTCATTTGCAGCAGTAATGATGTTGGCCTGTATAGTGGTGTCTAGCTTGGAAGTGAGAATTGTTCTAATACTTACGTTCTCCATGTGATTGAGTCCAATTGGATTACAAGGGGAATTGTTCCTTTTCTTGGTGAGTTTATTGAAAAGATCCTCTTGTAGATCCATCATATTCACAACACAATTTTGCCATATCGACAAATTTTCAAAGGTGAGCAATGGAATTGCCTCAATGGCCATCTTGAGTATGGTCGCTGTTAAGGAATTGGTCATGCTTGGTTTCTGGAAATTGAATATGAGAGATCAAGACATTCCAGCGCTTCAACTTTTAATCATGAAAACCTAATTTTATCACGCTCTCTGAGAATTATTCAGAAGTATCACAAACAGAAACTATATCATTGCGTCAGAGAAGAAATGTCATAAGAATGAAGTGAGACAGTCAAAACAGGTCATACCCAAGCAGTAGAAATGACCAAGAGTGAAAATCTTCTAGAGTGCAACTACCAAGACTTTAGCACGCGTCTTGGCTAATACATCTGAGAGTCGTGGTGATTAGATTAGAAAGAGTTGAGTCATAAGAGAAAAAAGAGAAAGAGTGATTTCACCAAATTAATTGAAGGCCTCTTTGATGACCTGACTTGTTTACTTGCTTCTAGACCTTGATTGAAGAGTTTCCAAATCAAAAAGAGGAAATTAAAAAGTGAAAGTTGGGTGAGAGAAGAGAGAAAAGGAATCCAGAAACTTTTTTCTCTTTATCTGACATCATGAGATATGAATATGCAAGGTCATCAGAAAGCTGGGTGTGTCTTCAAGAGATAAGCATAAAATAAAGTAATGAATAAAATGAGACCGGTGTGGAAAGAATAAGGGTTGTCCCCCTATAATTGTCCCCAGGTTTGGAAGTTAACAGTTCCCTGTGTTTGAAAGGAGATGAGGATGCCCAAAGTTGCACTTAAATGAGAAATAGAAATAAGGAGATAAGAGATAAAGAAAAGTAGAGAGAGTGAAATTGCCAATCCTTCAATCCTAAGAACTTTTGACCTGGATGTGTATCCGGTATGAGTTCCTTTAATCTCTTGGTGAGATGATTGATCCAATCCAAGGATGTGATGGTCCAATTCCATTCCTCCCCCCTCCTCCCAACCCGGAGTTGAGAGTGAGGATAAGTCCTCCCTCTCAATCCTAAACTAAGTACACGCGCAAATAACAGTATGACAAAGAAACAGAAAACAATCCCAAAACAGAAACCCTATCCTCCTCTCCCCACCTCCGTACCAAACTCCCCCTGAGGTCCGTACGCCATTCCGTCCATCCGGTTTGTCCTTCTCATGACGCTGTCCTTGCACCGCGCCCTACTCGGAGCCCCCCACCCCTGTCTGTATCCATTTGTCCGCGCCCGTCGTGGGTGTCCGGTATTATCCGGCGTGATCTGCGCGCTTGCACGCGCCCTCTGTCCATTCCTTTATAGCCCTCAAGTTGCTCCGCCCCTACGTATCCAAACCGGCGCTCCCGCAAACCTAGTTGAGCGCACTACCTTCCAAATTCAATCTCCGGGGCGGATCACTGCCCACGCGGCATTTGATGCTCAGCCCGACCCGTCCACTAGGTGCGGAGCCAAACAGCTGCTGCTGCTGATCCAGCAGCTGCCACTGCTGAGAACTCCTCATACCCTAATGCTGAGCCCGCTTGCCTCCAATTCTGAGCCCGCAGCCGCGACCCAGTTCCCAATCCATGTCTATAAATTGACACCACATCCCCCCCAACTTGAGTTCTGTCCCCAGAAGTCTTCCATGGCTTCACCATACCACCACCCCCGCTACTTCCACTACCACCTTCACCACTCCTACTACCACCTTCCCCCATCCTCCTCCCGCTCCATTGCCACCATGCTCCCATGCGAGTTGTGCAAGTTGTGCGCCCGGAACGGGCACGCGTGTTTGATTGTCCCTGGTCGACTTGCCTGTGTTGCTTGCCGTCGCGGCCACCGTTGCTGCTCACTTAGTGACTGCATGCCCCAAGCTCCCCCCCCAATCCAGCTCTCCCCCCAGGCCGCGCAAGAGGGCTTGTCCGGACCTGTTTCTAGTTTTGGAAAACAACTCAATCTTGGAAGGCTCGTGGACACCCCCCGGTTCACCTTCATCCCGCCGCCCCCAAGCTCCGTCACCCCCCACCTTGCACGTGAGCCGCAACTTGGCATCACCTCTCCACCGGGCCGGACCTCCGCAACAAAGCAAATATAAAACCTTGGAGGAATGGTGCTTTAAGACTCCAAACGGTGCTAGGCCGTGGCAGTTCTGCAGAGGGGAAAGGTGCTGTTTAGGCTGCCCTCCTGAGTGTTACAAAAATATTTAAACGTAACAAAGATCAAGGTCCAGAACCTGGTAAATGAGGAATCAAGTAGTAGAGGATAAGGATGATAATAGTTTGGTAGCAACAGAACAGCACTATCTGAGACAAGATTATGCAGGGAAAAACTTGAACAAAAGAAGTTAAAGTCTTCTTAGAGTTCAAAGAACAAAAGCTGTTGTATGTAAAAAACGCCCACAAGCTAATAACTCTGGCCGTCAGCAGAAGATTGGGGATGATCAACTCAAACCCAAGCAACCTACAGGTTCTCAATGAACCTGCCCAACTCTCCGCCATCAAGCGCTTGAAGGGTACCAGATAACTGAGGGTGGCTGTACAAGACAAAGCACAATGTTTAAGAAGCTCTAAAACAAACAGTAACTGATTTGAAGCAAGGATAACCTCAACACTTCTCAAGGGACTCAAGAGTAGGCTGGCAGAATGCAACTCCAAAGAAGCTAAGGGGAGGTATAACACTCCAGGTCTTAAGCTTAATAAGACCTCTTCAATCAATTGTGATTGGCTCCAGAAAGGTGATCAGGGATCAGGACCAGTATGGTCAGAGAAAGGGATCAAGGAGTGGTATGACACACTCAAAAATTCCAGCAGACAGAATTTTTCTTCAACCAGCAAGGCTATTGGTTGGTGATAAGGATAAGGGATCAAGGGTTGAGTATGGAGGCTCAAGGATCAAAGGTGTGATGATTTCAAGCTGGATCATTCCATGTTCCAATGATTTTTTTATCCTCATCAAAAAGGCAGGGGAGAGCCCCTCCTTATATGGGCAGGAGGCCCTGTTAGACTATGTGCAACGGATTCTACAAATAGAGCGGAAAAGGAAAGACAACCATGTGGTCACTTGCGTCCGTCCGTGGATGGGCGCACGCAACAATACCAGGGCCACCCACCCCTCGTCCGAAGGCGGAACCGGGTGGGAGAGAGAAATGAACCAAACCGCTGCGGATGTCCGCGGGCGGTAGTTGGCACTCTCCCAAAGGCGGAAGCGGGTGGGAGAGTCCCAGGAAAGGTGACGGATGAAGTCCATGAGAGCGCGGATGGGAGGATAGGAGATTGGCTTGAGAAAGTTGAGTAAATCCTGACAGCCTTGAGATTCGCAACTGATAGATCAAGTGCAATGGGAGATTTGACGGATCCAAGGATTTGCCAAATGCTTGGGGGTGCGGTCGGAATGGATTCAGTAAATCATGGATGAGCGCCGCGCAACGGTAGCAATGAGGAGATTGGGACGCGCGACAACAAAAATGAAGACGCGCAACAACAAAGATGAGGACGTGCTATGACAACGGCAGAGATGACGAGAAACACGCAATGGCAAGGATGATGAGCAACGCGGATTAAGGATGCGCGACGCGCGCGGATGAAAGGAGCGCAGCGCGCGCGGTGCGGCGGCGCGCGCGCGCGCGTGGGTAAAGGATGGTTCGGATGAGGCTGAGGATAAGTTGTTTGGCCGGATGGTACGTTTGCGCAACAGTTTATGGATTGAGGTATTAAGGCGGCCAGGGTGTCCAGGATGGGGCACCACAGCGCGCAGCGACCCGCGCTTGGGCCGCCGCTGTTGGCGTGAATCAAACGGTACTGCACCCAAGGCTTTCTGGATGACCCGCGGCCGCGCCAGCACCCTCTCCTGCTCCTCCACAACTGCCAACACCCCCTCCGCCTCCGTCACCCATCATTGTCCCGTCATTGCCTCCAGCTGAACCAAGCCCCCCTGTTGGTTCCCAAGAGGCCCTGTCTTCACCAGCCGCTCCTCACCCCAGCCCTCCAGAGATGCCGGAAATCCCAATTGTAATGGCACTCCTGGCAGCTGGCTTCAAGGTTCTCGCGGAAAGGTCAACCACAATTCTTCTGGATTTCCTCGCCATCCCCCGCGCCCAATCCTTGGAATCCCGGCGCAAGCTCCTGGCGTCTTTCTGGGCCTTACTGGCGTCGTCGAGGGTGGAAATGGAGGAGATTATGAAAATGGCTTAGGCCCATTTCCCCCCCTTCCCCTTTTTCCCTTTCTTTTCTTTTGGTTGTACCGTGCTTCCTTTTTCCTAAGAAAATACACGTATCCGCACAAGGTCTTAATCTTCTGAGAAAAAGTGCGCGACCGCGCTTTGTGAGAATGAGCTAGAGATTGAGGTCCGTGTCCGCGCGCTTTGCTTTTTGAGCGACTGTAAGTGACCAGCCGTTCCAACAGGGGCACCTGGACGGCCCCAGACAAACTGCCACACAGTTCCCCGTACCCATCCTGTAACAAACACAACAACAAAACACCAGCGCGCGCCACCATAAGGGAAGAGAGAGAGGGAGAGTAAAAGAATGGACATTCTGGGGTGTCTAGTTGTTCTGGCTGTGAACCGGCTAGAGCACCCCCTCACCAAATCAAGCTTATTCCCATACCAACCACCCATCCTTGAGATATCCTGAGAGAAAATAAAAAGAGAAAAAAAAACCAACAAAGAAGAAAAATAGAAAAGAACACATAAATTTTTTTTTTTTTGCGCGACGCCCGTAGACCACCCAAAAATTGCTCTTTGTCCCGTTTCCCCCATCTGTGGGATTTTCCTTTCATCCCGTTTCCGAGGAGCTTGTCCTTGCATCCACCGACCCAGCTTTGTGCTGCGCCCGCGTTTCCTGCAAAAACCCCAAGCCAGCCAAGACCCCACAATCCAGATAAGAAAGAAACATAGAGAAACAAACATTCTAGGGTGTCTGGTTGTTCCGGCTGTGAACTGGCTAGAGCACCCCCTCACCAAATCAAAACTTATCCCCTACCCCCACCACCTCCTCCCCCCAACTTGGCCACTGTCCCCAGCTGGTCACAACCGCCTACTCTGTTGCAACAGCACGTTCTCCGCTTCTCTGCCCAAAGACAAATCCCCGGATTGCGTTCCTCCACCATCTCCACGCTCCACACTCCCCTCATCCAATCTGTCACCCCCTTCTGCTGTCTTTTCAAACGCGGTAGATCCTTGCGCGAAGAAGCGCTTGACATGCAAAGCTTCCGCCTTCCGTTTCAGCAGAGTACCGTCTAATTCCTCCAATTGATAGCTGACTCCCTTGAACTTGGATGACATGCGGAATGGGCCGTTCCACCGGTTAGCAAACAACTTCCCCCACTGAGACTCCAGAATCTGGTTGTACAGCAGCACCAAATCCCCCTTCTGCAAGGGATCCCAGAGACAATGCAAGCAGCGCTTGTCCCCATAGCGCACCAATGCTGTCCAAGTCTTCTTCAGCCGGTCCGCAGCATTTGCAAGCATCCCGTCCCGTCAAAGGAGCTGTTTGGCGCAAGCCTCAAGCAATTTGGCGGAGGTCTTCACCTTCCACCAATCAACCCCCAGGAACGTCTCCAACTCAATGTCCACCAGAAGCACGGGGTGCTGTCCAAAAAGTAACTCATACGGCGAGTAGCCTGTTGACCGCTTCACCAAAATCCAATCCGCGAACAGAACCATTGGAAGGGTCTCCTGCCAGCGCTTACCGTCCTCCCTGCACATCTTGACCAGGGCGTCCTTGATTGGTTGATGCCTGCGTTTGATCATGCCGGCCCCCTCAGGATAATACTCCGTTACTTGGCCAAACTTGGCTCCTCAAAACTTCACCAACTCAACCAAACGGCCGCAAAACTCAGCCCCTCCGTCCACTGTAACCAGAAAAAGCAACCTGTACCGCGCAAACCAATCTTCCTCCACAAACAGAGCATCTTTGTCCGCCAAGAGCTTGACCAACGGATGCACTTCCGCTCAACCGGACAGGTTTTTCCGTGTGACAAGCACATAGGCAAACTTACTGGCCTTGATGTGGACGACATCAAGAGAGACTCGACCAAAGAGGGTGCCTTCCCCTGTGGGGTTTTCGACTTCCTTTGGCAATCTTGCGCTCCGCCGTTGACAGGCTTTGCAGGACGCCAACCATTCCCATACCGCACGCACCACCCCCGGCCACCAGAACCGCTCTTTCACGTGCCTCCGCGTTTCAACCTCCCCTCAATGGCCAAGATTGTCGTGAAGGCTTTGGAGGATAGCTTCCTGATCTGCCCTTGAAGTGGTAACCACAAGAGGAACAGGAGTCTTCCGCCGCCAAAGCTGCCCCTCCTGTACATAGAAATTTCCCGCTTGCCGCCTTGCCCAGCGCATGTGCTTGTCCGTAGTTCCTTTGGGAAAACCAAGGTCCTGCAAGTAATCAAAAAGAATTGCGTACCTCCCAGTCTGCCCAAGCGGCAGCTGAACGCCCGCCTCCACAACCCCTACCTTGACAACCGGGGCCTCCACATTGAGCAGTTCTGCATCCTCAAACGGGTTGTCCCTTGGATACCGCAACTGTTGAAGTATTATGTCTTCTGCTGATAGTCTTGATCCCTTCTGTCACAGAATCTTACTACTACATGTCACCTGGTCCTTTATTAATGTCTTTTGTCAATATAGTTTCTGCCAATGCTGATTAGTCATCAAGTGCCTTAGGCCCCCTGTGAGGGGCTCTCTAGTTGTCTATTTAAACCGGTCTTTTCCAGGACCTTGCAATTGACATCATTGACTTTGTTTCTTACAAATCCGGTCCTCAACTTTCTGAGTTGAGTAAGAGTCCATGATCCAATCATTGACTCCAACAGCGACAACAAGTTGGGAATAGTGAACTCCTTCCCCGGAACATAAAAAACAGCAAAGGAAAAAAGTTGAAGAAACGCCACCCACCGGGTCATGGGAGCATTGGGCAACGCCGGGGAGTTGATCATTCGTGCCAGCGCCTCCGCATCCACCAAAAGCTCCAAGTGAACCCCCCACAAAAGATACTGAAGCCGCCGCACAATCTCGGTGACCCTGCACAACTCCAACTTTGACTGAGAGTACCGGCTTTCCATCGGAGTGAAGGTGACCGACTTGTAAAGCACCGGCCTATCCTTGCCGTCGTCCTCTTGAGTGAGAAAACCCCCCCCCCGCGCCAAATTTGCTGGAATCAACCGCTAGCCTAATTCCTCCTGCGTTGTAGTCAAGATCGCGGAGCACAATGTCACGTCCCACGATCTCCTTGAGCTTCCAGAACGCGCTATTGCACTCTTCTCCCCAATTCCACTCCGCGCCTTTCCGCGTTAGTGATTGGAGCGGGCTTGCCACCTCCGCAAACCTCTCGATGAACATAGGGACATAGCTACATAATCCCAAGAACTGAAGGATATGCGTCACCGCCTGCGGGGTCGGCCATTTGAGGACCTTGTTCCGCTTTTTCTCTGCAATGCACCGGCCGTCGGAAGCAACAACATGGCCAAGGACTTTGAGCGCCGGAACACAAACTGCCAACTTCTTCCCTGACACCGTCAGTCTTGCCTCCTTGATGCAAAACAGGATGCGTTCCAACGTCTGCGCGTATTCCCACACAAAACGTCGGATGCCGGGAACTTCAACCAGCTCTGCTCCTCTGTAATTGGATTTTGGACCTTTGATGCCCGCGTTGTTGATGAAGATTTGGACTCCCTCCAGAAGATCATCTTTCAGGATCCAAGCCATTTGCGCCTGGTAAACTGCCACAGAATTGGTCGCGCCCTGCGGGAGCCATGTCAGCTGCATTCTTCCCAACCCAGTCTCAAATTCCGTTAGAGGCCGCAAGCGAGGATCCAACTTGCGCTGGTTGTATCCCCCCATCACATCTACTAAACCGTAACAAGCGCGCCCCGCCATTGACTCAAGGAACTTGTCAACACCAGGGGGCCGTCCTGCATCCCCGATTGTAAAGGAGTTGAGCCGCTGCAGATAATGGACAATCCTCAACGACTTTGGGTCCTGCTTAACTACCGTGAAGATTGGACTGGAGTAACTAGACGTTGACTTTTTGTAAAGGCCAGTCTTCACCCGTTCCCGCACCAACTCCAGAAACTGCTCCCGGACCACCCGCGGTATCGGAATTGGCTTGATCTGCCACTGCTTGTGATTGACAGTGGGGATGACATAGGGGTCGCCGATATCATTTTTCAGAAGCCCCTGCTCTTCAGGTCCGAATGCGAGCGCTCTTTCCCAAAGAGCCAGAAACGATATCAGCAACTCACGCTCCTCCGTACTCAACCATCTTGTTGGGCCAAAATTGAAAGCTGCAATCGGCTCCTCTGTGATCCGCACCAAACTAGTAACCCACAATGAAGCCTTAATCGGCATGACCAAAGGGTCCCGCAACCAAGCAATCGGTCAAAGCGGTCTGTTCAATTCCTGGGGCATTGACTCATTCCTTGGTTGGACCTTCCGCGACACCGGCTTGTACTTGCCAGCGTTGCACTGCATCCTTTGCTGTAGGTCCTGCACAGAACGGAACTGCGGCTTTTGCCTTTGCTCATGAGTGTGGCACGATGATAGGGTTTTCAAAGTGTAGTACCCTCAGGCGATGCATACTGAGAAAAGGGACTTACTTCTGCAACGTGCGCGCCCTGCACTTTCCTTCCTCCCCCTCCCTTCTCTTCATTAGTCAACCGCCTGCACAAAACCAGAGCTTGTTCTGTGCGGTCTCCTTGGTCGACTATGAAAAATCCTCCGAGGGTCACCTGTCGCAGGCCAGCCCCGCGTCCGGTTCCTCCTCATACTCCAACACTCTCCTCCGCTTTCCTTTCCCGTGATTGCAGATAGTTGTCTCAAACCTTCCGCCGGACAAATCCTCCACCATCAATGCCTCTGTTCCCGCCTTCGGATCAAAAACCATTTGTGCTTGGAACCCAAACATGAGCGGCCTTCCCAAAATCACATCCCCACAATCAACCAAAAGAAAAGAAAGAGGCTTACAGACCCTTGCGACCTCAACCTCCTCCTCCTCAACTACCCCATCCACGCGACACTCCCCTTTGTTAAGCGTGCGGAGACCCATTGCGCATTTCTGCCAAACCAACCCCAAATCATCCATCAACCGCAATGGCAGCAGGTTCACCATTGAACCTCTGTCCACCATAGCCCAAACCTTCCTCCCCGCTATAACCATTGGAACGTAAGCAAGTGGATTCAAAACCAATTTCAACTCACGCTCCTTGTGCCCCTCCTCCTTCCGTGCCACATGAACCCGCTGCACCTTCTGAGGTACCCGGCCCTGACCGCAATCCCGCAACGCCTGCACCATCTTGTCTACCACCACCAGAGACACGGCCGCCAGTTCCCGCAAGGTCAGCGGGACCGCAGTCTTTTTCCCCATCACCCTACGCACAATGTCCGCCGCTTTCTTCTTCCCTACAGGATTTTCTGCCAGCGCCTTGATTCCGGGCACGAGTGCGGCCGGTTTTGGAACGGTTGACAGGGGTTGCTCCTTTGCATTCACCTCCATCTTATCGGAGACCGCGACCTTCTCTTCCCTTGCCACTAACCTTACCTCAGCTTCCACCCAAGGTGGTTGCCACAATCCGGGACCAGTAACAATTCCTAGTGACGCTTGGGCCATCGTTCCCGCCTCCTGACCCCGTGTGCACACCTGCTGCATTGCAGTCAGCTGGCTCAGCTCCATTGGAATCTGTTTGCCCATTGGAAACATGTACCCCATCCCCGCTGGTCAAACCAATCCCCCATTGAGATCCTTTGTAAGCTCCTCGCACGCCAATAGCCAATGACTGTTTGCCCCGCAGTAAGAGCACCCCCTTGGCACAAAGGTACCGGGTGGCCCAAACCCTTCCACCATGTGAGGTTGAGGCCCTCGCGGCTGCTGCTGGCCCAAAAGGCTCATGCAGCTCTTCAAATCCTTCATCAGTTCCTTCAATTCACTTACCGGAGGGGCGGGCACGGGTTGAGGAACTGGAACACGCGTAGAAGTAGGTGGAACTGGGGCCAGAAATTGTGCCGGAGCCAAAACCTGGGGGGTGTATTTCTTTGGTCCCGCTGGGAAGGACTTAGCGGTATCCTCAATAAGCTCTTCTAAGTTGAGCTCACTCTCCACAGCCTGGCAAATGACAGCCAACTCTGGAAGGAGCGCAATGCTTCCGTCCAATGACAGCTTTACCAAGTTGTGATCGTAAAGATGCTGCTGCACCCTTGCCCAGAGTTGAGCGCCTAAACCGCCCAGAAACGCGCGTTTCATGGCTCCCTTCTGTCCTGCCACCACCTTGTTCTTTGACAAGTACCAATAGATCTGATTGAATGTCGAGGTGTAATCCGCCAGCTCCACCCAAGTTCTGACTCCTCCGCCCGCGCTCGCCTCCAAGGCCACGCGGTCAAAATTTCTTTCCCGGAATCGAGGTTCGCGCCTACCCCACCGCGTTAGGATCTCCGCCTTCAGTTTTGGCCAATCCTGATTCTTGTAGCCTTCCATCTCCTCCACATCATGGAGCTTCTCTTTTTCCAAAATGAACAGGACAACAAGCCGGGCCTTATTGGTGTCCAACGCACCTTCCGCATCTGCAATACCTTTGAATCTCAATATGAATGGTTCCACATCTGCAGTGTTGAATTGGATGTGAGGGTAGTCGCGCGGCCTGATGCAAACCGGACGAGTGGGTTCATGGTCACTGGAGACCAATGGGGGAATGGCGTAGCTTGTCCTGGGTTGAGAGGAAGGAGGGGGAGGAGGAGGGATGGAAGAAGCAAGTGGGGTTGGAGTAGCAGACCCAGAAACGGAAGGAGAAGAAGAAGAAGAAGAGGAAGCGACTGTTGGGAGGTATGGATAGGATATCGCGCCCAGTTACCTTTGAAAGACAAGAAACGGAAGGTTACTTCCCGGCCAGACCCCCAGATGTGGAAAGAATAAGGGTTGTCCCCCTATAATTGTCCCCAGGTTTGGAAGTTAATGGTTCCCTGCGTTTGAAAGGAGATGAGGATGCCCAAAGTTGCACTTAAATGAGAATTAGAAATAAGGAGATAAGAGATAAAGAAAATTAGAGAGAGTGAAATTGCAAATCCTTCAATCCTAAGAACTTTCCACCTGGATGTGTATCCAGTATGAGTTCCTTTAATCTCTTGGTGAGATGATTGATCCAATCCAATGATGTGATGGTCCAATTCCATTCCTCCCCCCTCCTCCCAACCCGGATTTGAGAGTGAGGATAAGTCCTCCCTCTCAACCCTAACCTAAGTACACGCGCAAATGGCAGTATGGCAAAGAAACAGAAAACAATCCCAAAAAAGAAACCCTAGCCTCCTCTCCCCACCTCCGTACCAAACTCCCCCCGACGTCCGTACGCCGTTCCGTCCATCCAGTTCGTCCTTCTCATGACGCAGTCCTTGCACAGCGCCCTACTTGGAGCCCCCCGCGCCTGTCCGTATCCATTTGTCCGCGCCCGTTGTGGGTGTCCGGTATTATCTGGCGTGATCCGCCCGCTTGCACGCGTCCTCCGTCCGCTCCTTTATAGCCTGCAAATTGCTCCGCCCCTACATATCCAAACTGGCGCGCCCGCAAACCCAGTTGAGCGCACTACCTTCCGAATCCAATCTCCGGGGCGGATTGCCGCCCAGGCCGCATTCAATGCTGAGCCCAACCCGTCCACTAGGTGTGGAGCCAAACAGCAGCTGCTGCTGAGCACTCCGCATACCCTAATCCTGAGCCTGCTTGCCTCCAATGCTGAGCCTGCTTGCCTCCAATGCTGAGTGCGCAGCCGCAACGCAGTTCCCAATCCGTGTCTATAAATTGACACCACACCGGGCGTGTCTTGGAGAGATAAAAGATAGAAAAATAAAACAAAGTAATGAATACAACTCCAACACACCTCAATTCTGAGTGAATTTTAGGTGTAAAACCTATACGTGACAAAATTTGTGAAATGTTAAAATGGCAAAAAGGTGCCATACTGGTGTCGCAATTTTTAGTACTTTCTTCTTAATTATTTTAAAAATGTAAGGACTTGGATTTCAAGGGTGGGGTCAGTGAGTGATGCTACCTAATTTTGGATGAGCAATCAATTTCTTTAATAGTATTTATGGATTTCTCACTCCTTCTTTTGTTAATTTAGATATTCTTATTTTTATAGTTTTGTGTTGCTATGACAGGTTGCTCTGTACATAGTAGCAAGCTGACAGCCTATACCTTTTTGGACATCCATGACACCAGATTCTTACCTAAGAATAATACAAAACAACTTGTTGATTCCCTAGTGTTACCATCTTCCCAACTTGCATTGGAATAACCAACCAAATCAAAGTTTGCTGACATTGTAAACAACAGTCCCAGACTGTGCGTTCCTTTAAGAAACCTCATAACTCTCTTAAACGCTGACCAATGCCTCATGCTTGGCTTCTCTTGGTGTTTCAACAAGACACCAATTGCAAAAGCAATATAGGGCCTTTTACACTACCCCAAATAATTGAGCAATCCAATAGCTGATCTGTATTCATTCCCAGATTGAAAAAACTCCAGATACTCCTCATCTGTGGACTTCTCTAAACAAATGTTTGACTGCATGGGAGTACCAAACTGCTTTGCATCCTCTAAGCCATATTTCTTAAGAAGAGAAGCCACGTAATGGCTCTGGTCTAACTTAATACCATTCTTGCTCTTACTGATTTTCATTCCTAGCACCTGTTGCGCCAGACCAAGATCTGTTATCTTGAATTCCTTCTTGAGTGTCTCCATGAATCTCTCTCTACCATTTCCAATGATGATAATTTAATCAACCCATAAAAACAAAATTGCATCCTTTCTTACAAAAAGACAAGGGTTGGCCTCAGAGGTCTTGAAACCAATCTGTATCAGTTTCTCACTCATGGTATTATACCAAGACCTAGCTGCTTGCTTCAATCCATAAAGGGATCTACATAGCTTGAGGACATATTCCCCCTTATCTGCTGAAAGAAAACTTCTAAAACATATTTTCTTCATGGTTTCTGGTTTAGTCTCTACTAACCATTCACAAAAACCATCAGGGATTGACATATAAACAGTCTCCTCCTCTCCAAGTTTTGCATTCAAGTATGCTGTTAAAAAATCAGCTTGTCTGATTTCTTCACCCAACTCCACTGCCAGAGCAATGATGTACCTGAAGGTGGACAGCCTTCCAGTTGGTGAGAAATTTTCTTGGTAATTGATACCCTCTCTCTGCTTGAAGCCCTGTGCAACGCATCTAGCTTTGAATCTTTTTAAAATTCCATTTGTGTCAAACTTCTTCTTTAACACCAATCTAGACCCCACAATGGTCTTTCCTTTTGGAAAAGAATCCTGCTTAACCACTTCAAAGACACTATTATTTCCTAGAGAATCAAATTCCTAAAAAATAGAACTCTTCCAGTTGGCTCTCTCATCAGAATTCATAGCTTGGCCAAAGCTATTTGGGTTAACCCTGTTACCCATTTGTGAACTCAAATCCAGGACTTCATTGAGCATACACTATTCCTGAAATGTATCTTCCTCATATCCTGCGGCAGCATAATGGGACTTCCATTCCCCGTACCTATAAACTGGTACTCTAATCCTACCACTCCTTCTAACTGGAGGTGAAGGCTCATCAGGTTCAAAATTAACGGACTCCCCTGAAGCGGGCACTGAACCCTCTGGTGGCACGTCTGCCATCTCTTCATCTTCCGAAACCATATGTTCCGCAGCCTTTCCTGGTGAAATAGGTGCTAATTCTATTTCTTGCTGTGACTTATTCACAACAACATCTTCACTCCTTTTGATTGGAAAGGTACTTTCATCAAATATTACATCCTTACTACGGATAACCTTTCTTGTCCCCAGAAAAGAGATCCTATACAATTTACTTATGAAATCATAGCCTACAAGTGCCCCTTTTCTCGCTCTAGGGTCTAATTTTCCAACCATCTCATTATGGTGGACTATATAATACACCAAGCAACCAATGTTTTTTTAGGTTTTATGCTTTGGGGTGAAACTTCCAAAAATGATAATGAGGACTCTTCCCATTAACACTTACAGTGTTGTGCGACAGACAGACTGTACACATCAACTCAGACCATAAGAAATTTGGTAGACCAGATTGAGACATAATAGTTCTTACCTTTTCCAGTAAATTCCTTTTCATTCTCTCAACTATTCCATTATTTTGTGGAGTACTTGCAGTATGACTATATGACAGATACAATAATCTTTCAATAACCTCTGAAAATCTTTACTCACAAATTCACCACCTCCATCAGTGATAACCCTCTTGATCTGTTTCATTAGACCATTCTGTTTCCAGACTTTGAAGATTACAGAAACCTCCTCTGGGGTCTGATCCTTAGATCAAATTGGTTTAACCCAAACATAATTGATTGCAGTATCAACTAAATTGATGAAATATCTTGCCCCACCAAGGGAATCTAGTGTGAATGGCCCTGCCAAATCAATGGAAATTCCTCTCTAGGAGCATCAGTGCAATCTCTACTCTTTGAGAACACATTTCTAGTCTTAGCCCCTAAGGTACAACTGATGATATTTTGATGTAATTTCTTAGAGCCTAAAACCAGCAGACTGAGCACAGAAGTCAGAAAACATAGAAAAAAGAAATAGAAATATGAGAAGAAGAAAGAATACGGCAACCAACAGCTCAGGGTTGTTTGATTGGCAGGAAGGAGATCAGATGGCACAAGACGTGGGCAGAATCAAAGCTGGCAGAGTCAAGACGGCATAGATGGGTAACTACAAGCAATGAAGCTAATCTTTCAGTGAAGTTGAGTTGAAGACCTTGAGGATTAGGCTCTTACAGGAAGATATCCATGAAGGCTGTTACTTAGTTAGACAAGAGTGGTTAAAGAGGTTGAGTCATGTTGATGTGAGTATTGAGTCAGAGGAAGTGGCAATTTGGGAAGTGCAAGTCAAGTTGTAGGTGGTTCAACAGATTGTAAGAAGGAAGGAGGGAAGACAGAAGAAAGAGAGAGATTAAGAGATATAGATGGTAGAGAGATGAAGAAGCCAGATTGAGGAAAGGCCATCCATCCAGAAGAAGAGAGGACCTCAAGTCCTCCAAGATCTTGTAGGAGGTCCACCTGGGCCCGCTCATAAAGGTGAGAAGTTTACAGGCCTGTCACACAGCTACTGAGACACACATAGCTGCTGAGAAAGCGGCAGAGGAGAATTTAGGGCACATTCTTAACACCCCACGTGACTGGTGAGAGAATGATCCAAAAGGTTATTCATCTGTTACGTCCAAAAAGATTTTCTTTTTGAGGAGTTTCAAGGATATCATTGAAGAGGCTTTTGGAAGGGAATCAGAGATAATGTAGTTGCTTTGAATAAGATTGAGGGCATATTCTGTCAGCTCTCTGATACCAGGAACCTTGCAGTCTTTCAGCTACAGAGAGTTATAAAAATGCTGGAATGATAATGATAATTATTATTCCAATAATAAACGCTTAGAAGCTCAAATAAATGATTTAATAAGAGCAGGTGCAAGGTTTAATTGGTTTGGTAATAAATGGTTTTCAATATAATATAAAAGAGGGGCCACAGTATTATAGTACTGGGGATCTTTAAAGTCTAGAAAACTCTCTTCAAGGGGCCTCCTTTGGCAGTTTAAGAACCTTGGAATAAATATGGGTGCCTTAGAAAGGACTTATTCCACTAGTGGCCGGGCTTAAAAGCACAAACGTCCTAGACAGGAAAGGTAAAACTCACTCTGAGCACTTTACCACGAAAATCCTGGAATAATTGGAAGGGTTTCAGAGCAAATGGGGTAGATTGCTTGACTAAACTTCAATGGTTGATTGTTTAATAAAGGTAAATAATACTACTACAGACTAAGTCATAAATCACTTGCTTATCTTCATATAAGCACCTGATTAACCATGAGACGGTTTCTTATTGATAATGAATAATTCCTGGTAACTGATTAACTTTTTGAATAATGGATCCAAAGAGGTCTGTATAAATAACTTTTTGGGGTTATTTTGGTCTTCTCAGGGCAGGTAGAGTGGGTTCTGCTCGTGGGCTGAGGCTGGCAAGCCATTCAGGAAAAGATTAGCACGTTTACTTGGTGCTGTCAATCAGATGTCCTTAGATCTGCTGGATTTCTGTACTATTTTAGCCACAGGATCTGTTAATCTGTTATGGCGTAAATTTGATCATTCTGTACTTGTCCTTCATTTTTACTATTGATATTGTTTTGAAGCGTGCAGATTTGGATATTTACTGATTTTTCATCATCTGCTGATCATGTAGATAATCATTAATAATTTTTATGAACACTTCTTGTAGTGTTTCGTGGTCTTCAAAGATCAAGATCAGTGATTTACGTGGTAGTCCTTGATCTTTGATTTATTATTAAAAAATGTTTAAAAGTTAATTTTCATTAATTTTATTTAAGTTTTAATCTTTTTAGTTCATTAGTAATGCATATTTCCGTTTGTTACATATACTAGGCAACCCTAACTAGGTTGTAGCTCTTCTGAGCGGTACCTGGTTGTCAGATTAGTCATGACTGTTCCAGGCGTGGGGATCAGTTAGTACAGATGCGCGCGGGGTGAGATCCGCTGCGTGCGTGGCAGAATTAGCTGCGCGCGGGTTTCTATCACGCGGGAACCTGCTGCTACTAGTACGTAGGGTTATGTAATGATGCAGGGCTGCGCGCAGGAATTGTGACATAACACATTTCCGCGTGTAACTCCTAAAATATACACAACACCTCAATTCTGAGTGAATTTTAGGTGTAAACCCTATACGTGACAATACCTGTGAAATACCAGAATGGCCCAAAAGTTCCATACAGGTGTTGTAATTTTTAGTACTTTTATTTTTAATTATTTTAAAAATATAAGGATTTGGAATTCAAGAGTGGGGTCAGTGAGTGACCCTACCTAATTTTGGGTGGGGAATCCACTCCTGTAATAATAGGTATGGATTTCTCACCCCTTACTTTGTTAATTCAAGTATTCTTATTTTTCATAGTTTGTGTTACTATTTGACAGTTTTGCTCTGTATATAGTAGCAAGCTGACATATTCTTTGTTAGTATATTCCTCACATAGTCCCTTTGTTTTGATATCAATGTGTCTGGACTTTGAATGTGATCCAAATTTATTGATTTTGTCATCCAGGCCCTTGTTGTCAATGTATAGAGTGGGTCTTGGTTTGACAGTTTGAAAAATCTTGCTAACAAGTTGCTTAATCCACTTGACCTCTAAGTAGCAGTTGAGTAGTGCATTTAATTTGGATTTGGTGGAGGAATAGGTAATGTTTATTTGCCTGGTAGAATTCCAGATGACTGGGCTGCCGTAATGGAAGATGATGTACCCAGTTTGAAACTTTTGGAAAATTGGATCATCTCCCCAGGTGGCGTTGCTGAAACTTGAGAGGATTTCTTGTTTGGGATTGCACTTGATGACAAGTTTAAGGTCTTTGGTTGTTTTGAGATACTTCCACACTTTCTTGACTTCTCTCCAGTGAGTCATTCCAGTTTTAACATTGAACCTTGCCAGGCTAGATACGGAGAATTCAATGTCCGGTCAAGAGTATTGGGCAAGATGGTTGAGGAGTCCAATTGCAGATCTATATTTAACATTAAGTTGACAGAATTTGGCATGGTCCATGTTGGAAGTGGGTTCAAGATTAAGATTCTGAGTCAATGCGGTATGAGTGTCTTTCCAGGAGGATAAGCCAAGTTCTTCCATACTGCGGTCAATGTGGTTAAAATGACTCAAGAGGATTTGGTTGTCTTCAATTTCCAGGAGCATACCAAGGATAGTGTTGGGAGGATGGCACAATGAATTCTTGAATTGTTCAAGGAAGTTTATTTTGAAGAAATTAGAGTTGCCTACATGGATCAGATCATCAACATGGAAGTAAATTATTTCTCCCGTTTTAGAGTTAAGGTAGAGACAGGGATCACTGGTCGATTCAAAATATCCTTGAGACTTAATCCATGACGTCAAGGTTTCATACCAATTTTGGGGTATTTTTTCAAGCCATAGAGAGATTTTTTAATTTTAAGTAGGCATATTTCCTGTCTGACCCTTCTGGAGTCCTTATGATGACAGTTTTGTCAATGGGGGCATGGAGAAATGCACCTTTCACATCAAATTGGTTGAGTTTCATTTTTTTCATCAGACCGTATAAGAGGGCAACTCAGAGTGATCCAAGTTTGCCTGTTGGTGCCCATGTTTCATTTTAATCAATTCCTAAGACTTGATTGAATCCTTGAACGCAGAGTCAAGCCTTATATTTTACAGTTTCTCCGTGGCAATTCTCTTTCACCTTGAAGACCCACATAGTATTCAAGATGTTATCCGGGATTCTGTAGTACTCCTCCTAGACATCTTGAAGCTCTATGGAATTTATCTCTTCTTCAGAGGCTTTCTTCCACTTGGGCTATTCAGCACATTTACGTGCATCTTTGTAGGAAGGAGGCTTTTAGCAGTGGTAGAAACCGTATCCTTGAGGTTTTCTTGTTTCCTGTCTAGGTCTTTGAGAAATGGGTTGAATGGGAGGTTCTGGGACAGGAGATGGTAGAGAAGGGTGAGGATCGGAGTATGAAGAGCCTATAGATTCTGAATCTTCTTGATCTGATTCAGATTTGGAGAGTTCATTTTGAGATTTCCAAAAGACATATTGCTTTTCAATTGAGGAAAAATTGGATTTGTTTGACTTGGGGTTGAGTTGACTGAAGAGATCAATCCCCCTCAATTTGAGAATAGGAAATTTATTGAGAGAATTTTTGAGGAACTTTACGTGTTTGGTTTCAACAACAGCACCAGATGAGTTGAGTATCAGATAAGAATGGAAAAGGGGATAGAACCCAACTAGGATTCCTTGTGATCCCTTCTCATCAAATTTTCTCCCTTTTTGAAGCCAATTCACAAGGTAAGCGACTGGAGATCCTGGAGGTTTCAAATAATTAGTAGGTAGCTTCTTGTTAAACATAATTTTCCAAGGGGATTGGTCATTACCTTCCCTAGGGACTTGATTGAGCATGAAAAATCAACTTCTAACCACAATATGCCACTATCCTTTATTCAATCTTGAAGATGAGAAAGTTGCACGCGCTTACTCTATGATTATTTGGTTTGCTTGTTTGGCTTTGCCGTTGTGTTGGGAGTGATAGGGCTCAGAAGTTAAGAGCTTGATGTGCTTTGACTTGGCAAATTCCTTCAAGGTATTATTGTTGAATTCTGTAACTTTGTCTGAGAAGATTTTGGTGGGGTAATAATTTAGCCATTTGAATTCCGTCTTGAGCAGGTTGATGATAAAATTAGGAGTCTCTTCTTTGGATTGGAGGGGAAAGGAGGCAAGATAGCCTGTAAAGTTGTCTACAAGAGTCAAGATATACCTATGACCTGCCTTTGACTGAGGGGTAATCTGACCTATCAAGTCCAGGTGAATTTGCTCCAGGGGTATTGAGGAGGGCATCAAGGTGGCTAAGAATGGAGCTCTTGTGATTTTGCTTTGTACACATCCATTGCACTGAAAATTGTTTAATTCCTCTTTTGAGTAGCAATCCTTGAGTAGAGCTTTGAGTGTAGAGATTGGTGCATGTCCATACATCTTGTGGAAGTCGGATAATGATTGGGTCTCAATGGAGGAATTGGTTGCAGGTTGACTCAGAAGATTTACCAATAAATTGTTTCCAGCATTTTGAGGCTTCTCAATCACAAACAGATTATCTCAGATTAGACCTTTAAGATCAATCTCTTTGCCCCAAGTGACATGAAATTTATCTTGTTTTTGTGAGAGGCAAAATCCCTTTTTTTCCAGGAGACCGGGACTAATCAAATTAACTACTATATCAGGGACATACATGCATTCTTTGAGCGTGATAATGGATTCTTTCCACTCAAGCCAAACCATTCCCATTCCCCGTATCTTAATATTTTCTTCAAGCTTGCCTGTCATGACTTCTTCTAGCTTGTCCTGTAAGTTGATAGAGGTAAAATACTTCAGATCATTGAATATATTGGATAGCGCGTGGGGGAGGAAGAGCCAAGAAGAGTGCGCAGCCCCGCAAGACCACCGTGGGGGGGAAAGGCCTGCTAAGACTTAACACCCCCTGTGACTGGTAAGAGGAGAAGAAAAGGAATTTTCTGTAGATTTTAAGAGAAGAACTCTTGTTGAAGCATCTTGAGGGAGTTGATTGCAGAAGCCTTGTTTAATGGGTCAGCTATCATCTTGTTGGTAGAAATGAGGAGTAGGTCAAATTTGGAGAGGGAAAAATCTTCCTGAAGTCCTTTTGTCTTAATTTCAATATGTCAAGATTTTGAATGTGAGACAAACTTCTTGACCTTCTCATCTAGGCCTTTATTGTCAATATAAATTCTTGGCTTGCACTCCGGGCAGGCGTAGATTTTGCCCATAGGTGAATTATCCATCTTAGCTCAAGGTAGCAGTCCATAAGTGCGTTGAGCTCTGATTCAGTAGATGAGTAGGTAATATTCCTTTTTCTTGATGAATTCCAAATGACTGGGCTGCCGTAGTGGAGAATGATGTACCCGGTTTGAGACTTGCAAAATTTTGGGTCATTGCCCCAGGTAGTGTTGCTATAGGCTGAGATGATTTCTTGAGAGGGATTGTACTTGAGAGTGATCTTTAAGTCCCTAGTGGTCTTCAGATATTTTCATACTTTGCGTACCTCTCTTAAGTGAGATAGCCCTGGTTTATTGTTGAACCAGGCCAGGCTAGAGACGTTAAAAGCAATGTCGGGACGGGTGTATTATGAAAGGTGATTCAGAAGTCCAATAGCTGAACGGTAGTTTATATTGAGCAGAGTGAACTCTGCATGATCCTCATCCGTAACCAGTTTGAGATGGAAATTTTGATTCAATGGGGAGTTGATGTCTTTACACTCAGTGAGTCCCAGCTCTTCTAAGCCTCAATCGATATGACTTGGTTGGCTGAGTAGAATTGAGTCTTCTTTGATTTCCATTAACATGCCAAGGATTGTATTCAGAGGATGGCATGAAGAGTTTAAGAACTTGTTCAGGAAGTTCTCTGCAAAGACGTTAGAGTTTCCAACGTGGATGAGATCATAAACGTGGAAATAAATAACTTCCTTTGATTTTCAGTTGATTTAAAAGCATGGGTTGCTCGTAGATTTGTGGAAGCCTTGAAGTTTAATCCATGTTGTAAGCTTTTTGTACTAGTTCTTTGGGGACTGTCAAAGGCCATATAAAGATTTTTTTAATTTTAAGAAGGGTGATTTTCTGTTGGATCCTTCAGTGGTCCTAATTATTACAATTTATTTTAGAGGCGCGTGGAGAAAGGCCCCCTTCACGTCAAATTGAGTGAAAGTCATCTTATTCTTGAGGCCATAGATTAGAGCGAGGCGCAGGGATCCTAGTTTACCATTTGGGGCCCAGGTTTCATTTTAATCTACGCCCTGGACTTGATCAAATCCTTGCAAGCATAGTCAGGCTTTGTACCTCGCAGGTTTGCCATAACAGTTTTCTTTAACCTCAAAAACCCACGTGGTATTTAAATATTGTTGGGCTCTTCATAATATTCTTCCCAAACTTCCTGCGACTTGATAGAGTTTAATTCTTTGTCTGCAGCTTTTTTCCATTTGAGCCATTTGGGGCATTTCCGTGCTGCCTTGTAAGAGGGAGGCTTGTAATAATGGTGGAAACGATATCTTTGAGGTTTCCGGATTTTATTTTGGGGCCTTAGATTGGTCCGCTGAGAAGTTGGTTCAGGAGCAGGAGGAGGATTGGGAGAGTGATTTTCCACGGAACTGATGTCTTCCAAGTCAGAGTTAGATTGGGAGGAGTCCCTCTCATCTCATATTGCTTGTCTCTGGTCAAAAAGTTGGCTTTGTTGGCGTCACCTTTGGACTGAGAGAATAGATCTAAACCAGGAGATTCAAGGAAAGGGAATCCATTAAGTTGGGTCTTGAGAAATCTGACATGCTTAGTTTCAATAACCGCACCCAATGAATTGAGGATGAGATAGGAATGGAAGGTTGGGTTGAACCCAATCAAGATCCCTTCAAGGCCCTTCTCATTGAATTTTTGTCCTTTTTGGACAAGGTTTGCAAGATAAATAAATGATGCGCCTACGGGTTTCAAATAAATAGCAGGAAGGCTTTTACCAAACATTAGCTCCCAAGGAGATAGCTGGTTACCTTCTCACGGGATTTGATTGAGCATGAAGCAGCAGCTTTGAGTCAGAATGTGCCAATAGTT
Organism: Puccinia polysora; assembly: GCA_025617555.3. Classification (NCBI taxonomy): domain Eukaryota; kingdom Fungi; phylum Basidiomycota; class Pucciniomycetes; order Pucciniales; family Pucciniaceae; genus Puccinia; species Puccinia polysora. The sequence goes on along the minus strand of CM062614.1, from coordinate 13,697,800 downwards.
TTTTGCTAATTGGGTTGACAAGAAAGTGGCACGGGCTGATTTGATGATGGTTCTATTAGCTCTTTCAGCTTTTCTGTTGTCTTGTGAGTGATAGGGTTCCAATTTTTGTAGCTTGATGTGTTTTGTCCTGGAAAAATCTTTGAGAGTGGAGTTAGTAAAATCTGTTCCTTTATCTGAGAAAATCTTGGAGGGGTAATATTTCAGTCTCTTTTGCTCCACTTTGAGGAGATTTATAATTGCATCAGTTGCCTTGTCCTTGGATGTTAAGGGGAAAGCTGCTAGGTAGCCTGAGTAATTATCCACCAAAGTAAGGATATAACGGTGGCCTTTCTTTGACTGGGGAGTTATTGGCCCTATGAGGTCCAGGTGAATCCTATCTAGGGGCTTCTTCAACAGAGTAGAAGTGTGAGAGAAGGGAGATCTAGTGATTTTACTCTTGACACAGCTATTGCACTGGAAATTTTGAAGTTCTTTGTTGGTGTAGAGATCCTTTACAATAGGCTTGAGCATAGAGATGGAGGCATGCCCGTAGATCTTATGGATTTCAAGTAAGGATAGAGGAGGGACATGAGACTGACTAGTAGAGTTGGCCATTTGAAGCTGGCCCACCAAGGTGGGCTTTTTGATTACAAATAGATTATCTCAAATTAATCCTTTTAGCACAGGTTGGCCGTTTTGAGTAACAGAGAATCTGTTGTGAGTTTGAGTGAGTTTACACCCCTTTTTTGCCAACAGACCGGGGCTGATGAGGTTTGCTACAATATCCGGTGTGGTGCCCCATCCTGGACACCCTGGCCAGTGCGGAGACTTTAATTTTTTTATGATTTTTCCTTATCATCATTCATAGGCATCATTATCAAAAAAAAAAAAAAAACTCAATCTTGAATCTCATTCAACTCCAAGAAAGACCTGAATTTAATTTTTTGGTATGCTTAGAGGGATGATGATCAGTACTCGATCGATCCCCATCATCCAGTCTGTCCTTCCAAGATAACATAGTATAGTAGTAGTTACCTATCCCATCCTTCCTCACCAATGAAAATGACCCATTGGAACAGACTAGTTGGACCTCAGCTCGATGAGTCAACCAAGACTGAATCTAGAAGGAAATCTAAACCAACCCCAACGAAGACAACCAATAACAGCAACCATGACCATCCAAAATCTAACAATGCCCACAACAACCTAAGCTCAAGCGATCGAATCCCAGCATCCAAAGCATCTTTGAATAAGAAACTCATTCAGATCAACTTCAAGAACACTTCCTCTTCTTCATCTACAAACTCCTATTCCATCCTTCCTCCATCATCTCAATCCCCTCACCCCTCCATTGTGGTCCCAAAGCCAGTCAAACTCAAAGCTTGTCAAATTGCTTCATTGCAATCAAGCTTGAGCCAGCAAGCCGAGCAAGCCAGCAGTCAATCAACCAGCTCCCTCGTTCCCGGCCGCGCGTTTGGCGGCCCCGGGATGTTGAACAGTGCAATTAGCTCCTACGCCGCCCAGCAGGCATATCAACAACAGATGATCCAGCAACAGCTTGGTGGTCTCGGTCTTGGCGGCGGGCTAGCAAACTCAACGTCATCTGCTTACCAAGCTTCCCAGTCTAGCTACCAAGCTAGCTAACAATCCGTCCAATTTCAAATCTCCCAAATAAGCCAATACATGTCTTTGCGCATCAATCAGATGACTGACGGCCCGATCACCCAATCCTACATGCAAAGCCAAATGTCCTACCTTGCCCAACAAATGTTGTCAATTTTCTCAAACGCCGCAGGCTGTGCCCAGTGCTTTGGAGCCGATTCATTCACTCAATCCATGTCCCAGTTCTTCTTGATGTACGGGCCAATGATCCAAGCTGCTCAGGGCCAGTTCGGGAGCGGCCTCGGCGCTATCCTATCTCCATTTAGCTCTGCTTCAAGCTCCCTTCAATTGATGGCCTCCAAATACATGAGCAGCACTTCATCAAGGTTGTCAAACCAATTTGCCTCCAGTCTCAACTCTAATTCAATCCAACCGATCCCTGGTTCCCAGAACCCGCCCTGATCCATGCCATCTGCGCTACCGGAGCTCAGAATGTCTCCACTCAAGTCCTTCATCCTATCTACAATCTCATCCATCAATCCGATCATCCCATCTCATCCTGTCTTTCTACTCTCACTCGCGTCGTCTACCGCCCGCGGACACCTGCGGGCGGTCTGATCCGTTTTCCTTTCCCACCCCTTCCGCCTTCGGGCAAGGGGTGGGTTATTCTGGTATTGTCGCGCGCGTCTGTCCACAGACGGACGCAGGATAGGTGAAGGGATGAAAATAGATCCCACCCCGGTCAGGCAGGCCGGATTTCCACCGGCCTGCATAATCAAATTCTTCTGATCACCTAAAAATTCTGAAAATCAAATAAAAAAAAAATCTTTCTTTTCCGCTCAATTTGTAGTATCCCTTGTACATAGTCTAACAGGTCCTCCTGCCCATATAAGGAGGGGGGAATCCCATCATCATATCAGATCATATCATATCAACATCATAGAAATTGATCCATAAGGGTGTGTGCTTGTGTCCCCCCATTATCAAGAAATTCAATCCTGATCCTTATCCTGGGTATATCTTTGATTGCCCCCTGATCCATTTTTGATCCTGAGTCTTTGCCCCTCTTTGGCCTGATCCTTATCACCAACCAATAGCCTTTCTGGTTGAAGAAAAATTCTGTCTGCTGGAATTTTTGAGTGTGTTATACCACTCCTTGATCCCTTTCTCTGACCATACTGGTCCTGATCCCTGATCACCTTTCTGGAGCCAATCACAATTAATTGAAGAGGTCTTATTAAGCTTAAGACCTGGAGTGTTATAACTCCCTTTATTTTCTTTGGAGTTGCATTCTGCCAGCCTATTCTTGAGTCCCTTGAGAAGTGTTGATGTTATCCTTGCTTCAAAATCAGTTACTGTTTGCTTTGCAGCTTCTTAAACATTGTGCTTTGTCTTGTGAAGACACCCTCAGTTATCTGGTACCCTTCAAGCGCTTGATTGCAAAGAGTTGGGAAGGTTCATTGAGAACCTGGAGGTTGCTTGGGTTTGAGTTGATCATCCCCAATCTTCTGCTGACGACCAGAGTTATTAGCTTGTTGGCGTTGTTACATACAACAGCTTTTGTTCTTTGAGTTCTAAGAGGACTTTAACTTCTTTTGTTCAAGTTTTTTCCTGCATAATCTTGTCTCAGATAGTGCTTTTCCATTGCTACCAAACTATTATCATCTTTATCATCTACTCCTTGATTCCTCATTTACCCGGTTCTGGGCCTTGATCTTGGTTAAATTTAAATATTTTTGTAACACTCAGGAGGGCAGCCTAAACAGCACCTTTCCCCTCCACAGAACTGCCACGGCCTAGCACTGTTTGGAGTCTTACACCGTTACATAGACACAAAATTCAAGGGTGATTGTGGAGTCTTTTCATTCCAATTTCACTGTCCCGTTTCTGCATATTCTAAGGTGAGCTTCTAACTTCCCGGTTTTGATTTCTTCTGACCCTTCCTGAAGCTCAATCAAGGAGAAGTACTTGACATTGTTGAATATGTGGACGTTTGCTCCGGAGTCTAGAAGGAGATTGGGGTTATTTTCTGCATTGATCCAGAGGGTTAACAGTGCATGTTAGTTGATGGTGGAAGTCTTCTTAGATTTGTTCCTCCACTTGTTTTGTTGTTTGGTCCACCACTCTGGTGCAATCTGGGGATGAATATGGAAGCAGGATGCTTCTGAGTGTGGTGCATCAGGATTGTGATACCCTTCTTGACATCTCATCCTGAGTTTCTTCTTGTCCTTGTGAATTTTAGCCTTGGTCAATGATAACAAAACATCTGTAGTTGATCTATTAGAGTTTGATTGAGCTTTTCTCTCATTATTACATTGTTTGAGGTGGTTAAAGACCACACCTACTGTCATGTGTTTTTTGACGTGCATAATCTGTTTTTTAAGGTTCTCAAGGATCAGGGGAAACTTGAATAAGACTAGGTATGCAAGGATGTCCTTGGGTAGCTCAATTCCTACGTCTGTCATTCTCCTAATGGCCTTTTGCCTTTTGGTAATGAATCCTTTTATAGCATGCTCGTTGAAAGCTGAATGAAGGAAATGGTTGAATACTCTTGCCCTATTTGCAGTTTTGGAGGAGGCAAATTGTCTGGTGATTTCCGCCCATACAAGCTTAGTTGAAGTTATGTTGGTAGAGTTTATTACATTTGTGTGAGTCTTACTGTACAATTTGGATAGGATTATTGCTTGGATTTCTCTGTCTTGTTTTGAGGACATGGGACCGGAATTTCTGGTAATAGCGTCCTTGATTTCCTTCAAGTCAAATAGCATAAGCATTTTGTCCCGCCATATCAAACAGTTCTCTTCATTCAGGGGAGGAATAGCATCCATGGAGGATTTCAGCGCCACCTGATGAAAGTAATCAGCCGCCCCAGCTGGTTTGTTCATGATTGGTTTGGTTAGACTTGATTGAAGGGCCTTTGGCTTTTAACCGTGATAAGATAAGTTAGATTTCTAGATAACTTAGAACCAGCATAGACTGTACAAAGAGAGAGAAATTATAAGAACAGAGAAACTGATAGAAACAGAGACTTAAGGAAGGAAAAAAATAAAGATGATCCCACAGCATAGCGGGAGATGGTTTGTTGACGGTGGAAATTATTCTGAGAGGGCAATTTGTATTCAGAGAAGAAGGGCTGAAAGAGGAGGTTGGCAAGGTAGACTGGATAGCTGGGGGATCAGATAGATTCTTATCAAGAAGGCTTGAGAGATTGGGGTCTTACCAGGCAGGGATCAGTAGTTGATAGAATCAGATTGGTTAGGACTTATTGAGCGTTGAGTCTTTGTGTAGAGTATTGGATTGATTTAGATGAATCAAGAGTTGAGTCTTGGTGGAGAGTATAGATGAGTAGAATGAGAAAAGGTAAAAAAAGGAAAGAAAAAGATCAAAGAGAGAGAAATGGAAAAGGGGAGGAATTGTGGGGCCAGAGCAGAATGTTTTCCCTTGGTCCTTCCCCCCAGGTTAGGTGTGTTGTCTGTATTGATCCAGAGGGTGAGTAGTGCATGGTAGTTGATGGTGGGTGTTTTCTTGATTCTATTCTTCCACTCCTTTTGCTGCTTGACCCACCATTCAGGCGTGATTTGAGGGTGGAGATGAAAACACAAGGATTCGGGATGTGGTGCACTTGGGTTGTGGAAACCTTCTTTGCACTTAATGCAAACCTTCCTGTCTTCCTTATCTGGTTTATTTTTGATTCTTACCAGGGAGACGTCTGGAGTATATTTGCCAATCTTTTTGATAATTTAACTTTAGATTTCTAGATGACTTAGAACCAGCATAAACTGTACAAAGAGAGAGAAAGGATAAGAACGGAGAAACTGATAGAAAAGGAGACTTAAGTAAGGAAAAAAATAAAGATGATCCTACAGCATAGCTGGAGATGGTGTGTTGACAGCGGAAGGTATTCTGAGAGGGCAATTTGTATTGAGGGAAGAAGGGCTGAAAGAGTAGGTTGGCAAGGTAGACTGGATAGCTGGGGGATCAGATAGATTCTTATCAAGAAGGCTTGAGAGATTGGGGTCTTACCAGGCAGGGATCAGTAGTTGATAGAATCAGATTGGTTAGGACGTATTGAGCGTTGAGTCTTTGTGTAGAGTATTGGATTGATTTAGATGAATCAAGAGTTGAGTCTTGGTGGAGAGTATAGATGAGTAGAATGAGAAAAGGTAAAAAAAGAAAAGAAAAAGATCAAAGAGAGAGAAATGGAAAAGGGGAGGAATTGTGGGGCCAGAGCAGAATGTTGTCCCTTGGTCCTTCCCCCCATCTGATTGTTGAAGTTGTTGCCGAGTGAGGTCCCCTGGGTGGGGAAGATAGCGCGCGGATAGGGCGTGGGGGAGGAAGAGCCAAGAGGAGTGCGGGGCCCCGCAAGACCACCGCGGGGGGGAAAGGCCTCCTAAGACTTAACACTTTTGTTGTGCTTTAGGCTCATTATTGTAATGAGTTAAGTGATTGAATACCACCTCTATGGTGATTAGCTTCTTGCCATGCATGATTTTTTGTTTCAAATTCTCTAGAGAGGGTGAGAGTTTGAAGAGTATTAAATACTCCAGTATATTGTTTGGTAAGTCTATTCCTACATTGGCCATACGAGTAAGTGCTTTTCAAATGTCTGTTATGAATCCTTTGATAGTGTGTTTGTTGAATGGAGCATGTAAGAATTGATTAAATATATAAGTTTGGTTGGGGGCTTTGGATGAGGCAAATCTATGGGTGATCTTGGTCCAGAGTAGTTTTGAAGACTTTATTTTTGAGGATTTGACTACATTAGCATGAGTGGTACTGTCAAGTTTGGATAGAATGATTGCTCAAATTTATTGGTCTTGTTTTACGGGTAGTTGGCCCACATTCACATTCATGACTTCTTTGATATCCTTGAGTTTGAAAAGAATTGTAATCTTATCGCGCCAGATAGAGTAATTGTCCTTGTTGAGTTGGGAAATAGCATTGACAGAAGCCTTGAGCGCAACCTGATGAAAATAATTGTTGGCTCCTGCTGGTTTGTTCATTTTCAATAGCGTAGAGTTGATTTGGCTTTTAACCATGATGATATTTTGATGTAATTTCTTAGAGCTTCAAACCAGCAGACTGAGAACAGAAGTCAGAAAACATAGAAAAAAGAAATAGAAATATGAGAAGAAGAAAGAATATGGAAACCAACAGCTCAGAGTTGTTTGATTGGCAGGAAGGAGATCAAGATGGAACAATACATGGGCAGAATCAAAGCTGGCAGAGTCAAGATGGCATAGATGGGCAACTAAAAGCAATGAAGCTAGTCTGTCAGAGATTTTGAGTTGAAGATCTTGAGGATTAGTCTCTTACCAGGCAGATATCCATGAAGGCTGTTACTTGGTTAGACGAGAGTGGTTAAACAGGTTGAGTCATGTTGATGTGAGTATTGATTCAGAGGAAGTGGTGATTCAGGAAGTGTAATTCAAGTCATAGGCGGTTTGAGAGTGGGTAAGAAGGAAGGAGGGAAGAAAGAAGAAAGAGAGAGATGAAGAGATCTAGATGGTAGAGAGATGAAGAAGCCAGATTGAGGAAAGGCCATCCGTCCAGAAGAAGAGAGGACCCCAATTCCCCCAAGATCTTGCAGGAGGTCCACCTGTGCCCGCTCATAAAGGTGAGAAGCTTACAGGCCTTTCACACAGCTACTGAGACGCACATAACTGCTGAGATGGCGGCAGAGGAGAAGTTAGGGCACAATCTTAACAACAACTCTCACAGTTGCTGTCCTTTACCTTATGGCCACTTCTATTGTGAGCAACAGTGCTCAAAGCTCAGATTTTGAACAAGCTTGCACACAAAAGCTTGTTCTGAACCTGTCCACTAAGAACAGTTCTCCCATTCATATCAATAACAAACTTATCTTCTTTAAGATAACAAATCTGGAAACCTTTTTTCAACAACACTCCAAGGGATACAAGGTTATAAGGCAACTCTGGTACATAGAAAACTTTCTCAAAAGAAATTTTGAAACCCAAGTGATTTTCAAGAATAACTTTTCCAATTCCTTTAATCTGGATTTTTCTGCATCTCTGACCAATATCTACAAATCCATCATAATCAATAAGATTTGAAAATAAATTTGGTTCAAAGAAAATGTGATCTGTAAAGCCAGAATCAATCAAGAAAAGAACATCCTCCTTCAATCCTCCTCATAGGAAAGAAGATTTGTCAGTTACTGATAATTTCTCATCTTTGAGGTTAAGATTAATCACTTCATAATCAATTGAATCCATTTCTTGATCCTCATCAATTTTGGCCTTCTTGTTGGAACCTTCTTCCCCAACAACCATTTCGATTGGACCATCAAACGCCACCATTGCAACGTTTTCAGTTGTGAGATTCACCTCCTTTTCATTCTCTTTGGACTTCTTCCTCTTCTTGGCCTCCTTGCAATCCTTAGAATAATGCCCCTTATTCTGAAAATTATAGAATAAGACCTTGGAAAAATCCTTTTTTGCCTTCTTGCAAGATTTTCCAGTCTTTCCAACAAGGGCTGTTCCAGAACCCCCCTTCATCTTGAAGTGAATATCATCCTTTTCAATCCTTTTCAGCCCATCCTCCTCCCAAGGAAGAGGATTCAATTGAGAAATAATTCTAACTAAAGAATCAAACTCCTTTGGTAGCTTCTGAAGTATTAAGAGTCAAAAACACTCAGGATCCATGTTAGTTCCTGATTACTTAAACTTGGCTATGTTAGACCTAGCCTCTGCAACAAACTGTTTAAAATTTGAATATTGTAACTTGAACAGTTTATTGAAAGCTATACCCTTCTGGTGAACAGAATCACCAGCATAATTGGACTTAAGCAACTTCCAAAGGATGCTGCCCCTTCCTCTCATCTTCCCTAAGAGTATTGGCAACCCATTTCACATGATTCTCATCAAGATGCCTAAGGATGAGATGATAAGACTTTTTCTCAACTTCTGAACAGATCAAAGTGTCATCTCCATCCATTATCTCCCTACAACAGATGTTGTCCAGCTCACTATCCATAAGTACAGCCCAAGCATTATAATTCTGACTGTTCAGAACTATCTTTGTGGAGCTAAAATCAGGGATATAGTACATTTTCTTGGAAAACTTGAGGTCTTTGAGGTTCTTCAGAGGAAGGTAAAAGGGTCTAGATGGATTGGAATTAATGATGATGTTGGTACTGATAATGTGTTATAATTATGGCCAGCAATTAGCTTAGGAAAATTAGCAGTATTTAAAGCAAAGGAAATGCTGGACACCTTGTTTCAATAATTGCTTGATGGGCTCTCACAATGGGGCAATACGTTGGATGATATTGTTGATGAATTTGATTGGATGATAAAATGGATGATGGAAAACAGCAGGGAGAAGAGCTCCTTAAGTAAAAAAGATTGGCCTCTTGTGAGCCCATGATACAACAAGCCAAAAGGCAAATTTTCCATCCCAAAAGAGCTCTACAGCCTCTACAGGCCTTGTTACTTGGTTTGGGCTACATCAGCCCACATGGCATCAGTCCCTGTACCCTTACAACCAGCCTATTCCAGTTATTTCTGGTGTTTCCACCTCAATGGGGCTGAAACAGCCCCTTAGCTGTTCAAAACCCTGGCTGGTTGTCTATTAAAACCGGCCTGTTACCTCAAATGCTTCCTGGTTGCCTCATGCAACCAGCCCCTGGCCATACAAATGGCCGGGAGGGACCAAGGACACACCTGGGTCCGGTCTTAGACACACTTGGGGGGGGGGGTGACCAGCGGACATGCTGCCCCCCCCTCTTTCTCACAGGTCCCTGGAGGGAGTGGTCAAATCCCCCTACCAGGGGCCCTTGGGGTTGATACCCCCAGGGCGTTGCTACTGTAAGTGGGCTCGGGGGTGGTCAGGTCCCCTCCAGCCCGTTGCTCCTCTTCCTTGGTAAAGGGGGGGGGGAGAGCGCCCCTTTGTTGGTGGGGGGGTTGTCAATTCCCCCCCCCCACCGCCAGTTGCCTTGATGCAACCGGCCTAGCCGTCACCTTTGGTGGGGGGGTGATCAATTCCCCCCCACCATTACCGGTCGCTGGCTGGTCCAACCCAGCCAGCCTTCCCCCTCCCCCTTGCAAAGGAAAGCCAGGGGAGGGCAAGGAGCCGGGGCCGTCCGCCCCAGCCCCGCGGCTCCAACAACCGGCCGCCACCCCGCGCAGCAGCCGCGCTGCCCCCAGAATGGCCCGGGGTGGGCTGTTGAGCCCCGCAAACGGGCGTAGGCAAAAACAGAGGCCCCAAGCGGGCCGCAACAAGGGCTGCAGCCCCAACTGGGTTGCGACATGGGTGGCGGCCCCAATGGGCCGCCCCAAGCCCAAAAACTAAGTAAAACATGCTTTGGCGGGCCAGCCCATCTGGCCAAGTATTTCCAAAAAAAAAACCTTGGGCCCAATTATGCCCATACAAGCCCATCTGGCTGTATTTGCCCATATACCTCACCGGGCACGCTAGGGCCCATGTACCAATAGGCTTGTTTAACGCATTTTGAGGCCAGTTTCCCCAAATCAGTGACATCCACACAGGCCCGTATGGTCTGTGTGAGTGTCCAATGGGCCGGAGAGGCCCACATGTGCATCCCATTTGGATTACACTTATACATAGCACACGCTTAAGTGCATACGTTTTTTCTCAATCTTCTCTATCCTGAGTTCTGTGAGCAGTCGTTCTTTTGCCCCCGTCCCTTTGATGTTGCAGAGAATCCTGTGGTATTTGATATAAATAATTTATATAATAGCTTTCTGGCATTCCTTGAAGGGTAATTGAGTATTACTTCCCGTCCTTTAGAGTATTATCAAAACTAAGGGTGTTTTTAATTTCCTTCTCTTCTAGTCCTATGGTAAGTTTGCAAAATAATATACTCAAATTAATGGCTGGTTTCTTTGAGACTTCAAATAGGTCACATATACAACCTAGATGAATGATAAACTGTTTTTGGTAGGAGTTGTTGAAGAATGGCCCTGATGTATTGGATTATATGGTAGTGGTTGATCCGGTATATGTGATTTTAACCAACATTCCAATTTTTTAAATATTCCAAGGGTTCATCAAAGGGATGGTTCAGGAGAGGATTCAAGGATTTTTTTTACCCACAGGGGGCTTGGTAGAGGGAAGGTTGGTATTTGCTTCTTTTTATTCTCTATTTATTTGTAAGGTTTATTTCTTTATTATGAGTGTTTGTTCTTTAATTTGGTACTGAATATTTCAGGTCACAGAAGAACCCTTACTTAAGCACCTGTTGGGAGGGTTCAATTTTTCAAATATTGGTCATAATCTGGTTTCTGATTTCCTATTCCTTTATGATTTGTTCACTTTTAATATTTATATTGGTAGGCACCACAGATGTTCTGGCAATCAATGGGTGGCCTGGATGGCATGAGGATTCAATGAGGATACAACTTGGATAGGTCAGAGAGGCCTTACTTAAATAGAAAAATCCTGCCTGAGGGGGTGCTCAAGGCTGTCCTTGAGGGGTCTCCCTTTTCTTGTGAGGAAAAGTGAGATCCAGTAACAGGAGGCATATCTTCTTGTTGGAAAATGGTTGTACAGTTACATGAGGCATTTCTGCTGCTTGGCAAGAGGTTTTACAGGGGTTTCATGCATGCACATCCTTGCATAAACTTCTGTGTAGTGCTAATAAGATGATTTTGTGATGGATACTTGTTTGGTACTGATTAATTGTTTTGTACTGAGTGTTCTGATGGTTTTCTTGGTAACACATGATCCTGCATGCATATATTTCTGTGCAGTACCGTTTTGAGTTCTACTGGTGGTTTGTTTGGTGCAACATGATCCTGAATGCATACATTGCTGTGTAGTTCTGGGTTGAGGTTGTACTTGTAGATTGATTTGTATACTTTTTTCTTCCTGAATATTCATCTGTGTAGGTCTGGGTTGAGTTTTACTGGTGGTTGTTTTTGTTCCACATGATCCTGCCTGCATATATTTCTGTGCAGGATGTACTGGGGTGAGTCTGCACTAGTGGTTTGTTTCCTGCCACATGATCCTGAAATTAATTTCTGTGTAGTTCTGGTGGTTTGTTTGGTTTTTAATGGTTGCACTGCCTGTTGCATCTGTGTTTCTGTATTTCTGGATGAGGTGAAAGGGTATGAACTGGTTGCACTTCTTCTTGTATCTTTATTTCTGTATTCTTGATTAGGTGACAGGATCTGTACTGGTTCTGGTTTTGAGGGTAAGCTTTCACTGGTATGTACTTGAGGATTTCCAAATTATGCCTTTATTTATTCCAAAGAGCTGTGACACCTGGTTGAATATGAGTTTGCCACAGTTGAAGGTTTCTTGGGATGTATCTTATAATACATGAGGGATAGGGGGTACTTTGACTGAGTGAAAATGGGTTATTTTTGATGTAGAATACATTTCTGAGGTTAATTTGAGGTTTTGAGTTGTTTTTATACTATATAATTGAGTCTCATGGCTATAGGACAGGTTTGGAGCATTACAATGTTGGGGAAAGTGGTGGCAGCTTACCACATTGCAAAAGTTGAGTTATAAGGGTTGGACTGTTCAAATGAAAGGTCAGACTAAATTAATAATTATCCTTTCAAACATTTGATTTCTTCATGGCACAGCTTCTAAATGTATGTAATGATTCTCTTGGGGAAATAAATCCTTAAATAGGACTGAATTTCTCCCTTTTCATTTCATTGGGGGTCCTCACAAGGTTTACCTATAGGAATTTGTGGCTAATAAGGACTGAATTCAGTAGGAAGCAGAGCAGAGCAGAAAACAACCTTGGGGAAGGAAGCTTGGACAGTAAATAATAAGGACCAGGAAGGTACAAGAGAGAGTTGAAGGATGAGAACAAAGAAACTGAAAAGGAGTGGGGAAGGAAGGAAAGATGTAGTGGTTGAGAAGAAATTCTTATTGGTGGGACAGCATATGAGTGGCAGGTGGTAGCGGTTATTGAGGGTTGGTCAGTAGTTGATTTTAGTGGAGTGAGGGGTGGTTGATTGAGAATGGTGAGGAGAGGAGCGGTTAGTTGAGCTTAGTGAGATTTTGAGTGGTTGGTTCAGCTTGAGAGGAGGGAAGCGGTTGGCATCTGGAGATAATGGTTGGAAGCGTTTGAGGATGGGGAGTGGTTGATGAATGAGAACCTGGAAATGGAAGAGGAGTGGCGCTCGCAGTGTTGCTGTTAGGGTGAATCAATTTGTGTTCCTGGTTTTGATTGTTGCCAGTGCAAGCTGAAGTTGAGAGGCGCGCAGAAATTAAGTACCCAGCAAAGGTTGGAAGTGATGGGTGGAAGGAAATGGAAACATTGGGTGGACGGAAGCTGAACACTGGGAAAGGAAAGAAGAAAGAAGAATTGAGGAGAGAAATGAAAAGGAGAAAAGAAAGAAAGAAATAACAGCAAAAAAGAAATAAAACCATAAGGAGAGAGGCAGAAAAAAACCAAGAGTACAGCGCATTTGGAATGTAAGTTTAGATTTTATTTAGCAGCTTCTTGAGTAACTCCAACAGCCACCCTTGCTAAATCATTCCATTATCTTGAGTTGAGTCAGAGGGCAATTTAGTGGTATGCGGGCAACAGTCTTTGTTAGGAAGTCCACTAATTTCATTTTTGACAACAATTTCTGGAGCTTGATAGAGTTCTTCAGAATTTTGCTCCTGAAATAGCGTAACCACAGTTCCATGTGCATGGTGTGGAATACAGCCTTGTTGGCCTGATTCATAGCAATTTTGATACATCCTTCATTTTCTTGATAGAAAATTGCAGGTTTCCCGGAGCCGGAAAGAAAAAATTCAAGCATCAGTGAGCCAATCAAATTTAACTCCTTGGCAGCATCACCTATTGCTTTATATTCAGCCTTGGTGGTTGAGAGAGACAGCCTAGGCTGCTTTTTGGAATTCCAGGTGATGACTTTTCTGTGCCATAGGATCAGAAGGCCCAATATGGACCGCCAGGTACTGGGACAGGTGGCCCAGTTGGCTTCTACATAGGTGTGGATTTGGTTTTTGTCTTCCAATTTAGTGAACTTGAGGCCTCCTTTTTCAGAATACTTGAGGTAGTTGAGCACATGGAGTGCAGCCTTGTAGTGAACGATATTTTTCTTGCACAAGAACTGCCCCAGGTAGTTCACCGCAAAGGTGATATCTGGTTTGGTACATTTTCTGATGTGGTTCAACTGAGCCACAATCTTCCAATTGTTTTCCCCTGAAGCAAAGAATTTGGCATGGTCTTCCTCAATGGATGGAAATATTTTGCCTTGAGGTCTGAACAGAGTGGAGTACGTTCTGGGCAATGGTAGTGGATATTGAGAGCAAATTTGTTGGATGTAGGACTCCTGATACAGGTTGAAGCCGCCGGAATGATAGGCAACGTTCATAAATAGTAGCAGAGACGCCCTTCACAGGTCTTTAGTTTTGAATTTATGCCCAAGTTTGCTGATGAAGAAAGTTTTATCCTTTCTGAAAACTGCAATTTTGTCCATGTGCACATAGAGATAGGTGGAATCCCTCCAGAATACGCACTGGTTGGATTCACATCTTTTGAAGCCAATTTCCAGTAGCCAGTTGCTGAGGGTATCATACCAGGCCAGTGGCGCTTGCTTTAGGCCATAGAGAGCCTTTTTTAGGCGCAGGATTTTCCCAGAGGAGAATGCAATGTTGGACAGAGGCATGATGAAACTTTGCTTGGTCAGCAGGGCGTTCAGGATGGCGGACTTTCCATTGAATTGGTGAAAGAGCAGTTTTTCCTGCGCCACAATTGAGATGAGCATTCAAAGTGAAGTCTTGTCACCAGTCGGCAAGAAGGTGGTTTTGAAGTTGCAACTATATTCCTGGTTGAAGCCCTGCACGCAGATCCGGGCCTTGAATTCCACTATTTGGTTTTGGTTGTCCCTTTTGGTTTGAAAAACCCATATTCAGCAGACTGGCCTGGAGTTGGGAGTTTCATTGGTCTCTTCCCAGACCTTGTATGAGAGAAGGTTCAGTCCTGCAGTCTTCATTGCCTCAATCCAATCATCACAATATTTAGAGTTGAGAGCTTCTTGCAGGATTTTAGGTTCTTTGTACAAGTGGTTCACTATGAGGTAGAGGGAAGGAGTCCCAATCTTGGAATTGGGGAAAAAAGGAAAAGAGAGAATGTTTTCCGTGGACAGCCTATCATGAGGAAGAAAGGTAATTTTAGTGGAAGGACCATCACCTTCACCAGGGCGAACAGCAGTGTGGAGACTCCTTTGGGATTGGGTAACATTTAGCAAATAGCTTGCTGGCAGTCACTTGAGGGGGAACTTAGTACTACAACTATTTATTAGAGGAATACTAAGGGTGGTTTTTAACTTCCTTCCCCTCTTAGTACTATATTAGTCTCACAACAATAAAAGAAAAGAGATTGGCGGCTGATTTTCAAATAGAGTTGCTACTATAGTAGTCTTTATCAGACCTAGGATCAAATGTTTCAAGCTTGATAAGGAAGAAATGGTGGAACAGATATTGACTTGGAGGAATGAAGCTGATTAAGGGAAGAATCCTTTATCTAGTCTTATCCTTTTCATGTTTTTTTATATCAATTTTATTGGTTACTGATTGATACTCCTTTGATGATACAGTTGATGATTTGAATAAAGGTTGAAATGCTTGAGCCTAAAGTTGATAACTGAGGGTGATGGAGGTGGATGATGATAGGTGATGATGATGGTTGATGATGTTTAAGGTAGGTGGTGATGATGGATGATGATGTTCAAGGTAGGTGATGATGATTGATGATGGTCAAGGTAGGTGGTGATGATGGATGATGATTTTCAAGGTAAGGTGATGATGATGATGGATTATGATGATGATTGATGGTGATGATGACTGATGCTGGTCAAGGTATGTGGTGATGTTTGGTGATGTTCAAGTTATGGGGACATGGTGATGATGTTCAAAGGTATGGGTTATTGGGTAAATAATGGTGGTGGTGGATGATCAAAAGTATGGGTTATTGGCTTGGGTCATGATTAAAAGTATGTGTTGATGATGGTGAATGGTCCAGGGTAATGGTGGTGGTTGTTGATGATGATTATGGTGATGGTGATGGTGATTGTATGGGATATGGGCTTGGTGATGGTCACAGTATGGGTTATGGGATAATGGTTGAGAATGGTAAAAGTATGGGTTAAGGGTGCCTAGGAGGCATGATGCTCCCTGAGCAGAGGATGGGGGGATCTGATGGGACCTGGATGGGGGAGAGAGGCCCTCTATTTATAGAAAATCCTGCCCTCAGGGCAGCCCCTGAGGGTCTCCCTTGTACAGTGAATACAGTTCATGAGGCATTTTGGCTTGTCAGAGGAGGAGGCTGTGCAGGATCTACATGCATGTACACCCTTGCATGCTTTATTGTGCTGCATTGATACAGGTGCACCCGGCATAAATTACTTCTGTATAGTGGTGGTTGGTCATTTGTTTGTTCCTGTACAAAGTGCCTTGCATATATTGCTCCTGTATACAGATTTTTGTTTGGTGCTTCATGCAGGGTCTTTCATATTTTGCTCCTGTATACAGCTGTTTGTTTGGTGCTGCATGCAGGGTCTTGCATATATTAATTAAGTATACTGCTGCAGGTTTATTTGGTGATGTATGGTTTTACTGTATGTGGTATGTACTTGGAGGCTTCCAGGGTATGGAATGTGGTATGTACTTGGAGGCCCCCAGGGTATTTCCATGAACCTTCACTGGTCTGTGACACCTGGTAGGGGTATGGGTAGGCCAGGGTTGATTTGAGCTGTATCTTCTAAACCATGAGAGATAGGGGGATAATTTTGCTGAGTGACTATGGTTTATTTTTGGTGTAGAATCCATTTTTGAGGTCTGTTTGATGATTAGAGAAATCCTTATACTACAAAAGTGATTCTGATGGCTATAGGTTAGGTCTTGGAGCACCACAGCGGGGGAGAGATTAGGAAGCACAGAGGAAGGTGGGGGATGACAGGTAGCAGTTAGTGGGAAAGAAGGGAGATAAGGAAAAGGAAAACCAGGAGAGGAAGGAGCGGCAGCAAAGGATGGGTTGGGGGGATTGAGGATTGGTAGATGGGACAAGCACAGGAAAGGAAAGATTTTCAAAGGTGACGTTGGCGGAGATAGTAATCTTGGATAGCTCCAAGTCCAGTAGTTGAATTGACAAGAATTCATTAATTTACCCAAGGAAAATAGCTTTATTGCTAGTTGGGTTGAGCTTGAAAGACCAAAGATGTTTGGGAATGAGCAAGCAGGCAGCACAGCCAAAGGGGTGAAGACAGCCTTAATTGGACTTCTGATTGTTCCCGGTTACATACAGCACCTTATTGTGCCAAGTTCAAGCGGTTAGAATGTTGAGGAGATGTGTGGCGGTTTTGACAGCCTCATCCCAGAATTTAGACGGTAGATTTGATTGAGAGAGCAGGCAGGGGGCCTTTTGCAGAATAGCATGGTTGGATTGCTTGGCCAGTCCTTTTTGTTGGGGTGAGTACGGAGGGGAGAATTGGTGGACAATGCCCTTTTCCGCACAGTACCAGACAAGCTCAGATGAGAGAAACTTGCCGTCATTGTCTGAGATCAGTTGCTTGATAGAGTGTCCGGTGATTCTTTTGGACCAAGTCACGTAGTACTTGATGCTGGAGTAGGCATTGCTCTTGTTCTTGAGGAGGGCAATTGACCAAAGAGCAGAGTGTTGGTAAGTAAAGTAAATGAACTAATTGAAGCTAGAGAAGGAGGTAATGCCAAAGGCACCCACCAAGTCCAGGTGGACAACATCCAGAATTTTGTAAGCAGGCTTTAAGTGATGGGAGAACGGGTCGGCAGAGCCTTTGAAAGTTTTTCAGACAGTGCAGGAGGTGGAGGAAACAGGAGCCGGAGTCACATTTTGTTATGTTAAGAGAATATGAATTTGGGATCACAGAGATAAGGAAAGACGCGGTAGCTTGAGAAGGGGTAGATCAACCTGGGTGGAGAGGCCAGGAGTGACTGAAATCAGGGTGTGGCGGTTGAGATGATGATGAGAATCAGTGGTTGATTGCAAGTATCAGAAAGAGCAGTTTAAATAGTAACAACTAGAGAGCCCACGAAAGTGGGTCTGAACAGATGAAGAAGAATATTCATATGAGTCAATAAAGAAATCTGGAAAATGAGAACAAGGAACACTGATGACATGAGTCTGGACATGGACAGGTTGGTAAAAGGCCTGAGGTCAAAACAGTGACAAACATGAGACATAAGTCAGACACCAAGATAACAGATCAATCATAAACCAGAGAGCAACAAACAGCAACAACACTGCGACATAAACTGGAGATTGTAACCTGAACTATCAACCATAAAATCAACATGTATTGATAAAGCTTATGAGATGAGGTTGTAATAGATGAGACAGATAGAGTGGGGAATATCCGGATGAAAGATTAAGAGCAGAGTAATTTACTATCTCAACACATTCAGGAGTCTGAGGACTTGGTCACCAGTGTGGCCCAGCTTTTGTTGCCAGAGGTTATGGGGGGTAGTGAGCAAGACAGAGCTGGCGGGGGGAGGGAAAAAATGAGCTCCGCAGACTTTGGTGATTTTGTTTCTAGTGGTGTTATTGAGAGAGAAGTAGTCAAAGATCACTTTGAAGCCTGAGTGTCCCATGTATTGGAAGTGGGCTTTGCTGGAATTCAGTTGGGTAAGTGAAATCAGGCAGCGGTTAAGGTTGGGGATGAGGAGGATGTCTTGCAGGGTTAACAATTTTCCTTTGTGGTTGGTCAGCTTAAATGTCCCCACGTGGGTTGCCACAAGGGAATTTTTTGGGGAGCCAGTGCCAATGGCAATTTGGGTGGGGGTGGGATTGTGGAGCAGCCTAGGATTGTTGATGATGTGTTACTAGCACCAAAGTCCAGGAAAGGAAGCAGACTCATGGGAAGTGACAGTGGGGTTAGGTAGAGCTGAGCATTGTAGTGTAGCTTGGCATTAGGCGTGGAGTCAGGTGGGATGGCTTCTGCAGGTGACTTGCCGGATGAGTGGAGGTTAGAGCTGGGTTTACTTTTATTCCAGTCGGAGCGCAGGTGAGGGTACACAAACCAGCACTTGCTTTCAGGGTTCTTGGCCAAAGGATTGTGCTTTCCTTTTGAGCAAGGGTGTTTAGGCTTGCGGCCTGCTGTTTTCTTGTGCATTACCGTGGAGGGGTCTGTTCCCAACTCTGGTGCAGGGTTAGGGTGGAGAGACCAAGAAGATTCCAAGTGAGTGACTTTGTGGAGTTTGTTGAGAATGCCAGTGGGATTGAGCAGCAGTTTGTTGTTGATGATAAGGGAGTTGAATATGTGATAGAGTGAGATTGGCATTTTGGCCAGAATGGAGTAGCTAAGGATATCAGGTGGCACCTCAAGTCAAACCACGGAAAGCTTGTTCATGAGCTTTTGACAATCTTTGATGTAGAGCTTGAGGTCACCTCTGAACTGGGATTGGATGAAGTTCAGCCAGATCCTACCGCAGTTGTTGGATGACTGTGAGGCATAGCAATTCAGAATGGTGGTCCAGATGGCAAAAGGATTACCTTTGTTATTGCTGTTCACCAGGGCTTCAAAGGCGGAGTCCCCAAGATTTTGAATCAGAATGTTGGCAGCTTTGTAGTATTTTTTCTTCTGGGTGGAAGTGAGGGGCTGAGGCTGAGCTTCATTTACCAATTTGAGCAAGCTCTTGCAACGGAGATAGATCTTGATTCAAAGGCATCACAAGGGAAATTTTGAGTGGAAGAGGAGGGGAATGTTGAGCCTTGATGAGTTTTCATCTTCTGATTCCAACATTGATGATCTGAAGCTCCTTTCTGGTCCTGAGAGATTGTACTGGGACTGTAAATCTGTAGGAATTTTTGGCTAATAATGACTGAATTCAGTAGGAAGCAAAGCGGAGCAGACAACAATCTTGAGGCAGGAAGATTGGACAGTACCTAATAAGGAACAGGCAGGCACAAGAGAGAGTTGAAGGATGAGAACAAAGAAACTGAAAAGGAGTGGGAAAGGAAGGAAAGATGTAGTGGTCAAGCAGGGATTCTTATTGGTGGGACAGCATATGAGTGTCAGGTGGTAGCATTTAGTGAGGGTTGGTCAGTGGTTGATCTTAGTGGAGTGAGGGGTGTTCAATTGAGCGTGGTGAGGAGAAGAGCAGTTGGTTGAGCTTAGTAAGATTGTGAGTGGTTGGTTCAGCTTGAGAAGAGGGAAGCGGTTGGCATCTGGAGGTGATGGTTGGAAGTGTTTGAGGATGGGGAGTGGTTGATGAATGAGAACCGGGAAACAGAATAGGAGTGGAGCTTGCAGTGTTGCTGGTAGGGTGAATCAATTGGTGTTCCCACTTTGGAGTCTTTCCAGTGCAAGCTGAATTCAAGCGGCGCCCGGCAATGAAGTATGAGGCAAAGGTTGGAAGTGATGGGCGGAAGGAAATGGAAAAATTGGGTGGATGGAAGCTGAACAATGGTCAAGGAAAGAAGAAAGAATAATTGATGAGAGGAATTAAAAGGAGGAAAGAAATAAATAAATAAAAGCAAGAAAGAAATAACAGCTGTAAGGAGAGAGGCAGAAAAGAACCAAGAGTACAGTGCATTTGGAATGTATTTAGCAGCTTCTTGAGTAACTCCAACATCGCCAGGGTTAATGAAAAGGAAGCATTAGTTTCATGGTTTCAGAAGCCCACTAAGGAATGGCCCACAGGCTTCCTTTGTTGTTGTAGGCCAGGTGGCCTTGTCACAAGCCAGGAGCTATCTCATTTCTGGCCTTTTATGAATGATAATGGCAGAGGAAATGAGCTTTTGGTGCAGGTAGAAATCCTTCTGAAGAATTTATATTTTTTATAATTTTTATTGTATTTCAAATTAATTAAATATTATTCAATGGAAATTGGTATACTATTCAGCCTGCTCAGGTGTCACTTTTTCCGGCTTGATAGGTCAGCAACAGCAGATTTTGGTCAAATGTGTCAAGTAATATTTTGATCATCTTTCAAATCTTCCTTTTATCATTTTCAACTTATATCAGGGATTTGGCAACACCCCTGCTATTGATATTTCTGATAACATGGGACTTATTTCTCATTTGAAGTGCATACACCAACTTAGTAAATCTGAAATTTTTTCTGAGATCTATATTCAATTGTATACATGTACCACATTTTGCCATATTTTTATCCAAACTATCTCCATTTTAATCATCATATCTTGTAATTCATTCATGAATTTATCATCTGAGCTATCAGGGGTAGAGAGGATCCTAGTACAATTGCACCAATGAATTATTCCCAAGCTGTTGAAATGAAATGAAATCCCATTAAAATTAATCTCTAACCACAATCCTCTTCCGTGCACCCAATGCGCACATGTCTCAGTTCATCTCATCCGCGCAATGGCACCCGCTCACCTGCAATAATCATCCGTGCAACGGCGCACATAAGCGCGCGCATCCTATCTCCCCTATTCTCACCTTGCTTCTCGACTCTTACCACCTCGACCACAGACCTCATCATTTTCCCTTCTGCTTCCTCCACCCACTCTCCTCTTTGCTTCCGCCTCCTTCACCCACTTCCGTCATCGCTTCCGCCTCCTCACCCCCTTCCGTCATTGCTTCCGCTATCCATCTCACCCACTTCCACGCTTGCTTCCACCATCCATCTCAGCTTCCGCCTTGCTCACCGCTTCACCCACTTAGTCAAACCCTCACCCCATCTTGTCATCAATACTCACCTCCATCAAAACTCATCATTCTCTTCTCCTCAATAAGCTCAATACAATAACCTCCTCAACATCATCACTTTGTCAAACCAACACTCACCACTCAACATCAAGGGATTTCCTTTCTTTAGTGTTCATATGTGAGGTTGTCTCTATGCTGATCCTTACACTGGCTTTGAATCTCACTCACGTACTTATCTCCGACACATGTCAGATCCAGTCCTTTCTTTTATTTTCTTTTATTTTATTTTCTTTTGTTACCAACCTGAGCGCCCAATCCTTTTGTGCCCGCCTAGATTGAGAATCATTCTTTATTTTATTCATTCTCCTTTTCATTCCTTGTTTCCTTCCTAAGGCTCTTGTTGATTCAATCGCGCTTAGTCTGTTGGTTCAGGAATCAAAAATATTCAACTCTTTACGGTTAAAAGCCAAATAGCAACAAAAACAACAACGAGTCAAACCAACCATGTCTCAATCACCTGGACCAACAGATCTCAATTCCTCCCTCCTGAAGACACTCACAGATTCCATTCCCACCCTAACCAAATCCAACTTCTCGCTGTGGGGCTCTTAACTTATGACCATCTTCGCCTTGAAGGGAGTCGCACAATGGCTTCAATCACCTGAACCTGAGAAATGCCCTCCAGACGTTAACCTTGAACTGGTAGGATATATTCTAGCTAAGCTTGACAACAGGACATATATCAACTGCGTCAAGGTTCATCATCTCACGAACGGAATTGAACTCTGGAAATCAATAAATGAATTTTATGCTTCCTCCCAGACCGCGAACCGCTCTCGAGTATTCTTTAATTTACTCAACCTTCAATTTGACCCAAAACACGTTGATAAGTTCATAACCAATGTGAAATCCTTTCTAATTCAAATTTCAGAAATTGGAATTCAAATGGACAAAGACATAGTTGCATATCTAATCCTGTACAAGTTTCCACCACCGCTAGAACATCTCAAGACAACCATCACTCACTCTCTTGGCGAATCTAAAATTGACGGTGAATTAGTGCTTCGTCATATGAATCAAATCAAGAACGAGATTGCAGCTGGTACTTACGCATCGGCAATGCTGAATACTGGAGTCAAACAAGAGTTAGTCAAGTGCAGAGCCACCTGGCATAACCCACAATCCGCTCATCCCAAGAACTTGTGCTGGTGGCTGTATCCGCACCTTCAACCAAACAACAACAACAACAACTCAAAACACAACAAGAACAAATCAGCCTCTGCCAATCTATCCTGTACTTCTTACAACTTTGCTATGTCAAATTCCAAACTGCTCACCAAACACTCAATCATCCTCGATTCTGGAGCATCCCAATCAATGTTCAACTCCCCCGATTTTTTTGATGACCTTACTGAAGACCACACCAACATCCAGACTGGGAAGGAAAATACCTCTCTTAACGCTGAAGGTACTGGCACCGCAAAGCTCTTGTCCAAAAAATGTAATGTCTTACTTAGCCAATCCCTGTACGTTCCTCAGCTAGCGGTAAATCTGGTGTCCTTGGGCCAACTCTTGAACAAAGGCTGCTCGCTCCACTTATCCGGTCAGCATAACTTTGTTGTAAAGTTCAAGCATCAATTGATCCTTACTGGCTCCATTGAAGACAATCTCTTGGTAATCAGAGATCTCGCTCTTTGTCAGTCTGAATTGTCTCACGTCTTTCTCACCCTCACAACCCTCCGCAAACGCTTTGGACATCCTCACCTTGATCAAACTAAGCTACTTTCGAAAGATTTTCCAAAATTGAGATGGAAAGAACTCTCATGCGAATCATGCGCCTTGGGAAAGATTCATCGCTCATCCTTCAAAAGCCATATCTCCAACTGCTCAAAACCTTTTGTTTGTCTTCACGCCGATGTCTGCGGACCAATAAATCCCATCTCCAAGACTGGAAACAAATATTTCTTGCTGCTCACTGATGTATTCTCCCGCTTTAAAACCTGTCTCCCCATCAGACTCAAATAGGATGTGACCAATGAGTTAATCAAATTCATCAAGACTCACTCTAATCAATTTGGATATCAACTCAAATCTCTTCACTCCGACAACGGCGGAGAATTTGTTAACTCCAAACTCTCCAGCTTTCTTACTGATTTTGGCATTATACACACCACATCTGAACCTTACACTCCACAACATAACCCCATCGCCAAGCGAGGAAACTGAACCATTGTTGAAGCGGCCAGAACCACCATCATCGACATGGCCATCCCAATGGAACTTTGTGATCAAGTTTTAATTGGATGTTGCAAGATTCTGAATCTGTTGCCAGCCAAAGAGTCAAAATTGAGCGCCTCAGAGATGTGGAATGGTCATCAACCCAAACTCAACCTATTTCGAACCTTGGGATCCAAAACCATAGTCCTGAATCTCCGCCACAATCTTGGAAAATTTGAAAAGAAAGGCTGGGAAGGAATTCTTGTAGGTCATGACCTAAAATTTAACTCCTACCAAGTTTATATTCCAGAGCTTGGCGAGACTGTTTGCTCGAAACATGTTAAAATTTTTGAAAACATAAAACTAACTGAATCTTCTCCTTCACTCAAATCTCCCTTTGAAACTCTTCTCCACGCCAATTCCGACCTATTGGACACGCTATCCTTGATCCATCATGAAAAGACCATTCATTCCCCTCCTAAGTCAACTGATCCAACTCCTCCTGAATCAACTCAATCCTCCAAGCCTAATTCCGACTCCAACACTTCTGAAGAATTGCTTCCATCCGATAAATCTGCCACCGACAGTTCCGATGATGAGAACTTAGTCAACCAACTCGCTCCTCCTCCATCCCGAACTCTCAGAGATCGCTCATCCCTTCAAAAGCCTCAACGCTATGGATTTCTCTCCAGAACCATCCCTCAAAACTACAAAGAGGCAAAGCGTTCACCGGACTTTCATAATTGGTCCAAGGGAATGAAGTCTGAGCTTGATGGAATTGAATCTATGGGAGTTTGGAATGGCTGTCACTTGCTTCCAGAAGGAAAGAATGCTCTGTCGACCCTGTGGGTTTATCAACTCAAAACCAATCCTGACGACGATGGCATCATCTTCAAGGCCAGGTTGTGTGTGCAAGGTTTTTGACAGCTAGAATTCATAGACTATGGCAAAACCTACGCACCTACCAGTCAGATTACCCCTCTCCGAACTCTTCTGGTTTACGCCTTCCATCACAAACTGCCAATCGTTCAAATGGACATCAAGTCAGCATTCCTACATGCCAAGCTCAATGAAGACATTTTCATCAAAACTCCTCCCGGATATGACACAACTTTCCCTTATCTCAAATTGAACAAGGCCTTGTATGGACTGAAACAGGCTCCTAAAAGCTGGTTTGACACACTCAAACGCTGGATTCTCAACCAAAATTTCACCACCTCCTCCGCCAATCCCTGCTTATTTATAAACCAATCTGCTCAAATTTTTATTTTTTGCTATGTTGACGACTTGGTCATCATTGGCGAATCTCAGGAATTCCGAAAGCAATTAAAGGCCAAATTCTCCATTTCCCACAAAGGCCCCCTTTCCAAGATCCTTGGCAACTACATCGTTGAATCATCACACGGACCCTGTCTGCACCAACCCGACCACATTAACTCAGCACTGACCAAGCTTAGACTACTGGAATCCCAACCGATTAATACTCCACTGACCCCTGGATTAGTACTCCATCCTGCGACCAATTCTGACGCTGCTGCCTTCTCCAATCTCAACATCAACTATTGCTCATCAACCGGGTTCCTCAACTTCATAGCGACTCAAACTCGACCCAATCTTTCCTACACTGTCTCCTCTCTTTCTTGATTCA
Source organism: Puccinia polysora (assembly GCA_025617555.3). Classification (NCBI taxonomy): domain Eukaryota; kingdom Fungi; phylum Basidiomycota; class Pucciniomycetes; order Pucciniales; family Pucciniaceae; genus Puccinia; species Puccinia polysora. The sequence goes on along the minus strand of CM062614.1, from coordinate 13,672,744 downwards.
ATGCAAAGCCTGGTCTCTCCCATTGGACGGAATCAAAACACGCTTGGCGATACGTAAAAACCACTCGTGATCTGGCCCTCCGCCTCAATAACAACTCGTTCAATCTTGATCTTGAAACTTGGAGCAATTCCGATGGCGGCAACGATCCCATTTCACAAAGGAGCCACACTGGTTACTTAGTTCTGCTCTATGGCTGCGCCGTCTTGTGGCACAGCAAATTGCAACCTAACGTCTTGTTGTCCTCCACAGAAGGAGAGCTCAAATCATTAGTTCTGGCGACTCAAGAGAAGATTTGGATCTTAAATCTAATAAAAGAATAAAATTCAAACATATCCCTCACTCAAGGATCATACATTGACAACAAAGCCTTGAATGATCTGATCAATTTTGAATCTTATCACAACGCCCTCAAGCATGTAGATATTCAAATCAAACGGCTTAGAGAACAAAAGGAAGCCAAACTTCTGATTACCAACCTTGTCCCTTCCAAATCTATGCTAGCAGACCCACTGACGAAGTCGGCCATAAGACCCTCCATCAAAATGCTCACCTCAACTATTCTTCAACCTCTCATCTGAACACGGCGGCATGTTGAAATGAAATGAAATCCCATTAAAATTAATCTCTAACCACGATCCTCTTCCGTGCACCCAATGCGCACATGTCTCAGTTCATCTCATCCGCGCAATGGCACCCGCTCACCTGCAATAATCATCCACGCAACGGCGCGCATAAGCGCGCACATCCTATCTCCCCTATTCTCACCTTGCTTCTCAACTCTTACCACCTTGACCACAGACCTCATCATTTTCCCTTCCGCTTCCTCCACCCACTCTCCTCTTCGCTTCCGCCTCCTTCTCTTCATCGCTTCCTCCTCCTTCACCCACTTCCGTCATTGCTTCCGCCTCCTCACCCACTTCCGTCATTGCTTCCGCTATCCATCTCACCCACTTCCACGCTTGCTTCCACCATCCATCTCAGCTTCCGCCTTGCTCACCGCTTCACCCACTTATTCAAACCCTCACCCCATCTCGTCATCAATACTCACCTCCGTCAAAACTCATCATTCTCTTCTCCTCAATAAGCTCAATACAATAACCTCCTCAACATCATCACTTCGTCAAACCAACACTCACCACTCAACATTGAGGGATTTCCTTTCTTTAGTGTTCATATGTGAGGTTGTCTCTATGCTGATCCTTACACTGGCTTCAAATCTCACTCACGTACTTATCTCCGACACATGTCAGATCCAGTCCTTTCTTTTATTTTCTTTTCTTTTATTTTCTTTTGTTACCAACCTGAGCGCCCAATCCTTTTGTGCCCGCCTAGATTGAAAATCATTCTTTATTTTCTTCATTCTCCTTTTCATTCCTTGTTTCCTTCCTAAGGCTCTTGTTGATTCAATCGCGCTTAGTCTGTTGGTTCAGGAATCAAAAATATTCAACTCTTTACAAGCTATTGATTCATTTATATCATCCAAGCTATTTCCATCCTTCTCTTGAAGGTAATGATCCCATTCTAATAATTGTGTACCTCCTCAAATTTAAGTTGATTTTCATATCTAGTTTACTGCTAAAATTGCTGCTATTATTTGAAATTGTGCTATTTTACAAGCCCTTTCTATATTTTTATTGATCTAATGCTATTGGAAGTTCTGGTTCCCCCTCTTTCTTTTTTCTCTATGGATATTTTCTATTTGAGCTCCTCCTCATTCTTCAAATTCCTCCATTGGGGCCTATAAAACTCTACACTACACATTATACAAATTTCTTTGTCATAAAGTTTTCTTGTTTAAATGGATTAATTCTGATTTTTCTGATTATTGATTCAAATAATTAAGTTTTCACTCATTTTCTATTAATTTTATTGAATTTATCAAGAATTATTCTTAAATCAAATTTGCTATCATTTGGGTGGTATTTATTTAAATTTGCAATATATTTTTTTGAGTTTATTCATACATTTTTGAATTATCTTCTGTATTTTTTCAAAATTGGCTAACTATTGGTCACCTTGTCACATACCTCTTCATGCCCATATTAGGTTTAAAAATTAGTTATCTCCCCTTGAATATATTTTAAAATACATATTACAAATGCTTTTCAAAGTTTTTTTCTGGCAGATAAATTACTGGATGTAGTCCTGGGGAGAGATTATTTTGGCCAGTAGTGCTTTTTAGTTGCTCTGTTGGCTTTTTAAAGAAATTTTGGTATAAAAATATTAATTGAAATAAATCCTAAACAGTACATAGCACCTCATCCAAATTTTCATGAATCTTTTGCATATAGTATAAATATATCATAAATTTAAGACAAGCCTACTTTTTTTTTATCACTGTTAGCTCTAGTTACTAAAAATTCCAAGGGTGGATAGGATTTTGGTGGCAGAGGGGATGATTAATATATACCATTTTTCCTCAAAAATCCACAATGGCCATAATATTTTCAAATTCTAAATTCATTTACTGAATTTGAACTGTGCTTGTAAATATTTTATTTATTTTTTTTATTTCCAAAAATATATAAGATTAAAAATTATTGAACCTGGAAACATGGTGAGCTTACAGGGAACTTCATGAAAAATGTTTTTTAATTGGATAAAGTTTCAAAATGTTTCTTTTAATTGACTAAATTTCTCAAAACATTTCCCAGGGCATGAAAATATGGATAAGTTGTCAATTTTAACAAAGATTTATGAACTTTGAACAAAAAATTCTGAATTAACAGATTTTTTTCTCAGAACTCAAACCTTTCAAGCTTATCTTTTGTTTAGAATTCAAAAATCAATGAAATTTTATATTTACAAGTTTGTGATATTTCCCAATAAATGAAATAATTTGATTTGAATCTTTTGAAAATTTACATTGCATATCTTAAAATGATGAATGAATCATCTTTTTGATTAATTTCATATCTTGATCCCAAAAAAGCAATTTTTTCTCATTTGTTTCCTTCTTACAAGAAAGATTTTTGAAAAGAATTTTTGGATCAAAAAATTTGAATTCATTTTATCTTAAGGAACAATGCGGTCTTCAAAAATCATATGAATTTGAGTATAATTTTGAAAGCCCCTGACTAAAATCAATAAATCTCATATTATAATCTTACCTTAGTTGTAGATATTTTTTTAATCATTTTTGGGCCATTTTAGTGCCAATGGGTAAAAAACATCAAATAAATCTACTTTTTTGTGAATCTAAAATTTCAGAAATTCTTGTGATTATTGATGTAGTCACTTATTTTAACTCCATACTAATTTCCTCCAAACAAAACATAATATTTCCTCTCAGTGTGATGTTTACTTCAATAAATATTTTTATTAATGTTGATGATCATGATCTAAAATCAACACAAAATGGAACTAAAAGTGGGGACAATTGGGATTTAAAGTCTCTTTCCATTTCAAAACTACTTGACTTCCTGTGACACTGAACATAAATCAAAACCAAAACATATTCCTCACTAGCATGCAAATTTTCCAGAAGCTTTATTCAAATATTGAAATCTGAAAAAATTGATGTTCTGAATTTCCAAGAATTTTGGTAATTTTTTTAATTGAATATTGAAAAATATAATTAAACAATACCTTCCAACCCATTTTTAAACACAAAGACTTGGCGATCAAGAATATTCTAGTATTTGCATGGCCTGAAGTTATGATTCAATGCTTCAGATACATCCAAGTCAAGTAATTTTTGGAATAACTTACTCCTCTGTCCAATTTTCCCTTAGAACATCTTAGAAGAGTATATTCTTGAAAGGCTTCAAAAGCACCTTTAATTAAATTTGCTTCATATCTGCATTCTAGTTGCTTTTGTGGTGTAGATACTATTGTGTCAATCATTGCTACATAGAACAAATAGCACAATAGTATTTTTTCTGCCTTTGTTTTTGATTTTTTTTTCAAAGGGATTGAAATTAATTTTTTTCTTCCCATCCCACTTCCCCAAAATGAAAACCATTTCTCCTTTTCATCATAAAACTGATTGATCAAATTTTCCAGACGCATTCTGTTTTCCTTTGCCCGTTGAAATGCGGTGCTCCCACTGTCAAATTTTTGGTAGATAACTTCTAAATTCTTTCGAAAGTTCCATAGAATGTCAGGAATTCTGTTAAAATCATTCTCGTCAATCAACAACTCCTTTGTCAAAGGCGATTTTATCAAATTCAATATCGTTTGTGAAATATGCTTGTCAATTGGATCCGAGGAACTGTGGCAATCAAAAGTGTTTTCATCGAAGAAAAACTTTCTAAGAAAACTCGGGGGCATCTTTGAATCTTTTTAACTACCTGCATGGAATTAATATCGCCTTCTTTTTGTTCCTCTGGAGGAAAGCTGGGTTTTCGATTTCTCCGAACCTCGGAAGTTGAGGCTCCCACCATCTGGTTTTGTTCTCTCTGATAATTTCGGATGTCCTCTAAGCCGGAAAGACGTATACTGTTGGTTGGAAACTCGATGTGTTTTCTTTTAATGCATTGACGACTTGGATTACCCGTTTGCGGCCTCATATAGCAATCCTGGCCGTTCCTAAAACCTTCGAACGGACAATCCCTTGTGAGATGACCAGATTTCAAACTCTTGCTCAATGTGCGATCGTGATCAGTTGTAAGGGATTTGTCCAGAGTGTGGACGTGGTGTGGGTCGGTCGTATCTGAGACAAGTGCTGATGTGAAATTCGGGCTGTTTTCTTGAGGTTGCGCGGAGTTTCGCAACGGTGGATCTTGAGGCTCACAATCGCGGACAAGTTCATGGGTAAAGGCAATTCGCGGGTTACGGCATGCGAAGTTTGTGTTACCAGTACCATTCTCGTCTTCAGTGACGAAGTGCAATACAGAAGGGGAGGATTCAGTGAGAAAGCATCTGTTGTTGAAAGCGGCTGATTCAAGAGCACTCAAATCGGGCGAAACACCAATCGCCGGATAAGGTGACCCGGAATCATGAAAAGGCGAAAGCAAAGGATAAGTGGTTTGCAAGTCAAGTGGTGGGTCCTGTTAGAGAAACTGAAAGGTGAATTTCTGAGAGTCAGAGAGAGTCCAGGAAACAAAACAGAAGACAGTCGAAGGTAACAAGATAGTACCTGAAAGGTGAACACTGAGTGATGACTTGGTACAAGGATATGATCGCAGTGAGTGGCAGATGGAAAAGTATTTGAGGAAAGGCGGAGTGATGAGGAACAAGCTGAATGAAGAGCGTACAACAACCTTTTATCCTGAACCAAGCTGAGAACAAGTCCAATGGACCATAATGAGAGCAACACATGTGAGACAAATAAGACGTGAGACGGTTGATGACAAAAGTAGGTGATAAAATGAAAAGATGAGCGCATGAGACAAGAGGAGTAAGAAGAGGATTCAAAGTGACTAAATGGAATTAACATAAGGTAGACTGGGAGAAAAAAATCAGAAGCATCAAGTCTGGGAGTCCGGTTGTTAATTCCTTCAAGTTCTAACATCACCCCCGACTCGCAGACTGAGCAGTCCAAGATGTCCAAAGGCCTTCGCCAGAGTGAGCCGGGCAACTGTTTGGTCAGAAAATCTGCAAGCATATTCTCAGAGGGGACATAACAAAGGCAAACATGGGAATTCCTGATTACTTCTTGTATAAAATGAAGTTGGATGTCAATGTGCTTCATTTGTTGTGAGTTGGAGTTGCAATCATTGTTGGCAGTATCAATGCAACCTTGATTGTCGTCAAAGACAGTGATGGGCCCATTTTTGGTTAAAAGACAAATCTCCTTCAGGAATTGCCTCAGCCATAGCAGTTCACATGAGAGATCTGTCAGGGCATGATATTCAGCCTCAGCAGTTGAAAGAGACACAGTCGGCTGTTTCCTTGTCCTCCATACAATTAGAGCACAGTTCAAGATGATTAGATAGCCGGTGACAGACCAACCAGTAATCCGACAGTTACCCCAGTTGGCATTGGAATACGCAATGGGAGTGGCTGGCCTTCCTTTAGGGTAGGAAAGAGAGAAGTGAATGGTTCCTTGAAGGTACTTGAGAGCATGAACAAAGGCCTGCCAATGCCTGAGGGCAGGTTTGTCCAGATGCTGGGACAGCATGCTTATGGAATAAGATAGATCAGGTCTTGTAGCCATTGTGGTGTCAATTTATAGACACGGATTGGGAACTGCGTCGCGGCTGCGCGCTCAGCGTTGGGGGAAAGCGGGCTCAGCATTAGGGTATGCGGAGTGCTCAGCAGCAGCCGCTTTTTGGCTCCGCACCTGGTGGACGGGTCGGGATCAGCATTAAATGGGGCGTGGGCGGCGATCCGCCCCGGAGATTGTTTGGAAGGTAGTGCGCTCGACTAGGTCCGCGGGCGCGCCGGTTCGGATGGGTAGGGGCGGAGCAATCCGCGGGCTATAAAGGAACGGATGAGCGCGCGCGCAAGCGCGCGTATCATGCCAGGTATTACTGGACACCCATGACGGGCGCGGACAAACGGATACGGACAGGCGCGGGGGGCTCCAAGTAGGGTGCGGTGCGAGGACCGCGTCATGAAAAGGAAGATCTGGATGGAAGGAACGGCGTACGGACAACAGGGGAGTTTTGGTATGGAGGAGGTGGGGAGAGGAGGCTAGGGTTTCTGTTTTGAGATTTTTTTCTGTTTTGTTGTCATACTGTTATTTGCGCGTGTACTTACGTTAGGGTTGAGAGGGAGGACTTATCCTCACTCTCAACTCCGGGTTGGAGGAGGAGAGGAGGCATAGATGTGGAGGAAGAGGGAAGAATCACATCATCAGATTGAATCACTCATCTCACCAGGAGATTAAGGGAACTCATACCGGATACACATCCAGGTGGGAAGTTCTTAGGATTGAAGGATTGGCGATTTCTCTCTCTACTTTTCTTTATCTCTTTATCTCTTTATTTCTATTTCCCATTTAAGTGCGACTTTGGACATCCTCATCTCCTTTCAAACGCAGGGAACCGTTAACTTCCAAACCTTGGGACAATTATAGGGGGATAACCTTTATTCTTTCCACATCTGGGGGTCTGGCTGGGAAGTAACCTTCCGTTTCTTGTCTTTCAAAGGTAACTGGGCACAATGTCCTATTCATACCTCCCTACAGTCGCTCCTTCTTCTTCTTCTCCTTCTCCTTCCGTCTCCGGGTCCGCTACTCCAACCCCACTCTTGTCTTCCATCCCTCCTCCTCCCCCTCCCTCCGCTCAACCCAGGACAATCTATGCCATTCCCCCATTGGTCTCCAGTGACCATGAACCCACTCATCCAGTTTGCATCAGGACGCGCGACTATCCTCACATCCAATTCAACACCACAGATGTGGAGCAATTTATCTTGAGATACAAAGGTATTGCAGATGCGGAAGGTGCCTCGGACGCTGATAAGGCCCGGCTGGTTGTCCTGTTCATTATGGACAAAGAGAAGCTCCGGGATGTGGAGGAAATGGAAGGCTACAAGAATCAAGATTGGCCAAAACTGAAGGCGGAGATCCTAACGCGGTGGGGTAGGCGCGAACCTTGGTTCCGGGAAAGCAATTTTGACCGCGTGGCCTCGGAGGGGAGCACGCGCGGAGGAGTCAGAATGCGGGTGGAGCTGGAGGAGTACACCTCGACGTTCGATTGGATCTATTGGTACTTTTCAAAGAAAAAGGTGGTGGCAGGACAGACGGGGGCCATGAAACGCGCGTTTCTGGGCGGTTTAGGCGCTCAACTCTGGGCAAGGGTGCAGCGGCATCTTTACAATCACAACTTGGTAAAGCGGTTACTGGATGGGAGCATCGCGCTCCTTCCGGAGTTGGCTGTCATTCGCTGGGCTGTGGAGATTAAGCTTGACTTAGAGGAGCTTATCGAGGACACCGCTAAGTCCTTCCCAGCGGGACCAAAGAAATCCGCCCCCCAGGTTCCGGCTCCGGCGCAATTTCCGGCCCCAGTTCCACCTACTTCCACGCGTGTTCCGGTTCCTCAACCCGCGCCAGCCCCTCTGGTAAGCGAATTGACGGAACTGATGAAGGACCTGAAGATCTGCATGAGGCCTATGGGCCAGCAGCAGCCGCAAGGGCCTCCACCTCACATGGTGGAAGGGTTTTGGCCGCCCGGTACCTTTGTGCTGACGGGGTGCTTGTACTACGGGGGGAACGGTCATTGGCAATCGGCGTGCGAGGAGCTTACAAAGGATCTCAGCGCGGGATTGGTTCGAACGGCGGGGATGGGGTACATGTTTCCGACAGGCAAACAGATTCCAATGGAGCCAAGCCAGCCAACTGCAATGCAGCAAGTGCGCACACAGGGTCAGGAGGCGGGAACGACGGCGCAAGCGTCACTGGGCATTGTTACCGGTCCCGGATTGTGGCAACCACCTTGGGTGGAAGCTGAGGTAAGGGTAGTGGCAACGGAAGAAAAGGTGGTGGTCTCCGATAAAATGGAGGTGGACGCAAAGGAGCGACCCCCGTCGGCCGTTCCGAAACTGGCCGGGCGCTTGCCTGGAACCAAGGCGCCGGCAGCAAACCCTGTAGGGAAGAAGAAAGCGGCAGACATTGTGCAAAGGGTGCTGGGTAACAAGACTCCGGTTCCGCTGACCTTGCGGGAACTGGTGGCCGTGTCTCCAGTGGTGGTAGAAGAGATGGTTCAGGCGTTGCGGGATTGCGGTCAGGGCCGGGTACCTCAGACGGTGCAGCGGGTTCATGTGGCACGGAAGGAGGAGGGGCAAGGGTAGTGCGATTCAAAATTGGTTTTGACTCCGCTCGCTTACGTTCCGATGGTCATAGCGGGAAGGAAGGTGTGGGCTATGGTGGACAGCTGTTCAATGGTGAACCTGCTGCCATTGCGGATGGTGGATGATTTGGGGTGGTTTGGTGGAAGTGCGCGATGGGTCTCTGCGCGCTTAACGGAGGGGAGTGTTGTGTGGATGGGGTAGTCAAGGAGTAGGAGGTTGAGGTCGCAAGGGTCCATAGGCCCCTTTCTTTTCTTTGGGTTGATTGTAGGGATGTGATTTTGGGAAGGCCGTTCATGTTTGGGTTTCAAGCACAAATGGTTTTTGATCCGGACGGGAACGGAGGCGTTGACGGTGGAGGATTTGTCTGGAGGAAGGTTTGAGAAGACTATCTGCAATCAGGGGCAAGGGAAGCGGAGGAGAGTGTTGGAGTATGAGGAGGAACCGGACACGGAGTTGGTCTGCAACAGGCAACCTTTGGAGGATTTTTCCTAGTCGACCAAGGAGACCGCGCGGAACAAGCTCCGTTTTCGCGCGGGTGGTTGACTAATGAGGAGGAGGGAGGGGGAGGAAGGAAAGTGCAGGGCGCGCACGTTGCAGAAGTAAGTCCCTTTTCTCAGTATGCATTGCCCAAGGGTACTATGCTTTGAAAACCCTATCATCATGCCACACTCGTGAGCAAAGGCAAAAGCCGCAGTGACGTTTTGTGCAGGACTTACAGCAAAGGATGTGTGCGGATGATGCGGTGCAACGCGGGAAAATACAACCTGGTGTCACGGAAGGCGGAAGGTCCGACCAAGGAATGAGCCAATGCCCCAGGAACTGAATGGACTGCTTCAACCAGTCGCTTGGTTGCGGGACCCTTGGGTCATGCCAATTAAGGCTTTGGGGTGAGTTACTAGTTTGGCGCGGATCATGGAGGAGCGGATTGCAGCTTTAAATTTCAGCCCAACGGGATGGTTGAGTGCAAAGGAGCGTGAGTTGCTGATTTTGGTTCTGGTTCTTTGGAAAAGAGCGCTTGCGTTTGGACCGGAAGAGCGGGGGCTCCTGAAAAATGATATCGGCAACCCCTATGTCATCCCCACTGTCAATCACAAGCTGTGGCAGATCAAGCCAATTCCAATACCGCAGGCGGTCCGGGAGCAGTTTCTGGAGTTGGTGCGGGAGCGGGTGAAGACTGGCCTTTACAAACAGTCAACATCTAGTTACTCCAGCCCTATCTTTGCGGTGGTTAAGCAGGACAGAAAGTTGTTGAGGATTGTTCATGATTTACAGCGGCTCAACTCCTTTACAATCCAGGACGCAGGAAGGCCCCCTTGCGTTGATGAGTTACTTGAGTCAATGGCGGGGCGCGCTTGTTATGGTTTAGGGGATGTGATGGGGGGATACAACCAATGCGAGTTGGATCCTTGCTTGCGGCCTCTAACGGCATTTGAGACTGGGTTTGGAAGAATGCAGCTGACTTGGCTCCCGCAAGGCGCGACCAATTCCGTGGCGGTGTACCAGGCGCAAATGGCTTGGATCCTGAAGGACAATCTTCCAGAGGGAGTCCAAATCTTCATTGACGACGCGGGCATCAAAGGTCCAAAATCCAATTACGGGGGAGCAGAGCTGGTTGAAGTTCCCGGCTTCTGATGTTTTGTGTGGGAATATGCGCAGACATTGGAACGCATCCTGTTTTGCATCAAGGAGGCAGGACTGACAGTGTCGGGGAAGAAGTTGGCGGTTTGTGTTCCGGCGCTCAAAGTCCTTGGCCATGTTGTTGCTTCCAATGGCCGGCGCATTGCAGAGAAAAAGCTGAACAAGGTCCTTGAATGGCCAACCCCGCAGACGGTGTGGCATATCCTTCACTTCTTGGGATTATGTAGCTATGTCCGTATGTTCATCAAGAGGTTTGCGGAGGTGGCGAGCCCGCTCCAATCACTAACGGGGAAAGGCCCGGAGTGGAAGTGGGGGGAAGAATGCAATCACGCGTTCCAGAAGCTCAAGGAGATCGTGGGACGTGACATTGTGCTCCGCAATCTTGACTCCAACGCGGGAGGAATTAGGATAGCAGTTGATTCCAGCAAATTTGGGGCAGGGGGGTTCTCACTCAAGAGGACAACGGCAAGGATAGGCCGGTACTTTACGAGTTGGTCACCTTCACTCCAACGGAAAGCCGGTACTCCCAGCCAAAGTTGGAGTTGTGCGGGGTCACCAAGATTGTGTGGCGGCTCCAGTATCTTTTGTGGGGGGTCCATTTTGAGCTTTTGGTGGACACGGAGGCGCTGGCGCGGATGATCAATTCCCCGGCGTTGCCCAACGCTCCCATGACCAGGTGGGTGGCGTTTCTCCAACTTTTCTCCTTTGCTGTTGTTCATGTTCCAGGGAAAGCGTTCACTATGCCCAACGCGTTGTCGCTGTATCTGAGGGACAACCCGTTCGAGGACGCGGAACTGCTCAATGTGGAGGCCCCGGTTGTCAAGGTAGGGGCTGTGGAGGCAGGCGTTCAGCTGCCGCTCCAGCAGACTGGGCGGTAAGCAATCCTTTTTGACTACTTGCGGGACCTTTGTTTTCCCGGTGGAGCTACAGAGAAGGACAGGCGATGGGCAAAGCAGCAGGCGGGGAATTTCTACATACAGGAGGGGCGGCTTTGGCGGCGGAAGACTCCGGTTCCTCTTGTGGTTACCACTTTTAGAGCAGATCAGGAAGCTATCCTCCGGAGCCTCCACAACAATCTTGGTCATCAAGGAGAGGTGGAGACGCGGAGGCGGGTCAAAGAGCAGTTCTGGTGGCCGGGGGTAGTGCGTGCGGTGCGGGAATGGCTGGCGTCCTGCAAAGCCTGTCAACGGCAGAGCGCAAGACTGCCCAAGGAAGTCGGGAACCCCAGAGGGGAAGACACCCTCTTTGGTTGAGTCTTGCTTGATGTTGTCCACATCAAGGCCGGTAAGTTTGCCTATCTGCTTGTCGCGCGGGACGACCTGTCCGGTTGGCCGGAAGCGCCTCCATTGGTCAAGCTCTTGGCGGACAAAGTTGCCCTATTTCTGGATGAAGATTGGTTTGCCCGGTACGGGTTGCTCTGTCTGGTCACAGTGGACGGAGGGGCTGAGTTTTGCGGCCGTTTGGTCGAGTTGGTGAAGAGTTGTGGAGCCAAGTTTGGCCAAGTAACGGAGTACTATCCCGAGGGGGCCGGCATGATTGAACGCGGGCATCAGCCAATCAAGGATGCCGTAGTCAAGATGTGCGGGGAGGACCTTAAGCGCTGGCAGGAGACCCTTCCAATGGTTCTGTTTGCGGATTAGATTTTGGTGAAGCGGTTGACAGGTTACTCCCCGTACAAGTTACTTTTTGGGCAGCGCCCCGTGCTTCCGGTGGACATTGAGTTGGAGACTTTCCTGGGGGTTTACTGGTGGAAGGTGAAGACTTCCGCCAAATTGCTTGAGGCTTGCGCCAAACAGCTCCTTCAACGGGACGGAATGCTTGCAAAGGCCGCAGACCGGCTGAAGAAGACTCGGACGGCGTTGGTCTGCTATTGGGACGAGCGCTGCTCGCATTGTCTCCGGGATCCCTTGTGGAAGGGGGATTTGGTGCTCCTGTACAACCAAAGTCTGGAGTCTCAGTGGGGGAAGTTTTTTGCTAACCGGTGGAACGGCCCGTTCCGTGTTTTGTCCAAATTTGAGGGCGGCAGCTATCAGTTGGAGGAATTAGACGGTACTCCGCTGAAGCGGAAGGCGGCGGCTTCGCATGTCAAGCGCTTCTTTGTGCGAGGATCTACCTTGTTTGAAAAAACAGAGGAAGGGGGTGAAGGATCTGACAAGGGGAGTGTGGAGCGCGGCAATGGTGTAGGAACGCAATCCGGGGATTTGTCCTTGGACGGAGAAGCAGAGACAGTGCCGTTGCGACGGAGTAGGCGGTTGCGGCAAGCTGGGGACAGTGGCCAAGTTTGGGGGGGGAGGTAGAGGGGGTAGGGGATAAGTTTTGATTTGGTGAGGGGGTGCTCTAGCTGGTTCACAGCCCAAACAACTAGAAACCCCAGAATGTTTGTTTCTCTATGTTTCTTTCTTATCTGGATTTTGGGGTCTTTGCTGGCTTGGGGTTTTTGCAGGAAACGCGGGTGCGGCACAAAGCTGGGGTCCATAAACGCGAGGACAAGCCCCGCGGAACTGGGACGCGTGGGCAATCCCGCGGATGGGGGAAGCGGGACAAAGAGTGATTTGCGGGCAGTCTACGGGCGTCGCGCGAAAAAAAGGGATTCTTTTCTATTTTTATTCTCTGTTGGTGTCTTTTTCTCTTTTTCTTTCTCTCAGGATATCTCAAGGATGGGTGGCTGGTATGGGATTAAGCTTGATTTGGTGAGGGGGTTCTCTAGCCAGTTCACATCCGGGACAACTAGACACCCCAGAATGTCCGTTCTCTTACTCTTTCTCTCTCTCTTCCCTTAAGGTGGCGCACACTGGTGTTTTGGTTGTTGTGTTTGTTACAGGAAGGGTACGGGGAACTGTGTGGCAGTTTTTCTGGGGCGGTCCAAGTGCCTCTTTTGGAACAGCTAGTCACTTAAGGTTGCTCACAAAGAAAGCGCGCGGGCGTGGACTCAATCTCGGACTCACTCTCTCAAAGCGCGGCCGCACACTTTTTTCTCAGAAGGTTAGGACCTCGCGCAGAGACATGTATTTTCTTAATGGAAAAGGGAAGCGCGGTACAAGCAACAAGAAGAGAAGAAGAAGAAACAAAGAAGGGGAAAAGGGGAGGGTGATGCGCCCACGCCATCTTCATCATTTCCTCCATTTCCGCCCTTGAGGACGCCAGTAAAGCCCGGAAAGACGCCAGGAGTTCGCGCCGGGATTCCAAGGATTGTGCGCCGGGGATTGCAAGAAAATTCCAAAGCATCGTGGTTGACCGTTCTGCAAAAGCCTCGAAGCCGGCCGCCGGGAGCGCCATTACAATTGGAATCTCCGGGATCTTGGGAGGGCTGGGGGGAGGAGCGGCCGGTGAAGATGGGGCCTCCGTGGAACCAACAAGGGGGCTTGGTCCAGCTGGAGGTGATGACGCGACAACAATTGGTGATGGAGGCCGAGGGGCATCAGGGGTCGCAGGCCTCTCATCCAAGTCTGCTGGTGGCGCGGGCAGTGTCGGCGGTCGTGGAGGAGGAGGAGGAGGTGCTGGCGCGGCCGCGGGTCTTCCAGAGAGTCTCAGGTCTGGTAACGTTTGGTTCACGCCAACAGCAGCGGCTCAAGCGCGGGTCGCCGTGTGCCATTCCTCCAAAGTTTTGTATTTGCCCCGTTTCAGAGGTCCAGCCCAGCAGAGGGGTGATGCAGAGTCGCGGTGTGGAAACTTTAGAGGTTATCCCTCACGAAGTTGCCGCAGGTTCAGGAGTTCTTGGGTTGAAGCGTCTGTAAGGATTAGATACCAAGCGTAAAGAGAAGTTTTTGAGAGCCTGAAGAGGAGAAAAGGAGAGAAGAGGGGAGGGATTCTGTTTTCCTAAGTCTGCTCCCTTTTCCGCTCCCCGCCTCCTGATGATACGATAGTAAGATCCCCCCCTACAACCCGGAGTTGAGGGGAAAGGTATTTGAGCCCTCCCCCTCAACCCTAACCTAAGTACAAGCACATGAACAACCCGACAACAATGAAGAAGGAAACCCTAGGCCCAAAACCCTATCCCATATCCTAACCTGTACCCTGTCCGTATCCTATTCCGCTTGCTTGCCTGCCATTACACGCATCCGGTTTGTACCCCGTGGCGCGGCCCTCCGCCGCGCGCTTCTCGAAGTTCACCGCAATTGCCCGTATCCGCCCGACGCGCCGTCGTGAATTTCCTAGTCCCGTAGCCGGCCCGCGCTTGCGCGCAGCCGTCCACAGGTATAGCCCCGCAATCGCTCCGCCCTTTCCTTCCCTAACTAACCGCCCGAGAACCTGATTGGCCTGGCTCCATCACTGGGTTGGACACCCAAGCGGGTCGCGGCCCGCCTCCCCTAGTCAGACCCGGCCCGCAGCGGCCACTGCTGAGAACGAGCGCACCCCAACTGCTGAGCCCGACCTACCAGATGCTGAGCGCGCAGGCCGCGAAGCAGTTACCAATCCGAGGCTATATATTGACACCACATCCCCCCCCAACTTGAGTTCTGTCCCCAGAGGTCCTCCCCATTATCACCTTGGCCGTCCTTTGTGCCCTACCCCCTCTACCGACTCTAAACTCCGCTCCGCATCCCTATCCCTCCACTCCATTGTCATCATGGTCCGCTGCGACTTCTGCGCCCAAAACGGGCTTGCATGCTCTATTGTGTCCGGCCACCGCGCCTGCTCCGCGTGCCGCCGCGGACACCGCCGCTGCTGGCTTAGCAAGGGTATGCCCCGTGCCCCCAACCAATCCGGCTCTTGTCCTTGGCCGCGCAAGCGGGCTCGTCCGGACCCGTTCGTGGTTTCGGATGACGACGCTATCTCGGAGGGCTCGTGGACTCCACCCGGATCACCTCCCCACCGTCCTCGTCCGAACTCGGACTGCGACTCCTCTTCTCCGCTTTGCCGCGCGGGACCACCGCGTAAGGAAGACTATCCGGACTTTGGGGCTTATCGGAGGGCTTTGCGATTTTGGGCGGATTGCGTCCGGGTTACGCAAGGCACGAGGGACCCGCGAATTGACGAAATCCTTAGGCAACGCGCTGCTCCGGCCCCAGCTCCTCCTCCGCCCCCTGCTCTGGCTCCTCCTGCCCCGACCCCCGAACCGGCTCCTCCTCCTCCGCCCGCTGCTCCGAACTCTTGGCGTCATTCCAGGCTCTACTGGCGTCATCAAGGGCGGAAATTGAGGAAATGATGAAGATGGCTTAAGCGCCTTGGCCTTGTCCTCTCTTCCCCTTTTCTTTTTCCCTTCCTTCTTTTATCCGCTTTTTGTTGTACCGTGTTTCCCTATTCATTGAGAGAAATACACGCCTCAAACGCGAATTTGTTTTACCAAGAAAAATCCGCGCCGCGCGCATCGTGAGGGCAAGAATGAGAGCCCGGTCCGCGCTTGAGTGAGAACTAAGAAGCGAGGTTGAGAACCGCGTCCGCGCCCGAGAAATGATAAAAAAAATGAGAAGATAAGAAAAAAAAAGCGACGAGTGAGAAATGATAGAAAAGGTGAAAGATTTTTTTTTTTTTTTTTTTTTTTTTTTTTATATCCCATCGCCGCGCCCGCGCCCTATCCTCTAGTTCCCCCCCAAACTTAGCTGCTGTCCCCAGCTGGCGGCTTCAGCCAATGCCATGAGGGTCACGTCCGTCGCCCAATCTCCCTGCATTCCTCCAAACCATGCCGTCAGTGCCTGATCCGTCCGATTCTTGGTCCCTGCGCGCTTCCCTTTCCCGTTCGGCGTCCGTCTCATCCGCCGTCAAAAGGGTCTCGCCTCGGTTACGATTGCCCAACACATGACCTGCTCCCACCACCGCTTGTCCCCCACCTCCCATCAGATTTATCCGCCGTTTGCCAAATCCCAAACCGCACGGAGTATCCTCTTCTTGCTTTGTCCTCGCTCGCTTCCCGCTGTTAGACTGAACCGGTCCGGCCAATACCCGCTTCCCCAACACGCACCCCGCCTCTGCCGGCGTCGGATAGATTGGGTTTGCCGTCCGACTCTTGTGTCTCGTCCGCCCACCATCACCGTTGCTTCCATGCGCGCGTGCCCGGGGCGCGGACATGCTAGGACGCTGGATACTCTTCAGATAGGCCTCAAGGCCCTCCGCCACCTCTGCGATTTTGTCAGCCCAAGGGGTGGCTACCAGCAGCGAGGCCGGGATGCGCGCTGCCCTGTAATACAGCTCCGCGTAGCCCGGTTCCATTCGCCACCGGTCCCCATCGCGCGTGTCCGCTCCATAGCCCGGTTCCGTGGGTGGCCTGAAGTCGCTTCCCCGGAAATGAGAGTCACGCCCCCCCCATCTAGCCAGCATGTTCCCCTTCAACGTTGTCCAATTCTGGTTCAGATAGCCGCTCATCTCCTCCACGTCCCGACGTTCTTCCGCACCTTCAATGAACAAGACAATATAGCGTGCCTTCTCGGAATCCGATGCGCCTTTGGAGTCTGCGATCAGGTCATAACGTGAAATAAACCGCTCCACACCCGCAACGTTGAAGTGGATGTGCGGATAGTCCCTTGGGTCGATGAGGAGCTGGCGAGAGGAGGAGGAGGAAAGAGGAGAGGCAAATATCATCTGAGTACCTTTGAGAGACATTGACAAAAGAGATTCCCGGCCAGACCCCCAGATGTGGAAACTTTAGAGGTTATCCCTCACAAAGTTGCCGCAGGTTCAGGAGTTCTTGGGTTGAAGCGTCTGTAAGGATTAGATACCAAGCGTAAAGAGAATTTTTTGAGAGCCTGAAGAGGAGAAAAGGAGAGAAGAGGGGAGGGATTCTGTTTTCCTAAGTCCGCTCCCTTTTCCGCTCCCCGCCTCCTGATGATACAATGGTAAGATCCCCCCCTACAACCCGTAGTTGAGGTGAAAGGTATTTAAGCCCTGCCCCTCAACCCTAACCTAAGTACAAGCACGTGAACAACCCAACAACAATGAAGAAGGAAACCCTAGGCCCAAAACCCTATCCCATATCCTAACCTGTACCCTGTCCGTATCCTATTCCGCTTGCTTGCCTGCCATTACACGCATCCGGTTCGTCCCCCGTGGCGCGGCCCTCCGCCGCGCGCTTCTCGAAGTTCACCGCGATTGCCTGTATCCGCCCGACGCGCCGTCGTGAATTTCCTAGTCCCGTAGCCGGCCAGCGCTTGCGCGCGGCCGTCCACAGGTATAGCCCCGCAATCGCTTTGCCCTTTCCTTCCCTAACTAACCGCCCGGGAACCTGATTGGCCCGGCTCCATCACTGGGTTGGACACCCAAGCGGGTCGCGGCCCGCCTCCCCTAGTCAGACCCGGCCCGCAGCTGCGTGCTTCGCCCTGCTGCGCCTTCTGCTGAGCCCGCAGCGGCCACTTCTGAGAACAAGCACACCCCAACTGCTGAGCCCGACCTACCAGATGCTGAGCGCGCAGGCCGCAACGCAGTTCCCAATCCGAGGCTATATATTGACACCACAGCGGCTCACGTGCAAAGTGGTGGGTGACGGAGCTTGGGGGCAGCGGGATGGAGGTGAGCCGGGTGGTGTCTGTTGTCTTTTTCTGTTCTTATTCTGTAACTAACAAATTTAGTTACCTTTACTTCTAACTTTCTGTTTTCATTATATCATTAACGCTGCCTCAGGACCCCTCTGGGGCTCTCTAGTTGTCCTTAACCTGCTGCCTTAGGCCCCCTTTGTGGTTCTCTAGTTGTGCTTAAATACTGGTCCTACCCTTGGACCATGAATGAAACCCATCTGATTACCAGACAACTAAACCGGAGTGTCCCCTCCTCCCCTTCAGATCAGTTACACTTGACTATACAAGTATTTTCCCTTTTCCCTGGCTCTTGTAGCCTCATTATTACTCCTCATCAGACTCCTCAATAGCCTACAACCATCCGTTCATCTCTCCATGGCATCATAGCCGTTCTTCAACTTTTCACAGTTAAAAGCCAAAGCTCATCCCACTAAGCAATCTGGTCAACTTCATTGTTCCAACTGGTTGTCCCATTGCCAATCTCATCAATCCCATCATCCTTACTATCCAATTTTGTCTCTCCTCTCCATCCCTATTCTTTCAAACCCTTCACAACCAATCTTTCTTATCTCCTTCCTCAAACAACTCAACCTCATTTCTTATCTCCCACTCATCTGGTCCTCAGCCTCAGCCCTCATTCTTGATTACCACACATCCTCCGGCCCATTACTTTGGACTGACCAGATTGGCTAATCCTAGCATCTCCTCTCGCTCAACATCATCCCATCTCCACCTCACTTGCGACGCTGTCAATGCTTCTCATTGTCCCTTCTGATCCAACCGCTCAATCTCCCTCTGACCCCAAGTTAAGAACCAAGGATCAATCCTCTGACTCGGTCAATCTCAAGGACTCATCCTCTCAAGCTCCCAATCCATTCAGTCATCTTCATCAATTCTTTCCCAATCTGCCTGGCTTGATCTTGAATCCCTTCAATAATCCTTCATCATTGCCTCCAACCAGCAGTAATCCTGGTTCATTAAACATCAACTTGGCTGCTCCACCAGCCAAATCTTCTCCCCACATCACTCGCATCCTCCCTCAGCTGCCAATCTCCACATTGCTTGCACTCTCATCACCTCACAACTTCTTACTTGCTACCTCCTTCTCATCCGCGCTGCCTTGATGGCGATCTCGCTTGCAACATCGATCTCTGCTCACCATCCTATCCACCTCAAACTCTCCTCCCCGCTCCTCTGCCTCTTGTCTTGCTACCTTGATGGCGACCTCGCTGGCTGCATCAATTTGCAACACTTGATTGCGACCTCATCTTAAATTCATCTTACTCACCCTTGCTCTCGCACCAGCTTTGCTATCTCCATCATGACCTCAATTGCCGCCCAACTCCACCTTGGTCACAACCTCATCCGCTTCTCAACGACTTCTTACTTGGTTCCTTATTGTCTCCTCACTGGAGGAATCAATCACCCTTCTCCATCATCCGCGACATACTTCTCCCTCTCCTCCTCGCTTGTCCATTGCTACCTTAATTTGGTCCATCGGCACCTCAAGGCATACCCTTGCTAGTCCTCGCTTGCAATCATCCTGCCACCCCAATTTCTCTTTAACCTCGCTTGAAATCTCAATTGCTACTCACCTCCATAGGCCATTCCTTTTTCCACCCTTCCTCCTTCTCACTTGCTCCTCCACCTTGATCGCGACTTTGTCGCAATTCATTCACTGCACTTCCCTACTACTACTTGCTGTTCCCTCTCGCTTGCATCTCCACCTTGCCTGCTTGCTTCATTGCTCGTCCGCCTCCTCTCTCGCTGCCTCAATGGCGACCTTGATCATCTCTCAATTTTACCCTACGCCCTCGCTTGCAAAGCCATTGCTGCTACATCAATCATTGCTCCACTCAACTTCCCCAACTTGCTCCATCCCCTACATCAATTAACCACCATCGCTCCATCATTTCCATATTCACTGTCACCCTTGCCATTCTCCCATTGCTCCGCACACTACATCACCTATGGCTTCATCTCCTCCATCTCATTTGCTCCACCTGCTGCTACATTACTCATTGCTACATCTCCTTGCTTCATCTCATCCACTCCTCATGCTACATCACCACTCACTCACTCCCCTCAATCTCATCCACCTGACCCGCTACATCCCTACTACCTCTATCTCCCACATCAATACATCCATCATTGACTCACTCCAAACCAACATCAACCATCAACCATATCAACCCCTCAACATCATCACCATCAACAAAATTCAAATCAACCTCAACATCATAACAACATTCCTTCCATCTAGTATTGAACAGGCTGGTGTGTTGGAATCCTCTCATCCATTATGTTCAATAATATCTGCTTTGTGCTCTCCACCCTCTTTCATTATCACCATCACATTCATTACTATTATATTCTATCATCACCCACCATTATCCTACAACTGCTACCAATCCATTTCAAAAACATCACCATTACCATTCCCATCACTATCATCATCCCATCCATCATCCATCACCATCATCATCACCATCACCACCACTATCATATTAGCTTTACCATTACCATTACCCTCATCATCACCATTATCATCATCATCATATCATCCTCCCCATTAAGCTAGGCAGCTATGCCTGAGGTCCTTGTTTCTCCTCTTAAAATAGTAATGCTATTCTCCCATATCATGCTAGGCAACTATGCCTGAGGTCCTAGTTGCTCCTCTTAAAATAGGCTTTCATTCCCCATCTCATATGCTGACAAGGTGGTGTCTTGTCATCCTTTCTCAAATCTCATATCTCTCATTCTCATATTCTCTTTTAAATTCTCATGAATCTCTGAAATGTTGATTGGTCTCAAATTGGTTCCTAAATTTGTCAGTTAAGGTGGTGTGTTGTCTTTTTCTGTTCTTATTCTGTAACTAACAAATTTTAGTTACCTTTACTTCTAACTTGCTGTTTTCATTATCTCATTAACCCTGCCTCAGGCCCCCTCTGGGGCTCTCTAGTTGTCCTTAACCTGCTGCCTTAGGCCCCCTTTGGGGTTCTCTAGTTGTGCTTAAATACTGGTCCTACCCTTGGACCATGAATGAAACCCATCTGATTACCAGACAACTAAACCGGAGTGTCCCTTCCTCCCCTTCAGATCAGTTACACTTGACTATACAAGTATTTTCCCTTTTCCTTGGCTCTTGTAGCCTCATTATTACTCCTCATTAGACTCCTCAATAGCCTACAACCATCCGTTCATCTCTCCATGGCATCATAGCCGTTCTTCAACTTTTCAGTGTCCACAAGCCTTCCGAGATAGACTCGTTGTCCAAAACCACAAACGGGTCCGGACAAGCCCTCTTGTGCGGCCTGGGGCAAGAGCCGGATTGGGGGGAGCTTGAGGGATGCTGTTGCTAAGCAAGCAGCAACAATGACCACAATGGCAAGCTACACAGGCGCGTCAACTGGGGATGATTGAACACGCGTGCCCGTTCCAAGCGCAGAACTTGCAAGGGAGCATGATGGCGACGGGTAGGAAGGAAGACGGGGAAGGTGGTAGTGGGAGTGGAAGTAGCGGAGGTGGTGGTATGGTGAAGCAATGGGAAACTTCTGGGGACAGAAATCAAGTTGGGGAGATGTGGTGTCAGTTTATAGACACAGATTGGGAACTGCGTCGCGGCTGCGCGCTCAGCATTGAGGGCAAGCAGGCTCAGCATTAGGGTATGCGGAGTGCTCAGCAGCGGCAGCTGCTGGATCAGCAGCAGCTGCTTTTTGGCTCCGCACCTGGTGGACGGGTCAGGCTCAGCATTAAATGCGGCGTGGGAGGCAATCCGCCCCGGAGATTGGATTTGGAAGGTAGTGCGCTTGACTAGGTTCGCGGGCGCGCCGGTTTGGATATGAAGGGGCGGAGAAATCCACGGGCTATGAAGGAACGGATGAGCGCATGCGCAAGCGCGTGGATCATGCCAGGTATTACCGGACACCCACAACGGGCGCGGAAGAATGGATACGGACAGGTGTGGGGGGCTCCGAGTAGGGCGCGGTGCAAAGACCGCTTCATGAGAAGGAAAAACTGGATGGACGGAACAGCGTATGGACAACGGGGGATTTTTGGTACGGAGGAGGTGGGGAGAGGAGGCTAGGGTTTCTTTTTTGAGATTGTTTTCTGTTTTGTTGTCATACTGTTATTTGCGCGTGTACTTAGGTTAGGGTTGAGAGGGAGGACTTATCCTCACTCTCAACTCCGGGTTGGAGGAGGAGAGGAGGCATAGATGTGGAGGAAGAGGGAAGAATCACATCATCAGATTGAATCACTCATCTCACCAGGAGATTAAGGGAACTCATACCGGATACACATCCAGGTGGAAAGTTCTTAGGATTGAAGGATTGGTGATTTCTCTCTCTACTTTTCTTTATCTCTTTATCTCTTTATTTCTATTTCCCATTTAAGTGTGACTTTGGACATCTTCATCTCCTTTCAAACGCAGGGAACCGTTAACTTCCAAACCTTGGGATAATTATAGGGGGATAACCTTTATTCTTTCCACACCGTTGCCAGGTAAATTAGAGTGCCTACTGCCCTGCGGTAGTTGTGGCCAGTCTTCCAGAAAAGGACCACCTTATCTTCAGTTGCGGCATTGAGATGAATTCCAGGAACAACTGGAGTGAGCACAGTTCTACACTCAACCATGTCATAGTCATGGAGGACCAATTCAATGTAATGTGACTGAGGCAGCTCAATCAAATCCAGTAGCTGGTTTACTCAAATATCCAGCAGAAGCTTGGCATCCCCTAGGTCCTTCATCTCAAATTCAGAGCAAATCTCTGTTTTGAAAATTGCCAGGTTCTCCCCAAACAGGGCAATATCATTGACGTGAATGAATAGCCAGATGGGAGCCTCACCTCCCCAATAGAACACGCATGCCTCAGCTACAGAGCAAAGGAAGCCGTTTCCAACAAGCACAGACAATAGTCTGTTATACCAGGCTAATGGAGCTTGCTTCAGTCCGTATATTGCCTTATTTAGTTGCAGACACTGTTCTTTTTTGTTTAGGGCCATTCCTTGAGGGATAGCCAGATGTAAAATTTCTTTAACAGGGGCATTAAGAAATGCGCTTTTGACATCCATTTGTTGAAACTGCAGATGATTTGCAGCAGTGTAGGAGATGAGAGCTCTTAACAAATTTAGTCGTCTGGTGGGGGAAAAGGTTTGTCCGTAGTCAACACCTGTAAATTGAGATAAACCCTGAGCACAAAGGCGCGCCTTGTACTTGGTTATGTTGCCAAACTGATGCTTCTTCTTCTTGAAAACCCAAACAGTACCTATGGTCCCCTGCCCGGCAAGTGTGACCACATCCCACACGCCAAGTTTCTCCATGGAATTGATCTCCTGCTCTATTGCCATGATCCAGTGACTTTATTTGGGGAATTCCATTTCTTCCTTGTAACTTTGAGGCACAAAGCCATCATCAAGGCAAGTGATGTTAGCGGCAGGTCAACAAGGGTAAGGAAGGATGTGCAGGGGATCAATGTTGCCCTCCCAGAGTTTGGGATGGCAAGGCCCAATGACTTTGAGTCGAGGAGCGGGATGGGTAGAGATAGAACGCAATGGGAATATTTCCTCAGGCTTGGGGAAGACAACTGGGGATAGGTTGGTGTTGACATTGTCATGAGACGGGGGAATTGTCCCGGGGACACTAGTGGATGTCGTGGAGGGCATAGGGAGATGATCTTTGCAGTTGAAGAAGAAATCTTCTTTGTCCACACAGCCATCTACGTAGAAATCCCCTCCTTCCTTGGAAGCGGATTCACTATGAGCAGAAAGGGGACGGGGAGAAGAGAATTCATGTTCAAGGAATACAACGTGCCTGGTAACAATCACACAATTGTCATGCAAGCGAAGGACTTGGTAGGTGGCAGCATCATTTCATATCCCAGGAAGATTCCATCATCCCCGGTGGGACCCAACTTCCAAGTTCTTTGGTGCTTTGGAACGGAGATGAAGGCCTTACAACCAAATACTTGTAATTTTTTAATTCTTGGCGGGAGGTTGTTCCACAGGAAGTAAGGCGATTGATTGTTTCTGGAGGGAGTGGGAGATAGGTTTGACAGGAAACAGGCTTTATTCACTGCTTCTGCCCAAAAGTTCCTTGGGAGCAGCAATTTCCGCATCAGACAGCGAGCTTTATCCAGAATTGTGCGGTTGGCCCTCTTGGCTATGCCATTGTTTTGAGGGGTCTCTGCTGGAGCTAACTGGTGGATAAGGCCTTGTGCATTGGCCAGCTCCTGAAAGGCATTATTGACAAATTCACCCCCTTGATCCGAAATCACCTTTTTAACCTTTATGTCGTGAAAGGTTTCCATTAGGGTCTTTATTTTTACAAATTTGGCGTTTGTGTCTGACTTGTTTTTGAGGAACTTGATAATCTTGTATGAGGAGAACTGATTGACAATAGTGAGAAAATATTTAAAGCCAGACACAGAAGGCAGACTAATGGGTCCTACCAGGTCCAGATGGATGCAGTCTAGTACCTTTCTAACAGGGTCAAAGGTACCCTGGAAAGGTAGAAGGGTAAGTTTGGATGAAGTACATGTTGAGCAGGGGGTTATATCAGTGACTGGGAGTCCCAGTGACTTCATAACCTCTGTTAAAGGATGTCCCAAACAATTGTGCCATAGAGAGGATGCTGATTCCGCAAGGTTTACACTAGGAATATGATATGGTATTTTCATCAATCCTCCTTTGAGATGACCCAAGAAGATGACAGAATCTTGATTTTTGAGAGTGAATCTGTCACCATTCCTTTTGATGGTGATGGAGGTAGACAGCAGAGGAAGAATTGCAATGAGGTTCTTCCTGAGTCGGGGAACAAAGAGACAGTCTTTGAGGGTCAGTTGTTTGTTGTCAAGTTTCAACATGATGTTTCCACTACCATGGGCCATCAGTCAACTGGTGATATCGCCCATGTTTATTGGAAAGGGATTTCAAGATTGGAATGAGGTGAATAGACCCTTTTGGCCAAACATGTGGTGTGTGGCACCACAGTCAAGTATTGCCAGGTTTTCTCCTTCTTTGCAAGCGGTATTTTCCAATATGTATGCTTGCGCGTAGGTGAAATGAGCATTGGGCTTTGATCCTTCCCCCTTCTTTGATTGTGGTCTAAGATGAGGAAATTCAACATAGCATTTCTCAGGTTTGTGCAAGGTGACCCAGGGGTTGTGTTTACCGTTGGTACAGTAATAGATGGTTTGCAAAGGATATCTTGGATCACCGTGCGTGATGAGAGCGGAAGCATCTCCAGAGGGTCCTTCTGCTTGTTTGCGGTTATTAGCTAAGAGATGGTGAACAAAATTTTGAAGCCGGGCCAGTATCACCAAAGGTTTTTCAACCGCAAGTTCATCCATGGCTAACCCATCAACAAGATGATAAAGTTGGGAGTTCTTACAGATTTTACCAAGGATGGTGTAGGAGAGAATATCATTTGGAATATTGATATTAATGGCAGAAACATCCAACAGGGCCTTTTGGCTGTGATGGATGAATTTCTGTAGGTCCCCTTCATAGTTGAGAACCATCCACAACATCCATACCCAGCCATGATTGAGGGCGGAAGTGGATGCGTATTGATCATTAATCTTCTTCCAGAGTAATGCGGCATTCCTCTTTGTGGTATTGTTCATGACTGAGATGAATACAGTCTGATTGATTTGACTGGTGATCACCCCAACTGCCTCATAGCTTTGCTTAGTCCATTTGTTGGTTGCAGCAGCCGTGGCGTCTTCTAGAGGTTCTTTTTTGCAGGCATCCATGAGATCTTTTGATTGTAAATGGATTTCCATACGCATCTTCCATTCACAGAAGTTGGTGCCATCCAAGATAGGCATGTTGGAGTTTTCTTTGATTTCCTTGTCCGACATGTTTTATTATGCTTGGATTAGGCTCAGGGTTCACCTTTTGATGTGAGATTTGTCAAGTTGCTGAGGGCTATGGGACTTTAAATCTGTTAGAAGAGAAACTGAAAGTTGAATTTCTGAGAGTCAGAGAGAGTCCAGGAAACAAAACAGAAGACAGTTGAAGGTAACAAGATAGTACCTGAAAGGTGAACACGGAGTGATGACTTGGTACAAGGATATGATTGCAGTGAGTGGCAGATGGAAAAGTATTTGAGGAAAGGCGGAGTGATGAGGAACAAGCTGAATGAAGAGCTTACAACAACCTTTTATCCTGAACCAAGCTGAGAACAAGTCCAATGGACCATAATGAGAGCAACACATGTGAGACAAATAAGACGTGAGACGGTTGATGACAAAAGTAGGTGATAAAATGAAAAGATGAGCGCATGAGACAAGAGGAGTAAGAAGAGGATTCAAAGTGACTAAATGGAATTAACATAAGGTAGACTGGGAGAAAAAAATCAGAAGCATCAAGTCTGGGAGTCCGGTTGTTAATTCCTTCAAGTTCTAACAGGTCCGTCCAAAAAGGGAAGTCCTTGGGATCCAGTATTAGTTTGTTGCCAGAAGTACAGGAGATGACGACCATGAAGCACACCCAGAAACAAAAAGCAGGAATGCTTGCCAAAATCTTTGGTTGTTGGAACCTTATTGGCACCGTGAGCAATTACCCTGTGGCCGTTGCAATACCTCTTTTTGGATAATTGGACCAAGTGAGTTAATGCTTGACGTTGGCTTTTGTTGACGACATAGGGCCTGCGGGTACAATCTGGTCAATGTTCTAAAAGGATGGAAGGGAAGGGATGAGTGTTTTTTTTTTATCTTACTCACCTCTGTTAAATTATCAGAACTGAAAGGTTTTGATTTCAATAGATCAGAACGCATGGCAAGATTACCAAGAGAATCAATGAGGATGAAAGTACCTGAAAGGTGAACAACGAGGTTAGGGTCCTATAGGGCAAATGACAGGACTGAATGTGGCAAGAGTTGATATGAGACAAAGTGAAACAATTGGTCAAGGAGTGATGAGGAGAAGAAGAAGAAGAACCAACATCAGGCAAGCAAATGCATTAGTATTTAAGAGTCTTAGACTGAGAACAAAGAGACACTGAGAGCCAAGAGATGACATATTTGAAATAAATAAGAATTGAAATAAAGAGAAGAGACATAGCCTGTGGGAAAACAACAACGTGAAGTCTGAGAGTCCATCAGGTTGACATCTTAACAACCTCAACATTCAATACAGGCTACCAGCATCATAAGTACAGGTGGTGCTTGGTGACAAGGCGTCATGCCGGAATTGTTGGCACCTGACAGTACGATGTAACTGTCACCCACAGGTCAACAGTGACCAGGAGCATGATACTTATACCTGCTCCGAGTCCCCCAGCTATGATATCTCACCGATGTCCCATACCGTGCCCCAACAGGTTATGAGCCTGCGCTTACCAGCTACGCTGAAGTTTTGAATCTCCATCTTTTTCTTGACACCCAAATACCAAGAATCTCCCTCTGCCCCAAAGGCTATTCCGGACCCCCCTTCTTCCTTTTCCCCTTCCCCTAAACTCGGGATATGCCCACAATGTCAACAAACCCCTCTACTGCTGTGGATTGTGTTCTCGCTTTTGTCAACAATCTACAGATCTTCCTCCAACATAACAAACACTCTACTTCCCCTTCCTTTTGCCATACTCAATTTGATCCACATCAATATACGCCTGGTGGTTCTGGTTTTTCTCCCCTATTTCGTCGACAGAGACCTACTGCTTGCTTTTTGGCCTGGAGGAAGCAGCATCCAAGGCTGCACAATGGTCCAGGTCCCAAGCCGCAAGAGGGTTCCCCAGTTGCCCTTAGTCAGAGCGGTGGCATTGCTGGAGAGCATGCAGACCATGTGGTTGTCCCTCCCATGGCTGTTCCCCCGCCAGTAGATTGTTTTGTACCACTGGAAGATTTTGCGTTGGTTTGCTCTGAAGTTCAGGAAGACCAAGTCCCCCCCATAGTTGTCCCATCTCTTGGCGAGTTTTTTGAGCCAACTGAGGAATGCATGTTGGATTACTCTGAGGTTGATGAAGATTGAGCATCTTCTGTTGAATTTGTTATGGACACCAATGCAAGCAAGTCCCCAGACAATCCTTACCAAGGATTTGATGCTGGCAGACCAGATGATACTGCTCAACAAGATCTACAATCTCTCCCACCAACTTCTTCCTGCTCAGGTGAAGAGCAAGTGCACGACTCAATGATGCCTCCCCAATCCTCATCTCCCTATTGAGACCATTCCTTGGGCTCCTACTCAAATGAACAGAGGATGGTACGTAGGCTGCACCCTCTGAGAGCCATCTCTCCCACCTCAGATGACTATCAACTGGAACAAACGTGCCCCTCCCTCTACAATCAGATTCAGGATTTCTACGATGATTGCGGCGTAGAGCAATCCCCACAACGACACATTTACTCACCTAGGACGTTTTCAATGCCGGGTAGATACCACGGTTACGATGACTTAGGCAATGCTCCAAGCAATAACACTCATGGCCCTGATGAGTTTTGCAACCATAGCATTGGAGGCGGTTTTAACAACAAAGGCTATGACTATGAGGATAGCGGTGGCTATGGCTATCTGGATAGTGGTGGCTACAGCTGCAAGGACTACAGTACATGCAATTATGATGACGGAAATCTATATGACTACTCTTAGCCTCTTTTTCTTCTTGCACTTGTCCCTCCCTGTCCTGCCTTCATTTTTGATGTTGCCTCACCCTTCTATCAGGCTCTTATGTCTCCTTGCTGTTCACATCATCCCCCTGAAACCAGTGAATGACCAGTGGGGGGGGGGTATCTCCTTTTCTTTCTCTGGGCACTCCTCTCATCATCCTCCCGTTACCGGTGAATGTCCGACGGGGGGTACCCTTCTTCTTTGGTTGTACTGGTGCCAGTGCCTTGCCAAGGCGGGGGTGTTGGAACCTGACGGTCCCATGTACTCGGCTGCGGTACTATCACCCACAGGTTGACAGTGACCCAGAGCAGGATACTTATACCTGCTCCAAGTCCCCTAGCTATGATACCTCACCAATGTCCCATACTGTGTCCCAACAGGAATCCCCGGACCCCATGTCATGAATAATCCCGTATTTCAATATGTTTTGTGTATAACTATTGTGTTTAGTGTTGTAACAACATTAGGTTACATATGCATACATGCGACTATGCATAACTAACCCCTATATAAACTAAGACAATCAAACACCCAAGTACATTACTCATGGGTTTTTCCACTTATCATCTCCAACAGGTTATGAGCCTGCACATTTGACACTAGCTTACATCTTGCCAAAGAGCAAACATAATTGCCTTGCCTAACAAAGCCAGAACTTGCACAGCTTAACTGCTCTGTTTGATTTGGTAACGGGGATAGCCTGGCCAGCTGTCTACCCAATGGTGTATCCCGGGTACACCTACCAACTTATCCAGACAGTCACTATGTGGGCTTATGGCATTTGCCTCACTGCAAATCAACCCACAATGCCACCAATCCCAAATCTCCACCCTTAGTAGTTCCCCAATCCATGATGGATGTCTCACCACTCATATTCACATCAACAAAATCATCAAAATAACAACACCTCCCTCTGTTTCCTTTCTAAATTGTCTTTTCTGGTTTCTACCTTTCCATCCTCCTCCATTCCAACCCACATTCCCTTCTTGCCCCCCCTTTTTTTCTTTCAATTCTATTTCTATTTTTCCCAGTTTTCATTTTCCCTGCCCCTGTTATATTTTTTTCTGTCATCCACCGCCCCCTGTGTATTGTTCTCCTCTTTCTTTCACTATTGGCCCTCCTTCTCCCTTTGTCTCCCTGTGTCTCTACCACACTTTTCCCGCATTTTCCCCTTCCCCACAATGATGCCTTTACAATCAGCCTTGATCATGAGAGCAACAATGTACCAATCCTCCACCGCAGCAAACGCCCCGCTGGAACCACCACCCCACCTCAGTAACCAGAAGACGCCTGTCAACCCAACAGATCTGGGCTTTGTCAGCACCCCAACTGCCCTTCTGGATTTTGAACAAATCAAGGCAGAGCTAGAGGAACAACTCCTCTGAAAAAAATTTATTGACTCAGCAGTGAACCACATCCCACCCAAAAGGCAACTCTCCCCAGACAGAAAAAACTTTTGGAAATGGTTGCGCGACCTATGGGACATGGGTTGGGACAACCTGAAAAATGTTGACTTCTTTTCTCAACCCAACAAGAACCAAATTTATGAAAGGATTGGACGCTCCATCTTATTAGCTAGCATTGATATATCTCTCATTTTTGATGTCCAAGATCAGGTCACCACACAAGGAATGGTCTGCATGCTCATGAAGCGCTTCAAAAGAATTAGCCTGGTGGCACAAGTGAACTTATGGGAGAGACTCATGTCTTTCAACCTAGGCAAATCCTACGCTAAGGTTGGTGCGGTCACCAGACTAAGGGGCTTGACACTTGAATGAGCAAGCATGGGGTTCTGCCTCACAGAAGACATCTTCTTAGGTTTTGTTGTCCAAACTTCCATCCCACAGGGAACCCAACTGCAAGAAGAGGTTGATTTCCAACTTGAACAATTTTTCCAGCAGAACAAGCAGTGTGGTGCCCCATCCTGGACACCCTGGCCGCCTTAAGACCTCAATCCATAAACTGTTGCGCAAACGTACCGCCCGGCTGAACAACTTATCCTCAGGCTCATCCAAACCATTCTTTACCCGCGCGCGCTGCGCTTCCATTATCTGCGTCGCGCGTCCTTTATCCGTGTTGCTTGTCATCTCCGCCGTTGTCATAGCACGTCCTCATCTTTGTCGTTGCGTGTCTTCATCTTTGTCGTTGCGCCTCCCAATCTCCTCATTGCTACCGTCGCGCGGCGCTCATCCATGATTTACTGAATCCATCCCGACCGCACCCGCAAGCATTTGGCAAATCCTTGGATCCGTCAAACCTCCCATCGCACTTGATCTATCAGTCGTGGATCTCAAGGCTGTCAGGATTTACTCAACTTTCTCAAACCAATCTCCTATCCGCCCATCCGCGCTCTCATGGACTTCATCCGACACCTTTCCTGGGACTCTCCCACCCGCTTCCGCCTTCGGACAAGGGGTGGGTGACTCTGGTATTGTTACGCGCGCCCATCCACAGACCGACACGGTGACCACATGGTTGCCTTCCCTTTTCCGCTCTATTTGTAGAATCCGTTGTATATAGTCTAACAGGGCCTCCTGCCCATATAAGGAGGGGCTCTCCCCTGCCTTTTGGCCCAGCATCCAAGCATGAGAGCATCAGAGCATCATTGGATCCTATGAGACCATCATCAGTAATCAAACTTATCTGTGGGAATCCTTCCCCACCTATCTGAGCCATTTATCCGGGTATATCCATGATTGCCCCCTTGATCCTTTGAGCCTCCATACTCAAACTCTGCCCTTTGTGACCTTGATCCTTATCACCAACCAATAGCCTTGCTGGTTGAAGAAGAATTCTTGTCTGCCTGAATTCTTGAGTGTGTTATACCACTCTGATCCCTTTTTCTGACCATACTGGTCTTGATCTCTCCTTGATCATCTTTCTGGAGCCAATCACATTTGATTGAAGAGGTTTTATTAAGCTTAAAACCTGGAGTGTTATACCTCCCTTCTTCTTTAAAGTTGAATTTTGCCACGCTATTCTTGAGTCCCTTGAGAAGTGTTGGGATATTCTTGCTCAAATTTGTTATTGATTTGCTTCTAGAGCTTCATAAACCAATTGCTTTTGTTTTGTTCAGCCTCCCACAGTTATCTGGTACCCTTCAAGCGCTTGATTGCGGAGAGTTGGGCAGGTTCATTGAGAACCTGGAGGTTGGTTGGGATTGAGTTGATCTTTCCTAATCAGCTGCTGACAACCAGAGTTATTAGCTTGTGGGCATTGTTACTTACAACTGCCTTGTTCTATTGAACTCTGAACAAACCTTGACTTATTTGTTCAAGTCTTTACCTGCACCATCTTGCCTCAGATAGTGTTGTTTCCATTGCTACCGACAACTCTTATCCTCTTCCCTTACTTTGATTTCTCATCCATAAGGTTCTGGACCTTGATTCCAGTTACATTTAAATATTATTGTAACTCCTAGGAGGGCAGCCTAAACAGCACCTTTCCCCTCCACAGAACTGCCACGGCCTAGCACCGTTTGGAGTCTTACAGTGGACCCCACCCACCCTATCTTACTTAGTACAGACTGTGGAGATCTGTTGACAACAGCTGCTTCACGTGTCCAATGCATCAATTCCAGAGCCACTGCTGGCACACACAGCCCCGGTTAACCCGGGCAACAGTTCAACAACCAATTCCATCAAGTTCCCCATTGAAGCTTTCCTCATGGACTACTCACAAGAAGAATGGTCAGAGGCCCTGGAATTCTTTGCCGCCTGCGCAATGGGATGCTGGCACTACAGTCAAGTTGGGCATGTACAACGTTCCTGTCCTGATTTTCCCTGGTGGCCGTGGCATGGTCAACCAAAAAAATTGGGTGCTCCCTTTCCCCAGAATTCCAGTGTGGGCACTCAGCCAGGACTTGGCAACCCCCCAGCAGGGTCCTTCTACCCGCTGGTGGGAGTGGTTTACCCTCCTGTTGTCTATGGCGGAACCAAACTGCCAGTTCAGGAACAACCCCCTTGGAGACCAGCCCCACCACTACAGAAGGCCAACTACTACCGCCCAAATCTGAAAAAGATCCTGCCAAGGTCCGAGCCGCTGGAATTGGCGCAACTGGTCCACATTGGAGATGTACCAGAGGACATGGGCACCCTGGAATTCCAGAGCATGCAGGTAGACAGAAACGTGAGTACTCCTGTTATTATGAACTCTTGTGCCTCTCACAGCTTGTGTGGCAATTTCTCCATCCTCCATAACTAGAAACAACATCTGAAACTAATTCTGTTGCTCATAGCAACCTCCGGCGGTTCAGCGTGCGTCTTGAGGATAGGAAAACTCATGTTCACAGGTGCTGATGGCACTGTTGTGACTGTGAAGGATTTCCTATATAGCCCCCTTGCAAGGTCCACCCTAATATCCTTGGCAGCTCTGCGGAAATCAGGCTGTTCCTTCCTGTATAATAGCTCCTTTGACACTTCTTATGTCTATGCTGTCATGGGCAACCAACTGTTATCCTGCCCTTTTGACTGGGAAAAGAACAGATGGTGTGTTCCCAACCAAGTTATCAAGAAGTGACCCTGAAATAGCTCCATCCCCATTCTCCCTTCATCTTCCCCACATGATGCCATGTCCCGGGGTGTTAACCCTATCTGCAATGCTACCCACTCTTGGAAACCCAACTACGCTTACTGTTTCATAGACCCTATTGAGAGACCTGTGGATTACAAATGGAACAAGATTCAACTTACAAACAATTAAAAGACACTCTTGTTCTGGCACAGGGTCTTTGGTCATGTAGGTATACGGTGTGGTAGTCCAAACCTGTCCTATAGCCATCAGACTCACTTTTCTAGTGTAACAACAGCTCAAAACCTCAAATTAACCTCAGAAATGGATTCTGAATCATAAATAACCCATAGTCACTCAGCCAAAGTACCCCTCTATCTCTCATGGATTTGAAGATACAGCCCAAGAAACCTTCACCTGTGGCAAAACCCATAACAGCTCTGTGGAAGACATAAGGCATACCTAGTAAACCCTCAAGTACATACCAGTGGCAGGTTAACCTCAACACCAGGACCATACACCAATATTGTCACCTCAGCCAGAATACAGCAATACAGACATAGGAGGCAGTGCAACAGTCCAGATCCAGTCACCTCAGCCAGAAGATAGCAATACAGATACAGGAGGCAGTGCAACTACACCAACCCTGTCACCTCACCCAGAATGCAAGCAAATTTACATACAGAAGGCTGTTCAGAAGTATACAGGAAGAGTGCAGGCAGGAGGAAGTGGAACCAGCCTCAACCAGAACCAAACAAAACAAGCAAATATACATACACAAAGCTGTGCAGAAGTATACAGGAACAGTACAGGCAGGAGAAAGTGAAACCAATCTCAACCAGTTCCAAACAAACAAGCACATACACATAAACAAGACTCTGCAGAAGTATACAGGACAGTATAGGCAGGGGAAGAGGAACCAGTCTCAATCAGATCCAAACAAACAGGCAAATACACATACACAAGGCTATGCAGAATTATACAGGACAGTATAGGCAGGAGGAAGTGAATCCAGTATCAACCAGAACCATGCAGTACCAAGCAAACTCAGCACCTCACAGCAATTTATGCAGTCAGTAGCATGTGATACCAAATAAACTACCAGTACCAACAAACCTCAGCACCACACAGCAATTTATGTAGTCAGAAGCATGTGATACCAAACAAACCACCAGTCCAACTACCACAGGGCTACCCAGCAATACATGCAGGAAGTCAAGACCAAGCAGGACCAAGCAAAACACCAGTAATGAAATACATGAAGTTAGAAGCAAGTAGCACCAAACAAACCACCAGTACTGCACAGGAGTATATTTTCATCTGCACTTCACAGCAGTTTATGCAGGGCTGTGCATGCATGAAACCCCTGTACTAGCCTCTTCCAACCAGAAGAATTGCCTCAGTTCATGCAGTGTCTTTTTGTCCAACCAGCAGAATTGCCTCAGTTTCATGCAATGTCTTTTTCCAACCAGCTAAAATGTCTCATGTACCTGTATCCCATTGTAACAGGGGAAGCCCCAGGGCACCCTCAGGGGCAGCCCTGAGCATCCCCTGAGGACCAGATTTTCTATTTAAGGAGGGCCTCTCTGCCCTATCCAAGTTGTATCATCACCCAATACCTCTCACATATCAAACCACCTAACAGGCCCTCTTGGCCCATCCATCTGTGGTACCTACCCAGATAAATATTATTAGTGAATCAGTTATAAAGGAAACAAGAAATCAGAAACCAAGTTATCACCCATCTTTAGCCAATTAACCCACCCAACAGGTGCTTGAATAAGGGTTCTTCTGTGACCTTAATGTTCAGCACCAAATTAAAGAAGAACCACCCCCTTAATTAAATAAATAACCCTTACAAAGAAAGAGAGCAAAACAAAAAGAAACTACCAACCTTTCCTCTACCCAGCCCCCTGTGGGTAAACCCATCCTTGGGTCCTCTCCTGAATCATCCCTTTGATAAACCCTTGAACCCTTTAATATTGGGATATTGGTTAAGATCAAATATATCTGATCAATAAATAACCAATAATCCAATAAATCTGGTCTATTCTTCAACACAACCCTACCAATAACAATTATTAACTAATATAGGTCTGATCTGAGACCTATTTTAAGTCTCAAAGAAACCAGCCATTAATTTTAAATAAATTATTGTTCAGACTTACTATAGTACTAGAAGGGCAGGCAATTCAAAACCACTCTTAGTATATACTAATACTCCAAAGGAGTAGAAGTAATACTAAATTCCCCTTCAAGGACTGCCAGCAAGCTATTTGCTAATTTATTTATATAATCCCACAGGAGTCTCTAAAACGGGAAATCAGGAAGATGATATGGCTCAACTTGGGAGTTGGCCTACCCGCCTCAGTGCCAGCTGGAAACATTGTCTGCCCTGTGTGCATGGTTTGCAAGAGCAAAAGACTCAAACCGCTGCACTCCTCCAACAGGGAAAACAAGCCAATGGATGTTCTGGCGGTTGACCTCATTCGCCCCTTCAAAGTCCCAACCTTTAACAAAGGGTGTTTCCTGCTCACAATCCAAGATGTGAGGAGCAGGTATGCATTTTTAAAAGTCTTGCAGTTCAAGCCTGATGCATCTAAATTTATCATTGATACCATTGAGAGGGTGGAGCCACTGACCTCACTTACCGTCAAGCATCTTTGTAGTGACAATGGCGGAGAATTTGCCAACAAGGCCCTAGCCAATTTTCTTTGCCGCAAAGGCAATAATAGGACAGTAAGTGACATGGCACGGATGGTAATATTGGAAAGCAAGCTTCCCAAGTCCTTCTGGGGATTTGCTTTTGTCTGGGCCTGCTATGTGTTGAACAGACTCCCAAACAAGGTATGCAGCCAATCAACTCCCCAAAATCTCATATTCAAAACCAAGCCGTCAGTTGACCATTTCCAACCTTTTGGTGCAAGGGCTTTTGTCCATTTCCCGGTGGAGCTACAATGCTGCCTGGAAAACAGAGCCGTAGCAGTTTTTGTTGTGGCATTCCTAGAACAATAAAAAGGCTGGTTGTTCTGGATCCCTTTGGAGAACCGCTTTTTCCAGTCAGCCATGGCTTGATTCCCTTTGTCACCGGTGAGCTCCAAAGACCACCCCCCTGCAACACTGATGCAAGAGATCACACCAACAAGTTCCAACAGTCTCCGCCTGGGTGACTTCTCAGCCAAAACCCTGTTTGACACGCAGGAATTAGTAATCAACCATATCCTGGCCACCTGCAAGTTCTACAACATCAGTGTTCCAAAGAACTTTGCGTCCCTCAAAAAGTCAGGAGACTGGGAAAAATGGCAAGCCGCTATTGGTGAAGAACTTGCAAAACTGGAGCAGATGGGGGTATGGGAGGAAGGCAACCTACCTGAGGGAAGAGTGGCTTTTGACTGTAGGTGGTATTTTGCAATTAAGAAAGATTTTGGAGAAGCAGGGTCAATCTTTAAGGCCAGGTGTGTGGCAAAGGGGTACAACCAGGTGGCTGGCATAGATTTCACAGAGAAGTTTTCTCCAACAGCCACTTTTTCTTTGCTCAGGATCCTACTAACAATGGCGGCCAGGTTCCAATGGCCTTTTCATAGTTCTGATTTTGTGGCGGCTTATCTGAAATCAGCCATCAAGGAAGAGGCGTGGGTCAAGCCCCCCACCGGCATGAACATCAAGAAAGGTAAGTACCTCTGCCTGAATAAAGCCTTGTATGGAACCAAACAAGCTGCCAGATGCTGGTGGCTGCATCTGAAGAGCCTCCCCACAGGCTTGGGCTATTGCCCCTTGCAATACAATGGCTCCCTCTACATCTTGTAACACATGAAAAAGACGGGGGCCATCTGGATCCACGTAGACAATGGAGTGGTCACGGTCTCCAACGTCGCGCTCCTGCAACAATTGGAGATTGATCTGACAGATAATCTCAAGATCAAGTGGTTGCTGTGCATTGACTCCATTTTAGGTGGCAAATTGATTGATGGAGCAATGGCTTTGACATATCACAGCCCAACCTGATCAATTCAACCCTCTGAGAGAACTGAGACCAAACAAAAACACAGCGCACCCCACTTCCGGCTAACTACAACCCATTGAGTAATGAATCTAATCCACCTGTGAATAAAGATGACATCTGTCCCTTGTTGGGTCCCTCAGCTACCTAGTGGTGGGGACCAGGCCGGACAAAGTGTTTGCGGTCAACCTCTTGTTGCGTTTTGCAACCAGGCCAGATGTTACACACTTGAAGGGACTCAAACATTTAATTGCATATGTAGCCGCAACAAGACACATGAAACTCCTGCTCCAGCCCTTGGAAGATGGCAAGGCCCTGAAGGGGTACTGCAATGCCTTATGGGGGGTGAAGCCTCTAGGTCAATGCACAGGATCCTAGTATCTTTCCTAAACTTCCTGATCGTCAGGATATTGTGCTGGCAATGGTGTGTGGCAGCATTAACCTACCACGCAGTATACATGGCCCTTGGCGTCGTGACCAGGAATGTATTTTGGATCCGCCACCTTGTCAACAACATTCTGAAATCCAAGTGTGTAGGTTACTTATTTTGTGATAAAAAAGCTGCAATCAAGATAGCCACAAACAACATTGCCAAAAAAAGGACAAGGCACATGGAGCAAGATTTTCACATTTCAAACAAAGCACTGTATAAGAAACAGACAGTCCTGACTTGGGTTTCATCCAAAGAAAAGACAGCAGAAATCCTCACAAAATCACTTGGCCCAAATTTCTTCCCAAGGCTTTGGGAAAGTCTACAGGTAACCTGAGTTCCCTAAACATTGGGCATCACCCACAATCAACCTCCTTTTCTTTTGCCGTTTTTGCAATGGCACTTCTTCTGTTCAATGTGCCTGTGCTACCTTAACTTAGCCTCACAAGAGCCTGTACATAGTATGTGTTGTAGATAGGGGTTGGAACATAGTTGTGGGGGGGGGTGTGTTGTAACCGCATTAGTTTACATATGCATACACACGACTATGCATAACCAACCCCTATATAAACTAAGAAAATCAACACCCAAGTAGATTAATCATGGGTTTTTCCACTTATCATCTCCAACATTTGTGATATTTGGAGCATCTCCAATTGTTGGAAACCTTGGCTTGTTAGAGAATCTACCCTTGTCTCAATCAAATCCTTGACAAGTTTTTGAGGCGCGCAAGGGTGGATAACTTTTGAAACCTGATTTTGCACCCTTGTTGCAATAAATCGTGCCTGCGCAAAAGCTATAGA
The DNA here is from genome assembly GCA_025617555.3 of Puccinia polysora. Taxonomy (NCBI): domain Eukaryota; kingdom Fungi; phylum Basidiomycota; class Pucciniomycetes; order Pucciniales; family Pucciniaceae; genus Puccinia; species Puccinia polysora. Next base: position 13,634,629 of record CM062614.1, on the reverse strand, counting down.
GGAGTTAGGGAGTGGGTACCACCATCATTGCTTCCACAGACCCCCGCTTGAATAGGGTCAGGACCGCCCCCAAACAGGGCAATAATGATTGCTTTGGCCTCATTTTAATTTCAAAAAAAAAAAACAAGAATGCTTCTGAGAAACAAAGAATGGGTGAGGGTTTTAAATGGAAGTGATTAAGTCAAAAGGGGGGGAGGGTATAGTAGGGTGGAGTTATGGAGGGGGAGGGCGGGGGGAGAAAGGTTAGAGCAGGGATTGACAGGATTTTTCTTGTTGAGCCTTTACAAGGATCAATAAATTTATGGATCCTTGTGAAGTACTTTTTCCAGTCAAAAACTATCAAGCCCTATCAAGCCCACAATGGTGGCCCAATTGGGTAAATCCTTGATAAGTCTGATAATCAAGTGGACTTATCAAGATGGTGGTAGATGCTCTTAGGTAGTGACTTTCTAGCTAAAAAAATAACTACAGTAGAACTTTTCCTAATAAATACTTGTAACAACCCATAAATTGCGCAAAAACATGGCAAAAATTGATCCACCAAATTGGTTCCAGCAAAAAGTTGACTCTTAACCCATGATCCTGCCAAATGCGGTAACACATAGTTCAAAAGTGAAAAAAACTAGAATTTTTGGTTTAAACTTTATTTTATACACCTCTACTAACCCATGAGTTTTATTCAGCAAATACATATGTTGTATGTACATATCTACAATGCTTCACCTCCATTTGCATCATCCTATATTCACCATTGCTACCATCTAAATACCATTTTTCCCAGTAAACAAGTCCAGTGGACCAGAAACCCTGTCAAGTTTTCAAGCAAGGAAGGACAAATAACAAGTAATCAAGACCCTTTTTCAAGCAATTTATGGCCAGTCATAAATAGAATAAGGCCTTTCAAAAATGGATTCAATGCCTCTTGACAATTGCTCAAGTCCACTTGAAGGGGGTAGGAAGTCCCCAGGAAAAGTCAAGCAGCCACTGTGGTTCTTGGCCAACAAAAAATAATAATAAATAAATAAATAAAAACCCTTGATGGGTGTGGCTGTTTGTATTAGGCAAAATACCTGTGATTAATTACAATGGCCACAAAAGAAACATAAATTTATTTTGGAGATATTGTTGGTAGATGAATGATTGACATTGTGGTAGACCTTGTGGCCAATCCTGTTGACCACTGGCCTTCCCACCCTGGTCAACAGGCCTGATTTTCTTAAAATCATGATGTCATTTTCAACTAAAACAAGGCCTGTTGTCAAGCAAAAAAGGCTCCAAGACCTGGTCAACCAGTCTGCCGGACTTGGTCCACTTGTTTTGTGGACTTTTTTACAGGGAACAGTTGTATCCCTACCATCCCACACCATCTCCTCCACCAATATAGTTATTTAAAATTCTTGATATCCCCACCATATATCTTTTTTCTTCCTTTGTTTACTATGCCTATCCTTCAACTCAATAACACCTCAATCCCCCCATATCAAGACCTGTATGTGTGGCAACATGGCAACCCAGTTTCATTCTCAAGCACCCCTTTTTTATGTTCTGCAAAAATGCTAGATCAAGCCACAACCAACCTTTTTGAAGCCAGCCTAAAAAAATTAAGCAAAATATGTGATTGAAAAAAAAAAACTCAAAAAATCATGCAGCAATAATGAATTGACAAACAAGGAAGAAGAATGGCTGGATAATGAAGGAAACCTGATTAACAAGCACATGTTGATTGAAAAAATCAAGAATCTTCCTGCTGATGGTTTCTCTCTGATATCAACTAACAAGAACAATGTCTCAGCCATGCTGAATATAGTTGAAAATTTAGAAACAGACAGAGAAAATGCAAGAGAACGTAAAGAAAAGGCAAACAAAAAGCAAACAGCCAATTGGAAGATCAATTGGACTTAATGGATTAACCCCCCCCCAAAAAGAAAAATTTGTCAAACAGAAAGAACTTGGAAAGAAACACAACACTTGCAAAAAGATTAGAGGTGCTTGACTGGCACTGCAAGAATGGCAAGAACCAAAAAAAACAGCCAATCAATTTTCAAAAATCTACCCTGGGCTTCAGTTGAAGAATCCACATATATCATCATGTATCAAGAGTGAAGAGAAGATTTGTGGCCAGCATACCAAAAACAATGGATCTTTCAAGAGTTTTGGTTTCCAGAGACATGGCAATGTCAGCAAACTACTTGAAGAATGGGCCAAAATGGCCCTTGCTGCTAAGTTTATGGTTTATAGACTCCCAATAGTTGAGCAAATAGCTTTCTGGATTTAATTGAAGGGGAATTTAGTATTAATTCTACTACTTTAGAGTATTAGTAAAACTAAGAGTGGTTTTGAATTTCCCGCCCTTCCAGTACTATAGTAAGTCTGCACAATAATTTATTTAAATTAATGGCTGGTTTCTTTGAGACTCAATATAGGCCTCAGATCAGACCTAGATTAATTATTTAACTGTCATTGGTAGGATTTGTTGAAAAATGAAACAGATGTATTGGGTTATTGGTTAGTGGTTGATCATATATTTGTGATCTTGAAAAATAACCTAATTTTTAAAGGCATCAAGGTTTTTATCAAAGGGACGGTTCAGGAGAGGAACCAAGGATGGGTTTACCCACAGGGGGCTTGGTGGAGGAAAAAAAGGTTGGTAGTCTCACTTTATTGTGCTCTCTTTCTTTGTAAAGTTAAATTATTGAGGGATGGGTGGTTTTTTTTAATTTGTGGCTGAATAGCTCAGGTCACAGAAGAACCCTTATTCAGAACACCCAATGGGGTGGTTTCAATGCTTTATGAGGTTTTAAATTTGCTTTTTGAATCCCTGTTTCTTTATAATTGTTTCACTGATGATATTTATCTGGGTAGGTGCCACAGATGACTTCAGATGGGATGAGGTGATTGGGTGGCCAGAGGGCATGATGAGTAGTGGGGGGATTGATGGGATGAGTGGTGGATAAAAACTGGATAGGGCAGAGAGGCCCTTGTAAAATAGAAAAATCCTGCCCCCAGGGGTGCTCAAGGCTTCCCCTGAGGCTCCCTCTTTTCTGGAAAGGAACAGTGAGATACATTTATATGGGGCATTTCTGCAGGTTGGAAAAAGGTTTTACAGGGGTTTTCATGCATGCAAAGCCCTTCATAAATTGCTGTGTAGAGCTGAGGTGATTTTTTACTGTGGAAAAATTGTACTGGTGGGTTTTTTTGTTACACATGGTCCAGACTGCCTGCATATATTGCTGGGTAGTCCTGCGGTGACTTTTACTGTTGGTTGTTTGGCTACACATGGTCCAGAATTCCAGCATATATTGCTGGGTATTCCTGTGGTGAATTGTAATGGTGGTTTTTTGTTTGTTACTACATGATCTTGGCTTCCTGCATACATTTATTGGATTGGTTTGCTAATACATGATCTTGGCTGCCTGCATAAATTTCTGTGTGGTAGCTGGGGTTTTTTGAAACTCACTTATCTTGGCTTCCCACATAAAAAAATTTCTAGTTCTGTGGTGCCTTTTACTGGTGATTGTTTGGTTTCACATGCTTCTGACTGCATAAATTGCTGTGTATATTGTTTATGTATATTGGTTGCTTAGCATTTGGTTGTATATTGGGACAAGTGTGTTTTTTAAGGTACCACTGGTATTCAATCAGGATTTCCAATGTATACCTGCATGGCCTTTCACTGCTTGTGATACATGGGTGTGATATGAGCTGGCCATAATTGATTGGGGCTGTATCTTCTAACCCATTGGAGATAGAGGGGTGGTCTGGCTGGGCAACTATAGGTTTCTTTTGGTCTAAAATACATTTCTGAGGTTAATCTAATGTTTGGGATTATATTTAAAGTAGAAAATTTAGTCTGATGGCTACAGGTAAGGTTTGGTCTACCACAAAGGTCACCTGTGAATTACTTTGAGAAAAGTGAAAGGATCTTGACCGTCTCTGCGGTATACACAGGGAAAATGGCTTTCTTTATCAAATGCTTCAATTGATAGCTTCAAGGCACAAAAATTGCTTCATAAATTTACAAAACATGACAAAGCCACAAAAATCTCTTCATAAATCTACAAAACATGGAAAAGCAGGATCTGTTGACCTCCAAATTCTTGCAAAAGAGGTAATGTGTGTTTGTGTGCTTATTGATCAATACAGTCTGGGTGATGTCTTCAATTTCAATGAGAAAGGTTTCCTCTGAAAATAATTTAATGTACATCCAAATCAAATTAGAAAATTTACTAACACATTCACTTAAATTAATTTGTTAACAGGATGCCTTCCAATAAATTTCTGGCACAAAACAATGAGAAAGGTGTCATATCTGTGAATACAAAACTTACAATTGGTGCCACTTACAATGAAACAGGTACCAAGAAGCTCCCCTTACTTTTCATTTTTAAGTTGCAATGTCCACAATTTTTTCAAAAAGAACTTTCCCATTAACTTGGGTAAAAATATGACTTCAAGAGCAAGACATGGATGACCATCTCAATTTTTCAAAACTGTATCAATGGGAAGAATGCTAAACTGATGATTTCAAATCAAAAAGTTCTAATTCTTGTTGATAACTTTGCTGGAAATGTGATTCCACCTGATGGCCTCTCTAATATTCAACTTGATTTTTTACCCCCAACTTCACCTCCCAAATTTAACCCCTCAATGCTGTTATTATATTAACCTTCAAAGGTTAATACCAATGCAAATTCATTGACGATTGAATTTTAAACTGCAATGATTGTGTCCCAGTGTCACAATTTTACAACATTGATCAGCTATTGGCAATGCATCTGTACCAATTAGCCTGGGGATCTGTCAGCCCAAGTACCATAAGGCACTGCTGGGCTCACACAAAACATACTAAAAATAAAAACTTTGCTTCAGCTGAGGACCTCACAAGTTCTCATATTAAACTTGCATTTGAAGCACAAGAGCTTGAGAAATTTGGATTGATCAAAGCAAAAAAATTAAAGGTCTCTTGAAGAGATTCTCAATCCAGCTGATGAAGGAAGCTTTTTTTTAATTTCACCAGAAGATCTGTTCCATCCCATCAGATCAACAATGATGAAGATGAGCTAGAAAACAATAAGTTTGAAGCAAAACCCAAAACTACCAGAGGAGCCATTTCAAATCAAATAAAAACCTTGTTTCAGTACATCAGTCACCTCAACTTCTCCAATTTTGACTCATTCAATGACTCATTGGAGTCATTTGATTGATTTTTTGAAATTTAATTCTCTAACAGGAAAAAGAATTCCAGGTTATTGGACTACCTCCAATGAATTTTCTTTTATTCTTCTTTTCCAAATGGTTTTTCTATTTGAATATACCTCAAAAGCTGTTTTCTTTCTATATATCAATAAAAATTTTACAAAATGCAATAAATGAAACATGTGCCATTTTTGTCAAACTTAAACCAAGCCGACTTCCTCTGCTAACCCATGGTTTTCATGGGTTAGAACAATATTCTCCTCTAACCTATGAAAAAAATGGGTTAGTATGGTTCTCTCTCTAATCCCATAAGCCATCAAAACCCATAGGAAAGCCATTCAACAGAATGGTATGGATTAGGCCAAGTTCTACTGTAACAAGAATTTTATTTCCCATGTTTTGCAATTTTGCAATCCATAAGGCTGTGGTAGCTAGCTAGCAACCCAAAACACACAATCTTTTGCCATGTAGCGGGTTGCTAGCTAGGACAATTTTTCCATTTTTTTATTTTATTTTTTCAATCTCAACATGAAGCTGAGGCTGGGGTGAGGGGAGGGAGGGATATTGGAGCTGGAATGATCGTGGGGGGTGTTATAAAAGGGCATTGAAATGATATATGTGTAAATATGTCAAAGACAAGAGACCCAAGAGAAAGAGGGAAACCATGGGCATGGAAGCCATGAGCATCACAGGTAAGGCATTAATACCATATTCCCAGGAGCCAAAGTGGAAGCTGAAGCTACCAATACCAATGCCCCAAAACAGGGTTTTCAATGAGAGAATAATCAGGTTCAATAGAGACTAGAGTAGATCAAACAAGAACAGACTTAGAGGTGAGAAATAACACACCTAACAGAAAATAGCTAAGGGGTCTATAGGCATGAGCACCCAAATCATTTCTATTGTATGCATAAGGAGAAAAAATGAGCCTAAGCAACATATAAAGCTAATCCACGATTGTTGTTCAATTTTTTTTCTTTTGTATTTCTTTAATCAACTGAATAAATCAATTCTAATTTACAAATCCTTTTTAATCTCCTCCTCAAAAAATTGTCATTATCACACTTATCTAAATTCAAGTAAATCTATAAATTGTTCCAAGAGAATTAATATTGTTTTTTTTTACAGAGCAAAGCCACTTGCTTCAAACAAGCCCCAACAATCCTTGACCTGGATTCCAAATTTTATCAATATGGCAGATCAAAGGGGTATAGGATATGGAGGAGATGTCAAAGGGGGGAGCTAGCAAGCCTACTAAATTCTGGTAACTTGATGGAAAATGGACTGAACTTATGGAGCTTGCTTTTTAGAAAGCTCCTATTTTTGCACAATTGTGAAAATTACTTGGGAAAAATAGCTAAAAAGGGGTTTTACCAACACAATTGGAGATGCTCTTAGTCTTGGGCCAGGCAAGAAATTTTGATTTTTTTTCCCCATTTAAGCCAAACCTGCTCAAGATTTATCTCTGGGTTTTTTACCAGGTTTACTTTTCATTTTTCCATCCCGTCTTTCAAACCACAACCCCTAACTTTTTCATTTCATTGCCCCAACCAGATCAACTGCCCACATCCCAATGCAAAATTCTCATCAAGTATCCAATTTGGAATCAAGAGCCCCCAATAAATTCATCTCATCCTTCATTATATCTTGAAAGTAATTGATTCCCTTTTCTTCTAATGAAAATTCTCACAACACAACTGATTTGATGTTTTTTATCCTGTTTTTTAATTTTTACTTTTTGTTGGGGGGACCAATCTAGTCCAATTCCAGACCACCAATGATTTTCTTACAGTAAAAACAACTTATTTGGAGATTCTTACAAAAAATAATTGGGCTTTATTGAATAAAACACAAATGTTTTATTACAATTCCCTTTTCTCAAAAAAAAGGGGTGTATACCAATTATGTTTTTTATTTTTCTTTTTTCTTTTTTTTATCTTGGATCAAAAGTAAAATTCCATTAAAAATATTTTTTCAAAATTGCCAAGTGTATTTTATTATGATGACATTATTACTGTTGTTTGAGAATCAAGGAATTCCCTTTATCTCAACAAACTCCTTTCAAAAGGAAAAACTTGATAAAAGTATGAAATTCCAATGAAATGGATTTGAAAAACCTCAAGTGTATCAAAACACTGCAGATTTTCAGTTTAAGGAGCAAGGCAAAAATGTTTTGATGATGTTTTGATGGTTGAACCACTACTTAGGAAAACACATTGGACTGTCATTTTATTTACCCCAGTCATTTCCCACCTATGTAACTTGGTAATTTTTCTTTTCTTTGACATGGCAATCTCTGCATTTTTTTTATTACAATCAAAAGTCCAGGCACTTGATATTTATCAAAAATTATCATTAACTACCCACAGGTTGGCATCATTGCAATCATCATAAAACAATGCTAAAAATACCAACTATCAAAAAAAATGGAATGAAAACATAACATATAAATGTAAACCATGATGCAGAAGCTGTGGTGGGTGGTATTTTACATTCCAATGATAAAACTTTGATAAACATTAGTGGTCTTTCATCAGACTGCATTGGCCCCCACCACCAAAAAAAAATCAAAAATGAAAAACAGGATAAAAAAAATCAAATTAGTTGCATTGTGATAGGTTTCATTAAAAGAAAAGGGAATCAGTGGATTTTTAGACAGAATAAAGGATGTGATGAATTTATGGGGGGTGCTTGATTCCACATTGGGAAATCAATGGATATTTTTGCGTTGGGAGGTGGTCACTTGATATGGTTGGGGGAATGAACAACAAACATGAGTTCTGGTTTGAAAAATTGGATGGATAATTTCAAAAAAAAAAAACAGTGCAAAACACAGAAATAAAACCGGTGAAGATTTGGCTTAAATTCAAAAAAAAAAATTGAAAATTTGTTTCCGGGTCCAAGACTAAATACAAGCATAATATTTATTTGTATTTTGTATCAGACTTAGTTGATTCACCATTTGTTTGAAAAAACTGCAAAAATATTGGTTACTGAAATAAACATACTCTTTGACTGGTGCATTTCAAAAAAGTTGTTTTCATAGAAACAGGATGCTTCAAACATGAAATTTTCCATTTATGTATTATCATTCATCAACATGAAAAAAACCTAGGCACAAATCCCAACCATCATATCAATACACAAGCATTATACATTGAGAAAATCATTCCAACTCCATCAAATCATCCACCTCATAACTTTAAACACACACATCACCATTATCCATAGACCTCTCAATTAACAAATAAATTTGCAACAAAAATTCCAAATTCATAATTACATATTTTAAAAATATCATGTTTAATCCAATAACATAAAAAAATACTCCCACCTCTGATCTCCACCATCATCCGTCCTTGACTACTAGACAAAGTCCTAAGAATCATTTCCATCTCCCTACATCCACCATTAAAACTCCTCACAAACTCCTACAAATCAATTTGAGTGCCCGTAAACTTGTTCCAGCTTGCTACTTGTACATAGAAACCTGTCAGAAGTAGAAAAAATAAAAATATTGGGAAATCCATAAATATTATTACAGATTTTCATTTCCCTCCCAAAATTAGGTAGGGTCACTCACTTACCCCACCCTTGAATTCCTACTCCTTCATATTTTAAATAATTAAATAAAATACTTTCCAAAACCCACTGCACCACTGCTGGGAATTATTGGCCATTTTAATACTTCATGCAATTTTTGATGTGTAGAATTCACACCTAAAATTAAATCAGAATTGAAGTGTTGTGTATATTTTAGGAGTTACACCCCAAAATGTGTTTTTTGAAAACTCTGGCGCGCAGCCCTGCATTGGCACACGCTGTCTGCTCACCAATGGTTTTCTCCGCATGAATAAATTAGCCACATTACCATTTATCAGATTCCCGCAAGCAGCAGATCCTGTCTGGCGCACAGCTGCTCTGACACCTCTGCACATCTTATCTTCCAAAAGCTAAATGATGGATTGTGCTGCCACTAACCGCTATGACTCCCCAGCATCATCCATGCATATGTAACTATGTTACACATGCATATTAGGTGATCCAAAAATTTAAATTTTCAAATAAAAATAAAATAAATCAAATTATTAAGCACACTGATTTCAAAACCAAATCAAAAGGATTTCCACAATATTAACAGATCCTAGACTTCAAAGATCACAAAACATATCAAGGATTTGTCATATAAATTATTGAAAATAATCAAAGTGATCAGAAGGTGATGAAGAATCAATAAAAATCCACTCACAATCACTTTGGTCAAATATTAATAGTAAAAAATAAACATTTTTCACAAAATAACAAAATAACACAATAACGGATCCTACGGCTTAAGTAATGTAAAAATACTGCAGATCTGTGATCAGCTGATTGACAGCACCAAGACGGAATTCTAAAATTTCCCTAGATGGCTTACTAGCCTTAGCCTATGAGACCTAACCTCTCTACATTCCCTGAAGAGGCTCCCTTCCATCCCAAAAAGGTAGTCATACAGACCTTCTTTTGCTCTTTCAACCCCAGAATTCATCATTTATCATCCAGAACCTCTGCCATCCCTGATCAGGTTCTTATAATAAATAAGAAAGTGATATATGTCCCTAGTCTTATTGATTATTGTTAATTCCAAATCATGATTTTTTCCTTGATGTTTAGTCATCAAGAACCCCATTTTTAATCTGAAACCCTTCAACTGAGAAACACTGCAGGTACCCTGTGAGTAATTACTCAAAGAATTGTGTTATTTACTTCCTGCTTTGGGTTGTTTGCTGTGTTGCCTGGCAATTTTCAACATTTATTGGATAATACTTCCTTCTTGAGGAATTAAAAAGTTCCCCATCTTCCAGGGTGCATGTTCCAAATTCAATCCCCTGAAGTGAGGTTGCTATAAAGATCCCCAGTTTTATAATACTGTGGCGCCTCTTATTAAATTTTGAAAAAAGATTAACCAAAAAATATAAATAAACCTTGCACCAGCTCCTTTCATATGCTTTATTTTGGCGCTCTTGCCATTTCAATTTCAAGAAATATTGGTATTCTTTTACTGAATCACTTTCTGTAGCTAAAGGATTGCAAGTTTCCTGGAATCAGGAAGCTTAAAACTTGGGAGATACCAATATTGATTAAGTTTATTTTTCTTGTTCAAATTACTCAATCATAGACTCATCTTACACCTATCCCAGCACCATGTGAGCTCTTGGATGATCCACCATCTCCATTTTACCTCACATTCTTTTTCATCCCTCTATGTATCCAGAAACAATAGATTAAGAATGTTTTCTTAAGTTAATCGTTATATGTCATCCAAAAAGGCCAAAATACTGAAAAGATCAATTGGATGATGGGAAGATGAAGGGGAGCTAGAGATATTTGGAATATCCACCATTAAGTAGCCCACTCCCCTTGCCAATAGCTCTAATACTGGGGGAAAAGTGAGATAACTCAAGGTCATAGTTCATCAACTGCCTCAAGAAAGGACCAATCCCAAATGTAGCAGAGAAGATGCGGGTATGATTACTGGATTTAAAAGAGGGGAAGTAGCCATCAGAGCGTTTATGGGGATGATAATGCCATTTTGATAATTTTTTTAGTTTTATTGACTTAATTGCACCAATTATCTCAGATGTTCTTTTCTTTAAAATATAAAATCTATTTTTTCTCTATGGGTTCTTATAATCTGAACTCAAAATTTATGAGTGATGCTTTAAGTGCCAAAATAAGGGCACTGCTTCTGGAAGGGTCCAGGTGCCTTTTTACTTACCAAGGAATTTCTTGTATTCCACTGTAAAGAACTGATGTGTTTTTTGACAATGATTTTCAGGCTTTCAGGCTTCCAGAAGCAAGAATTATAGTTCTGGGGCAATATTCTGAATAAGAGCTGATTTTGACTGGAACAAAGTGAACTTTATTCCATTAGTTCCTTTTAGTTTGGACATCTGATGAGGCTGAGATTAATTAGTTCTTGGAAGCTTGAGTGGCTTACCAGACCCAAAGTTGAAAAACATCATACAACCCAACCCAAAATAATCATTAATCAAAATTGCCCCTCACCACATACTCAATCTCATCCAACTCAGATTCATCATAATAATCATTTCCTCACTAGTCCCTTAATGATGCAAAACTCTGATCCTGTCATAAAATGATTTTGAAACTCCATCAACTAAACCAATACAACTTTTCATCAGCTTCACCCTCAGCTCAAATCCAAAATCACTTAATCCTGTACCTTTGAATGGATATTAATCCTGCATCTCTTGTAGTCTCCATCTTCTTCTACAAGGTTCACCCTCTCCCTTGATGTGATGATCTCTATGCCCATCTACACCTTACCATGGTTTAATGTGATCCAGTCAAACTTCCCAGGATCTCTCCCTGTCTCTATGGCTTGATGCGTCCTTTTTCTATCCCCAACCTATTTTGTATATGGTTTAGCATAGATTACATAATTATTAAGTATATACATATTAAATAATCTCCACTTTCTTTCAAGCCCATCCTCACCACCCAATCAGTCAACTACAGCCTCCAGTGTAAAGAATTCATGAAAAAAGATTTGGTGACAGGGCTAGTTTTTGGGACAGGAAATAAAGGCAAAAGGTTTCCAGGAAGAAGAAAGGGGAAAGGCTCAGGTAAAAAATAGGTTCTACTAAGATTTTTCAACAATTAATTTTTCAGGGTTGTTTTGAGAATGTAAACAAGAAAAACAAAAGAAATCTCCTAAGTAAAAGAGATAAATAAAAAAATTCTCCCCAGGGCATCTATTTTAAAGAGATTTTTTCTCCCAGACATATCAAATTCTTTCCTTGCTTTTGAAGTAATTTGGCAGTCTTGACTCCTTCTGTGACTTGAGATTTGCTTGAGAGATCCAATGGATTCTTGGGTGTCCCAAATTGTTTTTGCTTAAAGGTGTAAGTTTCCTTGTCTAAGAGGATGATAAGAACAGGGAAAAGGACAGAGATTGAAAAGGGGAGGGGGACCCATATAAAACTAAATTTAAATAATTTTAATCTGAAGAACCCTGAGTCTGATTCCGACAAATATGGATAAAAATAAATTTAAATAATTTGTATCTGGGGAACCCTGAATCTCATTCTCAAATCCATCCCAATCAGTAAACATTTAATACCATGGGAAATCAAACCTGCATCAAAATCCACTGAACCCTCAAGGCATCCTTCTCAGTTCTCATATATACTGGCCTTTCCTTCCCTCCTTTACTAATTCATCCCAAGGAATTAGTCTACTGATTCTTACTGGTTAGTCCCCCTGAAAGTAGTTGTCATCTCAGACCAGGAAAGCCTTCATCAAGCCTTCTAAAATCCTTTAAAATTGCCCCTTCCTGGTATTACTATTATAAGATTTGACAAATCCTTTTTCAAGAAACTGTTCCTTGACTGCTTCATCCTATGCTTCCATTTCTTCATCACTATTAATCCCCCTTTCAACTTCTTTATTGAGATTAAAATCAATCATACTTGGATTCTATGAGTAGTACTGTCTGTGCCAACCTCCTTCTTGCATGCCAGAGCGGTTGTGACATATTCACAACAATAATGGTTCCTCTTTTCATGCAACTCATCCTGAACCATCTTTTATCCTCATAAAAATTAGAATCACCTTGCCCATCATAATCATATAATTCATCCTGAAATTCGGAATATTCAATGCCTCCATATTGTAATTACCACCTTGCCCCTCCTGTTCCTCCTCCTAATTCTCTTCCACCCATAATAATCAACTCATTGGGACACAAATCAAATTGATTCATCTCATCTCAACCATCTATTTTATCACTCTTGCCTCAAATTTACTCAATTTCCTCCCCATTGAATAACCAATCTGGGGAGGATGATGAATTAATTTAAATTTCCTCCTGCCTCTCAATTACCCTATCCAGATCAAGAAAGATTTTTATCCCTCCAAACTCAATTTTAGACTCCCCTTTGTTCCAAAAGGGAAGTCTAAATTCTCTGCAAACTTGAAATACACTCTGCATGGCTTGAAAATGAATATTTCCCCCTCATCCCTTACAAAAAAATCTCTTCCTTGGATCTCAATCCCAGCCTGTCCCTTAATTTCCAATTTTTCTTAAGATCTTAATAAAAAGTTGATGTTCTTGAAACAATTCAATACTCCATATAAACAAATCAATAAACTCTCCAAAAACCCCCTTTAATAAACCCTTTCTCACACCCCTGAAGTCTATATTACCATTTTCCCTCTCAAACTTCAGCAAGATTTGTGCTATTTTATTGAGAATAATTCAGGTCCAGCCAACCCCCTAAAAATTTCTCGGAAAAATCAGTTAATTCTACATTCACATGAGCCATTTCAATCCTCAGGGGGATTTGTGCTTTTGGCTAGGAATCCTTCATACCCAGCTTACCATAATAAAAAAACTGTATTAGATCATTTAAAAATCATTTAATTTGGGGGATTCCATTCTGCATTCTAGATTTAGAATGGAGGCTTGGTGCTTCTGGAATGATCATAATTCAGCCCTGTCCAACCCCCTATAATTTATGGAGTTTGGAAAACTTCAATATCCCTTAAGTCTTAAAGTCAATCAATTTATGTTTGCTGATTGTGTATTGAACATCATTCAGGCCTTTGAATTCCCAAAATTATGGCTGAACAAGAAATATAGATATGGATTATTACAGAAATTAGAAAGATTTTTTTGTTCCCTTTAAAAAATATGAAGAAATATATTCATAATCCATGTATGTGAGAAATATTTTTTATTTCCTCAAATGGTCAAATTAAACCAACACAGGCAAAATCTATGGAAAGCTTTTCATTTTTCTCTGAGGAGAGGAAATCCATCTTCTCCTCCTCTTTTTGAAACCCCCCCTTCTTTGTTTCAAACCCCATTTGGTATCAACTTTTTTTTCTCAAACTGAAAACTAAGAATTGACCTTGCATTCCTAAATTTATTTTCAATTTTTCCCCCTTTTAATTTCAAACTCCAGCTTGAAATTTGAATCATGCATGGGACTGGATTCCCAAGCATATTGATTTATCATGAGAAATTCATGTTCAACAGAGTATATAATAAAGGATCTGAATTCATTATATTTTACCCTTGATCTCTGCAAAGCCACCCAAGCCTGAGGTTTTTGCCCTATTTGGATGTATTTTTAGAATTATTATAAAGGAATTCTTGGAACTCAACCTTAAATTTCATTTGTATGTTTTTTTAAGAACATCATCACTATGTTTGGAACGTTTGCTAGCATTCCCCTAGTCTTATGATTTCTAGGGTTTAGTAGAAATGATCAATAACTCATCATTAAAGGAACATGTAAGTAATTAAATATTGAATTGGGTGCAAGTTGATTGGAAAAAGGATTGGGGTACGTGTAAAGGGGGTGGAAAACAAAAATAATCTTCTAGAAGGGAGATAAATGGATTAAATTGATACAAGAAGGGAATTGATGGATCAAAAGAAGCAAGTGATAGGTCCAAGGAACATTTTTCCTGAACTAGAGATGCTGATGTAGAGTTTATTGGGGTGGGGTGGATGCAGCAACCAAATTTAACCAGGGGAAAAATGGAGTCACATGCTAGCATGTGCAAACCTGTAAAAATGTTGAAACTTGGTTCCTACAGAGTTTCAACTCTGTTGTAATTGAGGGAACCTATCCAAGCAACTCCCAGATACCCATACCAAAACTTCTGTTGAAATATTCTATAACCAATGTGCAATCAAATATTACTCACGCTTGAAAGGAGGTTCAATTTTAATTCAAGGTTTCTTTCAAATTGCTAATATATTTTGGTGATGTATGATTGAAAAATAAGTTTGCTATGGATTATACAAATTTTTTTGAATTTTTCATTCTTTGAAATACCTTTTTAAATTTGAACTATTTTAAAAAAAACGTTCAAATTTAAATAAATCAATCAATCTTTAAAGAATGCCACTTCTTCAAATTTGGAGCTAGAAATTAGGGGGAAAAAACACTTCAGCTGGATCCTTCTTCATTTTAAAAAAACATCATGTTTTCAAAAATTTTATTTGACCAAAATGCTCACAAGGCTGGTCCTTTTTTTGCATCAAAACTTTGATGAAAAACCCCTTGTTGAAATAATATATCCTGAAGGCTTTAATATTTGAAATATTTTCTCACAAGATTATTATTTCCAAAAAAAACTGATACTGAGAGTATAATTAGCTATTTTATTCATACTAAAATAATATTCTTCATCTTTCAAAAATATTCCAGGGTATTTTTACGCTTTCTTTTTGGTTGATAGTCAATAGAACCATGAATCTTGTTTCTGATTTCCCATGATGGTCAGGAATTTAAACATTGAATTTCTGAAAAATTGACCCAAAATGTTCATTCTTTAACTACAAAATAAAAGCATTATTTTAGCTGAACTTCTTTTCTTAAAAAAATCAAAACACTTTCAAATTAAAAAAAAAATTATTGGTTAATCTTTTTGGCTTTTCATGAAAAGCTGGATATTTCAATTCGAAAATTCCACAAAAGAAGAGGAGAAAAAAATTATTTCGTAAGATAAAACCAATCCATAATGTCTTTCCAATTTTTGTTCCCCTGGCTGATATTCCAGTTTGGTGATACCATTGTAGAAAATCAATTTACTAGGATAATTTGAAAGCTTTGATTATGTTCCTGCCCTCAACATTTCACAGAAGCTTTCTGTGTTGAATATATTCTCATGAAAGAGTTGAATCTTTTTTTTGTTTTTTTTTCATTGAATCCACAGCATCTGCTTTTTACTGAATAAATTTTGATATATCTAGGACAGGGTGTTTTTAGACTAAATCATTGCTAGATTTTTCAAATGTAATTTTTAACCATTCAAATATTCAAAAATTCTGGCTGCTATGCTTCAAAAAACTTGTTCAATTTATTTCCGACTGATAAAGGTATAGAATTTCTAATTAGTTGAATTTGTTTTGTTGAGTATGCACCTATCAATTTTCTTCAATTTTCTTTTAACCTTTTTGAAGGTAGATACAATTAAAAAAATAAAAATTCTTCCTTCTCTTTCAAAAGGGGGGACACAGATTCTAGGTATTTAAAATCATTGCCATTGAGTCTCAGAACCTTCAAGATATAATTAAAACCAAGGTTTGACAGAGTTATGCATTTTGAAGATATGGGATTTTGTGTTGAATTGTCTGTTAAAAAGATGCCCAATATGAATTAATTCTACAAAAATTTCAAGATAGGTGCATAAATGTCCCCCAGACCTTTTAAAAAAAGTTCTGGGAGACGCTATATGCATTTAGAATGTATAGAAGAAGATTTCATGCATATAAACACTGTCCTTGTACATGGCTCCAACACCTTCCAAATTGGGTTTGAATTGTTTTCTGCGAATGGATCATACTCCGTTCAATCAAAATTTTTTTTGAATGACTATGGCAGCCATAAAACCAAAAAAATAACCTTAAACACTTGCTTACTATTAGCAATCCCCAATTTGAAATTTGTTTTGTGTTTTGGTATTCTGAATGAATTCAAGTTGTTTTGAAAACTTAAACTTTGATTGTTGTTCAATATTTACATGTTAAAATGGGTTGTTGATCTTTTTGGGTCAATTGATTCAAAAAATTACATTCTAAAGATCCCCCAATTTTCAATCAGCATTAATCATAGCTCAGATTTTATGTGTCAACCAACAACTTCAAATAAATTCAATTTTTGGTTTTTGGATGAAATCTTAATCCAAGAGTCTTTTTGGTTGGTTTGATTCAAAAATTTTTCCTGCTATAGATTTTTATTTGTTTTATGAAGCCTTGGCACACCCAAAACTGGATTTAAATAGATCAATGAATGATTTTATACATTTTCTATCAACAAATGGAAAACAAAAAGAGAAAGAAAAAAAAACAGAGAAAAGATCAAATAGGCTTGAAATGAAACTCCAAGTGGATTCAATTTGTAAAAGCCTTGAACAAGCATTCCACTGGGTGAGAGTTTAAAAATTTTTTAAGCTTGGTGAAATTTTTAATAGGTGATCAAGTTCAAATCAATTTTTCAATTTTTGCAGCTGGAAGATATTTTGACAAATAATAGGGTTCATGAATAATTTTGAATAGAAAATTTCAAAATCATCTTCCTGTCTCAATTAATGAAGTCCATTAATTCCCCTTTCTGTTGTTAATTCCAAAATTAAGTACTTGGTCATTGAATGCAAAGAACTGCATAAATTCTAAAAACATTTCAATGTTTTTTGAATGATAGACAAAATTCAAGGCCCTGTTATGAACACAAACAAAATGATCAGTTTTCATAATTATGCTTCATTTTATATCATATTCCTTTCAAATAGTCTTCATTTGAAGCTAATTTCATTTTTTAAACCTGAGATGCATGTGCATTGTATCAGACTTAGAACTGAGTTTGATGTTGGTTGGGAAAGAGTCACATGTTTTTTACTTTGAAGATATTGTTTGCTTAACCTCCAGTTACACCAGAGTTCTTTCTTTGGCTAAAACCAACATTACAGGGAGGCACATTCTAGAATGTTGCTCTGTTTTTCCCTTGGTTTTGGAAACAGATTCTGGGAAATCAAGGGGCTCTGATTATTCCTTGTTATCCGCATCACTAGTTTGGGTACTGAAAATTACCTCCCCAGGATCCATCAACTCCGATCTTTAGGAATCATAATGAGCTATTGGAGATTTTATTTACCCAAAAATATATCATAAATTTTATTGTAGAAATGAAAGATTGATTCCCATTTCTCTATAATCAAATTTATCCCTTTGGGGATATTGGTTTTGGTTATCCTTATCCATTGGAGATGAAAAATGAATTAGATTTTGTTGTAATTGGCTTGATATTTCTTGAAACACTACCTTTAATTTTTGAATAAAGGTTTAACCCAAATTTCTGCTTTATTATTGGAATTATTTTCCCTCATGAGATTTCCATTATACTCATAAGATTAATGTTTTCCAAAGAAAAGGTTAATTTATGAAAGCAAAGAATGCGTTGCAGTTATCGGGCCTTTTTAGAAGGCCTAAAAATATTTCATGATTGGCTTTATTTAGTTGAATTGAGGATTTTGAAGTGGATTGGGTAGCAGGATTGGATAATTTGGAACTCCTTTAATATTCTATATTTACTAGATTTTCTGAAAAAAAATAATTTTTTAGAGTTAATTGTTCAAATAAATAAGAATAAGGTTGGATAGATATTGATTCTTTGCTAGGTGTTGGAGTGGTTTGTATAGAGAGAAGGTGAGGATATGCCCAATGGGTTTGAATTGTGATTAGATTGAGAAAAATTTCATGTTTATGAAAGAAAACCCACTTATCTGTGCATGGCTCTGGAAAACTTCTTTAAAATAAGTGGGGTTTTTGATCCTTTAAATTCCAGAATTGAAATGACAGGTTTTATCAAAATTCCAAATTTTTTTTAAAAAAATTTCAAAGGCGGATTTTCTAACTCTGATAAACCCTATTTATTTAACTTCAGGAAATTCTTTGAATTCATTAGTTTCTAGGGTGTTACAAAGCGATTTGGCGAACTGAAAATCAGCCCTAAGGATTAAAGAATGAATAATCAGAAACATTTAAAAGAGATCATGATTTGGTAATGAAGGAATGAAAAATAGAAATAAAAAACTGAAAATTTGACCATAGTGATTGAAAATGAAAGTGAAAAATTCAGAATAAAATGGTTTCTACTTTTTTTTAATAAATTATTATCCTTCTTTGAAAGTGTGCCTTGGCCTCCTATTTATCCCTAGGATATTTATTTTAGGGTAGTGTTAAATTCATGGCTCATTGAGCCGTGCACATGGTTTAAAAGGAGCCGTGTTGCACGCCACACGGTCTAATTTGGGCCGTGTACAACCCCCCATGGCTCACGGAGTGGTGTGGCCCACCCAGCCCGGTCCGCCACTGTGTGGACTTCCACGCGACTACATTCCAGCCGTGTGGAGTTGTACACGGCTCAAAAGTAGTCGTGTGGCATCCCACACGGCACCGGACTGTGGTGAGCATAAAAAAAAAGGGAAAAGGAATGAAAGGGTATTAACACAACTGTCAAAATAAATAAACCTTCCAAAAAAACAGAAATCAACCAAAAAATCAAAAAATGTTCATTTTTTGGTTAAAAAAAACTAAATAAATAAATAAATAAATAAATAAATAAATAAATAAATAAATAAATAAATAAATAAATAAATAAATAAATAAATAAATAAATAAATAAATAAATAAATAAATAAATGAATGAATAAATAAATAAATAAATAAATAAATAAATAAATAAATAAATAAATAAATAAATAAATAAATAAATAAATAAATAAATAAATAAATAAATAAATAAATAAATAAATAAATAAATAAATAAATAAAAAATAAATAAATAAATAAATAAATAAATAAATAAATAAATAAATAAATAAATAAATAAATAAATAAATAAATAAATAAATAAATAAATAAATAAATAAAGAAATAAAGAAATAAATAAATGAATGAATGAATAAATGAATGAATGAATAAATCAAAATAAAAAAACTGGTACTATCCAATGGACTAGCCCTAAAGTAAAAAGACCCAAAAAACACAAGTAACTGGACTAGCCCTAAAGTAAAAACACCAAAAAAAAGACAAGTAAATTGACAAGCCCTAAAGTAAAAACACAAAAAAATTCAACTAACTTGACAAGCCCTAAAGTAATTTCAACTTGAATAGGCCTAAAGTAAAAGGGCCCAAAAATTAAAGAAGTCTTTTGACAAGCCCTAAAGTAAAAGTGCCCAAACAAATTCAAGTCTTTTGACAAGCCCTAAAGTTAAAACACCAAAAAAAAGTTCAACTTGTGCTAAGCTGATCCCATCCCAAGCTTAACATAAGTTAAGCTTGTTATGGAACCAGCCCAAAACAAGTTGAACTGACTTACAATTAAACTCTCATTCATAAAACTCAATATAATGATGTTAACTCAAAACACACAACATAATGAGGTTCAAAATTTGGTAACCCTTTATATTAATAGAACCAATTAGCTTCATTAGAATTACAATTTATATGAAACCCAATGATGAAATGAAGTCAAAGTCTATTACAATCTAGAATACATTTGCAGTTGATCTTTGAGATTATCAACCCAAACAGAGGCTTTTTTAGAAATCAAGGAACGTGGTTTTGCTACAATGGGCGGGATTGGAAGCATTTCTCCCTCAAGTACTAATAGAACCTAGTGGTTATTATTTACAAAGGAAATGAAAATTTGATCTGATTGATCAGTAACAGCATTTTTCATTGGAGTATAAGTATTAAATGACTCCAATGAAATTAAAGATATAGGTTTGGAATATGTGTCTGCTATAATTTTACCCATGTCTAATTTAGCCAGCCATTTTGAGGAGGAAATCTTTTCATTGATTTCCCTAACATCAAGTCTTTGCTTAATCTTTTCAAACTCCTTTTAACCACCAAGAATCTTAATGTAGCATGCTTTATGTTTCTCTAATGTTTCAATCATTTCCTTCCTAACTTTAAACAACCATGTTCTTCATAACCAAGAGATTTAGAAATGACTATAAATATGCAATTCCCATCTCCAATTGGATCCCAAACCTCACTCAAGAACTTATGGAATTTCTTGGGTATTTGATTGAGGTATTTCACGTTTGGTTCCTATCATTAAAACTAACTTATTATTCATTCCTTCAATTGGATCAATGAAATGAATACTCACCAAAGATTAGCTTCTGGTTGAGCTTTGCTGCATGTTCTCTTCCTCTGAAGAGGATTCTGATTTCAAATTAAGTGATCCTGATATACTTTCAGTCTCTTCCTCTGAACTATGAAATTCAGATTCAGATTCTGCCAAATTTGACTAACAATTCATCATTAATTAGTAACTAAGTTCATTAAACCAAAAAAATGAACTTATCCCAAAAGAAAAGACTTACAATCTTTTTTCTTTTCTTGTTTTGAGCCCTTCTAGTTCTTTTTTCCCCCCTTGAGTTTTTTTTCAACAAGCTCAAACCAAGATGGTTCTTGCCGCGTATCTGTCAATTTTGGCCTGCCCCTACTTGATTGTAAGACTTTAGGTTCAATTCTTGTCTTCAATTGAAATTTTGTAATTTTCTGAATAATATACTTAAATAGTCCGCTTTGCTCATGATCTGGAGATTCCAAGATCATTGCATTGAATTTTTCACGTAAATGAGTAATGCTTAGCATTTCATCAACATTGCACTGGAAAAATTAAAAAGGATTAATCATCAGGGAATTAGGATTCATTAATCACATAGTGATTTGAAAAATCCTACTTAAGCCAACTTACAGAAATAGAACTGGAAGGGTCATAGTCCAACCTCCACTGAGTATGAACATCTTTTGGTACCACGGATCCTCTGAGTGCTAGATGGTCCCCTATTTGGTGGGAACAGGGCAAACCCATAGTCTTCAAATATGACTTGGTGCAGACTTTGCCATCATTATCACAGTTGAAATTCTCAAATTTTTCCCTAACAAGATGGATTTCCTCTAAAGACAATTTATAACCCAATGGTAAAATTTCAGGAGGAAGAACTGTCCCTAACTTAATTCAAGAGTTATAAAGTGATTCATGAACTGAATTAATTTGATTCAAAACTGTTCCATCAAGGCTTTTCCAAACATCCAACAGGTTTCCTAAAGAGTTTGCAAGGAATTTTTTGAGCTTTTCATGGACCCCTTCAACCCAAGATGTTGTTATTTTTTCAATATCTGGGTTTATACAGGTGCACACTGTTACAAAAGTTTCTTTGATAGGGAAAATTTTATTTTCCATATACGTGAGTACATCCTCATAGTCTTTCAAGAAACACTATGCAAGTCAAAAGCTCAGAACCCAAAACTAGGAAGAATAAGAAGCAGTGATTTGGACCCTATCTGAGTTCCCCATCATTGAACTCTGCCTCCTCATTGGTCTTTGAGGCCCCTTACTTTGCCCACAGATTCATAAAGCTTTTCCATCCTTCAACATCATTAAAAAAGCGCACTTTAAATTTTTCTTTTATTTTTTTAGACAAGTCCAAAGTTCAACATTGTCTTGATGACTCTGGGAAACTACATTCAATTGCACCAATCAGAGATTTTTCACAGTCTGTTATAAAGACTTTTGGAATTCTCTCAGGATCAAAAGCCAACTCCTTTAATGCATTTACAGACCAACTTTACAAATCAAACATTTATTTTTTTATAAAAACAAGAGCTTTTGTGTAAGTATTGCAATTGGCTGTAATTCCTACAACATGCAATAGTGGTGTTTTGTACTTATTTGTTTTATAAGTAAAATCCAACATAACAATATGATGAAATTGTTTTGAAAGCTTTAATGCCTCTGGATGTGCTAAGTACAGGACCTCCAAGTGACCCTCTCCACTGAAATTTGACTGGTGAATCCAACTTGTTTCTTCAAGCTGTTCATATAGTACCTCTATAACACTTTTTCCCTTTAGTTCTGCAATTGTGACCTTCCGGTTAGTGTTATAGATTGTTTGTTCATCAAAATAATACTGCCCATCAATCTTTCTCAATCTTCTCTTCAGTTGTAACATATTGAGCCCATCATTCATGCCTTCTACTAGATTGTCTAAGGCCACCCCCACATTCTCCTCAGTTGAGGATGCACAGAGGGATGTTCAGATGGTTGATGGTTATGTTAGGTTTCTTTGTAGGAGAGGCGCCACAAGGGTTCTGCCTTTGTGTGACTTGCAAGGATTCAAAACTTGCACCCAACCTTCCTTGTGTGAGTTTGTCTAGACCGTTTGGTAAGAATATTTCCTGAATAGGAAACATTTCTATCACAGGCTAAATCAACATATTGGTCACGCTTTGATTTGAAAAGTTTTAAAGTGTAACCATGCTTCATTGCCCATGTTTGACAATAGTTTTGTGCCTCTTCTTTAGTAGGAAAATCTCTCAAGGGAGGTGGGTCAAGTGGTTCTGCCATAGCTACATGGTTATATGGATGGCATGCACTCCATCACTTTCAATCAAATTAAATACATCAAAGACCAGTAACATAAAATTTTACTCACCACCAGTGGTCATGTCCATTTTTTAATCATTTTGTTCATCAATTGTCACCCTTGATGAGGATGAAATTGGGGCTTCCAATTTTTCATTACCCAAATCCTTATTTTCTTTTTCCAAAGCTTTGTTGATGGCACTATCAATGTAGAACTTCCACGCAGCCATGTCAGAATAAGGAGGGCTTTCCACTCTTCCCATGCAAAAAAATGCAATGGTATACTTCAGTATTCAATCCAACTTTCAATTGAACAAACAAATTTTTCTCACCTTTGAGTTGAGAAAGAATTGCTTGACAATTTTTATATGATTTATGATTTCAGTTTTCACTTCAATTTCACTTGGGTTTAACTTTGATTTCTCTTTGGGATTGCTAGGTGTGGAACAACAGTCACACAAATTATGCATTAATCCCAAATTTGGGTTGACAGAACCCAACTGTGGTCCAGGGGGTGCCCAAAATTCTGGCACGGCTTCCGGGGGGTTGTGCACCCCCAAACACAGCTAATTTGAGCCCTGTACGGAGGTACACAGATCAAATGAGTCATGTTTGGGACTTACATGGCTCCTAAACAACCCCCAGGGGTTTTGCATGTTTGAAACAGTACTTTGTAGTTTTCTTTGGGCCTTCACAGCTCATATGAGCCGTGTAAGGCCCTACACAACTACAAAATGGTTGGAGCTGTGAATTTAACATCACCCTTTATTTTATCATTCTCCTTGCCAAAAAATAATCAAAGCCTAAAAAAAAAAGAAAAAAAATTCTCCTCATGAACCAGGTCCCTCTCTCTACAGAAAACTCAAAATCCCTGAAGATACCAAATTTTGCAATTTTTTACATTCAAAATCAGGTCTATAAACAAAGGAATCCTCAAAAAATGTTTTTTGATATGATAAAAAAATTAATACAGTAAGTCACCTGGTGGTGAATACAGTTTCATAAAATTAATCCTAATTCTTTTAATAATAAAATATTCCCTTTATTAAAAATATTTAAACTGAAAGTTCTTAATGAGATCTTAACATCATTCCATTTATTCAGAAATTATGTGGCAAAAAATTTTGAAAAGTGATGATTTGATTTCATCTGAGTTAATCCATATATTTTTTCAATAAAAGAATGTTAAACTAACAGGCTCAAACATTTTTCTTGGTAACCCTGCTCTTTAGCTAATTTTACAAAGAATAACCCCAAATTGGTTTTTGAATAGAAAATTACCACAAATAAGACTGGGTATTTTGGTATAAATTAAAAAATTCATGAAATATTATGGAGGTTGCTAACACAAAAATATTGTAGGATTCACTTTAGACTCCATAAAAACATCATAATTTTAAGTCATCAGCCAGTGACAAATTTCTATACATTTCTTCCAAAGTAATTAATTGATCCACCATCACATTTTTCATCTTCTACCCCAATATCAACAATTCAAATATCTCTTAATCCCCTCCTCTCTTCCCAATTTCCTTTGTCCCACCCTCTCCCCAATATTCATTCACATCCCACCGTCACAATGAATCAAACCAACCCTCCTTTTATTTGACATATCCCCCCGAACTGATAATTGAATCCCCCAAAGTAATATTAAATGGAGGACTTGTCCGCCCCTCTTTTTTTGGAATTTGTTCCCTTGTTCCTTACTCCCTGATAATGGCTGATTTTAACTCCAAAACCTCCCTTGAACTGAAATCTTTACAGGATTCTTCCAACAAGAAATTCACACCAAATTGGACCTCTCAAGAAGAAAAAAAAGCATCCCCAACCATAAATTAAAATCAGAAAGGACAACATATTTTCCACCAAAAATCCATGAATTATTTTTTTGATTGATTGAGGAAAATTCTAATCTCCACAGTATGCCAAATTTTTGAAATTGGAAATGCATCTTCCCCAGGTGATTATTTACCACTTTTTTTGCTTCACGTTTTTAATTTAATTAATTCAAAAGATGATTTCTTATTTTCTTCCCCTTTTCTATTGTAGAGCCATTCCAATTTAAAAATTCAACAATCCAATTCTTTTTCATTTACAAAATTAATATGAATACCTCACCAATAGAATCAAGCCAAACAAAATTCATGAAAAATTACAAAGAAATCTATTTCCAGCAAGCAAAACAGGCAAAAAAATAAAGATTTAAAGTGGATAAAGAGTAAATTCAATACCATCAAAAATTGATGTGAAATTTACAGCACCCTTCCCACTCCAATTCCTAAAATTATATCTGTCTTCCCTCAAAATTTCCACCAAAGCAATATCATGACAATCTCTAAGGCATAAATTCCATCAAGAATAAATTAATGCCTCAAAAACTGATTCCAAATCTTTATATGATGCCAAACATTTCCTGGAGTGACTTGCTTTCAGGAAATCAAATTGGTTTGTGACATAAAAAAATTTGACAACTTTAAAAATTTTCCAGAATTTGTTTTTCAAATCAAAGTCAGGAAGATATAGGTGAATATAGCATAGCTCAGTTATAGGTGATCCTTCATGCAGAAGATATTTTCTTGGATTGTCCTAGTAATGAAATACTGATTCTTCCAAAAAAAAGTTTCAGCATAAAATAAATCTATAGGATTAGGAAAAATTGAAACTATCTGATGGCTCTCCATTCTTGTTTTAAAATTTAATTGATTCTCTCTTTCTTGTTTCCTTTTCTGCCATTTTACTCTTTGGATTTCTTTTGTGTTTTTTTTCTCAGTCTGTTGTGGTCCCCATGAAGAAATATTTTTTGGGCCAAGGCTAAATTGATTTTTTTAAAATGAAAAAAAAAACAGGAATTGTTTCAAAAAAGGCATTGATCTAGAGTTTCTTTTTCTAAAATAACACCCTCTTCTAAAAAATATATGAATAGGGCATATCAGAGTTAAAATTATGAAAAATTTAAATTTCTTATTGCAGGAAAAATGCAAAATTTACAAAAAATATTTTTATCAAAATAAACATTTAAAAATGTTTTTATTATTGGATTTATTTTCTCTATTCTTCTCTTTGACCTACCTCCTTCACTCCAAAACCTCAAAATCAACCCTTCCCATTGAAGTTACCCCAAATATAATGCATACAATCACTGTCCAACCAAGGAGCATGGGCCCTGAGTCTCCAGTTCCAACACTCCATTTGCTGGCTAAACTCACTCTTAAATACTGGAAATGGCTCAGAGCCCAGGATTCCTCTCCTTGTGCGGCTTCCAATACGTACCATCTGCGTCCTGGGATCTGAGACCAGTGAGTAGCCATTACCCTTACCTTCCCCAATCTGTTTCTCATTTCTCACTCACAGCTCAAGTGTCTTCTCATTATTTATTTTATCTCAGTCCTGCTCCTAAACACTTCATTCCAACCATCCCAGTTTGATTTTCCAAATTTCTCACCCTCTGAGCATTTTTCTGAGTCTTTCTTTGCAGTTAAATTCCACCCCTTTCTAGGACCAGTCTTCCTCTTGTCTTCCTGTCCTTTTCATGGTTTTTTCTCCTTGATCTGAATTCTTTGTTTTTTCTTTCTTTGATTTCTCAATAAAAAAAGATCTACAGTTGCAAGCTACACCAACAACTCAAAGAAAGACTCACCATGACTGACATGGAGGATGAATCTAAGGTCAACATTCCCCTTCTCAAGAAGAACAAATTCCCCAACTGGTTTCTGGGGTTAAAAAGCTATCTTCTAAAAAAGGGCCTTCTAGAAATCATCAATTACCAAGACCCCAGCCAACCTTCCATTCCCTTCTTGAAGAAGAGAATCAATGAAGCCTTTCAAATCATAATCCAACACCTTGGGGACACCACCTTTGAGACTGCAGTCGAAAATACCAACAAAGGAAACCCCAGAGCAATAGTTGTGAACCCTACACCTCTCCTGTCAGCTTGCTACTATTTACAGGGCAACCTGTCAAAGTAACAGAAGAAATGTGATAGAAAAAATTAAATTAGAAAATTAAAATTGACTGGGGAAGGAGTGAGAAATCCATGAATATTATTGCAGAAATTGATTTCTCACCCAAAATTAGGTAGGGTCACTAACTGACCCCACCCTGGAAATCCAACTCCTTCTATTTTTAAATAAATAAATGAAAAAAGGGACCAAAAGCCACAACACCAATATGGCACTTTTTGGCCATTTCAGTATTTCACATGTTTTTTCATTTATAGGTTTTACAGCTAAATTTCACTCAGAATTGGAGTGTTGTGTATATTTTAGGAGTTACACATGGAAATGTGCTATGTCACAATTCCCGTGCGCAGCCCTGCATCCTTACCCAACCCTACATACCTGTAGCTACACATTCCTGCGTACAGAGGTCACGCGCGCAGCTAATTTTTCCACGCACGCAGCGGATCCTACCCCGCGCGCATCTCAATTGACTGATCCCCAATCCTGGAACAGTTGTGACAAATCTGACAACCAGGTACCTCTCAAGATAGCTACAACCTAGTTAGCGTTAGCTAGCATATTTAATAACCTGAAATATGCATTATTAATCTTCTAAAAACTATAAAACTTAAGAAAATCAATAAGAAACTGAGTTTAAGTATTTTTTTAATAATAAACCAAATATTGAGGATTACCACTTAAATCACTTATCCTGATCTTCAAAGACCACAAAACAATACTAGAAGTCATCATATAAGTAATTAAGAATTACCTACGTGCTCAGCAGATGATGGAAAATTATTAACCGTCCACATTGTTCCACTTTAAAACAATATTAATAGTACAAATGAAGGATGAGTGCAGAATTATCACATTTACGCCATAACAGATTAACAGATTCTGTGGCTAAAATAGCACAGAAATCCAGAAGATCTGATTTCAGCTGATTGACAGCACCAATTGGACGTGCTAGTCCTTCCCTGACTGGCTTGCCAGCCTCAGAGAAAGAGCACAAACCTCTCTACATACCCTGAGAAGCTAATAGTCAGCCCAAAAAGGTATTTATACAGACCTCTTTGGACCTATTATTCCCCATCAGTTTACCAGGAATTATTATTATCAATCAGAAACCATTTCATTTTTATTAAAGTGCTTATAAAAGAAATAAGCAAGTGATTCATGACCTAGTCCGTAGTATTATTATTTATTTCTCAAAAAACCAATCAACCCATTGAAGTTAGTCAAGCAAATCCGCCCCATCTGCTCTGAAACCCTTCCTATTATTGCAGGATTGTCGTGGTAAAGTGCTCAGAGTGAGTGTTTCCCTTCCTGTCTTGGCCATTGTGCTGTTTTTCCCAGCCATGTCAGTGGAATAAGCCCTTTCTAAGGCACCCATCTTCATTCCAAGGCTCTTAAACTGCCTAAGGAGGCTCCTTGAAGAGAGGTTTTTTGTCTGTAAAGACCCCCAGTAGTATAATACTGTGGCCCCTCTTTTATAAAAAATTGAAAACCCTTTTGACCAAACACATTAAACCTTGCACCAGCTCTTAACATATTCATTTTTTGAGCTTTTTACGTGTTTATCATTTGAATACTATTATTATTAGTATTCCAGTATCTTCTATCACTCTCTGTAGCTAAAGGACTGCAATGTTTGTGGTATCAGATAGCTGAAATCTCCATACTCCAAGAACTGTGGTTTATTCTGGCTGAAATTCATCCAATACCAATATAAGGGCGACCTCAACCAATAAGTCTACGATTGTAGGGAGCTTATGAACAATTTTTCAGTTGTCAAACTCAAATTTTCAAAAGAAATCATGAGCTATAACATCCTTGCCCAACTTCCCAGAACCTTCTATCACATTTTCAACACAATCCTCATCAACAAAAAACTTCTGAAAAGCCATACTGGAGCATTGAAGAAACTGAGAGAAGTCATCCATTTGGAAAACACTGCTGATTCCCCCCATGCTAGCGGTCCCGCTGTGGCTCTCCAAAAAATAAACCCCCACAGGAAGAGCAGACCAAACATCCATGCTCTGAAGGCAAGCACAACCTGCTTGTGGAAGAAAAATGTTGTCTACTTGATCCAGAGCTAAGACTGGTAGGCAAAAAACACAGGTTACAAAAGCACCTCCATGCTGCAAGCAAAGAACCTGAGAAAAAAAAAACCCTGAGAGAAACCTAACTCAAGCCTTCTTCAATGATCAACTGTACCTTCTCCCTGCAATATCAATGGACTCCCTTCTACCCCTCTTTGATTTGGGATCCACTGATCACATTGTCAACAGAGAAGAATACCTCACAGAATCAATACTTACTACAATTCAAATTGGAACTGGTAGCCTGGGATTAAGCCTTGTGGCCACAGTCATTGGGAAGGCTGTGCTTTTAAAATATCTTGGATAAAAAATCAAGATCAAAAATGTTTTATTGGTTCCAAAACTCAACAGATGCCTGATCTCACTTCCTAGACTAACCACTACGCTTGCAACCATAAGAACAGTGCAGCACTTTGGTTACAAAAGCACCCTGGAAAACTACTTGCTCATTGGAAACACAAGAAACCATCTGTTTAAACCATTTGGCACCCACTTCTTCAGTACCATACAAGGTAGCTCTCACTTCAAGAAACCAGAAGGCAACACCTGGCACCAATTCCTTTGGAATCCCAATGATAAAATCCTGAAACACCTTTTTACTAAAATTCCAACCTCCTTGCAATGTGATATATGCCACACTTGCAAAATGATTTCCACTCCTTTCAAAGGCCAATTCAAGCCTCCATGAAGTTTTATTGAAGTCTTGCATCTAGAGGTGGTAGGTCCTTTACCAATCAGGTCCAATGGCGGCTGCAG
The DNA here is from genome assembly GCA_025617555.3 of Puccinia polysora. Lineage (NCBI taxonomy): Eukaryota > Fungi > Basidiomycota > Pucciniomycetes > Pucciniales > Pucciniaceae > Puccinia > Puccinia polysora. The sequence goes on along the minus strand of CM062614.1, from coordinate 13,604,668 downwards.
GTTTTTCCTCACTGTTGTGGATCAGTTCCCATTATTCAAATCTGTTTCATTTCTCCCATTCAAGGACCAGTCCTCTGTGGCAATTAAGAATTTTATCCAATCAGCCAAGAGAAATCTGAAATCTACATTATCCGCCTTTGTCTCTGACAACAGTAGCAAATTTGTAACAAAGATCTCAGCTCCTTCCTCAAAAAACAATGAATCAATCATCATCTATCCTCTCAATACACCCCTCAGCAAAATTGCTTGGCAAAATGCACCAATAAATCCATTCTGAATAAAGCTGGCTGCCTCCTGGTCCAGAAAAGACTACCTCCATCATACTGCGCTGAAGCAGTGAAAACAGCCACCAACCTCCTCAACATCCTTCCCGTAGCCTCAAATGACTACTCAATCCCCTAAAAATAATGGAATGGCAAATCCTTCAACTATAAAATCCTGAAGCCTTTCAGGTTATCATAATAATTTCTTCTTCCCAAGGTTAGGAGGGACCTAGCTGCATGCTAACATCATGAAGGGAATCCTGCTAGGGTATGTGAAAAGATTTTCCTCCTACAAGATGCTGGACTTCCAATCACAGAGGACCTAAACCAGCACCAACTCCACCTTCCTCAAGCTCTAATTCAATGGCCTTTCTGAACACAATCAGGCCTGTTTTCCTCACTTCCATTTCCTGCTTCAACCATTCAACAAAGACCCTTCCTCTGATTGTGTACCAGGTTCTCCATTGAACCCTCCCGAAAACATGCCTGAAGTGGCTCCTGAAAGTGAATTTCCTGTTGAGACTGACTACAGCAACATGTCCAATAATAATATTCTTCAGCATGCCTGTCAAACGCCTCCTGCAGCAGCCTGGCTTGTCAACTAAAAGACCACCCAGAAACATTATCCCAAATCTCTACAGGAAGCTCTGGAAAGCCAAAACAAATTTTAGTGAATTTTGGCCAGGAACAAGGAAATACTGAAACTTCTCTCCTAAAATTTATGGGAGGAATGCAAGCATCAATAAAAACTCAAAGCTCTAAAGTTTGTGTGGTTTTTTCAGAAAAAGAGGGATCAAAGTAATCAAATAATTGAATTCAAGGCCAGATTATTCATGAAAGGATTCCACCAAGATTACAGTTTCAACTCCTCCGGCTTCTTCTCTCCTACCAGGAAAAATTCTTTTCTCCACTTGCCAATCTCATAGGCCATCCAGAAAGGCTACAGCTTTCATCAGTTAGACATCAAATCTGCCTTTCTCAATGCACCATTGATGAAATTAATTTATGTGTAAGTACCCCCCAACTTACCCATCTTGCCTGGAAAAGCCACCCACCTGAAGAAGGTGCTCTATGGGATAAATCAAGCCCCTCACATGTGTTATAAAATTTCAAGTCGCTGGCTCCTCAAAGAAGCCTTCAACCATAGCAAAGAAGACTTGTGCATGTTTTGGAGGGGAGAAAACTTCCTTTAAATTCATGTAGACAAAATCACCATACTCATACCAAATACCAATGGCTTCATGAAGGCAATCTGCAAAGGGTTGAAAATCAAGTACTTGGGTCCTGTTTCACTGCTCCTGGGGATTAATTTCACCCAGTCACTGGGACATGTGCCCCTCAGCCAGAAAACTTAAATTGCATCTCTGGGGGAGCAGTACCAACTCCCTGACCAAAAGCATTGTTCCACTCCATTCAAGTCTTTTGGAATTCTACTCCAGGCCTGGTAAAAGGAGAAAACTGGATTTGATGCAACTGGGCTGGATTGTCCAAAGCTGGTATAGCTGAACTCAACTACATTGGTTGAAACACCAGACTTAACATTTTGTTGGAAGTCAAATACCTCTCAAAGTTCCTAAACTCTCAGGTCAAGCAGCACTACAACGCAGGCATCCTAACTCTGAGCTACTTGCACCACACTGGAAACTTTGGGCTCAATTTTTTGCAAACATTGATGGACTCTGGCCTTAGTGTCTATGTTGATGCGGACTTGGCCACCTGGAAATCTACTAGGCCCTCCATCAGTGGGTTTTTCTCCCTCTGGAATGGCAATACAATTGCATGAAAGTCTCAAAAGCTGCCAAAGGTCACCAAAGTGGAGTAAAAATCTGTGGGGGATGCCGTGAAGGAAAATTTATTGTCAAAATCAGTTGCAGAGTAATTCTTTGTCAAGAAAATCAATGTTCCAATTCCTGTCAACAAGAAAAATGATGGCTGCATCAAGATGGCAATGAAATGGAAAACCAAGCCTGCTTTAGGAAAAAGCATATGGCACTGCAGTTTCAATTTTTACACAAAGAGGTGGAGAAAGGAGTCATATCCATTAAGATGTTGGACTCCAAGGCTAATCCAGCCACTTTTCTAAAAACACCAGTTCTTGTCACTTGCTTGCTTTCCAACTAAAGCATCTTGATGTGGAACCTCAGAGACACAGAGGCTGAAGTCAGGGTGGGTTTTTATATTACTGCCTTCCTTTTCTTTCTTCTTCTCTTTGACCTACCTCCTTCACTCCAAAACCTCATAATCAACCCTTCCCATTGAAGGTACCCCAAACGTCATCATGCAATTTTCCAAAAAAGAAGAACATGTCCTGATTCTCCATTTGCTTGCTAACCTCAATCTTAAATACTGGTAACAGCTCAGAGCCCAGGAAGCCTCTCCTTGTGCGGCTTCCACTTTGTACCATTGGCATCCTGGGATCTGATACCAGTGAGTACCCATTAAACTTAACATCCCCAATCTGTTTCTAATTTTTCACTCACAGCTCAAGTGTCTTCTCCTTCCTCATTGTATTTCATTCCTGCTCCTACACACTGCATTCCAACCAGCCCATTGTGATTTTCTAAATTGCTCACCCTCTGACCATTGTGCTGAGTCTTTCTTTGAAGGTAACATCCAAGCCTGTCTAGAAACAATATTCCTATTGCCTTTGTGTTATTTTGTTGGTTTTTTCTCCTTGATCTGGATTCTTTTTTGATTCGTTCTATGAAGTCTTAAAGCAAAAAAACAATTTTTCTAACCAAGAAAGATAATATTTTGGAAAAACAAAATTCATAAAACTGAAATAAGCCAATCCATTTTTTGAAGATTTTAATTCTGATACACCTAAAATAAAAATTTATCCAATTGATCCAGGAATTTTGGTGTGTTTTTCATCCAAATAGGGTTGTGGTACTCCAAACCTGTCCTATAGCGATCAGACTCACTATTCTAGTGTAAAAACACCTCAAACCCTCAAAGTGACCTCAGAAATGGATTCTAAATCAGAAATAAACCATTTTAACCCAGCCAAAGTACACCCTTGTTATAATTATGGCCAGAAATTATCTTAGTAAAGTGAGCAGTATTTAAAGAAAAATAAATGCTGGAAACTGGGTGTCAATAGTTGCTTATGGGGCTCTCCCAATGGGGCAATACGTTGGATGAATTTGATTGGATGATGAATGAATGATGGAAAACAGCAGGGAGAAGAGCTCCTTAAGTAAAAAAGATTGGCCTCTTTTGAGCTCATGATAAAACAAGAAAAAAAGGCAAATTTTCCGCCCCAAAAAAGCTCTACAGACTCTAAAGAACTTTTTCCTTGGTTTGGACTACATCAGCCCGCATGGCGTCAGTCCCTGAACCCTTACAACCAGCCTATTCCGGTCCATTCTGGTGTTTCCACCATTACGGGGCTGAACCAGCCCCTTGCTGTTCAGTCCTTTGGCTGGTTGTCCGTTACAACCAGCCTTGGCATCCTTATTACCTTCCTTATGGGCTGGTTTCCTCATGCAGCCAGCCCCTGGCCCCTCAAATGGGCCAGGTGGGACCCAGGACTCACCTGGGCCCGGTTTCAACCTCACTAGGGGGGGGATGTAACTGGCGGACATGACACCCCCCCCCTCTTTCTCTCAAATCCCTGGTGGGGGTGGTCAAATCCCCTCACCAGGGGCCCTGGGGGTTGATACCCCCAGGGCGTTGTCAAGGAATTGTTGGGCTTGGGGTTGTCAAGTCCCCACAGCCCCTTTGCTCCTCCCCCTTGGTAAAGGGGGGGGGGGAGAACGCCCCTCCTTACACTTTGCTCCGCAGTAGGAGGGTGATCAAATCCCCCCCACCGCCTGGTTGCACTCCTGCGGCCGGATCCGTCGTCTTCCCTGGGCAGGAGGGTGGTCAGGTCCCCCCTGCCCTGACCAAACGCATCATTGCAGCCGGTTTCTGGTTGGTTCAACCCAGCCAGACCGCCCCCATCCCCCTTGCGACAGCGAGCAAGGGGAGGGCAAGGGAGCCGGGGATGCGGGCCCTGGCTCCAGCGGCGCTGGTCGCCGGGCGCGACCAGCCGGGCCCGCGCGACAGCCCTGCGCGGGCCATTGGGCCCTGGGTGGGCCATACCAAGGGACACAAGCGGCCCCAAGCAGGCCGCAACATGGGCAGCAGCCCCAGGCGGGCTGCAACATGGGCGGCGGCCCCAATGGGCCGCCCAAAGGCGAAAATGTGGGAGATGACTACTTTGGGGGGCCAGCCCGTCTGGCCAAGTATGTCCAAAATAAACCTTGGGCCCAATTATGCCCATACAAGCCCATCTGGCTGTATTTGCCCATATACCCCACTGGGCCCGTTAGGGCCTGTGTACCAATGGGACTATTTAACGCGTTTTAAGGCCAGTTTCCCCAAATCCGTGACATCCACATGGCCGCGTATGGTCTGTGTGTGTCCAATGGGCCCCAGAGGCCCATATGTTCATTCCATTTGGATTACACTTATATGTGCACACGCGTAAGTGCATACGTATTTTAACACCTCTATCTCTCATGGATTAGAAGATACAGCCCAACAAACCTCCAACTGTGGCAAACTCATACCCAACCAGGTGTCACAGCTCTGTGGAAGGCATAAATAAATACCTTGTAAAAAACTGAATTACATACCAGTAACAGCTTACCCTCAACCCCAGGACCATACACCAACCCTGTCACCTCAGTCAGAATATAGCAATGCAGATACAGGAGGCAGTGCAACTAGTTCTGCTCCTGTCACCTCACCCAGAATGCAAGCAAATAAACATACAGGAGGCTGTGCAGAAGTATACAGGAACAGTATAGGCAGGATAAAGTGGGACCAGTCTCCACTAGAAACAAACAAACTACCAGTACCAACACACCCCAGCACCACACAGCACTTTATGCAGCCAGTAGCATGGGATACCAAATAAAGTACCAGTACCAACAACCCCCAGCAGCAAACAGAAATTTATGTGGTCAGAGGCATGTGATACCAAAAAAACCACCATTACAAGTACCACAAGGCTACCCAGGAATATATGCAGGCAGCCAGAACCATGCAGTACAAAAAAACCACAGAACCACACAGCAATTTATGCAGCCAGTAGCATGTGATTCCAAACAAACTACAAGTAAAAGTAACACATGCCTACCAAGCAATATATGCAAGAATTCAAGACTATGCAGCACCAAAAAAACCACCAGTAATGCACAGAAATACATGAATTTAGAAGCAATTAGGAACAAATAAACCACCAGTAAGTGCACAGCAATACATGCAGGAAGAACAGTCATTACCAAATAAGCAACTAGCACCAGACCAATTTTATCAGCACCTCACAGAAATTTATGCAAGGCTGTGCAGGCATGAAAACCCTGTTTAATCTTTTCCCAAAAAGCAGAATTGCCTCAGCTTGATGCAGTGTCTTTTTCCAACCAGCTCAAATTTCCCATGTACCTGTATCCCACTGTAACAGGGGAAGCCCAAGGGCACCCTCAGGGGCAGCCCTGAACATCCCCTGAGGACCATATTTTCAGTTTAAGGAGGGCCTCTCTTCCCTATCCAGGTTGTATCACCAGGCCCTTAGAGGCCACTCACTCAAAACCCTTCTATGCCCTCAGATTACCTCAAAGGCCACTCAATCAACACTCTTCTGTGCCCTCAGAGGCCCTCTTATACCATTATCCCACCCACCTCAATCCATCCTAACCATCTGTGTTACCTACCCAGATAAATATTATTATTGAACCAATTATAAGGAAAAAAGAAATCAGAAACCAAGTTATAACACACCTTTAAACAATTAAAATCATGCAAAGGATGCTTAATCAAGGGTTCTTCTGTGACCCAAATATTCAGCACCATATTATAGAAACACCCCCTCAATCAATAAATAACCCTTATAAAGAAAGAGAGCACAACAAAAGGACACTACCAAGCTTTCATCTACCCAGCCCCCTGTGGGTAAACCTAATCTTGGGTCCTCTCCTGGACCGCCCCTTTGATAAAACCCTTGAACTCTTTAATGATCGGGGTATTTTTTAAGATAACAAATATCTAATCAACCTCTAACCAATAACCCAATACATCCAGTTTATTCTTCAAAAAATCCTACCAATAACAGTTAAATAATTAATCTAGGTCTGATCTGAGACCTATATTGAATCTCAAAGAAACCAGCTATTAATTTAAAAAAATTATTGTGCCGACTTACTAGAGTACTAGAAGGGCAGGCAATTCAAAAACGCTCTTAGTATTTACTAATACCCTAAAGGAGTAGAAGTAATACTAAATTCCCCTTCAAGGACTGCCAGAAAGCTATTTTCTACTTTATTTATATAACCCCACAGGAGTCTCTTCAGCTTGTCTTAAACTCAATTTCAAAGTAATTTTTTTGGGTAGTAAAAATGCGATTTGAGAATATGTGCCCACAAATGAAAGTAAAAAAGATTCCCTGGGGTGGGCAAGGATTCATTTTGAGAAATTTTTGAGCTGAAGGAATCATTCAAAAATTAAATTGGGCCTTGAGGGCCTTGAATAAGGCGTACAACCCCACAGGGGGTATCTCTGTGGTTTAATTCTTTTTCAAATCCAGAAATGGACTTCAGCTTTGTTAATTTAAGATTCCAAAACTCAATAAACTTAATTCTTTTAGCAAGGAGTTGAAATTTGAGCTCATGCTTTAAATGGAATGTATCAGGAAATATCAGAGTTGAGAAATCTGCCATTATAAAAACAACATTTCTTTTGATCAAAACCAAAGTTGAACCTGGCTGTTTCAGAAATAAAAGTACCACTTCATTTGTGTAGTTTGAAATAAAATAGTTTAAAGAAATGTTGTGTTTCAAAAATTAAAGACACAATTCATGCATTATCATCCATGGACATGAAAAAAACAATCCCATAACTCCATTTAATCAAACAAAACCAATCATAATCATCACAACCACCACCATCATCATCATCATCATCATCATCATCATCATCATCATCATCATCATCATCATCATCATCATCATCATCATCATCATCATCATCATCATCATCATCATCATCATCATCATCATCATCATCATCATCATCATCATTATCATCATAATCACAATCATCATACTCTCAGGCTCAGTCAAATTTGATTCCAACCTCAAATCCTCACATCCCAATAAACTGAGCCTCCAATAGGTCTGTTTTCCTTTTATTATTCAATTTAACTATCAAGTAAAATTTATTCTTTATCCTCAGGAAATTTTTGACAAAAATTTTCTTTTTTATCTATGATTCTTTCATAAGATACGCCATAACCAAACCTTTGTTACAACGTGCATCACCAAGCCATTCATACTTGTGAACTCAGAGTGAACTCTGATAGTTAGATTTTCATTTTCTTCCCTTATAAAACAAACCAATACCATCTCAAAAGTATGCATCTTATTTGAAAGGTTAACCCAAATTAAGTATATTTGTAGTTCATTTTCACTCATTATCTTATATCCCTCATAAATATTTACCATTCATCATTTTCTCATAACTTTTTTTATTAATTAATTAACTTCCATCAGAAAGGTATTTGAAATTTTTTTATAATTTCTGCAACTTCCTTTCAAGGAAAATATTTGTATATGAAGGCCTGCTATAGCAAAAGAAAAATTCAGAATATTACCAAAGGCCATGGCTGTTAACAAATAATTCTGCCTCAAAAAAGACACTTATCACAATTGTAATTGGTCTGCAGTACTGCAAGATTATTGGATGCTTCCAAAACTGTAGGCATGAACCAAACATCAACCATATGCAGATCATCAAAAAAACTTTCTCCATTCCTGTGCAAGACTAGAAGTTAGAAAAAAAATAATGTTTTTCTGTATCTCAAAGCTTGAGTTGTTTAATTTTGGCTTCTTCATGGTAATTTTGTTTTCATGCATTTCAGGTTCATTGAGTCCAGAAACAAGTACATTTTCCAAGGTTAATTTGGAAAAAATGATTAATTTTGACCCAAACAATTTTAATGAAAAACCAGCACACAGATTTGATAGTCATATTTGGCTGTTTTTTTGGTAGAGTAGCCTACTTCTTGGAAAAAATTGCTTATGGATCTAGGAACAAAATATGACAAGCTCATTGATTACAAAGTCTTTATTGGAGACTGGGTGAATGATGCTTCCAAAACTTTTGATTAAGTTTTTTTTTAGGTGGTGTGGAGACTACTCTCTTTGTGAGGAAACAAATGCCAGGCTAAGTGCTGAAGGGATAAAAGGAGGTGCAGTTGTATTCCACAAATACCCAAGAAAGTCACCAAATCAAGCACTGGGCCTCTCATGGTGATTTCCTCTAAAGAATCCTGATCTTCAATGATTGGAGTTTGATGGAAATTGTGGGTTTTTAGGTAATATGCAGAATTTTCTTTGAGATCAACGCTTCAATTAATCTGTATTGCATCAAATTAAAATTTTACTAATTGTTATTGGATATGCTTTTTTTCAGATTTTGATGGGGTTTGTTTGATAAAGTAAAAAAGGGTGTTAAATAATGAATCCATATGAGTGAAACTATGAAAGTTTGAGAGAAAATTCAGTCAAAGAGCCACTAGCCAATAAAATATGCACTTAAAATTATCATTTCAAGAATTTTCCATGATTGAGTGATTCAACGGGTAGCAAGGTCCAAGAAAAACAATCTGAGATTTTTGTATGATTGATTTCACTTCAGGACTGGATTATACACAAGCATTCAATTTTGCTTGGAGGAGGACTGCATATAAATTTAGAGTAAAATGGTACAAGTAAATGTTAGAGATTGGAAGGGAAAAATCCATCAATTAAAAAGTATTAGGAAGATCAAAGTGAGAAAGAAGAGGGATTGTTTTGAGAAGAGTGATGCAGGGAAAAGGAATGTTTTTGTAATGAATATTTTTATTAAGGGACTATCAGATGAAGAGGAGATTACAATTAAATAGGTTAGTGTGTTATTGTAAGTGCAAAAGAATTATTTGAGAAAATTTTGAGGAATTTCTCAAAAATTTTTGTGAATAATGGATGATTGAGGCATGGGTAGCAAGGTCAAAACACCTTTTCTTGTATAGACTTATCAGCAACCTTTTGGCCTCTTTCTCTATTTTTTCAGGCTATGAATTATACCTTTTTGGCTCTATTCCAGCTTTAAATGCCTGTGTTGGAGAATGGAATGGAAAACATTTCAGTATTCCAGTTGTGAGAAGAGGGCTGTTGGGTTCTAATCCTGTTCTGGTCATATTACATGAGTTCAAGGGCTGAATGCCCCAATTGATTTGAATTTTACAGGGACTTCAGGAAACCAAATTTTCTTCAAACTTTTCCTGAATGTTAATCAACATTCAGATTACCAAAAAATGAAAGAAATTATTTTGTATGAATTATTTAAATCAATAACTCCAATTTTTAATATGAAAATTAACAAACTTGATGCACCTGAACATCCACCAAGAGTGAAATAACTACTAACTTTGTGATCTCAATTTATTTTTAAAATCTCCAAAAATCTGAATATTTTATCAGATTTGTGAAATTACAATGAATTCAATGACTAAAAATGAGTCATGTGAACAATTGGATTATTTTTTCAATCAAAAACAAAAAATATTATTGATAATAGCTCTGATTCCAGACTGATTCAGAACCTCTCTGTGCTCAGGCACCCAAGTAGAATTCTTTGCTTCCACTTATTGCACTTCTAGCCTCAGAAACTATCCCATTTGGCCACTATAGACCTTAGAAGTATGATCTAGGACCCAAAAGTTATAAAAAAAATACCAGTTTTGACAATATTTAAACTTCAGACCCAGTTAAATATAAATACAGAAACCATGAAATCAATTGATAAAGTACTGATAAGATATAAATGAGCTATTTATGGCCTTATTCTGATAAGTTTTGCCCTTCCAAAACCATCTTGAACCACTTTGGGATGTTGTAGGTCAATTGAATATGCAAGAAGACTAAGGCTCCCTTTGGCAACTGGGGTCTAACTTGCACCGCTGCTCCAAAAAAAAGTTACAAGTTGTATGCCCCAGATGTGACAGACATGTTGGTTTGTGTCAGCCTCCTGGATTCCAAGACCCTTGCTATCCTTTAGCTACCAGAGGTGATAGAATAAATAATAAATATATTATTCAATAATTGCAGGAAAAATCCATAAAATATTTGGATAAAGCTATTGCAAGTTTGATTGGTTTTGTTATGGTTTAATATTATAAATAAATATTAATAAATTGATTATTAAACAAATTAATAGAGGGACCACAATTATATTGGGGATCTTTAACACCTCCCTTCAGGAAATTTACTTTGAAAACATGCATACCTGGTTACTTTGGAACCTTTAATTTCTATTCTTAAAGGAGATATTGCCAAAAGATAATATATATATAAAATATATGGTGGATTGGAAGGGCCTTTTAACCAAGATTCCACGACAGAAAAAGGATAATATGACTCAATGTTATAGTATTTAATCCTTTAGGTACCTTTTTGGGACATGCACTGATGGGTTAAACCTATTACAGGGGTTAAAGAGGTTGTTCAGCAGTTTAAATTGATAAAAAGGGTTGGGTAACTTAATTATCTCTTATAAGTATTTGATTACCTTGGAACATTGGCACAGTGTCTGGATGTAAATATAACTGGGTATCTGGGTATCAATATCCTCATAAGATCTCCATATTTATAGCTTTTTGAGTCCCAATATTGTCCTTCTGAGGGATACAGGGGCTCAAAGGGACGGATGCTAAGGCTGGCAGGGTAACCTGTGGTAGCCTTTCACGTTTTCTTGGTTCTGTAGCACTTGTAACATCTAATTACACAGGGTAAGGGAATTATTCTACCTTTTAATTGATACTAAGACGTGTGAATAACACTAATCTATTGACATTCTTTATTTTTTAATTAAATATCTTTATTAAATATTCCCAGGATTTTGATAATTATTTTAGTAGACATTCCTAAGGGTAATCTGATTCCAAGTGGGTTCTCATTATTTATTAGCTGATTGGAGTAAAATCATGATATTGATTTTCCTCCTTATTTTTGAAATTCAGTTGATTTACTTGAAATAATTAATTCAAAATATAATTTATGAGAATTCATGTAATATTTCCACATCATCAGTTCCCTTAGTATTTCAAAAAAAATTACAGATGTCTTGAAGTTCTTAAAATTGTATATATAAAGTATTTCAAGATATTTTCCAAATAGTAGTTATCTTATTTTTGACATATTTGGTATTTTTCATTATATTTTATTAAAAAATATGTAAAAAGGTTATTTAAGTATTTTTATATACTTTTATGTATTTTAAGATTATCTACTATCCACGGGGACATTTATTACATATGTAGAATGTCCCTGTCTAGGTTGTAGCACCTTTACCTGGTACCTGGGCTTCTCAAGCCGCCTGTCACTCTGTCAGCCCGTAGTCCTGCGGCTGCGTACTTGTCAGATACCCATGGCTGCATACACCCCTTGTCAGGGTATGCTGACAGGGTGGCAGTGCTTCTGCTCAGCCGGGCGCGGGTGTATTGGTTGCCGCAGCTGCGTGCGGGAATTGTGACAGAACACATTTCCGTGTGTAACTCCTAAAATATACACAACACCTCAATTCTGACTGAATTTTAGGTGTGAAAACTATACGTGACAATTTTTTTGAAATATTTCATTGGCCAAAAAGTCCCATAGTGATGCCTTGGTATTTTGGTCTTTTCTTTCTTTAATTATTAAAAATATAAGGAGTTGGATTTCAAGGGTGGGTTCAGTGAGTGAAATTACCTAATTTTGGGTTGAGAATCCCTTTCTGCAACAATGTTTATGAATTTCCTACTCCTTCTTGAGTTGAATTTAATACTCTTATTTATTTCATTCTGTTACTTTTACAGCTTGGTCTGAAATAGTAGCAAGCTGATAGTTTGAAAATGTGTATGTGTGCATGTGCATTTCTGTGCACAGTGTATGTTTTAGCCCACAATTCTGGTGGTTCCAAACATACAGTTTTGAACCTGTATATCCACCCCTCACCCGCCCTTGTTGCATATGCATTTTCAAATGGGGGGCTTATTTCAACCCCAAGGTTTATATTAATTTGGTAAAATCCTTTTTTGGGCCTCTTCCCCGCCTATATACACATACAGATACATGTGTGCAGTTTCCAAATGCAACCTAGAATAAAAAATAGTGTAAGTTATTACAGGTATCCAGGAAAGTAATGCTCAACCAGTAATTTACATTTTAAATTTCTTCTGTTGCTGTGTTTCTAAGATTTTGGCTAAACAGAATTTCTCTTGTTGAGTCTCAACAAGTATCAATAAATTTATGGATCTCTTTCAAAGATTTTTGACAGTTGACAGCTATCAAGCACACAATGGTTTCTCAATTGCAAAGATCCTTTATAAGTCCACTTATCAATGAAAATTATTGAGATGGGTGTAGATGCTCTGAAATATCCCAATTAGGATACTTTGGAACCTCTTTCAGTTTATCTATCAATTTATTTCTCAATAGAAATCATCATTAAAAAAACAAAACCTCCTTGCATATGCATTATCCATATAAATACAGATCATTGCTGCATCCATTTGAATCATTCATTTATTCTATAACTCTACCAACTCTGAAACTCTGATAGATTGAATTTATAAAGGAACTCTCCATCCAGTTGGCTGAAATTTATGGTGAAAGGGTGGAATAATTCAAAAATTCATCATTAATTAAATAAAAACAGGGCCCATGGATTACAATAGGCATCTTTAACACCTCTCTCAAGTGGATTTGAATTATAGTTTGTACCCCTGGAACTGTCTACAAGCCCTATGCATATTCATGATGAATGCATAGGGGTTGTACCCAGTTCCCCCAGTACCTGGCTATCAGAAGTTGTCAAGGCAGTTTTGATGCGCACAGGCATGACAGCTGCGGGCAGGAATCAGGAACCCCTTTCCAGAAGTATATTTCATGCAGGTTTCCTGACAGGTACCTGAATTTTGAGTGTCAGGTGCGTGTAACCCTTAATGTGTGGATGTGGGTCTGTGCATGTGAATTGATAAAGAGCACAAAACTGGTGGTGACTCCTAAACTTTACAAAACAATTCAATTCTGAGTGAATTTTAGGTTTGAAGCCAATAGGTGACAAAACACATGAAATATTAAAATTTCCAAAAAACCAGTGGTTGTGGTTTCATGGTTTTGGGCTATTTTCTTGTAAATTCATTTAAAAATATCAGGAGTTGGAATTCAATGTTGGGGTCAGCGAGTGGCCCTATTTTATTTTGGGTGAGGAATCCAAATCGGCAATAACTTTTTGAGATTTCTCACCTCTTTCACCATTTAAAATTTATTTTGTTTTATCCTACTTTTACAAGTTTCTCTGTACAAGTACCAAGCTGACACTACCATTTGAAGGCCTGGGGGATTTGAGGCACGCAGGCCTGACAGCTGCACGCTACATTTGGATCTTCTGCGCGTGTGACCTGTTTCACATCTTGCATGCAGGTTCTCCAGCTAATTCAGTCAGGATGCATGTGGGAATTCTGTTTCATGCTATTCCTGAGGGTTCCTCAACTAGAAAAGCATGCATGAGGGTATTGTAGGAATGCAGAGCTGCACACAGGAATTTCTTTTAAACACAATTTTGCGCATAAATCCTAAAATATACACAAAACATCACTTTTGACTGAATTATAAGTGTGAAACACACACATGACACAGTATGTAAAATATTAAAATGGCCAAAAAGTAACTGTGGTGGTATTGTGAGTTTTTGGTCAAATTTTGTTAAATTATTCAAAATATCAAGGATTAAGAATTCAAGGGTGTTGTCTGTGAGTAACCCTATCTAATTTTGGGTGTGGAATCCAAATCTGTAATACTATTATTGTATTTCCCACTCCTACAATCATTTTATTAATTATTTTTTTATTTCTTTACTGATACATTTACAGGTTTCTGTGTTGATAGTAGCAAGCTGAAACTATGCAAGTTGTGTACCAGTTTGTGAAGGAGCTAAAAATCATGTGACACTTTGGTTTTGCACAGGACTTCTGAACAATGTGTGGCTACCCCTGCAGAATCTGTCCATCTCCACCAATGCCACATTTTTTGGCCTTTTTTGGCAAAATTTGACCCAGGTTCAAATCAACTTTGATCCAGGTTTGATACAAATTTGCCAGTTTCACAGGCTTGGAGGGAAATTTGAGGCACATTGATTGACTTTGAAGATTAAAATTTCAATTTTCTGGAATTTGACACTTCAATTTCCCTTTGAACTTCTTTCAATCCTCTTTGACCCACTTTTACCCACTTTGACCTGCTTAGACTTACTTGGCCTGCTTCAACCTTCTTTGACCTGATTTGAAAACATCCAAAAAAAATTAAGAACTTTTATGGACAATCTTTTCCTTCAAATCTCTTCTCTGCCAAATTATTTTGAGTCACTTCCTTACTTGAGGCATAATTGGAAACCATTCCTCCTTGAAATGCACAAACTTCCATCATCACCAGTTCACCATTAACCATGGAAGCAAGAGGAGGTGTTTTTGTTCTTGATTTTCTGGATCAAACTCAAGGACAAGGGAGTAAATTTTAAAACCTCACTGTGCCAGCTTCATCCAATCCCATAGACACTGGTATCCTTCCTCCTTCTCCTCAAAGAGCTTCTCTTCTCCCAGATCCTCCAAGAGCTTCTCTTCTCCCAGCTCCTCAAAGAGTGTCTCTGTCCCCAGCTCCTCAAAGAGCATCTTGGTCCCCATCTCCTTAAAGAGAGTCTCTGTTTCCAGCTCCTCCAAGAGCATCTCTGTCCCCAGCTTCCCCCGTTGTCAGACATTTTAGTAATTTTGTAATTGGTCAATATACTCAACAAGGCTAAGTATTAAATTCTCCATTGTACAATCCCAGCATGATCCCTATCCCTGAGGGTGTGGACAAGGATGAGAGAAAAGACTCAGGTTTGGACTCCAGGATCCTTAGCAACCTTGACTCACCAACTGTGGGACCCCAGGAAGAAGCTCCTCAACCAACTGCTTCTGCTACAATTACTGAACCCCAACTTCAACCTCCTCCTCAACCACCCTCTGTGGGACCTACTCTCATAGCCCTAGTTCAAACCATGAATTTAGATTTGGCAACAATTTCCCATCCTCTGAGCACAAGTAATTCCCACTCTGGAAGCTTCAAAGCCTCATTGATGAACCCATCTGATAATTTTGAATGAAAAAATCCTAATAAGCTTAGAAAATTCCTATAAGTTTGTTGACTCATATTTGAAAACAAAAAAGGGAAATTTAACTTTAATAGAAATTAATTAATTAATTTCTATATGAAGTCTCCTGTCTCTCTATTAATGCAAGTTGTTGGATTCAGCCCTAACTTTATCACCTCTCCAACCATGAGCCCTCCTTTCTACTCAACTCTCGGTACCACTTCACAGAAAAACTTAATACCCTCTTTGACAACCAAATTGAAGTTTCCAAAGCCAAGAAGGGATTTTTCAATGTGCAAATGAAGTAATCTTGATATTCTTCATCGCCCATCACAGTATTTTCATCCCTCATTACAGAATTCTCTGGTTGAGGTGATAGAGCCTTCTATTTCCATTTTTTCAAGTTCTTCATTCTCAAATCATAGATAAGCTAGCGGTTTATGATGATTATGTGGAAAATACTCAAGAAAGTATGGATGTAGTTTTGGAATACAAGACCCAGTAGCACAAAAAAGCCACCAAGAATTATTTCACTTCCAAACACTCTAAACAAAAAGTTCATGGTTTATATGGTTTTTTTGAAAGTTTTTTAATATAATATATATTAATGGTGAAGAGGAGACACAGTTTATGAATAACTGGGGGTCATTAAAACCTCTCTTCAGGGGGGTTAACTTTGATTCTGTATCCTGGGACAATGGTTTCCTTATGACTTGAAAAAATGGGCAACACCCAAGGGAAGGGTGGGTATGGCTGGGCTAGAAAGAGCAAAAAACTTGTAAGGAAGGAAATAAATTACTTTTAAGTAAATAATTGCAAGATATCTACAATAATTCACAGATGAAGGTTCTCAGATCAAAGGTGGGTTGCTTGATTATTTTACTTCAATGGAAATAATAAGGGTATTGAATTGAAAATAATACTATAAGGCTGAGGCCATATATCACTTTCCTGCCTCTTATATGCACCTGATTACAGATGGAAAAGGTTCTGGATTGATAACTGATTAATTTGGCTGGTAAAACAACCAAAAAGAGCACTGTATATATACCTTTTTGGGGTGAAGGGAACCTCCTCAGGACATGTAGAGGGGGTTTAGCTCACAGGCAAAGGCTAGTAGACTGTTTCATGGCTGTTTCAGCACGCATTGTTAGTTGTTTGACTTGTCTGTACCTGTCCCTGAAGTATATGTGCGTGATTCTTATGTCAAAACCTATGTTTATTTTAATTTTTTATTTTTAATTTCTGGCTTATTTCTTAATCCCTCATTGTATTGATTTGATGAAAATGGTCAGAGGTAGGTATTTTTAGATTTCCTTTTATCTTCTGATCACTTTGATCATTTTCAATTTTTTTTATTTGAAATTCTTGGTAGGTTTTGTGGTTCAAACATATCTGGAGATTTCATTTTTGTGGCCTTCTCTTCTATTATTTTCCCCAATTTGACTACTTCATATTTCAATTTCAGTATTTTTATTTGATATTGCAAGGTTTCAGACAGAATTCTTTCTGTTTTTCACATCAATACATATGCCTACTGTTTGCACATGGGTTTTAGCTATTGCGTGTGATACCTTGTTGTCAGAGATTTTGTCATTGAAGATTTGATGCGCGCGGGCTTGACAGCTGCAGGCGTGAATCTGAGATTAGCCACGGAAAGCCAAAAAGCACATATTGAACACTGCTTTCCTGGAAGGTGTCTGTGTTGTTGCGGAATTGACTTGCGCAGCTTGCATTGTATGGATGCAGGGCTGCGTGCAGGAATTCTGACAAAACATAAATCTGCCTGTAACTCCTAAAATATACACAAAACTCCAATTCTGACGCATTTTAAATTTTGAAACCTGTACGTGACAATAAATGTGAAATATTAAAGTTTCAAAAATGTTGCTATGGTGGTATTGTGATTTTTGGGAAATTTCTTATTAATTTATTTAAAATATGAAAGAGTGAGAATTATATGGTGGGGTCAATGGGTGACCCTGCCTAATTCTGGGTGGGAAATCCAAATATGCAATGAAATATATGAATTTCATATTCCTTCTCAAGTTCAATGAATTGTTTTGTTTTATATTTACTTTGGTAAATCTGGAAGGTTTCTCTGTAAATAGTAGCAAGCTGAAACTCAGTCTGCAAATGGAAAATTTAAGGCCAAGAATCAAGGCAAATCTGCAAAGAAGAAAGCTTCCCACAAAATATTTACCTTGGACCTAGGTCCTTATGGAAATCTTGTTTCTGAAGAGAATCCAAGAATAGAGAAGGAGGGTACAAGCATGTATTGAGGTGGGAAGCACAAGAGGGAAAACTTTAGAAATAAGCATGTTAACAATCTTCCTTCCAACTCAAACTCCTCCAATACTTCCAACAAGAAAAATACCAATTAGGTGGATCTTCTGCTTTACTTCAGGATCATCATCCTATTGAATTTATAGTACAAAATATTCAAAAAATTAAATCTGACCAGCTTTCTGAAGGATTATGTTTCATTATTTCTCACAAGGACTTGAGTCTTAATGTTTTCATTCATGCAGGTGCTTACTAAATCTGTAATTTCTAATAAAATGGCTCTCAAGCTTTCACTGCAGATTATTCCTTTGGAAAAACCTATTCTTCTCTTAAATTTCAGTCCTAATGAGTCACCCTTTCAGATCATTACCCACAAGGAAACCTGGGTTTCCTCCAATCCTTCTTTTACTAGCTTTGAATGGTAATTCCTTCTATTCAATGCAGCATTATTGGAAGACATAATTATGTGAATCAAATTTCTCATTCATTGAAACCAAGAGGTAACATAGAAGATAGGGCTAATCACCCTAAGACACCTCCAAAGCAATTACCTTTCCTCAAAATCCATTGAAATCAACATGGCCAACCTAGCTCTAACTTGTTTCTCTTCAACTCTGCCTTTGGCACTTCAGACAATTTCATTTTTTTCACTGAAGACCAATTCATTTCCCCCCTACTTCAGTACCTTTGAATCATCAACACAGAATACAATTCCCTTCAATTTAAACAATAGCCAACCTTGCTTGCATATTCACTGATCCCTTGAATATTTCTTTGGAGGAGGAATCTCAGGAGTCATCCTTGCATATCCTTCAATTTTTCACTTCTTCTAAAATTTCCTTTACCCCGCACAAAGATATTCCAGCTGACTGAGATGAGTTTTATATTGATGAAGACCCTGAAGAATTAGAACTTTTTTTGGAAACATTTCCAGCTCATGAAAATTCTTTTCTAGATTTTTCTTCCAATTTAAAAGCAGATCAAGTTTTTCTCAACACACTTATGCTCATCACATGGAACTGGAAAAGAATGTAGGAAAAGGTTCATCATTTCCAGTAGTTCAAGCCATGGAGCACCAGTCCTTTTTTTCAAGAAGAAGGATGGGAGTTTGCAGTTATGTTTTGATTATTCCAAGCTTCATGCTTTCAACAGGAAGAAATTCTATCCACCTCCTCCAATGAATTTTTTTACTGAATTTCTTTTCAGTTTCTTCCATCTTTCCCATCATTTACCTCAGAGGCACCAACAATCTACTGCACATCAAGGAAGTAGATGGACACCTTAGAGCATTCAGATCTCAGTTTGCAAGCTATAAATACTTTTTTATTCACTTGGGCCTCACTAATGCTCCAGATACTTTTCAAAACCTTATCAATGATATCCTTGGTGATCTCCTCACAATGTATGTTGTGGTTTACCCTCAAAATATCCTTATTTTCTCTAATAAATTTCAGCAACACATCTCTCATGTATGTGATGTACTCACCAGACTCAGGAATAACTAAATCTATACAAAGTCTTTCAAATGAAAATTCCCTCACCTTCTTTGGACTATCTTGGCTATGAAATCTCAGTGGATTGTATCTTCATTGAAAAAACCAAAGTTTAACCAATTTTTTCCTGGCCTGTTACTCAAAACAGAAGGTACCTGCATTCTTTCCTTGGTTTTTCTAAATCCTATTGCAGGTTCATCCAGAACTAATCCAAAGATTTTTCCTATCTAACTTCTATTACTGTAAAAAGATAACCCTTCATCCTCACTCCTGAAGCCTTCAAAAAAATCAAAAAAAAAAAAAAACCAAGAAATACTTCACTCAAGCTCCTGTCATTTGCCATTTTGATCACCTCCTGAGAAAATATTTTGAAACTAATTCCAGTTATAATGCCTTGGATTTTTTCCTGCACTATCTAAATTCCGTTAAAGCAAAAAATACTATTGCTTTTGACAGCAGAATAATTACTAGTTCTGAACTCAACTTTGAAATTAATGATAAACTCCTTGCAATTTACTTTGCTCTTCATAAATGGAATGCTTACTTTTTAAGTGTCACTGACCCTTTTGAAGTTCTAAATGATCACCCTTCTTTGAAACACTTCCTTTCTTGAATTTTTCTCACCAGGAGACCAGCTTTTTCAGCAGGATTTCTCTCTGAATTTAAATTTATGATCACTTACAGGCTTGGGATATTTTAAAACATCCTAGATTCCTGTCATGTTGGGAAAAAATGTATTGAGTGGGATGAATGCTGTATTCTTAAAAGAATCCTTGAAATATTTAACAGCTTCTCAAAAAAGCAGAAGTTGAAGCTTTTAAAAGTTTTTTTCTTTCTGCCAACATTATTGAGGATAAACTGAGTGAATTGCCTTTTAGTCAAAAAGCTTACAATTTACTTCAATTTATGATTAAAATCTTGAATAAGAATGAAGAAGTAACTGAAAATTCCTTAGACCCTTTTAGTGTCTTACACCTTTTTCAGATTAAAGTGCTAAAACCTGACCAAGCTAATAATTTCAAGTTAAATATATTTAAGAAAAATCCATGACTCTTTTCCTGACGGTCATCCTGGTCAACAGAAGACTATGAAACTTATTAAGAGAGCCTTCTCCTGCAAAGGAATCCCAACAGATTTGAATAACTATGTTTCATCCTGCTGCCTTTGCAACAGTAACAAGAAAAGGCATGTAAAGTGTTATGCTCAACTTGTTTTTTGATCTGCAAAATCACCCAACTCCACAATATCAGCTCAACACTCAGACAGATCTTGACCATCAATTCTGATCATGGATTACTAACCTGCACAATCACCCAACGCCATTATATCAGCTCAACCCGCTGACAGATCTCAACCTTCAACTCTGATGAGGATGAAGGCTATTCTGTGCAGCGGGTTGGGAAAGCTTATGTATACATGAAGATTTTATGTAATTGTATACGCATAAATTATGCTTATTGTTCAATCATGTACCTACTTGTGGTTATTATTTCATAATTTGTAACCCATGTAGTACTTACTCTTTACATTCCCTTCACACGGTTAAACAATTATGCCTCCCTTACCTGCAAGTTCTCAAGGGCAAGGCTCATTTTGTTGGGGCCAACGCACTTTTTTGAGATGTCAGATTGATGATTTGTTGTTCTGGTCCATTGTAGTTGAGAATCATGGCAACAAAAAAAAATCATTGAAAAAGTAGAATGCACGCAAGAGGTATTTTGTGTAATTTGGAGGTATTGTTGCTTTCAATCAGTATTGCGGATTGGTTATTGCAAAATATCAAAATCAGTTGGTTGAAGCCAAGGTCATCAAGGATGTTCCAAATATAACATAGTTGTTGTGTGCCATCAGACAGTGCAACATACTTGGCTGCACAAGTCAAAAGTGCTACAATCCTCTGCCTAATAGAACCCCATGCTACCAGGTTACCAAAACATTTAATAATATGACCTGATGTGGAGCTTTCATGATCTCCTCCCCAACTGGCATTGCTCCACAACTTGAGCGTTGCCTCATCCTTTTCAAAAAAAACTGATTTTTCTTTGGTCATGCGCAGGTATCCAATCAGCCAATTGAGTGATTCCCAGTTCCCTTCAGATGGATTGTTGGCATACCTTGATAGCAGGTTGACAGGAAAGGCTAGATTGGACTTTTTTCCAGCTGCTAGGTACATGAGCAACCCAACAAAATGCTTGAACCTGTTGGGGTCTATCACCACAACCTTGTTTATAGAAAGTGGAGATTCCAGCTAGGAGCTACTTTTAGAATGTGCTGTGGGAGGATAATTGTCAAGAATTGGATTGGCAAGTATGTGTTGTGACAGAAAAACCAATGTTGGCCCCTGCTTGAGTACTATATCTACTATCTTTGTGAGATTATTTTTCCATTTCATCTTGATTTCCTGTTCCATGCCAGCCTGTAGTGATTGGAGGAGCAAGGGGGACAATGCTACGACAAAACCATCATTAACATGCATCCAAACTATTATGAAGCCTGTGTCTTTGCAAAGGAAGTACAGGGATTGTTTGATTTCTTATGTCTCAAAACCAAGCCGCAACATGATGCCCTGGAAAAATTTCCACCAACATCTTTCTGCTTGTTTAGGACCATATACTGCCTTCTTCAAACGCATGACACAACCCTTCCACTGGGGTTGGAACTCCACCGGGGGCTGACAATACAGTTCTTTGCTTATAGGGCTGTACAAGCAATCCAAGCTTATGTTGAATGAGGCCATTGGAAAGTCTGTATTGAGGCCCAACAAGATGAGCATATGGAGCACATTTAGGCTAGCTGTTGGCGCATATGTCTCATTACATTCTTGGCCCATGTGTTGGTTAAAGCGCTTGACAGCTAGACAATAAATTTGTTCAACAAGGTTACCAAGCTCATCAAGTTTGTTTGCAAGTACCCAGCGCATTCAAAGGACTCTCATCCCTGGGTGTGGTTTTACAGGTTTCCAGAAATCAAGCTCATCAAATTTTTCCACTTTTTAGGTAGCCAAGGCCATCCATTCCTTTCCAAACTCACCTTTCAAGGCCTCCGGTAGTGACTTTGGGAGTTAATGGTCTGTTTTGATGGGCATGGACTGAATGAATTGTTGCTCAGCCATTGCAATCTTGTCAGTAGGTTAATTTCCAAGTTGAAGTGATAACTTGTTAATGATGAATTCCATTGCGTTTTTCTTCTCTTCAGCCCTAGCTTCAGCAGCTTTAAAACT
The DNA here is from genome assembly GCA_025617555.3 of Puccinia polysora. NCBI lineage: Eukaryota > Fungi > Basidiomycota > Pucciniomycetes > Pucciniales > Pucciniaceae > Puccinia > Puccinia polysora. The sequence goes on along the minus strand of CM062614.1, from coordinate 13,582,214 downwards.
GGGAAACAAGGCAGATGTAGAATGGATAACACGTCTCTCAGCAGGTGACCAAAAAAGCCAGCCTGGCCCTGACGCCGGGTATGAAAAGAAACAGCATAGTTGCCCACGGTCTGCCATCTTTGAAGACCTGCATTCCTTTGGTACATGAACAATGGCCTTTTCCCCAAACGGGTATCGGGAATTTGGGTCAACTTTAAGCCCAAAAAGCATAGTCAAGGGACACAAATCCCAAGTGCGAGTTTTCGGAATAAAATTATGAATGTATGTTGCCGTCATGTAGGCATAACTCCAGTATTTTTCTGCCATGCAACTGGCATTCAGAATTTTTCTGGCCGCATTGCCAATGGTTCTGTTAACGTGTTCTGCTTCACCATTCTGTTGCGGGTGGAATGGTGCAACAGGTGCTAGGCAGATACCTAAGGCTTCTAACCTCAATTTGAGGGGCCCAACATACTCGGCTGCATTGTCCAAGCGGAAGTAAGCTGGCACCTTGCCAATTGTGCTCCTCAGGTGTTCAATCCACCCAATGATTTTTTGCAGGACTTCACTCCTTGATCAAAGAGCAGCACCAAAGGTATATGTTGTCGCATGATTGAAAAAATTGAGCCAGAACCTGGCTCCATTCAAGTCTTTCTCAAATGGTCCAATCACATTGGTGATGCATAGCTGAAGCAGGTCATGGCGCGGTATATTAGAGGCAACTCCAAACAATGGACAGTCAATTGACTTAGATAAAGCACACCGTTCACAGAAGTACAATTGCTAGTTACCTCTAGGCTGCTTTGGAAAATGGGTCTCAAGAAACTTCTTCACAACAGCCTCCGATGCATGTCCAAGACGCATATGCCAATTGTACGCATCAAGGGAAGGTTTCTATGTAATTGCCTTGCATGAAAGTTTTCCAAGCAGTTGAATTACACAGAAAAAGTTTTTAAAAGAGGTTTCAAATTTTTGGGGTAATTGTCTTTGATTACGATGAAATAAACAATGATAATAAAAACGCTATATACACGGGTGTGATCAGATGATAATAAGATGCTAGGCACAACAAGTACCGGTCTATTTATAGACCGGTCTAAGAAAATAGAATACATGCCCTAATCAATCTTTGTAGTGCAACTTGGCACAATAGTCGTGCTTTATGGTTCTTTTGTTCCTCGGTCGCTTATGAGGTCAAAAGTTCATTGCAATTGATAACAGTCGCTTTTGACTGGGGGACTTTTCTGGAGGTAGGTCTTTTCTACTGTTGCTTTTACATTTTCTCTTCTTGCTTTCCATTCCTTGAAAGCTTTCTGACAATTCGCAAATCGCTATTCCAACACGCCCCCTTGATTTTTGAGTTATCATTGCTAAACTGGCGGTAGCGGGGATAATTTCTTCAATCCCCATTTCATTTCTGAACTTGTTATTCTTTACACGGTTGAGTGGTTTGGTTAGGCAATTGGCTATCATGTCCGAGGTTTTGAGATACTGTAGGTCAACTTCCTTGTTCTCAATAAGGTCCTTTACATAGTTGTAATGCACATCTATGTGTTTTGTTCTGGAGTGGTATACTGGATTCTTGGAGCGTTTAATTGCTCCTTCATTGTCACTGTAGACTAGGATTGTTTTGAGTTCTTGGGAGCTTAATTCAGAGTGTAATAACTTGAGCCATTTTGCCTCCTGGAAGTTTGCCAGTAGAGCTGGAAACTCTGCTTCAGTAGATGATGTACTGACTGCTCCTAGTCTCTTGCTTCGCCAACTGATGGCCGCTTGCCCTGAGATAAAGACATACCCTGAACATGACTTTTGGTTGATTTCTTCTGAGTAGCTGGAGTCGGAGTAACCAATGGGGAGGGAATCCTCAATTGGGCGGTAAGTGATGCCAAAATCCTTGGTTCCTTTCAGGTATTGTAGGACTCTTTTAAAAGCTTCCGAATGGGACAAATTGGGTTTTTCAAGGAATTGTGAGAGGGTTCCCACAATGTAGGCTATATCAGGTCTAGTACATTGTGATAGGTAATTGAGTGATCCTATTGCCGATTGATAGTCGAGTCCAGTGGTTTGGAAGACGTTGTGCTCATCTTCCAATGACATTTCGAGCTTAAGGTTACTTTGAGATGGGGTCATTGACACCTTACACTCCTCCATACCATACTCACTCAAAAGTTTGTCAATGTAGTGTTCTTGACTGAGTGTTGTTGAGTCTGAGTTCTGAGTGACTTTTATTGCAAGAACGTGACTAGCAATCCCAAGATCTTTGATTTTGAAATGTTCTTTCATGTCTTGAATTGTTTTCTCTGATTCTTCTCCAACCAGGATAATATTGTCTACCCACACAAACATGGCTACACCTGATCTGATGAATAGGCACGGATCAGCATCACTGACATAGAATGAGTTGTTGATTAGCCAGGTCCTGAGGGTGTTGTACCAGCTTTGAGCAGCTTGCTTGAGTCCATAAAGTGACTTCTTTAGTTTAATGATGAAATTGTGAGGTTGGTTTAGTAACTCTCTACATTGTTCTAGATTGTAGTACTTGGGTTTTTTTTCTTGGATCCATTCAATGAATCCTTCCGGTAGCTCAACATAAACGGCTTCTTCTTCACTGAGGTCTGAGTTGAGGTAAGCTGTTACAAAGTCTGCTTGTCAAACCTTTTGTCCTGTTTGAACCACATAGTTGAACAGGTACCTAAGGGTAGATAAATGCCCTGTTGGAGAGAAGGTTTCTTCATAGTCTATTCCTGGTTTCTGGCAAAACCCCTTTGCTACAAATTGACCTTTGAATTGCTTCAAGTTTCCATTCTCATCAAACTTTTTGGTGAATACCCATCTGGTACTTATCAGGGTTTTGTTCTTGGGTAGGTGAGTTTGTTTAATTACCTCAAACACGCCTCTATCAACTATGGAATCTAATTCTTCAAAAGCAGCTTTCTTCCATTGGTTCAATTCTTGAGTTCTTTTAGCGGATCTGAGATTTTCTGGACCATTCTTGCTTTCTTTGACAACACCACTCAGAGCAATAGGTATGAAATCGTTGGGTGAGTAAATGGCGTTCTCTTCAATATTTCCTTCCTTTTCAATATTTCCTTCCTTTTTTTCTGCTACCTGTGCTTGATGTCAAAGTCGTCTATCTACAATTGTGTTTCCATCTATGTTGCAGCTAATATTCTTCGGTGCTACTTCTCTAGGGATCCAATCCCATTCAGGTTTGGCTTTGGTTGTTTTCTTATTCTTCACCCCCATATTAGTTGCAACTGGATGATTTGGTTCAGTTAAACAATCTTTTTCTTCTTCATTGACTACTATAGGCTGGCCGGAAGGTGGTGGAGAGTTTAGTGGAGTGGTTGATTCCTCAGTATTATATTCTGGACAATCAACGGGGTTTCCATTTGCAAATACGGGTTGGATTGGGTCTAAGTAGTTTCCACTGGGGTTTACAATTGTGTCTGAGCTGTTGATCAGCGGGATTTTGTCTTCATTAAAACAAACATCTCAAGATTGAATCATCTTCTTTTCTTTATGTAGGTATATTTGATACACTCCAAAGTTTTCTTCATATCCTACCATGACACCCTCTTGACTACAAGGGTCAATTTTTCCTCTTTTTGGTAGATTAGTCAAGAAAACAAGAGATTCAATTTGCTTTACATGATTCAGGTTGGGTGATTGTCCAAAAAATAGTTTGTAAGAGGTTTTTCCTTTTATCTCATTTGTCCAATTTTGTAGGTAGTTGGCTGCTGATACCAGCTCTGCCCAACATTCCTTTGGTAGTCCCGAGTCAATTCTTAGAACTCTGGCTTTCTCTATCAACGTCCAATTCATCCTTTTGGCAATCCCATTATGTTGGGGGGTGTATGGAGTGGTAACTAAAACTTCAATTCCTTGTAAGCCACACCATTCTTTAACGTTCCTATTCACAAACTCTCCGCCCCGATTGCTAATAATCCTTTTAAAATTCCTTTCTGCTTGGTTCTCGGCAAGTTGTATGATTCTCTGCATGTGTTTAAGTGCTTGGTCCTTTGAAGGTAAGAAAGAAGTCCAAACAAAACGGGTTGCGCTATCCACAACGACAAGAATGTACTTTGATCCTCCCAATGAGTCTGGAGTGATTGGTCCCATCAAGTCAACCGAGATTTCCTCTAGGATGTTTTTGGTTTGCTTGATATGGTGTTTAAAGGTGGGTCTTTCCATTTTTCCTTCCACCCAAGGTTTACAGCTGTTTGATCTTCCGGGGTGGCCTAGACGTTTGTGTTCCAAGATTTGAGCTGCATGGAGGTGGTCACAATCAACATATAGTAAGTTTTTCAAGATTTCTCCACCAAATATAACTTTATTGTTTTTTTTGGACCTTAAACTCATTATTCTGGTGATTCACAAGCTTTCCACCATTTTTCCAGATTTTTCCAAGTGATAGGAGATTGTAAGTTATGTTTGGGACAAATAGTACATCCTTAAAGATGACTTCCCTATCATAAAGCCTTAACGCTACATCTCCTCTTCCCTCAATTTCAATCTTCTTCCCCGCATCTCCAATGATAACAGAACTGCTTACTCTTCTAAAATTTTTGAATAAATCTTTATTTGCAAACATGTGCTCCGAGGCACCCAAGTGGACAAGAATAGGTTTTAATTTGGATTCAGATATCATGGCTGTTGTGGTGTTGGGAGTCGCTATAAACGCTACTGGGCCTGCCAGCATTCCTCCAGTAGGTTTCTCCTTGGGTCCATTGTTCTTCTTTTTAACCCTGCAGTCCTTTTTCATGTGTCCAGGCTTACCACAGTTGTGACACTTATATTTAAATTTTCCTTCTGATGACATTGCTACTTCTTCCTTAACTTGGGATGAGCCATTCCCAAACATTGCTTTATCATTTTCAACGCTTGCAATTATTTCTTCAATTGTTGGGTAGTGATTTCCCCAAGTTAGTACTTGAATTAAGGACTTGTACTTACTTGGCAACGTACGGATTGCAATCCTAGATACAATTGCATTGTTGACTGAGGTACTGGTAAGCTCCATCTTCCTAGTTGTGGCTCGTAAGTCTCTGATCCACTGATCATGACTTTTGAATCTTAACTCCAAAAATTGATCTAGTGCTATCCCTTGGGTTTTGATGCCTGTTCCGACAAACCTATCCTTCAAGATATTCCAGAGGACCCAACCATCACCCCTCTCATTCATTGTTATCTTGCTTCCGACAAAAGCGACAATGCTTTCATCAAGAAAGTGCATGAGGAGGCAGTAAAACTTCCCCTTCTTCTCTTTGTTCACCACGTTATCTACTCCGATAACGTAATTCCAGCAACCAAGTTGGCAAAGTTTGGCTTCCATGAGCGTGACCCAGGTCACTTAGTTGTTCTCTTTAAGAACAACTCGTCTTCCGTTGGACAGATCCATTTCAAGGTGAGCAATGTCAATTTCAAGTTCTTAGTTCGGCTGTGAGTGGTACTGATAATGTGTTGGGGTAATTGCCTTGATTACGATGAAATAAACGATGATAATAAAAACGCTATATACACGGGTGTGATCAGATGATAATAAGATGCTAGGCACAACAAGTACCGGTCTATTTATAGACTGGTCTAAGACAATAGAATACATGCCCTAATCAATCTTTGTAGTACAAGTTGGCACAATAGTCGTGCTTTATGGTTCTTTTGTTCCTTGGTCGCTTATGAGGTCAAAAGTTCATTGCAATTGATAACGGTCGCTTTTGACTGGGGGACTTTTCTGGAGGTAGGTCTTTTCTACTGTTGCTTTTACATTTTCTCTTCTTGCTTTCCAGTTCTTGAAAGCTTTCTGACAATTCGCAAATTGCTATTCCAACACAAATCTTTTTCCATGCAGATCATGTAATACTAGGTCTAACCCTTTATGTTCAATCCTCCAGCTATCACTAGCCAATCTACCAGTGGACAGGATGGTACCCTGTATACCCTTGCAAAAGTACATCGCATCAATCTTGATTGTTCCCGTCCGAGTTTGAATGCTGAGGCTACCAACAGTGTAAACAATTGCCAAATTTGATGGAACGGCCATTGTAAGAACAACCGGGACTTTCAAGCGTCTAGTGATACTGAAGAACTGCAACTTCCAACTCACATGTGCAGTTGCTCTGGAACCAATCAGGACTTCCCCCTTGTTTACATCCTCCAGGTCAAGTTGGCGGATGCGAGGTCCTCGGACAGGCAGGAAAGTTGGTTTTTGGGGGGTAGGTACCTTGATTTCCTGCTGGCATGGTCATTGGGTGGCAGTGGTATGACCCCGTTTTGCACATGCTTGCAGAAATCATTGCAATTGGCATACCAATTCCCTGCCTTCTTGAAATAATGACATGCATGGCCAAATTTCTTCAGGAGCGACTCCTTTTGGGTCCTGCCCTTGAATAAGTTGGCCTTGTTGACAGAAAGGTTGGCAGAAGTCACAGAGGTGGATTCCTTGTCTTGGGACTCCATTCTACAAGCAGGGGTGATATATTTGTTTTTGGGTTGGTCAGACACAGCTTGGATGGACATCTCCACGTCAGATGGGATGGTGCCAACCAAGCGGTACTTCAGCTTGTTTGCACACAATTTTATTGTGGTTGAGACCTCAGTAAAGCTTGGTGGGACAGAAGTATTGTTGAGTTTCTGTCCAACAGCATACTCAAATTTTTGTTGATCAATTGTTGGGGCAGCTGTTGTGCTAGCTTGTAGGAACAGTCCTTAGAACTAATCAAGACCCATATTGACTTTTTTCAGGTCCGCCACAATCTTGTGCCAGTTTGCAATCCACACTTCATCAGACCTGGTTTTGCTGCCAACTTCCTGAAAGAAACAATCAACAATTGAAAGCTTGTGACATTGATCAGTCTTGCTAAACTTCTTCTTAATGATTTATATGAGGAACTGTGTGTCCTCAGTTCCGGAATCCTCAACTACAGTGAGCAGCGTGTTGTCAATGGTATTCCTTGTCAAGATTTATATGGTTTCTTTTTGATCACGCCCTAGATTGGAGAAAGCATTTGGATCTCCAAGGAAAGTGGTATCTTGTCTGAGTCCCCTACGCAGTATTCAATCAATCAAGCACTCCCATTGCATGTAGTTATAACCATCAAAGACAAGGATGGACTTTCTTGGATTGATAGAGTTATGGAAAGCTACTGGGTCTTCTATAAATTTCCGGGTAATTTTATTGACAATGTTGCCAGAGTTTTTTGATGGAGGGTTTAAGTGGGGGGGGTTGATTCCTTTTGGATTGCTCAATCCTGCTCTGAAGGCCTTTAATGACCTCAAGTAAGGATTCTATTGATATTTTTGGTGAATTGTTCATGTTTTGGTGATTGGAAACAAACCTACCATAAAGTTCTGAATATAGTGACAACTTGTCAGACAGAGCTGGTCTATTGGAATCATAATGATTGCTGTCTTCTAAGATATCTTGAAAAAATTCCATCCACCTGCTGGCAGATCAATAAGATGCCTACTGGAAGTCTATCAGATAGTTATATAGATCAAGGAGGTGTCAATGGCTAGTTGGACGGCTTTTAACCTGTTATGATCAACTGGGTCTGTGATCTGCACAATCACCCAACGCCACAATATCAGCTCAACCCGCTGATAGATCTCAACCTTCAACTCTGATCATGGATTACTAACCTGCACAATCAACCAACGCCACAATATCAGCTCAATCCTCTGAAAGATCCCAACCTTCAACTCTGATAAGGAAAAAGGCTATTCTTTGCAGCGGGTTGGGCAAGCTTATGTATACTTGAAGATTTTCTGTAATTATATATGTATAAATCATGCTTATTGTTCAATCATGTACCTAATTTTGGCTATTATGTCATAATTTGTAATCCGTGTAGTACTCACTTTTTACTAAAAGAAACCAGGTATACTCAAGCCTCTTCCAATACCTTATGGCCCTTGGATACCACACTCAATGGATTTCATTTCTCAAATTCCTGCATCAAACCAATTTGATTCCCTCCTTCTTGTTGTGGACCATTTTTCTAAGGGAGCTCTCTTCATCAAATCAACTGGTACACTAACTACAGTAGAATTTTCTAAAATCTTTCGCAACCATGTCTTTGGCAAGAATGGGTTGCCTGCTGAAATAATAAGTGACCAAGGCTCCTTTTTCATCTCTTATTTCTGTAAAACACTTTGTGAAAAGTTAAAGATCCAAAGAAATATCTCCACAGCTTCCCACCCTGAAACATATGTTCAAACAAAAACATTTAATAAATTACTCAAAAAATATCTTTTAATGTAAATCAGCTATCATTGGGACAACTTGGATACTTGGCTCCCCTTTGCAGAGTTCTCCTACAATAACATGGTTCAATCTTCCACACACCAATCTCCCTTCTTTACTCTCTATGGAAGGCATCCCAGTTTTTATTTCCTGCATTTTTTGGAAAACCAGCCTGCTAGTCACTAATTGAACCGGATTCAGAAGAACCAGATCCGACTAAATAAAAATTTGCAAGAGTCTCTGGATAATTATGAGAACTATGCTAAACTCAAAAGAAAATATATTCAAAAAAGTTATTGCGCCTGAAAAATTTTTTTGGTTATCTTCAAAGAATATCAATACTAAAAGACCTTCCAAGAAGCTCTCTGAGTGTTCGTTGGATTCTTTTCTCATTATTGAAATAATTAGATCTTTTGCTTTCAAACTCCAACTGCCTGAGAAATTTTTTCCAACAACCCTGTCTTCCATGTTTCACTTCTCAAATCCTACTCAATGATCAAAATTCTCCAAGCCATTAATCACCTCCAGAGAGGGTGGCATTTGATGTGCAATGATATTGGGAAGTGTTTCAAATTGAGGAATGAAACATTTGGTGTGGCAAACTCCTCTGAATATTTAAATCAAATTTTTTTTAGAAGGTTCTCAAAGAATATCATGGGAACCAGTCTCCAATCTCACCAATTGTTCAGCCCTTCTCTACAACTGTCATTCCCTTTATCCTTCCTAACACAAACAAACTTAATAAACCAGCATATGGATCACTCTCAATCTCAGCCTTCTAAATTATTATCTATATTTCATTTAATCAATAAAATAAATAAATCAAATTCAATTCTCTTATCTCTATTTCCATTAAAAATAAAATAATGAAATATAAATTATCTCTATCTATTAATATCTACAAATCTTCCTTAATCTTAGTCACAAGTTTAGAAAGCTTACCAAACCAAGCAATAGCTAGCTTTATTTTCCTATTTTCATATTCCTTCCCATCCTAAGCAGAAGCTCCCATCTCATGGTGAGTCAAGATTATGACAGAAAATCTCAGACCTCTGCCACCCCTTCCTTATTCACATATTGTCTTCTTCCTTTCTACTCCACTTCTTCAAATTTATCCAAGCCCCATCCAAAAAACATTCTGGTCCCGGAATCTTCAGATTAATTTCCAAGATGTTCTTCAATTTTCTTCAAGTCTTCAACTGGATCATCTTCACCAGAATCAATAGGACCAGCTGCATTTCCTTCTGAGCAGGCAAATAAACCAAAATCCTGCTTGTTCCTCCTGATAATCCTATACTCACCTCCAACTCAATCCTTGGCCGACATCCAACCAATCTTTTGCCCAAAAGACCTTGGCCCTGAACCTTCTCCCTCCACTTCCTCAATAATCCTTTCTTTTCATTTTCTTTTGCCTTTACTCACCACATCCACCGCTTCTTCCTCCTCTGCTTCTTTTTCTTAAACTTGCTCTTCTTCTCATTACTATAATTTGAATCCTTTCTTCTTCTGCTTACTCCTTTTCATCTTCATCAGGCATTCCAGGAGCATGTTTTTTTTTTAAAAAAAAAATTGACTTTGAAAGGAATGGGGGCCACTTTGAAAGCCATTTCTGCTTCAATTGGAAGTTCTTCCACAAGTCAAACCACTTTCAAAATTTGAACTTACTTCCATTTTATGCTTCAATAACCCTTCAACCACGTCTCTTCTACCACAACCATACTTGAATCAAACTAAAACCAATTTTGAAATCCTTTTACAAGGTTCAACCAGTTCAACTTCACAATTGTGGAATTTAGATGGTTCAACCCTTGTTCTTCAAAATTTGACTGGTTTTACCTCAACTTGACAGGCTTCAATTGGTTTTATGGAATTTTTATATGCTTCAACAGGTTCAATGGCAGTGCAAAGACGCTCTCACATGCTCAGAGTAATCTATCAAACTTTTTGAAGATAAATTGGGTGTCCCCCAGTGGATATCCAATGCCTTCAAAATTGATTTTCTTTCCTCAATGTCCCATGCAGCACAAACCGGCACATTTTTCTCAACTCCTTCCCTTCATTCTCCATAAATTTCATTTTCTCTGGAAAAGCCTCTGCTGATAAAATTTCAAGAAATCTCTTTCAAAATAAAGAATTTCAGCAATCAGAAGAAAAATGAAATAAACCACTCACCATCTAATACAAAAACAGTGCTAGACACTCCCAATGAAACACTCAAATCTTCTTGGGCTTACTTCACTTCAAAATTTGGCCCAATATTGCCATTCACCCATTCAACTGGCCCAAGAAAATTCCTTCCAACTTCAGTAGCTCAAAAATTAGGCCTCTTGTATCTTCTACAGTTTTCACACTTTCCAGATTTGGGGGTGATTCTGGTGGTACAGATCTTTTCAATCTCTGAAAGTCTCAAGCAATGGGGCAAGTATTGATTGACGGGATATCATCCCTTAGTTTTCTCTGTGGTGAATAATTTAGTGGGTGATCTTTTTGTACGGTGAAAGAAATGGGCAGTGTGGTGCCCAATCTGGGACACCTCTGGACCAGTACGGAAAAAGTAAAATTTTTTATGAACTTTTCTATAGCCTCCATTTAGATCCTGGGAAAAAAAAAATTGATCCCGAATGATTCCCATATCCAGTTCCCATGTTTCCTATCTCCCCTTCTCCTTGTTATCTAGGGTGACCCCTGGGTGCTTTTATCCCCCTGTGTACAGCGTTCAAATCTCTCTCCTTGCTTCTTTTGCCAATTGGCGGCTGAAGACCGGCTTGGCTTGGCTTGATTCTTGCACCCGCCACTGGTGTTTCCGCCAATCATCATCCCAATTGTCCAAAGACAATTGGGACACCTAATCAGTCTTCCCCCTCCTTTTGTTGCCGTCATTTTCTGCGCAGCCAACAACAAAAGTGGCTCTCATTTGCAACACCAACCCAGCAAGGATCCCCCTTGAGATTGAGGACGGTCCTTGCTCCATACAATCTTGACTACCTTGGTCAAGCGGGGATGATATCCCCCTCCAACCAATCCCTCCATCCTTGCACCCATCCTCTGCAAAGTTCAAGGATGATCCTGGCATCACCACTTCATTCAGACTGTTCAAAGAAAATCGGAACTCCGACCAACCCATCATCAAAAACCAATCCGTTAAAGACAATTGGTTGCACTTATAAATTGACTGATCACCTTGTATTGCCTCAACGCAGTGAGGAAAATCAACCATTGACCAATCACTTGCAGCTGCCCTTCCTCATCTTGCCAAGACCTCAATGGCCCCACCTCATTCCGGATCATCCCATCCCACCACCATCTTGCCTCTGACTGTTGTTGCAACTGTTGCACAACGTGCTTGCACTTACCATGTCAATTCTAATCTGTCAACCCATCTCCCTTGCCTTAATCTCTCCAGCCTTGCACCACCACTCTTGCACATCTTGCGGTTGTCCACGCGGCCTGCTGTTGCTTGTTCTCTGTCACCCAGGCCATTTGTCAATGGTTGTGGCCAGCTCATCCCTTGAGCCGCGCCCCTTATCATCTGTCTGCGCGGGTCCTGCTTGCAGTCATCCGCAGGCCAGCAGTTGCCCAGGCCCCTCATCCTGTCTGCACAGCCCCTCACCTGCCTTGCACCTGCCTGTGCCCATCATTGGCATGGGCTGGTGCCTTTCTGTTCCTGCTCATCTAATGTTTTTTTTCATCATTCCAATTTTTATTTTCTTTTTCACTTCTTTCCACAGTTGTTCCTCTGTTTTCTCATGATCAGATGAATTTTCTTTAATTTTTGTTCCTTTTTTCCACTCCATATGTGTCATCTCTTGTTACAGGGACCCATGGCCCATAAAAGGAGGGGCTCTCCCCTGCTTTTTTTAAAAAAAAATCCATGGGAGTGTGTGCATATGTCCCCCCTGTTATCTTTGAAATCTGATCTTTATCCTCATCCTGGGTATATCTATGATTGCCCCCTGATCCATTGATCCTTAGTCTTTGCCCCTCTGTGGCCTGATCCTTATCACCAACCAATAGCCTTGTTGGTTGAAGAGAGTTCTGTCTGTTGGAATTCTTGAATGTGTTATACCACTCCTTGATCCCTTTCTCTGACCATACTGGTCTTGATCCCTCCTTGATCATCTTTCTGGAGCCAATAACAATTGATTGAAGAGGTCTTATTAAGCTTAAGACCTGGAGTGTTATACCTCCCTTATTTTTTTGGAGTTGCATTCTGCCAGCCTACTCTTGAGTTCCTTGAGAAGTGTTGAGGTTAGCCTTGCTTCAAATCAGTTTACTGTTTTCTTTTAGAGCTTCTTAAACATAGTGCTGTGTCTTGTCCAGCCACCCTCAGTTATCTGGTACCCTTCACGCGCTTGATTGCAGAGAGTTGGGCAGGTTCATTGAGAACTTGGAGGTTGGTTGGGTTTGAGTTGATCATCCCCAATCTTCTGCTGACGACCAGATTTATTAGCTTGTGGGTGTTTTTTACATGCAACAGCTTTGTTCTTTAAACTTTGAAAAAACTTTAGCTTCTTTTGTCCAAGCTTTTCTCACATAATATTGGCTCAGATAGTGCTGTTCCATTGCTACCAAACCACTATCATATTTATCCTTTACTACTTGATTCCTCATTTACCAGGTTCTGGACCTTGATCTTGGTTACATTGAAATATTTTTGTAACACTCAGGAGGTCAGCCTAAACAGCACCTTTCCCCTCCACAGAACTGCCACAGCCTAGCACTGTTTTTAGTCTTACAGCAGCTCACAGAAGGTAATGGTGATAGATAAGATGAAGGTAAGACCAAATCAGAAATTGTAATGAAATAAACTTACTTCTCACCTATTTGTATGTGTATCAAGAGCTACCCCGTCATATTCTGGGGGCGTACTGTCATAACCAAAAATTGACTCTCTATACCAAGTCCCCCTAGTCCTCCTCAAACTTCATTAAATTCAACTTCTACCCCTTGATCTATGAGCTGCACCTCCTGAAGTATCTCCCTGAAACCCTTGCAGGTCCAAGGCAATTTCCCAGTCTATCCCTCTCTCTCTATGGCTTGTTGCATCCCCCATCTATCCTTCTGGTATGAGGAGTAAATACATATTAAATACTTTATATCCATTGTAAATACTCCTGGCTGGGCAGGGCATCCTTCCACTTCAGTAAATGCCACACCTTCATGGGCAGGGCCATCACCCAATATGTCTAGCCACTGTATCGGGCCCATTAGTTCAACATTTAATTCTATGGGGAATCTCAGAACCAGCACCAGTCACTGCCTCCTCAAGGCCCCCTCTCAGTTCTCACATATACTAGCCTCTCCTTCTTTCCTGGACCAATTCCCCCCAAGTAATTAGTATACTTCTTCTTATTGTTTAGTTCATTCCAATAGGGGTCAGCTCATCACAAGAAAGTCAACCATCCTACCCATACTCATCCCACCTTGCCCTCTGGGTTTACTCTTATAGGATTTGGTCAATCATTCTCCTTCACAGCCTTACTCTTGGATGCATCTCATGTCTTCATCAGCATTTTCCTCACTTCATCTCTCATCCCTTTAAATAAAATCTTCTCTATCCTGAGTTCTGTGAGCAGTAGTTCCTGTGCCTCCCCCACCTTTCATGTTGTAGAAACTCCTGCAGTATTTGATATAAATAATTTATCAAATAGCATGATTGCAGTCCTTCAAGGGGAATTGAGTTTTACTTCTACTCCTTTAGCATATTATCAAAAATAAGGGTGTTTTTTAATTTCCTTGCCTTATAGTCCTATGGTAAGTTTGTAAAATAACTTATTCAAATTAATGGCTGGTTTCTTTGAGACTCAAAATATGTCTCAGATCAGACCTAGATGAATGATAAACTGTTGTTGGTAGGAGTTGTTGAAGAATGGGCCAGATGTATTGGATTATTGGTTAGTGGTTGATCAGTCATATGTGATTTTAACAAACATTCAAATTTTTCAAAGACTCCAAGGGTTCATCAAAGGGATGGTTCAGGAGAGGATCCAAGGATGGGTTTACCCACAGGGGGTTTGGTAGAGGGAAGGGTGTTAGTTGCTTCTTGTTGTGCTCTATTTCTTTGTAAGGTTTATTTATTGATTTATGAGTGTTTTTTCTTTAATTTGGTACTGAATATTTCAGGTCACAGAAGAACCCTTATTCAAGCACCTGATGGGAGGGTTCAATTTTTCAAAGATTGATTATAATCTGGTTTCTGATTTCCTATTCCTTTATGTAGGCACCACAGATGTTCTGATAATGGATGGGTTGCCTGGAAAGCATGAGGATTCAATGAAGATACAACTTGGATAGGTCAGAGAGGCCCTACTTAATTAGAAAAATCCTGCCTGAGGGGGTGCTCAATGCTGTCCCTGAGGGGTCTCCCTGTCCTTGTGAGGAAATGTGAGATCCAGTAACAGGAGGAATTTCTTCTTGTTGGAAAAATTTTGTAGAGTTACATGAGGCATTTCTCCTGCTTTGAAAGAGGTTGTACAGGGTTTTCATGCATGCATAGCCTTGCAGAAACTGCTTTGTAGTGCTGATAAGATGATTTTGTACTGGATACTTGTTTGGTACTGATTACTTGTTTGGCACTGAGTTTTCTGATGGCTTGTTTGGTAACACAAGATCATGCCTGCATATATTTCTGTGCAGTACCAGGTTGAGTTCTCCTGGTGGTTTGTTTGGTGCCACATGATCCTGACTGCATAAATTGCTGTGTAGTTCTAGGTTAAGCTTGTACTTTTAGATTGTTTTGTATCCTTTTTTATGCCTGAATATATTACATTTTTAGGCTGGGTTGAGTTTTAATGGTGGTTTTTTTGGTTCCACATGATCCTGCCTGCATATATTTTTGTGTAGTACATACTTGGTTGAGTCTCTACTAGTGGTTTGTTTCCTGCCACATGATCCTGACTGCATTTATTTCTGTGTAGTTCTGGTGGTTTGTTTGGGTTTTAATGTTTGAATTTTCTTTTGCATTTGTGTTTCTGTATTTCTAAATGACGTGAAAGGATCTGAACTGGTTGCACTTCCTCTTGTATCTGTATTTCTGTATTCTGGATGAGGTGAAAGGATCTGAACTGGTTGCACTGCCTATTATATCTTTATTTCTGTATTCTGGATGAGGTGACAGGGTCTTTATTGTTTCTGTTGTTGAGGGTAAGCTGTCACTGCTATGTACTTGGGGTTTTTGAGGTTATGCCTCTATGTATTTCACAAAGCTGTGACACCTGGTTTGGTATGATTTTGCCACATTTTAAGGTTATTTGGGCTGTATCTTCTAATCCATGAGGGATAGGGGGTACTTTTGCTGATTTAATATAGGTTATTTATGATTTAGAACATATTTATGAGGTTAATTTGAGGGTTTTAGTCGTTTCTATAATATAAAAGTGAGTTTCATGGCTATAGGACAGGTTCTGAGCACCACAATGTCAGGGAAAGTGCTGACAGGTTACCACTGGGCAAAAGTTGAGTTATGAGTGTTGTACTGTTCAAATTAAAAGTAAGAATAAATTAATAATTATCCTTTCAAGCATTTGGTTTCTTTATTGCAAACCTTCTGACTGTATAATTATTATTCTCTGGGGGACATACATCCTAAAAGACAACTGCATTCCGCCCTTTTCATTTCATCAGGGGTCCTCACAATGTTCATTGGGGTTACTGGAGAGGAAAGAAAAGTTTAATGGGGCCAGAAGTGCACTCAGGAATGGCCCATAGGCTTCCTTTGTTTTTTTAGGCCAGATGGCCTTGTCACATGCTGGAAAAATCTCATTTCTGGCCTTTTCTGCATGATAATGGCAGAGGAAATGAGCCTGTGGTGCAGGTAGAAATCCTGATGAAGAATGTATATTTCTTATAAGTTTTATTGTATTTCAAATCAATTAAATATAATTTAATGGAAATTTGTATTTTTTTATCCTTTTCAGGTGTCACTTTTTCATGCTTGATAGGTCATCATCAGATTTTGGTCAAATGTGTCAAGAAATATTTTGATCATCTTTCACACCTTCCTTCCACAATTTTTAAGTTATATCAGGTATTTTTCAACACTCCTGCTATTGATATTCCTGATAAAATGGGACTAGTTTCTCATTTGAAGTACATACAGCAACTTAGAAAAACTGAAAGTTTGTCTGAGATCTATATTCAATTGTGTCCATGTACCACATTTTAGCATATTTTGATTCAAAATATCTTCATTTTAATCATCATATCTTGTAATTCAATCATGGATTTTCCATCTGAGCTATCAGGGGTAGGCAGGATCCTAGTGTAATTGCCCAAATGAATTATTCCCAAGCTATTGAATCATTTATATCATCCAACCTATTTCAATCCTCTTCTTGGAGTTAAAAATTCATTATAATAATCCTTTACATCCTCCAATACAAATTTATTTTTATATCTATTTTTCTACTAAAAATTTCTGCTATTATTGAAATTGCGCTTTTTTACAAGCTCTTTCTATCTTACTATTGATCTACTGCTATTGGAGGTTCCTGTTCCCCCCTTTTTTTTGTTCCTATTTCTATTTTATTTTTGATTTCTTCCTCATTCTTTCAATTCCTCAATTGGAGCCTATAAAAATCTACACTACACGTGTCACAAATTTGTTTGTCATTGAGTTTTTTGAGTGAAATGGATCCATTCTGATTTTTCTGATTATTGATTCAAATAATTAATTTTTCACTCATTTGCTATAAATTTTATTGAATTTATCAAGAATTATTCTTGAATCAAATTTGCCTTCATTTGGGTGGTATTGATTTTAATTTGCATTATATTTTTTTGATTTTGTTTGTAAATTTTTGAATTATCTTCTGTATTTCTACAAAATTTGCTAACTATTGGTCACCTTGTCACACACCTTTTTATACCCATGTTATTTTTAATAATTAGTTATCTCCCCTTGAATATTTTTAAAATACATATTACACATGTTTTTCAAAGTTTTTTTTTGAAGGTAAATTACTGGATGTAGTCCTGGAGAGGGATTATTTTGGCCAGTACTTCTTTTTAATTTCTCTGTTGGCTGTTTAAAGAAATTTTGGTACAAAAATATTAATTGAAATAAATCTTAAACATTACGTAGCACCTCATTCAAAACTTCATGAATCTTTTGCATATATTATAAATCTATTATAAATGTAAGACAAGCCTGCTTTTTTGTCACTGTTAGCTCTAGTTACTAAAATTACAAGTGGGGATAGGATTTTGGTGGCAGAGTGGATGATAAAAATATATCATTTTTTCTCAGAAATTTACATTGGGCATGATATTTTTGAATTTGACATTCATATACTGAATTTGAACTTCTTGTAAATATTTTATTTATTTTGGTTAGTTCTAAAAATATATAAGATTGAAAATTATTGAACCTGGAAACACGGTGAGCTGACAGGGAACTTCATGAATAATTTATTTTAATTGGAATAAAGTTTCAAAATTTTTCTTTTAATTGAATAAATTTCTCAAATAATTTCCCGGGGTATGAAAATATGGAAAAGCTTTTCATTTTGAAAGAAATGTGTGAAATTTGAAAAGAAATGTTTGAATTATTAGAATTTGTCTTTAAAAAATCAAACATTTCAAGATTTGTTTTTGTGTCATATTCAACAATTACTGAATTTTGCTATTTACAAGTTCATAATATGGCCTGGGAAATTATATCATTTTATTTTCCTCCTTTCAAAACTTAAATTGCATATCTCAAAATGACAAATGAATGATCCTTTTTATTTATTTCATATCATGACCCCAAGAAAGGAATGATTTTTTCATTTTTTTCCTTCTTAAAAGAAAGATTTTTGAAATGAATTCTTTGGATGAAACAGTTTGAATTCATTCTATTTCAGGACACAATGCAGTCCTCAAAACTCATATGAATTTCAAAGTAATTTCAAAGCCCCTGAATAAAATCAAGCAATCTCATATGAGAATCCTAACTCACATTCAAAATATTTTTGCATTGTTCTTGGCCAATTTGAGTGCCAAGGGACAAAAAGTGGCCCCTTTTCCAAACCAATTTACCTTTGTGGTGAATCTAAAATTTCAGAAATTCTTGTGATTATTGATGTAGCCATTTATTTTAACTCAATATTCATTCCCTCAAAATAAGACAAAATACATCCTCTTAACATCATATTAACTTTGATAAATTTTTAGTTTAATGTTGATGATCATGAGCTAAAATAAACACAAAATGGACCCAAAAGCAAGAACCATTGGGATTTCATGTCTCTTTTAATGTTAAAACAGCTTGAATTTCTGTGACAGTGAAAATAAATCAAAACATAAATATATTCCTTAATAGCATGCAAACTTCTCATTAGCTCTATTCAAATATTCAAATCTGAAAAAAATTGATTTTCTCAATTTCCAACAAGTCTGCTGATTTTTTGAATTGAGTATTGAAAAATATAATTAAAAAAAGCCTTCCAACCCATTTTTAAACACAAAAACTTAGGGGTCAAGAATATTCTAGAATTTGTATGGCCTGAAGTCATGATCCAATGCTTCAGATACATCCAAGTCAAGTAATTTGTGGAATAACCTGCTCCTCCATCTAATGTTCCCATAGAATATCTCAGAAGAGTATATTCTTGAAAGGCTTTACAAGCTTCTTTGACTAAATTTGCTTCATATCTCCATTCCAGTTGCTTTTGTGGTGTAGATACTATTGTTTCAATCATTGCTACATAAAACAAATAGCACAATAGTATTTTTTCTGCCTTTGTTTTTGATTTGCTTTTCAAATGGATTGAAATTGAAAATTTTTCTCCCATCACACTTCCCCAAAATGAAAACCATTTCTCCTTTTCATTATGCAACTCATTACTCAACTTTTCCAGACGCATTTCGTTTTTCTTTTTCCGTTGGAATGCGGTGCTCCCACTGTCAAATTTTTGGTAGATAACTTCTAAATTCTTTCGAAAGTCCCACAGAATGTGAGGTATTCTGTCGAAATCATTCTCGTCAATCAACAACCCGTTTGTCAATGGCGATCTTATTAAATTCAATATTGTTTTTGAAATATGCTTGTCAATTGGATCCGAGGAACTTTGGCAATCAAAAGTGTTTTCATCGAAGAAAAACCTTCCAGGAAAACTCGGTCGGCATCCTTGAATTTTTTTAACTACCTGCATGGAATTAATATCGCCTTCACTTTGTTCCTCTGGAGGAAAGCTGGGTTTTCGATTTCTCCAAACCTCGGAAGTTGAGGCTCCCACCATGGATAATCTGTTTTGTGGCTGGTTTTGTTCTCTCTGATAATTTTGGATGTCCTCTAAGCCGGAAAGAAGTATACTGTTGGTTGGAAACTCGATGTGTTTTCTTTTCATGCATTGACGACTTGCATTACCCGTTTTCGGCTTCCAATAGCAATCCTGGCCGTTCTTAGTATCTTCGAACGGACAATCCCTTGTGAGATAACCAGATTTCAAACTCTCGCTCAATGTGCGATCGTGATCAGTTGTAAGGGATTGGTCCAGAGTGTGGACGTGGTGTGGGTCGGTCGTATCTGAAACAAATGCTGATGTGAAATTCGGGCTGTTTTCTTGAGGTTGCGCGGAGTCTCGCAACGGTGGATCTTGAGGCTCACAATTGCGGAGAAGTTCATGGGTAAATACAATTCGCGGGTTACGGCATGCGAAGTTTGTGTTACCAGTACCTCTCTCGTCTTCAGTGGCGAGGTGCGATACGATAGTGGAGGGTTCAGTGAGAAAGCATCTGTCATTAAACGCGGCCGATTCAAGAGCACTCAAATCGGGCGAAATACCAATCGCCGGATAAGGTGACTCGGAATCATGAAAAGGCGGATGCAAAGGATAGGTGGTTTGCAAGTCAAGTGGTGGGTCCGTCCAAAAAGCGAGGTCCTCGCGATCCAGTGTTAGTTCGTTGCCAGAAGTAAGGGAGGTGACGACCATGAAGCACACCCAGAAACAAAAAGCAGGAATGTTCGCCAACATCTTTGATTGTTGAAACCTTATCGGCACCGTGCGAAATTACCCTGTGGCCGTTGCAATACCTCTTTTTAGATAGTTGGACCCAGTGAGTTAATGCTTGACGTTGACTTTCGTGCACGACATCCAACCTAGGGGTATAATCTGGTCAATGTTATTAAAGGATGGAATGGAGGGGATGAGTGTTGAAGATTAATAAGGGCATTCGCGGGAGGTAAACGGCGAAGCTAAACCCGATTTACCTCCCGACCGCCCAAAAACCCACTGCACCGCGGGTGCTGTGCGCGGTGTTATTTTACCTGGGGAGGTATGGTAGTTCAAGCTCGTCTGGGCACATGCCTAAGTTAGCCTGATTTTTGCTAAAGTGCGCTGGGCACCCCCTAAAGCCCGCTTGGCACCCCCTAAAGCCCGCTTGGCACCCCCTAAAGCCCGCTTGGCACCCCCTAAAGCACACTTGGCCAGCGCACGACCCCAACCCATACCCGACCCCCAAAACCAATTCCGACGCCCGACCCGCGGGTATACCCGCTGGTCGGGTATCAGATTTTGATGGCCCGACCCAATACCCGCGGGTATTGGGTATATAGCCAAGGCCCAACCACCATTGTGCTTATTTCATTCTACTTTCTAGCCTTCATCTGCATATTACCTTCTGGATATCATCATCCGGATGCTTGCTCAGCAGCCTAACATCAATATACCCCTCTTCTATCCAAATTCCACCATCTCCACCGTCTCCAGCCTCTCCCCTTCACCCAACCCTCTTGCATATCTCCTCTTCCACCCAAACTCCTCCCTGTCTCCACCGTCTCCAGCGGCCAGCTTCTCCCCTTCACCCAACCCTCTTGCCATTACCCTCCCCTCCCTTTCCATCCTTCCATCCACCCATCCTTTATTTGTATATCCTTACCCCCACCCCCCTCATTGCCCCTCTAATCCCCCATAGGTGGCTGCATGGCAAGTTTTAGGTAACATGTTCCTTATCTCCCATCAAACCATATGAGCCCTTTGACTGATTTACCTGTGTTTGATGTTTATCCCTGCTTGATATAGTTTGGTTGTGACTTGTAGCCAGCACTGTTTGGAAAGCCCCCCACCCCCATACAAATATATAATGGCCCCAAAGCTGCCAAAGAAATCCCTCAAAAAACCTTGCTCCAACCCCCCCCCCCTCATTCCTGAAACAACCGGATATGAATAAATCCAAAAAGCACCCACATAGCATCACCTCATCCTCAGATTGAAAAAATAGTGCTACAATTGGCTCTTCTAAAACTGGACCACCTCCTTGCCCCAAAAGACTGAAGACTATCATCCCTCTGTTCACTGATATTGAAACCTCCACAAGCACCAAAGTCAGTAAGGGATTAGTTCCAAGTGATGGGAACTTTTCCAAAAGCTGAGTATGGTCTTATTTTGTCAACAAAGGAAACAAAAAGCAAGTCATGTGTATTGTACCCCTTTCAAATGGACACTCATGTGGAAAAATACTAACTTGCAACAAGTACAAGAGCACAAAATCAATGGGCAAGCATCTTATGCAAATTCACAAGATCTTCAATCCTCAAAAGCTCTGTGATAACCAAGCCAAGATCCATGCCTTTTTCAAAGGCACAAGTATTAATGAAACTTTGAGTTTTTCAATCCAATTCATTGTTTCTTCTTGTTTATTTCATTTGTTGATTTTTTTTTGTTTTTTTGGCCCAGATGGAACTCAACCCAACATTGCTACAAAAAATGCTTGCCTACTTCATTGCCAATGCCAACCTACCTTTTTGAATTGTGAAGCAAGCTTCCTTTGTAAATCTAATCACTCTAATCAACTCCCACGCACCACCAATGATACCCAAACGCAAGGCAATCTCCAATGAAGTATGTGATCTATATGCAGCCCATGTTGAAAATCTCAAGGATTTCTTTGTGGGTATATCAGGCGTGGCTTTTACTGTTGATGCTTGGACATCACCCAACTGTATTGCATTTTAGGGCATTACTGACCATGTTATTGAAACAAATTGGAAAATGACTGAGGTGGCTATTGGAATGCCAACAATAAGTGGTAAGTATTCCTGTTTTATCTATTATACTTTCTTATGTCTTAGGAAATATCTTCTCATTCATTCTGATGTTTTATACAATTTTGTAGGATTTTACACTGGTGCCAATCTTGCAGAAGTTTTCTGTTGTACCCTGCAACATCTGGGTCTCCTTGACAAACTCTTGTAAATCACAGCCAACAATGCTTCAAAAAATCTGACCATGGCCAAGCAGATTTCCAAGATCACCAATATGAAGTATGACTACAAGCATGACCTCTTAGGCTGCATGGCACATACAATAAACCTTGCTGCCAAAGATGGCCTCAGGGTTTTTGGATATGGATACAACTTAGACCCCAATAGCAATCTGGAGATTGACACCAATCCACTATCTATCTCCAACCTTGTCAATCTGCCAGATGGGGCCAGCATTAACCTTGGAAATTTCCTTCAAAGGATCCATGGCTTTTCCACCTGGGTTTGGTCCTCTCCTCAACATTGCAAAAAACTTTCAAACATGTATGAAGATCTGTGATATGGCCAATCTTTTGATTAACTCAGCAGGTATGTTGATACTAGATGTCAAGACACGTTGGAATTTGACCTACCTGATGTTGAAAAGAGCTCATGAGCTCAAGAATGCCTGCAATCTTGTTTGGAAGCAACCGGACACCATCAAATACAAGATAAGCAAGGTTGAATGGGAAAAAGTTGAACAGATGATGAACCTTCTTGAGCCACTCAAAAATGCTACTGAGCTTCTCTGCTCCAGCCAGTACCCCACTCTCAGCTATGCCCTGCCAATTTTAATTTCACTGGTAGGTGATATGCTCAAAATCCAATCTCAGGACAACTCTTCCCAGCTTGTCCCAGTTGCAAAAGATATGATTGCCAAACTCAAGAAGTATTTATGCCACTCTTGGGCAAAGGTATCTCCATCATGTGCAATGATCCTGGACCCCCAAATCAAAATCTATTTCTTTACAAACCATCACCAAATGATACTTGACCATCAGAATGTCAACATCAATCCAACCAACATCCTTACCATATTTAGGCCTGAGGCACTGAAGTTCCAATCCATCCAGACTCCAATTGACTCTCAAAAATCATCCCCAATCAATAAAAAAAATCAAAATTTCAAAGTAGACTGGAGAGTAAAGTGTTTCAAACTTCTTGGAGAAAAGGAGACATTGAGTCTGAGGTTCTTCAATACCTATCCAAGGTGGAAGAGCCTCAAGAAGATGATGTTATTCTTCATTGGAGTTCCCGGGCATAAATGTACCCTAAATTTTTCAGGATGGCTTGGAACTTTCTATCCATTCCTGCAACAAGTGCCCCATCAGAATGGATTTTCTCTAAATCCAAGGCTATTTTTGGGCCTCAATGCGCTTCATTAGAATGTAATTCTATTGAGCAGCTCTTATGTTTAAAAGATTGGTATTGCAGCTTTGGAAAGCTTTCAAGTTGATTTTGATTTCTTTTGTATTTTTTTATTTCTTATATCATTTTTTCTTGGTTTTTGAGTTTATTGCAACTGATAAAAGTACAAATTGATTTATGGTAATGAAATGAAGCACAAAATTTGTGATTTTTCTACACAATGCGCAATAATCTCCCCCTGGCGCAATTTTGCCAAATACCCAAAAATACCCAGTGCCTCAGATATATTGGCCCGATTCCCAACCCATACCCAATGCCCTTTTGGACGCCCAATTCCCAACCCGATTGGGTTAGAACTTGGGTATTACCCAAAATTGAGTATTCAGGGTCCAGCCCTACACTTGGCACATAGCCAAGCACAACTTGGCACATAGCCAAGTGCAACGTGGCACACACCCAAGTTTGGGTGGGTCGGGCCAAAGTTTGGCTTGGCCAATACCCAACCCAATTGGCCACGCCCGCCAAATTGATGATTGGGGGCAAAATTTTTAAAATATTTTTTTTTCTTTGATAAGCATGTAAATACAATTTTATTAAAAAAATTGATTTTTTTTTGAACAAAACAAAAGTAAAAAAATAAAAAAATTTAAAGAAAAAACAATCTAAAAAAAAAAACCAATCATCATTCCATTGGTTGAGGAAAAAGCAAAAGTGATGGTGAGAGGATCAAGGGGGGATGGAGCAAGGGAGTGAGGGGGGATGGAGCAAGGGAGCAAGGGGGGATGGAGCAAGGGGGCAAGGGGGATGGAGCAAGGGTGGGAGGGGGATGGAGCAAGTGAGGGGGGGTGCCAACAGCTTGGCCTTGGCCAAGGGAATCTTGGCTGTGTGCCAAGATCTGCAGCGCAACCTGATGCAAAAATCAAGCCCGCTGGGCACTCACCCAAGCCTGCTGGGCAATGTGCCAGGCAGGACTTGGGCATGTGCCCAGACAAGCTTGCAACACCATATATCACTACGTTGGGTTGCAACATCTGGAAAACCTCTAGCTCCTGTGATATCCTTCAATATCAAGTACATCCATCTGCAACACGCCCAAATCCTACTGGAAATCCTTGTCCGCCTCCCTCAAAAGCTGCCCCCACCCAAACTGCTCAATTTTTTAGTCCAGGTTGCAGGGAATCACACACAGATACCTCCCTGTGGTATTGCTGCAGGAGTTTGAGGAGTCAAATCCTGCTGCGCAAACCTTATTTTTATGGTTTGCCTCCCAACTTTTACCTCACGCGGTAAGGATGCCCTTAGGGTATCCTTCCTGCAGGAGGTAAAAGTTGGGAGGAAAACCATAAAAATAAGGTTTGCGCAGCAGGATTTGACTCCTCAAACTCCTGCAGCAATACTGCAGGGAGGTATTTGCATGTGATTTTATGCAACCCAGACGTTGACTGGTGTGGAAACCAAGAGGGTAATCCACCCCTAGTTATCCTTGAGTTCTGGTATCAATAGTCCTAGCAATTTTAAGGATAAAGATGCTCCAGTAAAGAGAGAGAGAGAGGGATAAAGATATGAATTTCCTTTCCTTTCCATATAATTTCATTCCATCCTCTTTCCTTTTTCTCTTTCCATTTCCTTTTCCTTCCCTTGTCCCAGAATCCAATCCAATGATAAGATAAGATAAGCTCCCTCCCAAGAGCTGGGGTTGAGAGCGTGGACTTTATGCCCACCCTTTCAAACCTAACCTAAGTACAAGCGCAATAACATCCCAACAAGAAATGTAAAAGAAACCCTAATCCCAGAACCCTAGCCTAACCCTAACCCATTCCCTGCCGGCTTACTGTTACTTACATCCAGTTCATCATTCTCATGAAGCGGCCCTCTGCCGCGCCCTACTTGGAGCCACCTGCTTGTCCATATCTGCTTTGCGCAGCGCTTGATTTCCTGCCCCGCGGTTTGGCCTGCACTTGCACACGCCCTGCCCACAATCATAGCCCCAATTGCCCTACCCTATCTCCCCAAACTAGCTACACGCAAACCATGTTGGGCCAGCTCCATTCCTGGGTCCTTAATGTCTGAGTGGGCCGTGGCCCACCACATCCAATCAAGCCCAACTCATGCCCAGTATGCCAAGCCCCGCAATGCCTACTGCTGAGACTGGGTGAATCTGGGTACTGAGCCTGACCTACCAAATGCTGAGCACGCCAACCGTGGGGCGGTTCCCAATCAGAGACTATATAACAACACCACATCCCCCACAACTTGAGTTATTTCCCCAGATTTCTTCCAATGGCTACCTCAACTGTTCCCGCGTTTCCTTCCCACACCCAACACCTTTTCCCGCAAGCTCTCCTCTCCTACCACCACCCTTCCTCCGTCATTTCCATGATACCCTTCAAGTTTTGAACTTGAAACGGGCACGTGTGCTCAATTGTCCCTGGTTTTGGTGCATTCACCGCCTGTCATTGCGGCAACCGCCGCTGTTAACTTAGCAAAGGAATGCCCCAGGCCCCCCCTCAATCTGGTTCTTTCCCCTGGTTGCGCAAGAGGGCTTGTCCAGATCCATTTGTGGTTTTGGATTACAATACAAATTTTGGAGGATTTGTAGACTCCTCCTGGGTTGCCTTGCTGCCGCGCTCCTCAGAGCAAGGACCACAACTCCACCTTGCCACTCTGCCATGCCAGACCACCCCAGAAGGAGGATTTCCCAACGTTTGCGGCATACTGGGCTGCTCTTCAATACTGGGCGGATCACATCTGGGTTACCCAAGGCGCAAGGGATCCGCGCATTGAGGAAATCCTTAGGCAACACACGGCACCCCCTCCGGCCCCCACTACAGCTTTTGCCCCTCCGGCGCCCAAACTTGCTCCTACTGCAGCTCCCAAACCTGCAGATTTGGACAAAAGGCCTGCAACTCCGCGTGTCACTCCTCCACCACCACCATCCCCCATTGTCATTGCATTGTTGCCTCCTCTTGGATAAAGTCCTCCAAGCAGTCCTTCAAAAGCGCCTTCCTTGCCGTTGGCCTCCCCTCTGCCAAGCACGCCCAAGATCCCAGAGATCCCCACCACAATGGCCCTCTTGGCAGCCAACTATCACAGCTTTGCCAAACAATCAACCTCAATGCTTCAACCTTTCCCTGCGGCTTCCGGCATGTAAGCTCCTGGAAAAATTCTGGGAATTACTGCATTGTCATGGGCGGAAATGGAGGAAATGATGAGAATGGTGTAGGTGCATTGCCCCCCTTTTCTTTTTTTCCCCTTTCTCCATCACATGTATCCGCGCTGTGGTAGACCAAACCTTTTCTATAGCCATCAGACTCACTTTTCTAGTGAAACAACAGCTCCAACCCTCAAAGCAACCTCAGAAATGGATTCTACATCACAAATAACCTATAGTCACTCAGACAAAGTACCCCTCTATCTCTCATGGATTAGAAGATACAGCCCAAGAACCCTTCAACTGTGGCAAACTCATACCCAACCAGGTGTCACAGCTCTGTGGAATGCATAAAGACATACCTTTGAAACCCTCAAGTACATACTAGTAACAGCCTACCCTCAACACCAGAACCATACACCAACCCTGTCACCTTAGCCAGAATACAGCAATACAGATACAGGAGGCAGTGCAACTAGTTCAGCTCCTGTCACCTCACCCAGGATGCATTCAAATACACATAAAAAAGGCTATGCAGAAGTATACAGGACAGTATAGGCAGGAGGAAGTGAAACCAGTCTCAACCAGATCCAAAAAAACAAGCAAATACACATACACAAGGCTATGCAGAAGTATACAGGACAGTTTAGGCAGGAGGAAGTGAAACCAGTCTCAACCAGATCCAAAAAAACAAGCAAATACACATACACAATACTATGCAGAATTATACAGGACATTATAGGAGGGAGGAAGTGGAACCAGTCTCAATCAGATTCAAACAAACAAGAAAATACACATACACAAGACTATGCAGAAATTATACAGGACAGTATAGGCAGAAGGAAGTAAAACCAGTCTCAACCAGATCCAAACAAGCAAGCAAATACACATACACAAGACTATGCAGGAGTATACAGGACAGTATATGCAGGAGGAAGTGAATCCAGTCTCAACCAGAACCATGCAGTACGAAACAAACTCAGCACCTCACAGCAATCTATGTAGGCAGAAGCATGTGATACCAAACAACCCACCAATACCAGTACCACAGGGCTACCCAGCAATACATGCAGGAATTCAAGACCATGCAGCACCAAACAAAACACCAGTGGATGCACAGCAACACATGTAGGAAGTATCAAGTAGCACCAGACCAACCATTAGTACTGCACAGGAATACATTGTATCTGCACTTCACAGCAGTTTATGCAGGGCTGTGCATGCATGAAATCCCTGTACCAGCTTTTCCAACCAGCAGAATTGCCTCAGTTTCATGCAGTGTCTTTTGTCCAACCAGCAGAATTGCCTCAGTTTCATGCAGTGTCTTTTGTCCAACCAGCAGAATTCCATCAGTTTCATGCAATGTCTTTTTCCAACCAGC
Source organism: Puccinia polysora (assembly GCA_025617555.3). Taxonomy (NCBI): domain Eukaryota; kingdom Fungi; phylum Basidiomycota; class Pucciniomycetes; order Pucciniales; family Pucciniaceae; genus Puccinia; species Puccinia polysora. The sequence continues at coordinate 13,554,085 of CM062614.1, read as the reverse complement.
TAAAATGTCTCATGTACCTGTATCCCACTGTAACAGGGGAAGCCCCAGGGCACCCTCAGGGGCAGCCCTGAGCATCCCCTGAGGACCAGATTGTCTATTTAAGGAGGGCCTCTCTGCCCTATCCAAGTTGTATCCTCATGCCATCTGAGCTATCCCATCTCATGCCATCTGGCCTAGTTATCACCAATCCCTACTCACCCCATCAACCCATCTATCTGTGTTACCTACCCAGATAAATATTAGTAGTGAATCAGTTATAAAAGGAAAAAAGAAATCAGAAACCAAGTTATTACCCATATTTAACCAATTAAACCATCCAACAGGTTCTTGAATAAGGGTTCTTCTGTGACCTAAATATTCAGCACCATATTAAAGAAACCCCACCCATTAGTTAATAAATAACCCTTACAAAGAAAGAGAGCACAACAAAAAGAAACTACCAACCTTCCCTCTGCCCATCCCCCTGTGGGTAAACCCATCCTTGGGTCCTCTCCTGAACCAGCCCTTTGATAAACCCTTGAAAAATTTAATATTGGGGTATTGGTTAAGATCAAACATATCTGATCAATAAATTAACCAATATTCCAATACAGCTGGTCTATTCTTCAACAAATCCTACCAATAACAATAAATAACTAATCTAGGTCTGATCTGAGACCTATATTAAGTCTCAAAGAAACCAGCCATTAATTTAAATAAATTATTGTGCAGACTTACTATAGTACTAGAAGGGCAGGCAATTCAAAACCACTCTTAGTATATACTAATACTCCAAAGGAGTAGAAGTAATACTAAATTCCCCTTCAAGGACTTCCAGCAAGCTATTTTCTACTTTTATTTATATAATCCCACAGGAGTCTCTACAGCGCCTTCCTTAGTTCTTAGAGAAATACACGCTTCCCGTGCCCGCCTCCCTTTCCAAGCTATTCATCCTGTGAGAACAACCCACGCCATGAGCGAGTGAGTGAGAGAAAGATCCGCATTTGCGTGCCATAAATTATGAAGGAACTAGATGATTTGGATTACAGAAGAAGTGTAAAAGTAGAACCAGAATGTATCGACAAAAGTTAATTAGGAGTAGATCTAAATCAGAAAGGAGGAATTAAAAAAGAGAAAACGTACTGTAGATCAAGATATAGAAGTATGATCAAGCAGGACTAGTAGAGCTATTCAGAAGGACAGGACAGTAGAATACAAGCCAAAGAGTTAGAAATAAAGAAGAAAAGAAATAAAAAAAAAGATCAACAAGACGGTTCTTTTCTCACCAAATATGAGAAGAAGAACCTAAGAGTCTTTCATAGACTTAGCAATAGAGGTTGTTCTTAGTAGGTCGTAGTTGGTCAGTCAAAGTTGAGTTATAGCGATTTGAGGATGAGATTGGTGGAAGGCGAAAAACAAAGGATAACAGAGCAGAATGGAAAAAGAGAAGAAAGAAAGGAGAGAGAAGAGTAGTGGAGGAAAAAGGAACGGAAGGAGGAAGAGTTGGAAGATGAAGTTGTGGGAATTTGAGAGTCGGGATCAAGTTAGGAAGGGTGATGAGGGGAAGTTAGAAGTAAAAGAAGAATGGAGTCAACTTTGAGAGAGAGAAGTAAGGGTTTGTCGCTCCAACTATCCGTGATAGGTTTGTGACTGTCAGCTGACAGGGACGGATTGAGAAGAGGTCGAGAGGAAGGGAAAATGAATAGAAGAATGAATTAAATTTATTTCAACACGCCCGGATATTTGGTGAGCAAAAGAATTATAGCTTAAAACACGGTTTCAGCAGGTTGAGCAGGGATTGGTAGTTGCTTGGCTTGGTGAGTGAATTGGCTATCATGGCGGAGGAGTTAATGAGTTTGACTAGTATTGATTTTTGTTTTACTTGTTCAAGGGTGAATTTTAGTTTGATATCAAGGTGCTTAGTCTTCGCATTCGACCCAAAGTGTAGCACTTTGTCAAGAAGGCCTTTATTGTCAATATGAAATATCGAGGGATCAGGTGCGAAAACCCAGAGTTCTTTAATGAGGTGGCAAAGCCACTGATTCTCTTGTATGCAGTTGGTCATGGCATTCATTTTGGACTCAGTTGAGGACATGGAAATAAGTTTTTGTTTTTTACTATACCATAGCAAGGGACACGTCTTCCAGAAACAGATGCATCCGCTCTGCAATGTCCTATTGTGAAGATCACTTCCACAAGAGGCATCCAAATAGAATTGTAGTTGACAGGGGTCGTCCACCTTGGGGGCTAGAGTCAGAGATAAGTGAATTGTTCCCTTAAGATATTTCCAGCAGTGTATAACCTCCTTCCAGTGAGAAAGGCCAGGACAATGATTGAAGCAAGAGAGTATGGAGACTGCGGCGGCCAGATCCGGACGATTCCTGCAGGCAATGTAGTTGAGAAGCCCCGTGAAAGTTCAATAATTGATGTTGAGATTGGCAAAGGCGTCTACCTCTTGATTGTTCGCAGGGGTCAATTGGACATTAGGAGTAAGGGGAGTAAGAACCGGTCTGCAGTTTTCCAGTCCTAGCAATTCAAGGCCCTTTTTTATCAAGCCGGTTTGAATGAGAGTGCATTTAGAGTTGTACATTTGAATATCCATTCCAAACAGGGAGTCCGGAGGATGAGCTGAGGAGTCCGGAAAGCGAGATAAGAAAAGTGATTGAAAGTTTTCAACATCACCTGCTACAACAAGGTCGTCAATGTGGAAGAAAAGATAAGAACAGGTAGAGAGATTAATGAAAACACAGGCATCAGATTCCGACTGGTGATAGCCTATGGAAACCAGCCAATCAACAAGAGTTTCATGCCAGTTGAGCAGAGCTTGACGCAGACCGTAAAGAGACCAAGTTAATTGTAGGAAGGGAGCTGTTTGATGCGATTCTTTTGGAGTTTTTATATATAAATCTTCTGAGAGAGGAGCATAAAGAAATGCACTTTTTACATCAAATTTTCTAACAGTTAATTTTTTTTCTAGAGCAAAGATGAGCAGAAGAAGTAGAGATTAAAATTTTCCTGTAGGAGCAAATGTATCACTGAAATCAACTCCGGGAGTTTGCAGAAATCCTTGAATACACAATCTAGCTTTAGTCTTTTCAGGAGTAGATCGAGTAGCTGGTTTGTCTTGGATGGCCCAGGTGGTATTAAGGTAATGATTGGGGGTGCCAAAGAAGTCTTCCCACACTTCATGATCTTTGATGTTTTGCAGTTCGGTGAGTTTCGCCTGTTTGATTTTATCCGACAATTCTGAATAAGCAAGATAACTATATTTAACTGGTTTTACGTTTAGAGTTCTGGTGCATAATACTCTATCCAAAATAACAGGATCAGCAGGAATGTCAGGAGCTTCTATGGCAGCAGGTTCAGGACTATCTTCCATCTCTTCAGACTCGGGGGCTTGAGACGAGGAGACTTCCAGAGATTCGTATTTGGATTCAGGTTCAGAGTCAGGACTGAGAGTGGTAGAGGGATAGCGCTTTGCGACTACAAAGAAATCATCGGATGACAGAGTCACAGATGAATCCTGTTTAGAAAATTCTAGGATTGTGATACTCTTGGTGTCGACAATTTTTCCATTGTCAGCCAGAACAAGATAAGATTGGAGCTCTGGATTGTAGCCCAGGAGTTTGCCTTTCAAACCTGGAGGGTCCAGCTTTCCTCAATTTGTTTTTGATAGTTGTAGGAACAATACTGGATTCCCAATTGGATGAAAGTAAGACAGGGGTAGCGAGCAATGTTTGAAAAGTTTGTATGGTGACTTTTTTAATTTAGCAGTTGGTATCTGATTCAAGGTCAGAGTGGATGAAGAGATCAGTTCATGCCACAACAAGGACGGAAATCCAGAATCCAGAATGATAGTTCGTAGAGAATCAAGAATAGTACGGTTGAATTGTTCTTCTAGGCCGTTTTGTTGGGGAGTGTAAGGATCAGCGAGGCAGTGTTTAATGTGATTGATTTGACAGAAATCAGCTATTTTTCCATTAACAAATTCAGATCCCCGATCAGAATGGAGAACACGGGGATAGTAGCCAATTCTTTTTGCCTCAACCTCAATGCAGCAAATCAAGCATTTGGCTATTTCATCCTTTCCTTTCATCGGAAGAGCAGAGCAGAATTGAGAATGAGAGTCAACAACTGTCAAAAAATACTTATTACCAGCGGATGATGTAGGAAGAGGCCCGACTGTATTGAGATGGAGCTCTTCAAAAATCTTGCTGGCTCTAGAACTTCTGTCCTTGAAGGAAGCCCTAGTGATTTTGGCAATGGAGCAAGATTCGCACGGGGATTCTTTTTTAACTGGGATATTAAGCTTGTGACAAATTTGATGGTAGCTAACATGACCCAGCGACTTGTGGAGAATCTCAGAGGATGACAGGAATGAGGATGATTGCAACACTGTTTCCAGTTTGAGGTAAGGAATGTGGTTGGCGTAAAATCCATTGCATAGATTGCTGGAATTCCTCTGAATAAGAACTTGTTTAGGCAGGAAATGAACATGGAAGTTGTCTAAAATAAGGTTGTGTAGTGATAAAAGATTGGCTGTAATATCAGGCACATAGAGAACATCTTTAAGGGAGATGGTTTCAGAACCGGTCCATAAGGTTACTCTGCCTATACCTTTGATCGCCAGGGCACCGGAACCGCTACTTGTGTTTATTGTCCCTTGGTGTTTGTAGTCTATGAAGTCAAAGAATTCCGGTTTAGAGATCATGTGGTTGGAAGAGCCGGAGTCAAGAACAAATAGCAAGGAGTGAGGTTCTTGAGAGTTAGACATAAAGCTGACATGATCTCCTCCAGATGGTGCAGGCGTCTTGGGTCGGAGATGAGGATACAACATCCAGCATCGATGCTTGGGATGATTAGCAAGAGTATTATGCTTGTTGGGCTTGCACTTCATGGACAAGTCAGTGAACAGAGATAATGAGGAAATATCAGAGGCATTGGCCTTAGACATCTTTTGGTCGTTGAGATGGATACAAAGGTGATCCAAAACGGCATCAGGAGTAATCTCATTTTCGACAGGTGAATGAGTAATTGATTGATGTATACTCTTCATTTTGGGGGTGGATGGAAGCTTGTCAAGAACCATATAGGCTAGAATATTGGTTGGCAGATGGATTCCAATTTCCTGAAGTCGAGTCAGACCGGTCTTGATCTCTGTAATGAATAACTGAATATTAGCCTCATTGAAGGTTATAGAAGTGAAGCTTTTGTAAACGCGAACACAATTTGCAGGTTTAGCTGATACAAAATGCTTATGCAATGACTGCCATATGACCTTGTCGTCTTCTTCATTATTGGTAGTTATGATATTTGAGTGTACGGCGTGCAACAGCTTTGAGATGATGATTGAAGTGAGAATCGCGTTATCATCCAACGGAAGGTTGTCCGTGGAAGCCATGGCGTCTTTAAGTTTTGCCAGGTTGAGTAATGCAAGCATTTGTGTCCGCCATATGGTAAAATTGTCCTCTGTGAGTAAAGGAATAGCTTCAATAGTTGATTTGAGAATGGTGGGATTTATGGAGTCCATACTTGCGTCTGGTTCGGTTCGGAGATGATAGTTTGAGAAAGTCCCGGTCCAACTGTTAATCGTGAAGGAACTAGATGATTTGGATTACAGAAGAAGTGTAAAAGTAGAACCAGACTGTATCAACAAAAGTTAATTAGGAGTAGATCTAAATCAGAAAGGAGGAATTAACAAAGAGAAAACATACCGTAGATCAAGATATAGAAGTATGATCAAGCAGGACTAGTAGAGCTATTCAGAAGGACAGGACAGTAGACTACAAGCCAAAGAGTTAGAAATAAAGAAGAAAAGAAATAAAAAAAAAGATCAACAAGAAGGTTCTTTTCTCACCAAATATGAGAAGAAGAACCTAAGAGTCTTTCATAGACTTAGCAATAGAGGTTGTTCTTAGTAGGTTGTAGTTGGTCGGTCAAAGTTGAGTTATAGCGATTTGAGGATGAGATTGGTGGAAGGCAAAAAACAAAGGATAACAGAGCAGAATGGAAAAAGAGAAGAAAGAAAATAAAAAAGAAAAAGAAAGGAGAAAGAAGAGTAGTGGAGGAAAAAGGAACGGAAGGAGGAAGAGTTGGAAGATGAAGTTGTGGGAATTTGAGAGTCGGGATCAAGTTAGGAAGGGTGATGAGGGGAAGTTAGAAGTAAAAGAAGAATGGAGTCAACTTTGAGAGAGAGAAGTAAGGGTTGGTTGCTCCAACTATCCGTGATAGGTTTGTGACTGTCAGCTGACAGGGACGGATTGAGAAGAGGTTGAGAGGAAGGGAAAATGAATAGAAGAATGAATTAAATTCATTTCAACAAATTAGAGTGAGAGAAGAATCTGCATCAGCAACCACTGAGTTTCCAATGTTCCCCGGAATGTACCTTGACAGCCTCAGAAGAACTTACACACAGTTCCCTGTACCCTTTCTACAAAAGATAAACAGACAAGCCGCCAGCACATGCGCACAACCATCCAAGAGAGAGACACAATAAGGAAAACAAACATTCTGGGGTGCCTAGCTATTCCAACTGTGAACCGTCTACAACACCTCCTAATCAATTCAAGAGTTTCCCGCAGTACCCAGACCAGACTTCCATCCCCTTACGCTGTGGTGAACCTTTTGGGACACCTTGGGAAAAGAATTCAAAAATTGTAAAAAAAAAAAAAAAACTGTCCTAGTTGTGTTGCTCCTCCTTATCCTCATCCTTGCGCGTCGCTCATCCTCATCCTTGTTGCTCCTCCTCATTCTCATTGCTTGCATCCTTCTCATCCTCATTGCTTGCATCCTTGATTGCTTCCTCACTTTCATTGCGACCATCAGTCGTTCATCATGACCCTCCCCATCGCTTGGCCATGCGCGAATCATTGCCTTTCCTCTCATCATCAATTCATCTATCATGGTGTCCTCATCATCACCACCATCACCGCTTGTGAGCAAGGATCATTGATCACATCAACCCCATTGCTCATCATCAAAACCATCCGATTTCTTTCTTTCTTACCCCCCTCCAGATTTGGATGGGAGGGGGTGTTGCGTTGTTACTAGGTGTGCAAACATCCGCACAAACGTTTGCAAGCAACAGGCTGGGGTGAGAATCTCTCACCCCAGTCTGGAAGATTGGCAGAAGGGAACCGGGCCTCCCCAAGCTTGAGCCTCATCCCTTAAAAAAAAAAAAACAAAAAAAAATTCTGCTTTCATTTGTGTTATCCAATTGTAAATAGTTACAGGGCTCTCTAGCCTATAAGCCTATAAAAGGAGGGGCTCTCCCCTGATTTTTTCCATCATAAATTCTTCCCACTAATAAGAATTATGAGCTTCTGATCCAAGAGCTCCTTCCTTTGTGAGATTGATCACTTATCCGGATATATCTTTTGATTATCCCTTGATCCTTATCCCTTACCCTTGACTTTTTTTAAGTCCAAAACTCTGATCTGCCCTTCTGTGGCCCTGTTCCTTATCACCAACCATAGCCTTGCTGGTTGAAGAAGAATTCATTAAATTGGATTCTTGAGTGTGTTATACCACTCTTGATCCCTTTTTCTGACCATTATTTTGTCTTGATCATTCATTTGATTGTCTTTCTGGACCAGTCACGTTTGACTAAGAGGTTTTATTAAGTTTAAACCTGGAGTGTTAAACCTCCCTTTAATTATTCAAGTTGCATTCTGCCACACTATTCTTGAATCCTTGAGAAGTGTTGGGTTACTCTTATTCCAAAATTGTTTCTGTTTGTTTCAGTGATCCATAAACATATTGCATTGTCTTGTGCAGCCATCCACCGTTATCTGGTACCCTTCAAGCGCTTGACTGCAGAGAGTTGGGCAGGTTCATTGAGAATTTGGAGGTTGATTGGGTTTGAGTTGATTGCTCCCAAGCACCTGCTGACAACCAGAGTTATTAGCGTGTGGGCGCTGTTAGTTAAAACTGCTTTTTTCTATTGGGCTCTGAGAAAACTTTAAATTATTTTGTTCAAAGTCTTTCTCCTCATCATCTTGGTTCAGGTAGTGCTGCTTCCCCCCCTCAGCTATTGCTGCTATTGAATTATCCCTATCCCATTTGATTCCTCATTAACAAAGGTTACTGGACCTTGATCCTGGTTACATTTAAATATTTTTTTAACACTCAGGAGGGCAGCCTAAAAAAGCACCTATCCCCTCCACAGAACTGCCAACGCCTTGCGCCGTTTGGAGTCTTAGATTTGGTCCCCCGGGCGGATCAAACCAGAAACCTTGGGATTTAAAGTCCCAGATTTGTGGAATCAACTTTGAAATCTGATCTTTTTCTATTTCTCTGTTTTTCTTTTTTTTCTGTGTTTCTGTTATCATCTAGATCTGATCCGTGGAGGAAACTTTTTCCAGAAGTAAGTCCTCCCAATTGTTCACCATCAGGGGGTTTGATCCTAGTCGTTTTTTTGTAAACCCTACCCTTGCCAAACTCGTGAGCCACTTTGGAAATCTATTCTTTGGATCCCTTAGGAAATATTTTGTCAAAATGGAATCTATCGGTACCCCTTCTACCTCTGTTTGGGCCAAGATTATCAAGATCAAACCTCAGAACAAGAACTTATGCTTTAACAGTACAAATGTTGACCGGTTCCTGGATTCCTACAAGATGGCTGCTGAAGTGGACGGTGCTAGCAAATATGACATGGCTTATAAACTGCAATTTGTTATCTCCTCTGATGAATTCATGGAAGTGATTGAATCATTCAATGGATTTGAATCCAATGACTTGGTACTTCTTAAGGAGGCAATGATTGCCTACTGGGGCAAAATTGATATAGCTAGGTTCACTCTCCAAGATCTGGATCCCCTAGTATCTCAATGGACCTCCAATGGTGGTATCTCCTCAGCCTCTGATTATCAAGCTTTCAGAAAATTATGGGACCCTATCCAATCCTATCTTATCCAAAACAATCACATTGATATGGTGGACAAAATTTGAGTGCAATTTTTTCAGTCTTTCTCTCCAGGAGTGCAGGAAAGAATTAAGGATGAATTGGTGAAATCTGGATCCATTATCACTACAAGAGATAATTGGTTCAAGCTCCCTGCTTTCATGGTTCTTAGGAGTACTGTGGATAAAGTAATGAAAGGTCAAACAGCTCTCACCTTTGAAAAACCTACAATCACTGAACCAGTCCCTGCCCCCTCTTTTCAAGCATCTAACAAAATCATGAATAAGATGGAAGCCAATTGCAGAACTAAACCAAAACCTCAGACCCACTGGGAAACACCTACTATTGATGAGATCACCAAACTCCTGCAAGCTTTTGAGAATAAAATGGATCAGAAACTCTCCTCTCTGGTTGTCCCTAAACCCTCCAACTCTGTTCCTAGGTCAAACATGGTTTGCTATTATTGCCACAGAGAAGGTCATGGAACTGGTTGCTGTCCTGAACTCCAGAAGGACAAGGAGGAAATTTTGGTGGATCAGAAAGGGAGCAACTTCTTTCTGCCTAATGGTGCACTTATCCCTTTTGATTCATCTCGTCCTATTCCTCATGTGGTGGCCTCTTTCGAGCCTTCTGCTCCCAAGAAGGCATCCTTGGCCTCTTTTGATTTTCAATCTGCTTGTGGAACTCTTCAATCTTGGTATCCTCCTGCTGTCTCTTCTTCCAGCTTTTCTGGAACTTATCAATCTGATCCAGCTAGGAAACGACATGAAGAACCCAGGCATCATAAAGCTCCTCCTGTTCCATCTTCAATTCTTCAAAAACCTGTCAAACGTCAATCTCCACTGGAGCCTGCTTCTTCTGAGGTAGAAGACATGGAAGTAGAAAAGGAACGCCTCATGGATAGGTTCCCAGAATACTCTGATCCTGCTCCTCTGCCATCCAAATCACCTTCAACAACTGATCCAGTTATAGTGCCACCCTCACCTGAACTTCCTCTTCCAACTCAACCCAAGGTTTGATTTGAAAAGGGAATTTCCAAAGACCACCCCAACGCTGTGGAAGGGGTATTAAAGAAAATATCTGATCTTAAAATCCCTGATCTATCTGTGGCTGAACTCCTTTCCATCTCACCATCTGTGGCTGAATGCATGAAGAAATGGGTTTCTTGGCAACGTGTGGAGATTGGTCCTGATGAATTGAAAGTTTCCTCTGGAACCTTGATGGAAGACTCTAGTGGAATAGATCCTCCTCCTGATTCAAACCCATATTCTTGTCCTCTTGGATTTTTACCATGCTCTCTAGGTGACTCATCCAAAACAGTTTCTCTACTTGTCAATTCTGGGTCCCAAATAAACTTAATTTTGGATGCAATGGCCTGCAAGCTCAATCTCAGTCCAAGGGTCAGCTTCAACTCTGCTGTTTATGGAATTGGGAATCAATCTTGTGAGTTGGTGGGTATTGCTGAGGATGTGCTAGTTCAAATTGGTCAAAATATTGTTGGAACCTGTCACTTTTGGATCACTTGTTAGGAAGGTCCTATGATTTTGGGTTGTCCTTTCTTAATAGACTTTGGAGCCACCCTGATGTTTTCTGATCAAGGTGGGGAGAGAATTCTTCTTCCTGATGTTGATGGTAGGAAGATTGAAGTTCCTCTATGTTCTTTGGATTCTGGTTGTTGGGAAAGAGATTTCCCTGGTTTTTCACCTAAATTGGTTCTGAATGGGAAGCGGAAGGATTCTTCTAACTCCTCTCATTTTTTAGCAGAATAGTTGGTAATACTAATAGTTGTATTTCTTCTAAGCCTCATACTTCAACTACAGGGCAAACTTTTATCTCTGAGGCATATTTTTCTCCTTTTCATCTCTTTCTTCTTTTTCTTCTGATCTTGAAAATTTCCAAAATCAAAAACATGTTAAAACACAAAATTTCAAAAATATTTCTCTTCTCTCTGGTTCTGTTGTTTCTTATTTTCCTTTTAATCTTATCACTGATCAATCTTCCTCTAGCTCTGGTTCAATTCTCCGCAATGATTATAAACTAGATCCTGATCTCAATTCTTTTCTTAATGGTTTTGGTATGGAGGAGTATGGGCTCCAGTGGAGGCACTTGGGGGTAAAAGTAATTCCTCCCAATTGTGCACCATCAGGGCATTCTTCTACCATAGTTTTCAAAACTCTACCTTGTGCCACACATGTGAGAAAAGTGTTATCTTTTGGATCCTCTTTTATGGAAAAGGCACCTTTTGAAAATTTTATGGAAAATCAAACTTGGAGGATGTTGGAATCTGGTCTCAGTTTTTGTACTCAGGTCTCGCTGGTGAATGTTTGGAGGAAACAAGAACTTCTCTCTTTTGCCACTAAGTATAAGTCAGTTGCAAAAAAGGTCCAGCCTGTCAACCAACCCATGCCTCTCAATCTGAATCCTCCTCTCATGCGTCCTCCTCTATCTTGTGATCCTTATTGTGGTCTATGTCACTCTCTTAATGGCCCCTTTGTACCTTGTGGTTGTGTCACTGAAGCACAATTGAAGGTGGTCAACTTTGGTCCAGATGGATGGCTTTTACCTGATGAGTTAAATTTAATCAAAAATATCTTATCTCTAAGGGAAAAATCTATTGCATTCTGTGAAGAAGAGAGAGGTCTCTTGAAAGAATCCTATGGTCTCCCTTATATCATCCCTGTAGTTGAACATGATCCTTGGCAAAAGAAAAAGATCCCTATTCCTGCTGTAAAAGTTGATGAATTCATCAAGTTGGTCCGCAAACAAGTCCATACTGGTCTATATGAACAGTCAACCTCCAGTTACTCTAGCCCTGTTTTCTGTGTTCTAAGGAGTAATGGTAACCTTAGAGTAGTTCATGATCTCCAAACTCTCAATAAAGTTACTATTAAGGACTCTGGTGTTCCTCCTGCCACTGAAGAATTTGTTGAATCCTTCTCTGGGAGAGCCTGTTATGGTCTAGGAGACATCATGGGGGGTTATGACAAAAAATCTTTGCATCCTATTTCTCGCCCTCTCACTACTTTTGATACTCCTCTTGGTTGATTTCAACTGACTTGATTGCCTCAAGGTGCCACCACCTTGGTTGCAGTCTATCAGTCTCAGATGATTTGGATCCTCCAAGACAAAATCCCTGATCATACTGGTATCTTTATTGATGATGGTGGAATTAAAGGTCCAGTTTCCGACTATGATAATGAGCTCTTACCTTGGCACTCAGGAATTTGACAATTTATCTGGGAGTATGCTACTATCTTGGAAAGGATTTTGTTTTGAATTGAGGAATCTGGCCTTACTGTCTCTGGATCAAAACTTGCTGCCTGTGTCCCTGCCTTGGAAATTGTTGGTCATATAGTCTGCAAGGAAGGAAGAAGGATGGCACCCTCTAAAGTCCTCAAAATCATCTCCTGGCCTACTCCAATAAATCCAACTGAAGTTAGAGGTTTCCTAGGTTTTGTAACTTATGTCAGGATCTTCATTCCCTCTCTATCCAAAATTTCTGCACCCTTGCGTTGTCTAACCAGAAAGGAAGCTGAATGGATTTGGACCCAAGATTGCAAACAATCATTTCAGTTTCTCAAAAATATTGTTGGCAATGACATAGTTTTGAAAAAGATCTCTTATGGGCCTGGAGCTGGCAAAATAAAATTGGCTGTCCACTCTAGTTATCAGTCTGTTGGGGCTGTCCTTACTCAGGAAGATGAAAATGGTTTGGACCGCCCTGTTCTTTATGAGTCTTTTCTATTTTAAGATGTGGAATCTAGATACTCTCAGCCCAAACTGGGACTCTGTGGTGTGGACAGAATGCTCAAGAAACTCCAAAAAGTACTCTGGGGACAACACTTCAAATTGCAAGTTGATGCTTGATCCATTGTGGAAATGATCAATGCTCCCAGTCTTCCAAATGCTCCAATGACTCGCTGGGTACCTTTTATCCAACTTTTCTCTTTTGATGTTGTTCATGGGCCTGAGAAATCTTTTACTATGCCTGATGGTTTATCTAGAAGGCCTATTGGAGACGATGAATTGGATGTTGGAATGGATTTTGATGAGGAAGAACCTTTGATCCGCCCTGTTTTTGCTTTCTCCTCCCAAGATTACTCTGGTTTCCAAAAAGGTTTCTGGCTTAAGTTAGAGCAGTACCTTTCAACTCTCCAAAGACCCCCTGATCTCTCTGTGAAAGAATTTTGATCCCTTAAAAGAAAGTCCTCTAGTTTCTTTGTCCAAGGTTCTAGGCTTATGAAAAGAGGAACTCCTTGTGTGCTTTTTGTGGTTACTATCCTGGCTAAGCAAGACTCAATCCTTGAAAGTCTCCATGAGGGCCTTGGTCATTGTGGGGAAACCAAAACTTATCAACAATTATCAAAACAATTCTGGTGGCCATCTCTGAAGAAATCTGTCTCTCAATGGTGCAAGAGTTGTGAAGTTTGTCAAAAATGTGATCTTAGGCGTCCAGCTGAAATTTGCTATCCTACTGGGGAGTCCACTGTCTTTGGAAGGGTTGCTATGGATGTGGTTCATATCAAGGCAGGTGGTGCTAAGTACCTCATTGTGGCTAGAGATGATTTTTCTGGATGGGTTGAAGCCAAATTCCTTAAGAACCTTAGTTCTGAATCTGTGGCAGCTTTCCTTCATGAGAATTGGACAATGCGTTACGGTTTGGCTCAATCTTATTCTACTGATGGTGGCTTGGAATTTGGTGGAAAACTTGCTGAAATGATCCGATTTCTCCCTGGACAACATAGAGTTACTACTCCCTATTATCCTGAAGGACAAGGCATGGTGGAAAGAGGCCATGCTCCCTTGAAGGCTGCTCTGGTTAAACTGGCTGGTGAAAGTGGCAAGAATTGTTTAAAGTTTCTTCCCTTGGTCCTCTTCTCTGATCAAATTTCCACCAAGCAAACCACTGGCTACTCTCCTTATGAAATCATCTTTGGTCAAAGGGCTGTTCTTCCTCTTGATCTTGAAATGAAGTCTTTCTTGGGCATCTCTTGGGAACAAGTTTCTTCAACTACTGACCTATTAGTTTCCAGATCAAAGCAACTGGAGCGGAGTGAAGATATTTGTAACAAAGCTTATCAGAAGATGATGGAATCAAGAGCAAAATAAGTTCAGTATTGAGAAGATAAAAATCTAAATTGCATCAGAGATCCTTCAAACCCTGGTGATCTGGTATTGGCTTATAATTGATCTTTAGAGACTCAGTGGGGAAAAAAGTTTTCAAATTGTTGGAATGGTCCTTATAGAGTGGCTTGTCAAGTTACAGGTGGATCTTATGTTTTGGAAGAACTGGATGGTACTCAGTTGGATAGAAGGTTCTCTGATGATCAAGTTAAGAGATTTTATTGTTGTGGGGGCAATTTGGGTTAAAAGTAAGTCCTCCCAATTGTGCACCACCAGGGTCTTCTGCTGTGTTTTGTTGTAAAAAACTCTACTTTATGCCACATACATGAGCCTCTGGGACGCCTTTTCTTTTATCTTCTCCACATTTAGGCTCTTTTGGATGGATCAAGATGGGTTTCAACATTTTTTTTTTTTACTTAGAGGATCAAGAAAGGCCAATCATTTTCTTTTTTTCCTTTTTCATGCTCTAAAGATTATGATTCAGACTAGGGACAGTCTTTAAGTTGGGGAGAGATGTGGTGAACCTTTTGGGACACCTTGGGAAAATAATTCAAAAATTGTAAAAAAAAAAAAAAAAAAAAACTGTCCTAGTTGCGTCGCTCCTCCTCATCCTCATCCTTGCACGTCGCTCATCCTCATCCTTGTTGCTCCTCCTCATCCTCATTGCTTGCATCCTTCTCATCCTCATTGCTTTCATCCTTGATTGCTTCCTCACTTTCATCGCGACCATCAGTTGTTCATCATGACCCTCCCCATTGCTTGGCCATGTGCAAATCATCGCCTTCCCTCTCATCATTGATTCATCTATCATGGCGTCCTCATCATCACCACCATCACCACTTGTGAGCAAGGATCATTGATCACATCAACCCCATCTCTCATCATCAAAACCATCCAATTCTTTTCTTTCTCACCCCCCTCCAGATTTGGATGGGAGGGGGTGTTGCGTTGTTACTAGGTGTGCAAACGTCTGCACAAACATTTGCAAGCAACAGGCTGGGGTGACAATCTCTCACCCCAGTCTGGAAGATTGGCAGAAGGGAACCGGGCCTCCCCAAGCTTGAGCCTCATCCTTTAAAAAAAAAAAAAGAAAAAAAAAATTTGCTTTCATTTGTGCTATCCAATTGTAAATAGTTACAGGGCTCTCTAGCCTATAAGCCTATAAAAGGAGGGGCTCTCCCCTGCTTTTTTCCATCATCAATTCTTCCCACTAATAAGAATTATGAGCTTCTGATCCAAGAGCTCCTTCCTTTGTGAAATTGATCACTTATCCGGATATATCTTTTGATTATCCCTTGATCCTTATCCCTTACCCTTGACTTTTTTTAATTCCAAAACTCTGATCTGCCCTCCTGTGGCCCTGTTCCTTACGTTTGGAGTCTTACAACGCCCCTCACCCATCCATAGAAAAAAAGGAAACAGAGAAACATACCCAGAGAACAAGAGGAAAAGTAAAAGAAAAGGAAAGATTTTTTTTGCAGCTCTCCTTGTCCCACTTTCCGCTACAACATTTGTTTCCTCTGTGGGGCTTTTCCTTGCATGTATGGACCCAGAATTGCTCAGCACCCGTGTACCTGAAATTTTACAACCCAAAGCAAGTACCAATCCAAGAACCCCATCAAATCACAGAATAAGAAAACAAACATTCTGGGGTGTCTTGTTGTTCTGGCTGTCAACCTGCTAGAGCACCCCCTCACCAAATCAGGCTTCCCCTTCTTTTCTAGCGCCCCCCTCAACTTGGAAGCTGTCACCAGCGGTTTTTAACCTTCTGCTCTGCCAGGAGAGAGAGAGACGCGCAGCCTCATCCAATCCAACGTGGGTTGTGTCCACTGGCTGTTTTCCCAACCATCCATCCAGGCGCGCCTTCAGTTGCCAAAGCCCTTGAAACCCCAACTTCCTTCTCACCAGTTATAGTGTTGATGCCCAATACCTTCCCATTCTGCACCTGAATCCCCACTGCACCTATGCCAAAATCCCTGCTAGCTGTGATGGCAATGGGCCCATTGTTGGCCCACCCATTCCGCATTCCCGGTGCTCTGCATCCTTCCATTCCACATCTATTCTCCCCGCCCTCAAAGGGGTACAACTCTGGTTGAAATCCTCCAACACCTGGCCCGCTCCTATCCTCCCTGCAAGACACATCCAACGCTTTTTGGTTCTCAAGCCTCACGCAATATCCACTCCCATCCCCTTCTCCGCAAGACTTGCCTTGGGCTTATTAATTCCCAAGCCACATGCAATATACGCTTCCTTTTCCTTTTTCCTCACTCACTTCATAGCCATGGGCTGATCCAACTCCTCCAAGACCCGCGTTCCCAACACGTATCCTGTCTCCGCTGGGGAAACCAATCCCGCTTTTGAATCCATTTTCTGGTTCTCCCGTCCCAATTTCCAATAGCCCCTATTGTCACCATAAATGCACACCCAGGGCACGGGCGCGCTAGGGAGCTGAAGACCCTTCAAATAGATATCAAGGTACCTTTCCAACTCTGCAAGTTCACTAACCCAAGGGCTGGTTGCCAGTGGTTGGGCCGGAACACACGCTGCCTTGGAATCCAATCCCGCTTGCAACCTGACCCAGCCGCGCGCGCCTGCTTTGTAATCCAATTCCGCTTGAACCCTGACCCTGCCATGCCCACCTGCCTTGTAATCCAATTCCGCCTAATCCAATTCTGCTTGCAACCAGACCCCCCCGCAAGCACCTGCCTCCACCTTGGATTGTTTAAAATTGCCTTCCCAAAAACAAGGATTGTGCTTCCCCCATCTTGCAAACATGTTCTCCTTCAGTTTTGGCCAATCTAGGTTCTGGTAAACTTCCATTGCTTCCACATCCCAAAGATCCTACCCGTCCATGATGAACAGGACAACATGGCATGCCTTGTTGGGATTCAATGCGCCTTTGGAGTCGGAAATCAATTCATATTGTGAGATTAAATTCCCCACATCCACGGTGTTGAATTGAATGTGAGGGTAATCCTTTGGGTTGATGAGGAGATGGCGGGAGGAGGAGGAAGAGGGAGAAGCAAGTGCTGGTAGAATCTTTAATACCTTCAAGAGACTTGAGACAAAAGAAGTTCCTGGCCAGACCCCAGATGTGGAAACCAAGAGAATGATCTGCCCCTAGTTATCCTTTAGTTTCAGTACCAATGATCCTAGCATCTGTAAGGATAAAGATTCTCCAGTAAAGAGAGAGAGAGAGAGGGATAAATATATGAATTTACTTTCCTTTCCATATCCCTTCATTCCATCCTCTTTCCTCTTTCTCTTTCCCTTTCCTTTTCCTTTCCTTGTCCCAAGATCCAATCCAATGATAAGGTAAGATAAGCTCCCCCCCAAGAGCTGGGGTTGAGAGCGCTGAATTTATTCCCATGCTTTCAAACCTAACCTAAGTACAAGCTCAATAAAATCCTAACAAGAAATTTACAAGAAACCCTAATCCCAGAAACCTAGCCTAACCTTAACCCATTCCCTGCCTGCTTACTGTTACTTACATTGAGTTCATCCTCTTCATGATGCAGCCCTCCATTGGGCCCTACTGGGAGCCCCCCGCTTGTTTGTATCTGCTTTGCGCACTGCGTGAGTTCCTGCTCTGCGGGTTGGCCTGCGCTTTCCCGCGCCCAGCCCGCAATCATAGCCCCAATTGCCCAGCCCTACCTCCCAAAACTAGCTACCCGCAAACCTGGTTGGGCCAGCTTGATTCCTGGGTCCGTAATGTCCAAGCGGACTGCGGCCCACCACATGAAATCAAGCCCAACCCATGCCCAGGATTCCAAGCCCTGCAGTGCCTACCACTGAGCCCGCTGTAGCTGCTTCTGAGCCCGCAGCGGCCACTTCTGAGACCACGTGAATCGGGGCGCTGAGCCTAACCTATCAAATAATGAGTGCACTTACCGCAGTGCGGTTCACAATCAGAGACTATATAACAACACCACACTGGGTTTCCAATTGCAACCTGGGGGTACAACCATGGAACCATCCACATTGGTCCATGTTTTCAACACTCAATTCCTTTCCCTATCCTTTCAACTCAAACAACCATTGGTGGCAGTTCAGATCATCCCACTCTTGCTTGAAGAGCCCAAAAGAAAACACCCAAGACCAAAAAAAAAAAAATTGCAAAGCCAACATTCCTCAATATTTTGAAGGTGGCCACCAGATTTTCATGAAGGATGGTTTTGGCAAAAACCCAGTTTACAGTGACTTTATTTTCCAATGGCAATTCCAAATTGACAAGCAACTTTTCTTGAAGATTGTTGAAGACTTGGTCACCCATGACCAGTTCTTTTCTCAAAAGCAAGATGCTCTAGGACAACCAGGTCTCTAATCCATTAAAAAAATTGTGTCATCAATTTGAATGCTTCCATATGGAAGCCCAGAAGATTCACAAAATGAATACTTTTGGATTTTGGAAACAACCACCTTAAGAAGTGTGAGGCATTTTTTCCAGGGGGAAAGAGATCTATGGTAATGAATATCACTGATACCCAAATGAAAAAGATCTCAAATGCCTGTTGTCTATGGGTGAAGCTCAAGGTTTTCCAGGCATGTTGGGATCTCTTGACTGCATGCACTGTTCATGGAAGGATTTTCCAACACAAAAGTATGGGCTGGAAAATACCAGGGAAGAGAGAAGGTTTGTGGTTTTTTTTTTATTTTTTATTCTCCAGAATCTTTTACTAACCTTTTTGTCTCCAGGTCCAAACCATTTTTCTTGAAGCAGTTGCATCCCAAGAGATATGGAGGTGGCACTGCTTCTTTGGTATACCAGGCTTGCATAATTATATCAATGTCTTGGATCAATCCCCTTTGTTCAAGGATCTCACAAATGAAACATCCCCAAGCATCCAATTTGAGGTCAATGGACAAAGCTGCAAGGATGAATACTATCTTTTCAATGGAATATATCTCAATTTGGTGGTTCTTTTGAAGACCATATCACAGCCACAGGATCAAAAAAAAGGCTATATTTTGCTGTTTTTGCTTTTCAAAATTTTAATACTGATTAAAGCAGTGATTTTCTATCCTTCCACATTTCTAGTTTTTTTTTTCTCGCAGTTGATTATGAAGACTGTGTCATCCTCCACAATATGATTGTGGGGCATGAATGCAGCCATGATGAAGAGATTAAATATGAAATGAGATGTGGAAAAATTGAATTGAAACAGCAATTGAATATCAGCTTAAGAAATTTTATTGACAGGCATTTGGATATTCAAAATCAAAATTTTCATCTTTCCCTTCAAAGCAACTTAATTGATCATTTTTGGAATGTTAAAGGCAATCTAGAGTAGATTTCCACACTGACCATAGTTTCCCTTAACTCAACTGTGGAAATTATTTTTTTTAGTATTATCTTAACTGTCATAGCATGTAATCACAATGCAGACTTTGAATCTGAATTTTGTTTTTTTGTTTTTGTTTAAGTGTCATTTTTTTTAATTGCAATGGACACTTTGTATCTCAGTTTTTTTTTTTTCAAATGTAATTTTGTTGAATCCCAATGCAAAATTTGAATCACAATTTCTCTTTCAAAAAATCTTATTTTGTGTAATTGCATTGCACATTGGTAATATGAGAAATTGGGCACCAACTGCCTCCACAAACCCAAATTTATACAAAACAGGATGAAGAGGAGGGAAAAAAATGAAAAAGAATGAAAGGGAAAGGCAGGAGTAAAGAAAAGGAAGGCAAAAGAGACACCAGAGGAAAAGTGCTGTAGGATCAATCACAATTTGGAGCCTGAAGAAGTATTTTGCTGGTGTTAATTGTTGACCATTTTCAGAATCATGGGAATTTTAATTTGGTAGTATTGTCAAGTTTCAGGACCCAAGCCAGATAGATTATTCCCCATGATAAGATCTTGAGCAATCAAATCAAGGGCTTTGCCATGGTATCAAAGGATACCATTCTGTTTAACTGATTTGGAAGCCAAATTTTGGTGGGCCTTACTCATTTCTTTGTGCCATTGGGAAACAAAACCTTTTGAGGATTTCTCAGGCATCTTTCTGAGTTTCTGCTTCAAATTTTTTTGGTTTATTTTTTGCCACTTGGTCTTTGAGTTCCACCACCATTTCAGCTTCCAGGCAGAGTTTGTGAAGAAGGGGTTTGGGGGGAAGAGTTGAAATCACTTAAAGCATGTCTTTCTTTGTGGAGATGAAAGTTTTTTTTGCCCAAATTGTGCACATATTTGTTCAATTTTGGGGCCTTCATGAGGATGTTGTAGCATTGCATATTCTGAAAGTTCTTCTTATTTAGCTTGGTATACAATCTGAGGGAAACTAAAATTTTATCCTGAAAAGTTGTCCCGCTAGAGTTGGCCTGTTTGAATTTACTCATGAAACTTGCAAACTTGTTGATGGCATGTTGGATGGTTCCCCATTGGCTCTTGAAGCTAGTTAACAATTGAGTTGGCTTGGGTATATGTTTAGAATAAGTTGACTTGAAATGCTTCAAAAACCCATTGGTTGAATGGTCAGTTCCATTGAGAGGGTCCTGCAATATCTCCAACCATGAATTTCACAACTGAAACTCCTTGATCTCATTATAATTGGGGGCTCAAGCCATTTGATTATTTCCCTTCTTGGTAGTGGTGTTAAATTTGTCATCATTGACTATGGGTACAGGCCATGGTGATGGCATGCCCATTCTGAGGAGGAAAATGAAATATATATTAGTAATAATATGGGGATAATTGGATCAGGAAAATACATTCAAATTTTTGGCTTACCACATGGGGAAAATGATGGAAAGTTGACAGGCCACAAAGCAATGGATCCAGTCTTTCCATTTTTCCAGAGTAGTTGAGAAGTTGGAATTTGGTAAATCTTGGTGATGGTGTTTCTGTTGGAGAGATGAAAAAACAAAGAGGGGATTTTAAAATGGAGATGGTGGAGGTGTGGGAGGGAGGAAAAAAGGAGGATGGGAAAGGCAAGGGGTATTGTGGAGAGATTGATTGGTTGAGGAGGGAATATTTGAGGCAAAGGGGATTGCAACAGGGGTGGGAGGGCAATAAGAATTGTCTGGGGAGTAGATATTTGTTGGGATTCACAAGGATTCCACATGCATTTATTGGATATTGAAAGATATAACAGGAGCTAGAGGGTCTCCAGATGTTGCACCCCAAGACCCTCATATACCTCCTGAGGTAAAATAACACTTCTGGAAAGGTAATTTTTGGGCCTTTGGGAGTTAAATTGGGTTTAGCTTCACTTTTTCCCTCCTGCGGGAAGGATGAAATTATCTCAACATTCAATACAGGCTACCAGCATCATAACAGGAGGTGCTTGGTGACAGGGTGTCACGTTCAAATCACCACACCTAGTTTTATGAATCATTTATTTCAATTTTTTTTGTCTAAAAAACTGTTGTTTTTGTATTAAAGCCCCATTTGGACCCACACCAGCTTTCATGAAGCCTTTTTTAATAAAAAAGTTTGGAGAATCTACACAGGGTGCATATTGAGTCAGGCCCACTCCTTTCTGATGAGACCAAGGGCAGCCAATCTATGAGAGCACTTTGGAAGGCTGGGTATAATCCAAGGTTTTTTTGGGCCCAAACCTAACCCAGGACGGATTTTCCGGGCTTTTTGTGGGTTCAGAATAGTTGGAAGTCCCCAGATTTTTTTATTTGAAAGCTGTTTACTGTGATTTAAAATAGCTTGATGAAATTTTGGAAAAAAGAAAAAAAACTCTCAAATCATGAAAATATGGAGGCATGAGTCAGAAAAAATTATTTTTGATTAAAAGAAAGGAAAGCTGCAGAAAAAGAATTCAATTTTTCATCCAATAATGAGTAAAAGTCAGGGGTTTTAGGGCCTCTGGAGGTATTTTTGTTCTGATTAAAACACAACAACTGGAAAAAAGGACCAAAGAAGTAAAAATAAAAATTAATTCATCATCACACAGAATTTAATAAAAGAAGAAGATGAGTCTTGCTGATTCTGATGCAATAGAGGTCATTGGGACCATTAAAATTTTCATTTCTAAACAAGCTAATGTGGTAAATTGAAATGAATTTTATTTCAACCTATTGAATAAGCTAAATCCAAATTGATTTATAGTATCTCAATCAGATTTTCTAAAAGGTATAAATTGAATTAATCCAAGGGGGTGCTTGATTGAGATTGTGCATTTCCTTTGAGAGAACTGGTGGAAACAATCTGGCTTGGAATTTTGCTAGAATTTTTCAATGGTTTTACTAGAAGTAATTTTTTTTTCATCAATTATTTTGGGGAATAAGATTCAAGAAAAAAATATATTGTTCTGCTGAGTTCTTTTATTCAATGATAAACTGATTAAATATTCATATTCCTTGACATTCTCAGAGCTTTCACTCACCACAAAAGGTTTTGGAAAATTCTCACCCAAATACTGAAAGCATCTTTACTCCTTAAGCTATGGTTTTTATCTTCAATCTTCTTCCCCCATGGCCCACCTGACACTCACAGACTCCCAAATACCACCGTTTTCACTGCCAGAATCATCATTGGCTTTCAGGCTTGGTTCACTCAAACAAATAAAAAAACATTTTTAGTTTTCCTGAATAATGCAAACAACAAGGCAGCCAGTTTCACATTAGGCTGCATCAAAAAAACAACCACAGATGACCTGTCCATTTATAAAACTGTCACACAGATACCAGAGGTAGCAAAAGCACATACAGGAAAATATATTAAAAGAAAAATTACCAAGTCAACCTTTGGTAAACAACCCTTTCAAACCATGATGGTTGTAGAATAAAACATCCTTCTGTTCAGGTTTTAAAAACAAGTTCCACATATATTTTCATAATTTTTTTCAGGTTTTTTGGATGCATTGTCTTACCTTGAAAAATTCATTCAAAAAAATCAAATAATTCAAAAAATTCAAATTCCTAATTGAACTTTTGGATCCTTTTGTTTGCCTTTTTAATTTATTTTTTGTGGTGATTGAAGCTCTTATAAATTTGATAAAACAATTGAACAGATTCCTAAAATATCTTTTAGAGTTTTTGGATGTATCCTGGGGTTCCAAAAATTGAATCCAACATAAAGAAACTTCAAATTAAGAAACCCATTGAAATTTTTTTCTTTTCATCTGGAAGAAAGCTTTCTACCAATTTTTTCTGAAAGAACTTTATAATGCAATCCAAATATCTAACCATAAATTATCCTAAATGTGTTTTGCATGTTTTTCCCATAATATTATACATCACCATGAAAATAATTCAAAACAAAATGGGTGGTCTCTGTTTAATCATCCTTTCTTTATTTTTTTCCATGAAGAAATCAATCATTATTTGGAATTTTTGAAGCTTCAGATTTTAATAGATTCTCTGAAGCTTTCTAAAAATTATTTTTTGGTAATTCTCAAGGCACCATATGATTCTCAAAAATCAACCCAAAAAAACATCACAATAAACCCTTTTTGGGTTCTGGCCCCCTTCTTTTAACAATTTGGCATGCATAAATTCAGTATGACTCAAAATACTTTCCTGCGGACTCCACCCATCTGTGAGTGCTCCAAACATTTTATAAACCATTATCTGGACTGCTTCCATCCACCCATCACCCCCAACACACTTCCCATCACCACCAACACACTTGCCATCACCACACAACCCATAAACATACAAAGGGGATTGGAAGTGTGGATTTAGAACAGCAGCAATTTGTTTGGGGAGGAACTCAGATGACTGGATAAAAGTAAGGAAAGAAATGGTGAAAGAGCTTGATTCAAACCAAATCATCAAGGACCCAATATGAATGCATGAAATCTGGGGTGAACCCTTCTAAGAAGAAAGAAGGAAACTAAACCATCTTTCTTTCCCAGCTCCCATAAATATGTGGAAAGATTTTTTATTCCATGGTTTCTTTCTGGATGAAAAATTCAAGTGTCCAGTGGTTCAGTTTACTTCTTTAATGCCTTGCACTTATCTTCCTCTGAATTCCCCTCCCAATCAAACTTCCAAATCATCTCCTATTTGATTCATTCTTTCATAAGATTTCAAAAATATAGTCTACTTCAAGTTCAGGTGCAATCATTGGCCAGCTCCCAAATTAGATCCACTTTTGAAAAGCTTTGTGATCAAGGATACCAAATCTTCAAGAAGGATTATTCAGAAAAGATTAGATATTGGTAATAAGTTTTTGTTTTCTTCAAAAAAAACCAGAAGAAACATAAATACAATCATATTTGAGTAATATTTAATATTTTTATCCATATTTGTTCTATGTATGTATTGAAATATGAAAAAATGAGAATGAAAAATTTGGACCACCCATTTTTGTTTGAATTATTTTCATGGGGATATATCTTTGTATGGGTGAAAGATGTGAAAATAAGTCAGAATAATTTCTGGTTGGATCTTAGGAATCCATTATAAAGTTCTGTAAGAAGATATTGGTGGAATGGCCTGAGCCAGATGGGAAACAAAAACCATTGTAATGGATGTGTTAATTTGAAGTGTTTTTTTTAATTCAATTTTTGCAGTGCCAGAATACCTCAAAAAAATATTTCTTAGAAAGGTCTTCAATGGTGTGAACTACCTTCTAAGAGTTTTAATCACCAAAAAAAATTAATTCAAAAGGGAAAAAAAGTATCCAAAAGTGCAATGAGAAAGTAGAATTGTTTGATTTTTTGGTCTTTTGAATGAATCTTTTAAGGTAAGAGAAAACATGAATAAAATCAAAAAAAAAAATATAAAAAGTTCTTCTTTTTTTAGGGAATTAATTTCCCCATGCATCCAACCCCTTATTTCATGCATTTTGACGTTGATGCACAGTTGGGCCCCTTTGGTATTTCACGCAAAAATACTTTCTTTCACACAAATTTCAAGAATTCATTTTCTTTTTAAATTCTAACTGAGAAGACCCGTAGCAGGGGTTCTTAAACCCCTGAAAAAAATTTTGGTAATTTTGGATCATTAGAACCCCTTCAAAAATGCAATCAAAAAATGAAAAAATTCCATAAAAATTTTTTTTGCATGGGTTTTTGGATCATCATTTTGGCTATTTTTATAGTTTTTTTTTTGGTTACTTCAGCTGCCATAAATTTCAACAAAAAATCAAACCATTTTTTTTATTTTTTATTTTATTATTTTTTATATTTTTTGGATGTATCCTTTAACCTTAAAAAATTTCTTCAAAAAACACAAAAAATCAAAAAAATCAAATTTTTCTTTGGACATTTGAATCTCTTTATTTTCCTTTTTATTTCATTTTTTTTGAGTGATTGAAGTTATCAAAAATTTACCAAAACATTGAAAGAGCATCAAAATATTTTTTTTTCAGATTTTTTGGATGTATCATTTCACCTTAAAAAATTCCTTCAAAAAAGCCAAAAATTCAAAAAATTCAATTTTCTCATTTGACTTTTGGATCCTTATTTTTTGCATTTTGACTTATTTTTTTTAGTTTTTCAAAATTTAAGAACTTTAAAGAAAATATTCAAGAGCTTTTTAAAAAATTTTCAGGATTTTTGAATTTCATCTTTGACATTTAAAAATTCCATCAAAAAACCAAAAAATTCAAAAAATTCACTTTTCTCACTGGATTTTTGAATCCTTTTTTTGGACTCTATAATAGGGTTTATCACATTTAAGCAAACCCGCAATTTTTTAATGGCGGGTTTCAACCCAAATCTTCTATTTCGAACCCACCATTAAAAATCAAAAAAATCCACTTTTTTCAGATCAGAAGTGTCAGAGTTACCTGGAAATAAATGTTTTTCAAATAAATTATATAAAGGCTTTCACCAGTTCAACTGTGTCATTCCACATCATCACCCCTGGTTTCAATATCTGGCCTCATTGGAAAAATTTTACCTCCAGACTCATCCAAAATTTTTTATTTTCATTGCTCTCATGACTTCATCACTCTCATCATCTCAACACTTCATCACTCTCAGCTTGCTTCATCACTCTCATCACTTTATTTCTTTCATCACATCCATCCTCTCATTGCTTCATTGCTTCATCCCTGCTTTCATCACATCCGTTTATCACTTCATTTCTTCATCACTTTATTGCTTCATCACTCATCCTTACTTTCATCACATCCCTTCATCACTTTATTGCTTCATTCCTCATCCCCGCTTTCATCACATCCATTCATCACTTCATTGCTTCATCACTTTATTGCTTCATCCCTTCATCCCTCTTACTCTTTTTAAATGGCCCCTTCACAATCCTCCCCCACAAGTACATTAAAACAAGAAATGGACAAAAGTGAACATCTCCCAGGAACTCAACATCCAACAATCCTCCCCCATCAGCTTCCAAAGGCTCAAGTTAGCTCAAGAGAGCCAATCACATCATCCTGGTAAACTGGCCCAAAATTCCCTCCAACTACAATGCTTGCTTTGGATCCAACAATAAAACATGTGTTGGCCAACCTCCATCCTCCAAGGTCAATGGTTATCTCCTGATGGCCAATGAACTCAAGAATAAAACAAAAGGTAGGCTGGATCTTTCATCCAACCAGATGAGGGAGAAATTCAAGAATTATCAAGCCAAGTACAAAAAGGCCCACTCCATTTCAATCTCCACTGGCTTTGGTATCACTGACTCTGACAAAGCCAAAGCAATCAACTTGGTGGTTTATAAGTTGGACTCCATTTGTCCTTTTTATATTCAAATGGATGAAATCTTTGGAAAGAAGGCCAAAATCACCCCTCTTGCTGCTTTTGATGCTCAACAATGTTATTCAGTTGATGCCAAGGACTTTGCTGTGGATGCTCAGCCTATAAATGAGGGCACTGATGAGACCTTTGCCTTGGAGTGGCCCCCATCCAATGCCAAGGAGGATATTCCAACACAGTCAGCTCCAATTGCATCTACTTCAGCATTGATTGATGATTCAAAAAGGACCTTGGACCCCTCACTTCCTCCTTTTGATTGATCTCTTTTGGGCGTGGAAGAACTGGAGAACTTGTCCAATGAGGAGGATGTTATTCCTGTATTGCCACTACCATCAACATATGCTCAAGTAAGCACCCAAGTTCTTTTCTCTTCTGTCTGGTTGATCCTGACTGATTTAGAATTTAAAAAAACAGGCTCATCTGTTCCTGATTGGCCAAAAACTCAACCCAATGGGGCCTCCTACATCCCCTCCAAATGAGAGTGACACCATTCCAAAAAAAAAGTCCTCCGCAAAGGGAAAGACAAAGGCCTCAAATTCCATCAAATTCAACCCAAATAGAACTCAAAGGAGGAGAAATACTTCAAGCTTTTCTGGCTTTGAGGATATCATGGAGAAGTAAGATTCAAGTAAGCATGCTGGATTCTCCTTGCTTCCAAAATCCAGCTCATTCGTATTCCCCTCTGAAAAACAGTGAAATTGCAAATTGAATCTGAGAAACTTCAGTTCAAAAAGGAGAAGTGAGATTGTCAACTGGCTATGGATTTTCAAAAGCAAAAAGCTAAGAGTTTGGCTCATCAACAAAATTTTGTTGCTGAGTGGCAAATTAAACAGGCTGAGCTGAAGTTTCAAAAAGAGAAAAAGGAGAAGGATTGAGAGGAAGTCTGAATCCAAAAGGAGAGGGAAAGACTAGCCAAAGAAAAAAAAATATAGGTTGTCTGTAGCCATGGCATGTATTGGTAGCAGTAAAAGTGTGGATGAAATCAAGGAAATCACTCAATTTCTGGGCTTGTAAATATATTTACTTTAAAAATTTTAAAAATAAAAAAAATATTTTGCTTGGCTTGTATAAAAAAAATATTTTTCTTGGCTTGTAAATATATTTAATTTGAAAATTTTAATAATAAAAAAACAAAAATTTATTTTTGATTACTAAGATGTTTGAGACTATTTGAAATCCCACCAATAAACAAATATTTTTTATTTTTATTTAAATTCTTTTTTCTAGAGTATATTGCCCCACTTTTTTAGTCCCTGCAGGTGTTCCGGGTGGTTTTGTTGATTTGCATGAACATAGCCATCCTTGTATGAGTGGCAGTGTCCACAGAAGGAAAGGTACAGTGTTTGTACTTATTTGCCACCCAAACCATTTTTAAAATTCCTTTTTCTTTCAAATCAATACCAAAACCTAAGTCAGGAAAAACAAATTGCCCATCAGATACTTGCTCTTCATCCTTTTTTTCAATCATTTTTCCATTTGATTTTTTTTTTGAAACCACAAGTAATAACAAATAGTCTGAGAGCTTGCCTTTGTCAATATGAAGACAGTTGTAGAAGCCACTAGAGGTTCAAGTGATATATGGTAAACAGTCAAAAGCAGTTAGGAGGGATCCAAATTCCAAAGAAGAGAAGAAGGGGATGTGGTAGTCCATCATTTTTTCCCCCTTGGAATTGAATTCAAGTTGGGCTAATTTTTGAAACATTTGGCCTAGGATTTTAGAGACTTTGTCCAACCTAAGTTTGAGTAAAGCATGCTCTTCAGGGGAAGTTTGAATAGATTTTTTCTTTGAATATTGGCCAAAAAGTTCAGAAGGGTGCATCAATTTTCTCCATCCAATAGCCCACATATTCCCACCCCAAGATCTTGAGGGGCAAAAAGTGTTGACAAATTTTTTTGATTGGTGAAGGAAATTTGTCACAAAGTTGATGTCCTTTTTCTCTTCCTCAGAGAGTTCATTCAAAGCAAAAAATTTGATTATGGCCACAAGAGATTCTTGAAAATCTTTTTGGTCAAGAACGGCAACTTTTCCACCAGTGAAGAAATGGAACTTTTCAATCTTCTGTTTGGCCTTTTTAAATTCTTCAGGGGTGGGCTTTTTTTTGTTCTTTTTCTTTTTGGAAGCAAGAGAAGGGTAAGAATCCAAAGGTTGCAGTTTTTTTCTAGACCATAGGATCTTTTCCAAAAACCCTTCTTCAGCCAATTCCAAAGAGATTTTTGATTCTCTCATTTGGGCCCCCTTTTGCCAAAGAGCCCTCTTCTTTCCACCTCTCTTGATGTTTTTCGACACATCTTCTTCCATATTGTTCCCTTGCATGCAACTACTTTGCTTGGGGTGAGGATCAAGACAGGATTCCATTGGTTGTATAAAATTTTGAGCATGGCAGGAGAAGCAAGGTTAATCCCTCTGCTTTCCACCTCTATTCATGTTTTGCAACACATATCCTTCCATCTTGTTCCCTCCCATGAAACTTATTTGCTTGGGGTGAGGATCAAGACTGGATTTGATTTTTTGTATAACATTGGGAGCATGGCGGGAGAAGCATGGGTCATGCAGAAAAAGGGCAGGCATGGAAATAAATGGGGGTCAAAACGGGTGTTGCATTGCGGAGAATCCAAAAAATAAATGAATAAATAAATAAATAACAATCATCCGCCATTTTTAAATCATTGTGGAAGATGAAAAAAAGTAGAAAAATAAATACTGGTCCATCAATGATGATAGCCCCCCCCAAAAAAAGGTCAGTCAGAGTCATTGATCAATCAATGAGCAGAAGGAGG
Organism: Puccinia polysora; assembly: GCA_025617555.3. Lineage (NCBI taxonomy): Eukaryota > Fungi > Basidiomycota > Pucciniomycetes > Pucciniales > Pucciniaceae > Puccinia > Puccinia polysora. The sequence continues at coordinate 13,524,685 of CM062614.1, read as the reverse complement.
AGAAGAAGAAGGGGTTCATGGGGATCGACTTGGGGAATTAGAAAGGCAAGGTGGGGGTCAGTTGGCAGGCCAAAGAGGGGGGTGGGGCAGCCAAGGAGGGGGGGTCAGTTGGTTTGTCACCTGGCTAAGGAGGGGGGGGGGGGGCGGGTGGGTCAGCCAATGGTTGGGGGCGGTTGGGTCAGCTGGGAGGGCTGGTCTTCCAAAGGAGGGGGGGAGTTGTTTGTTGGCCAATGGAGGGAGGCGGGGCGGGTTAGCCAAAGGAGGGGAGGGGGGGGGGAGCATTGGTTGGCCAAAGGAGGGGAGGGGGAAGCGTCAGTTGGCCAGCCAAAGGAGGGAAGGGGGGGGCTTTGGTTGGCCGGCGGGTTGTCAGTTGGCCAAAGGAGGGAAGGGGGAGGCTTTGGTTTTCCGGCCAAAGGAGGGGAGGGAGGGTGTGGTTGGCTGAGCAAGCAAGCGGGGGGGGGGTGGGCGGCCACAAAAGGGAAAGGGGGGGCTTTGGTTGGTTGGCCAAAGGAGGGGAGGGGGGGGGGGGGTGGTGCAGTTGGCCAAGCAAGCAAGGGGGGAGGGGGGTGGGCCGCCAAGCAAGGGTGGTTGGGGGGCCAGGCCGGCAGAGGGAGATGGGGGGTGGGCCAACCAAAGCAAGGGTGGTGGGGGGGCAAGAAGGGGCGGGGGAGAGGGGGGGGCATTAGGGGGGAGTAAGGGAGAAGGGGTGAGGGGGGTGGGGAAAGGGTGAAGAGCAGGAGGGAGCTTACCAGAGGAAAGATGCAAGGAGGTGGGGTGGACCTAAAGCTGGGTGGAGAGTTGGATCAGCATCCAATGATGGGGAGTATGAGGAGGAGGATGAGAAGGGTTGGGGGGACCTAAAGTTGGGTGGAGAGTTGGATCAGCATCCAATGATGGGGAGGATGAGGAGGAGGGGGAGGAGATTACAAGGGGGGGGGGGGAGTGGAGAATGAGCTGGAGGCAATGGGTGAGGTGGAGGTGGAGGGTGAGGTGGAGGCAATGGGTGAGGTGGAGGTGGAGGGTGAGGTGGAGGTGATGGGTGTGGTGGAGGTGGAGGGTGAGGTGGAGAGTGGACCAGTGGTGGGTGAGGAGGAGAGTGGAACGGTGGTTTGGTGGGTTCAGGTGGGTAAGTTTTGGTTCTGTATTTTTCTAAGTCCACCAAGAAAAAAAATCCAAGTCAACCTTGGATGCTTGGTTGAACAAATAAAACCAAAAAAGATATTTCACCTATTTAAAAGCTGAATGCTAAAAATCAAAGTGAGCAAGTTTGAGGGGTAGAATCCGCTCTCTCATGGCCAAAGATGAGGTAGAAGATGAGACGGGGATGACTTGAGGAGGATCAGGAATATCTTCTTCAAATATTTCATCCCATTCATCCTTGATGTTGGCAAGAAGGTTGTGAAGGATTAAACAAGTGATAATACAGTTGATTAGGATCTTCATTTCCTTCAAATTGTGAAGCTGGTTTTGCATCTCCAATAAGCTTGCCCATCTTCCTTTCAGGATTCCTATGGCATGCTCAATCCAAACTTGTGATTGGGCAAGATGATAGTTGAAATTGGTTTTTCCTTGATCATTGGAAAAAACATTTGAATCATTCTGGTATGATGGAACTAAATATTTCCCACTAGAATAAGCTGAATTGGCCAGAAGGTATTGATATTGTTCAAATTAGTTCTCTGGTTTTTGGGCAATCCGCATTCAATTGAAAACATATGAATGATGAAAGAACCAAGAAGGCCAGTGTGGAGGGATATGAACTTCTTGTTGTTATTTCAAAAACGTTGTAGGGCCACAGAGTATCTAAACAAAGAGATGAAACATATTTGGTCTGTGTGTGATCCAAATTTTTATCAAAGTCATTGGAAAAGAATGAATCAATTGCCTCTTTTTCCAATCAAAATAGTGGTTGCCATCTAGCTTGGGTTTTTGACTCAAGGGGATGGTGTTTCTGTCAAAAAAACCAATGCAACTGGGAAAGCATTCAGTCTATATCACTTGAGATATCTCCTGATGATCTTCTTTGGTTGTCCGAGAAAGGACTGACAGATGGAAAGATAAGATAGCAAACATGACTGTTTTTGTGTATGAGTCAATGGTTCCATAACTAACTTAGAATAGATTTTATAATTGATAAATTGCTTCCCCATTTCCATTTGATCCCACTCTAAAAAAAGTAAAAGCCAGTTGGATAGCTGGATTGCATTAAGGATTCCAAGAATTGTTCTGGAAGATGTGGTGTTCTTCAATCATCTTGAAAAGTTTCATGAATGAAGGCAACAGATTTTGGAAGAGTAGCTGGAAGCTTCAGTCAGGAAGGAGATGAAGCTTTTTCCTTTCATACATAGGTTTGTGGAGAGTGTTTCTTCTTGGAACCATGTATTGCTTTTGTAATAGAGCATTCAAAGCCAACCAAGTTTATTCCCAATCGGAGTCTGAATCAGAGTCTGAATGGGAGTCAAATAGTAACAAAAGTTCATTCAACCTTTTTGCATTTTAAACTTGCTGTCAGGAATTTTGATTGGAAATGTTGAGAAAGATGGTAATGTGATGTGGGGTGATGAGATGATGATGGGATTTGTGTGAAGATGGAGATGTGAAGCAAGAGATGTAAACCAATGCAGATGTGAAAAGATGGAGATGTGAAGAAATGGAGATTTGAAGCAATAGAGATGAGATGTGTGTGATGTGATGGAGATGGGATTGGTATGGATTTGCTGAGTTTGAGGTGTGGATGGGTGTTTTGCATGCAATGAATGGTGCCTGAATGAAAATTGCAGGTTTTATTTTCGAAGCCCTCCATTTTCATGAAACACACAATTTTGAAATACACCAGTGAGGGGGTATGTGTATTTCAGAAATCTGCCATTAAAAATGGCAGGTTTTGTCAAAAAAATGGCGGGTTTCTAATGGCGGGCTTTCTAACTCTGATAAACCCTAATTGTTTGTTTGTTTGTTTGTTTTTGGGTGATTCAAGATTTAAGAATGTTGAATGTTAAAAAAACAAAAAAAATGTTCATTATGAATTTTTGAAGATCATCCTCATTCTTGCATACACCTTACAAGCTTCATTCAAAAAATTAAAAATAAAGAACAAATATGGATACAAATATTAAAATTTATTTAATTATGATTGGTTTTATTTTGAAAATTTCATCAAAAAACCAAAAAATTCAAAAAATTCACTTTTCTCACTGGAATTTTGAATTCTTTTGTTGGCCTATATAATTGTTTTTTTTTTTTGGGTGATTCAAGCTTTTGGAATTTTGAATTTTAAAGAAACAAAAAAACTGTTCATTAATAATTTTTGAGGAGATCTGCATTCTTGCATACACCTTACAAGATTCATTGAAAAAATTAAAAATAAAGAACAAATATGAATACAAATATTAAAATTTATTCAACTATGATTGGTTTTATTTTTCTACTTGATTTTTGTGGGGGGAACAAAAACTCATTACAAAGATCCAAATTACTCTGAACATGGGTTTTCCAAGATTTTGAATCCTTTTTCACAAAGATTTTCCAAGTGGATATAAACTGGGTGCTGGCCAACAATCAGAATTGAAATTTAATGAGACTATATGTTTGGATTCTTTTAAAAGAATGAAGCAAATAGGAGAAGTTTCGGAATTTGGAGAGGGAGGGGAATTCAGAGGAAGAAAAGTGCAAGGAATTAAAGAAGAAAACAGAACCACTGGACACTTATAAGTTTGAGCAAGAAGAAAGCCATGTCATGGGAACTTCATCCACATATTTATGGGAGCTGGACCATAAAGGTGGTTTAGTTGCCTTCTTGCTTCTTGGAAAGTTTCACCCCAGATAGCACACAGTAATCTTGTTTCCTTGAAGATTGGGTTTGAATCAAGCTCTTTCACCATTTCCTTCCTGAATTCAACCCAGTCTTCTGAGATCATCCCCAAGAAAATTGCTGCTGCTCTAAAGCCACAGTTCCCATCACCTATAACATCTTGAACATGGGAGATATGTGGAATGGCTGTTTTTGGGGAAATGGAATCTTTGTATTGGTACTAAAACCAAAAATCATAATTATTTATAACAGAAAATATGCACTAAAGATAATAATCACTTCTTTAATTGATACTTGGTATAATATTACAGAAGAAGAAGAAGATAATGTGCAGGAGACCTAGAGGAGAAGCCTGAAAGAAATCAGACAAAATTAAAAAATGAGAAAATAAAAAATGTACTCAATTTCTCACTGATTGTTGGGGCTGCTAATACCTTCCCCCCAGGAAGATGATAAGGAGCATCATCATCTTCATTGGATACCTTCAGTCTCTTGATCATTGTCCCAAGATTATATTTAGGAGAAGCAACTTTCTTATTCACAATGGTTCCAGGCCTATGATATAGGTTTGAATGAAAAAATAAATGAAAAATGATATCCAAAAAATTAGCCAAAAATTAAAAAAAAAAGCTCGCCATCTTAATAACATCCACATCTGGAAGCTCCTCATCTGATGAATCTTCACCTTCATCACTATCTGGCACTTCTTCATCTTCTGAATATTCCTCTTCAGTCAGCAATTCACTCTATGTTAAAAAAATGAGAAGGACTCATCAAAAAAACAACCCATTGCAGAAAAAATAAGTATATTTAGAAAATTACCTCTTCCTCTTATTCCTCCTTCTTTTCTCCCTTCCCCTTCCCTTGGATGGCCTTGCACCTTCTTGAAACCTGAACACATGAGAAAAAAAAATAAATTAGGAATTTTGATATATTTTTTTGTCCCAAAAATTTGTGACTGACCTTCAAACTTTCTATGAATTTCTTGTTTGGCCTTCCTCTCCTCTTTTGTTCTTCTAAATATTAAAAAACAGATGTATCTCTTTTGCTAGAGGACTGAGAGATCTTCTTGAACTTATTGGTTGCTACTTTGGGTCTTCCTCTTACTTTGGATCTTTGAGTGGAATTTGGCTCTTCAATCAGGGTAAGTTGATATCTTCCACTGTACAGCTTCAAGCTTTCACCCAGATAATATAGCTGTTCTCCAAGTGGAAAATTTCTGAATGCTTCAAACAGTTTATTAAAATATATTTTTTCATTTCTGCCTTTGGTTGGAACTTCAAGTTTTGCTGAATCTTCAGTTGATTCAGGGTTCACGGTTAACTTGAGAAAGGAAAATCAAAATCAATCAGGACATTATTCATTTGAGCTTGAATCCCCCTCCCAAAAGAAAGAAAAAAACTTACTGAGATGGGACCTTTGAAATTTCATTGAGGATTAAAATAATCAATTTGGAATAATTCACCATTTCTGAAAGCCAATTTGACTTTGTGAACACATGTTATACCCATGTAAGAAGAGTAATCACAGTTGTTGAAATTGGTGGAAGTATCAGGAACTTGATGAGATGAATGAATGATTTTGAGGGCAAAGTGGCTGATATTTCCAGAATGATGATCCACACAATGAGGCAAAACAATGAGATGCTTGAAATCTTGCTGAAATGCTTCAATGGCTCTCTCACGGGTTGGGATGGTGATGGAACTGTAAATTTTTTGAACAACATTATATAAAGAGCCAATAGAAGAATTGATGACTCTTTTAATGTAGGAGTGAGAAACTTCTATTCTTGATGTACTTGTGTTTCCAAAGTGAAAGTATTTGTTTGCCAAACAGGAGGCAAATTTTCTTTTTAGATGAATCCAGGTTTCAAGAATGTAGTCAAAATTTGCAGGATTCCAGACAAGCAAAATTTTTGTGAAGTTTATGTGAAAGCTTGATTCAGATTTTGAAAAGAACAAATGATGCCATTGCTTCTGGAATACCTTCCATTCATCTTCATATTTCAACTGCTTCCTGCAATGATTTTAAATATTCTTGAAAATTTTCCAGACACAGAGAAGATGATGAGAGGAAGGGAAAAATGATTCAATTGAGCCAATAAGTGCCTGTTCCTTATCTGTCACAATGAAACTAGGTTCTTTATCTTCAAATATTTCCTGAAGTTGAGTCAGGGCACAATCATATTTCTGTTTTTTCTCTTGAGATAATTAAAAGAATTCAACTGAGAAGCTTCTAGCAGAATTTTTTATCCCAAGAACATGAAGAAGGGGCATTCCAAATTTGTTGGTTTTATATGTGCAGTTTATCATAATGAGAGTACAGAAAAGGTTGAGAATTTTAATGTAATCAGGGTGTGAAATAAATAATGAAGTAATTTGACCATCCACATTGTTCATTTTTTATTAAAAAAAAGGGTTCCTGAGTTACATTATGAGTGCTTCCACAGGAGTTTGTATTTGGGATCTTTTTTTGTAATTTGTAGGGAGATTTGTATGGATAGGTGATGATGAGTTTTGTATAAGAGAGTTGAGAATTTTTAAAGGGGGAACTCCTGCTTTGGATAAATTTTCAACCAACTCCTTTTGATCCCCTTGGATCCTTCTGTGGATGGGATGACTGGAAGAATCAATGGGAGGTGCATGTTTGTGCTCTAGAAATTCAGCCTTCACCACCCAAACACCCAATCTTTTTGAAAATTTCCCTGATAACCTGAAAGGACAATTGGTATTTCTTGATTTTTTTGATTTGGAGGTATCTTTGATGGGTTTATATTCCACAGATTTATCACATTGGTAATTGTAGGCCTGATTCTTGCAATTTAATACTCTGTTGGATATGGCATATCCATGGTACTTTGCCCATGATTGGATAGCCTCAATCATCTCCCCCTTTTGATTATATGATAGCTCAGGAGGAGGGGCAAGAGGAGTGGAATCAAGATTTTGAGTAGATGAATGAGGAGTAAGATTTTTTGAATCACTATTTTGATTATATGAGATAATGGAAGATGGGCCTGGTGAAACAGTTGAAACATTTCTGAAAAGTGGGTGGATGTTTTTTTGAGCCATTGGAAAAAGATATGTTCTTGTTTGGAAGTACCTGGATTTTTAAGTTGTTTTGATGAGTGATTTGTGGTTTGGTGTCAAATGGTGTGGTGTGGTGTTGCGTGGTGTGGTGTGGTATGGTATGGTATGGTTTGGTATGGTATGGTATGGTATGGTATGGTGTGGTATGGTATGGTTTGGTTTGGTATGGTGTGGTTTGGTATGGTGTGGTTCGGTATGGTATGGTAGTGGGGTGGTGTAGTGGGGATTGATGGGAGGGTGGAACAGGTCAAGGGGGTGGTTTATAAGATAATTGAAGCGCTCCAAGATAGTTTGTGGTCCCAGGAAAAAAATTCCAGTCATATTGAATATATGAATGTGAAGGGCTCAAAGAAGAGTGAATCTTTCAAATTCTTTGGTTTTTTGATGGAATTTTTAAAGGTCAAAATTGACATCCAAAACTCCTAAAAAAACTTTGAAGAAAGCTCCTGAATATCTCTCTTACAATTCTCAAATATTGAAACACCAAAAAAAATAAGTCTCAATGGCAAACATAATGATCCCAAAGTCAAATGAGAAAATTGAATTTTTTAAACTTTTTTCTTTTTTGAAGGAATTTTTTAAGGTAAAATAATAAATCCAAAAAAATCTGGAGAAAATATTTTAATTCTTTTTAGATGTTGTCTTAACTTTTTAATAGGTTTAATTACCCAAAAAGATGAAATAAAAAGTAAAATAAAAGGATTCAAATGTCCAAAGAGAAATTTGATTTTTTTGATTTTTTGTGTTTTTTGAAGGAATTTTTTAAGGTGAAAGGTTACATTCATAAAATATGAAATAATATTTGAAGACTCTATGAATAGTGGTAAAACTTTATGGAAGCTGAAATAACCAACAAGAAAAGAAAACAATGAAAATAGCCAAAATGATGATCCAAAAACCCATCCAAAAAGTTTTTTTACTGAATTTTTTCATTTTTTGATTGCATTTTTGAAGGGGTTCCTATGGCTCCAAAATTACCAAAGATTTTTTTAAGGGGTTTAAGAACCCCTGCTACATGGCTGAGCAATGAGAATTTCAAAAAATCAATTCTTGAAATTAACGTGAAATGAAGTATTTTTGCATGAAATACCAAAGGGACAAAACCACCCATCAATGTCAAAATGTGTGAAATGAAGGGTTGTATTTGTGAGAAAAATTATTCCCTTTCTTATTAAATTTATGATAGCTTGAATTTCCAAAAAAAATAAAGAATAAAAAAGGCAAATAAAATGATTAAAAGTCCAATGAGAAATTTGGGTTTTTTATTTGTTGAATAGATTTTGAGGGCAAAATAATTCATACAAAAGTTCTTCAAAAAGAATGAAAAAGCTGATTGGTTGCTTTTTGAAATTTCTGAGAGCTTGAATAACAAAAAAAATGATTTAGAAAGGCACATAATGTGGTCCAAAATTCCAATTTTCTTTTTGATCAAATTTTTTAAGGGGTTCTATTCCTTTAAAAATTACAAAAGATTTGGTTTAAGTTTGCAAGAGACATATCTACCTGAATGGAGATTCAGAATTTAAAGGAAATAAATTTCTGAAACAACCTTGAAATAAATTATTTTCCCATGTGGGAGTTATGGTGTGTGGATGTAGAAGAACCATGGTTTGAAAGATTGCCCCTGTAAGAAAAATAATGCCCTTTTTTACTTGTTTTTTATTCAGGGCTTTAGGTTTTTCACGCCCCCAAACCTGGAAAAACCCCGGTTTGAATTTCCCCACAACGTCCTGCAACTTCCCCCACCCATGCAGTGAGCCTGGAAAAAACGCAGTTTTTGGCGGTTGTCAAAAAAAAAAAACTTGGGGATAGGGGGGCATCAGAAACCCCTCTAGAATAAATCCTAAGAATTTTGGCCATTTTCAAGGCCTTCAAAATTTCCCAAAAAAACAGAAAAAAAAGCTCCATTCAGAAAGAAAGTTTCCAAATATGGCAGGCCATTCAATTATAGTTTTTTTCAGAATCGTAGTACTTCACCTTCCCGCCAGAAAATGGGATTGACATAAAAAATGAGACATTATTTTGAATTCTTTTTTTTGTTATTTTTCCTTGAGATTTTCCAAATTTTCAGTTTGCAATATTTTAGTTCGAATTGTGAAGGGCCCATGAAAATAATCTGGGTATTTTTTTAACTTATTTTTGCCCAAAGGATTCATAATTGAAAACACAAAAGTGGTGTTTGTTGCTATAAATCAATGTTTTTTTGCTCTAAATCAATGAGTCAAAAAATTATGAAAAATTCAGTGAGAAAAAAACAGAAAAATGATTCAATCAAGATTGATTTTTACTACTTTATTATTTTTTATAGGAGGAAAAAAAATGTTCAAACCAAGTTACAAGTTATGTTGAATCAAATCCTCCCATTTTTGTGATTCCTTGCTAGCAAAAGCCTTCTGATAAAATAGTATTCTCAAATTTTCAAGAAAAAATAATTTCAAAACTGGAAAACTGATCATAGGAGTTGGGAAAAATAGGAAAAACAGTGTGAGGTAAAAATTGAGGAGTAATAAGAGATAGAAACCATACCCAAGCTGATGAAAAATGTCATGAGATCAGAAACAATATGGAATATGAGTTCAATTGACACTATGAAGAAGGCAACCACCACAAGCTGCTCCAAGGTTGAGAAGGAACTCAAAAAACTAAATACTACAGAATAACATTACAATTTTATCCCAGTCACAAAGGGGGTATGAATGGTTGCACCAAATTATCTTGAGTCCTCAATGATGTCTGGCACTTTCGGATTGCTCCATCCTGTTGATGTTTTATACTTTGAGACCAAATTTGAGAGATGAAAGCAGAGAAAGCCCTGAAAGAGAGGAACCCATAGGATTGGTGAGACTGGGAAGTTTAAACAGGTTGAGAACCTGCAGTTTTGATGAATATGCAATAATTGGACTACACTTCTGAGGGCAGTTGGAATGAGTCAGAAGCGTGACTGTTAGATTGTGCGCGTGAGAGCCTTGAGACTTGAGTGAAAATAGGAAATAAGAGTAGGAAAAAATAAACAAAATAAGAAATAAGAATACAATTAAATAAATAAAAAATGAAGGATAAAAGGATATGAAAGAATTGAAGGATAATAGTCAACAGATGTAGAAAACAGTGATACTCCAACACCCCCAATAATTCAGTACAACCCAGCCTTAAGACAACGTGAAGTAATTAGCTCTAGCGCTTATTTGTTAGTGGCATTGATGAGGGAATTGGCAACCATGCAGTCCATTGTGATGAGATTGATTTGAATGTTGTCAGAAGACAAATTATTGTGCAAAAAGTTTATCTTCATGTTGATATATTTTGTTTTCAAGTTAGAGCCAAAATGAAAAATCTTTTCTACAAGTACTTTGTTGTCTACCAGGAACTGGAGGGTTGAACTGGAGGTTTTTTCCACAGGTAACCTATGATTGATTGTATCCAGAGAGATTCCTGTTCTCCATCTGTCAGAGAATTCAGTTCCTCCTCCATGGAAGAGAGGGTTATGTTCCCCTGTTTTCTTCTCTTCCATGCAATTGGAGAAGAATTCAAAAATATGATGTAACCTGTCTGAGACCTACGGCTGTGAGGATAACCCGACCAAGTTAAATCTTTGAATATTTTCAGTGAATCTTATCCGTTTAAGTCCAGAAGAAGAGTGAGAGCAAGCGATGAAGTCCCAGCCAGCTACTTCCAGAGGTGTAGCATTTCTTTCCAGTGACAGATCCCCAGATTTTGGTTGAATTGAGAGAGAATGGAGGCTGCTGCTGAGTTTTTGGGTCAAGTTCTACATGAGAGGAATTTCAGAATCCTGTTGTACTTCCTGAAGTTTACACCAAGGTTGGTAAACTCTGTCTGTTTGCTCAGAGAGGCTGGAGCCAGCCAAATTCCAGGAGTTAGAGGAGTCTGAACCCGCCTGCAGTTTGAGAGATTTAGCTCCTCCAATATATTTTCAACAAGTTTCTTCTGACTAAGCATGATTGTATTATTGACCTTGCTAAATTTCATTCCCATAATTTTATTGGGTTCATGCACTGATAAATGTGGAAATTTAAGTAAAAAATCTTCTTCAGACCAGTTTACCTCCCCACTCATGACAAGATCATCTACGTGGAAGAATACAGAAGAGCATTTGGTTTTATGAGTGTAAAGACATGGATCTGCGTTGGATTGATCAAAACCAATGTCTGCCAACCATCCAGTGAGTGTCTTGTACCAATTGGCCGGAGCTTGACACAGACCATAGAGGTATTTCTTTAACCTCAGAAACCTCAATGAGTGCTTGCTTTCTTGAGGCTTGAGTATATAAATCAATTTCTTCCAGAGGGGCAAACAAGAAGGCTGCCTTGACATCAAATTGCCAAATTTCTAGATTCAGGTCTAAACCACTTAGCAGTAGGAGTAAGAGGGTTGTTAAATTTCCAGTTGGTGCATAATTGTCACCAAAATCCATTACAGCCACTTTTAGATTACCCATGATACAGAGTCAAGACTTCTTATTTTCTGGAGAAAGACTTGTGGCTGGTTTAGCATTGTCCACCCACGTAGTTCTGAGATACCAATTGGGTTCAAGTCAAAATCTTCCCATATGCCTTGAGATTTTATTTGATTCAGCTTGATCTGTCTTTGAGCGGAGTAATTGGGAGGAGTGTTTGTAACAACAGAACAATATGAATACTTTTGAGGTTTAATAGATGGAACCCACTCATGCAAGTTGTATCTGGGAGTAGTTACTTCATGAGTGTCTTCACCTTGATTCAGAGGTCCAACGGGTGTATTGAGTTCAATGGGAAAGACCGGACTGACTGGTTCCACTGTTGGAGCCGTGGGATGAGGAGAAACCAATTTGAAAACGTTAACTTCATTCAATCCTTTGGAGATGGCCAAGAGAGAGTCATTGCACCAATCCCCTATCACCACATCATTCTCAAACTTTTTTAGATTAGCTTCAAAATGCAGTAGTGTTATGTGTTTAGTGTTGACCACTTTATTGTCCAACGTCAGAATCCTTTAGGAGAGTAAGTCTTCATTGTAGATAATTAGACAAACAAAGAGCCCTCGCGGTTCTAGATTGGGGAAGGAAAGCCTGTGTTTGATAATTTAGCTGACCAGATTTCCAAGAGGATGAAAGTATTTGATGTCTAATGCCTTTCCTTCAAAGAGCTCATATGGGGATTTCTTTTATTTGTAAGATAGAAATTGATTGAGTGCTAAGGCGCATGGCCGGATAATAACATTTCAAAGATGCTTATTAAGCTTTGAGTCAAACATAACTTTCCTAAGTGATTCCATTATGAGTCAATTAAAATTCTCTGCTAATCCATTCTTTTCTGGAGAATAAGCGTCAGAGAACCTCTGCCTGATGTTATTTTCCTTACAGTAGTCAGCAAGGTTGTGGTTCCAGAACTTGGTTTCAAAATCTGAGTGAAGACTCATACAAATATTATTGAATCTCTTGCATTCAAAGTTGATGAGAAATTGTAAAGTAATTGCCACATCATCCCTGTTTTTTATGGGAATGACGGTGAAGTATCTGTTGCAGCTGTCCACTATGGTTAAGAAATAAAAATCCCCTTTGATACTCAAAGGATGAATGGTTCCCACCAAGTTGCAGTGCAGTTCTTCAAATGGTCTTTTGGCATGTGGATTCTTGTTTTTGAATGGTGCTCCACTTATCTTGCTGATGGCACAAGCTTCACAAATTGTTCATTTTTGACTTTTAACCCCAGTTTTTTTTCAAATTATCCCATACCTAGCGTGTCCAAGTGCTTTAGGGATTAGTTCATCCCAATTCAGAAGTGAAACTTTGCCAGAAATGCGTTCAGAAAGTTGAAGTATGGGTACATTGCATTTTTAAGACCCTAATTTTCTCCAGTTATCCTTCTGGATTACAAAATCATTTCTTCTGAAGTAAAAATCAAAACCATCCAGAACAAGGATTCTCATGGATAGCAGGTTAGCTGTAGAATTGGGAGGAAAAAGTACGTCTGAAAGAACAATTTCCCTATTCTGATTGTCCGACAGATTAATTGAACCAACTCTGTCATATTGCAATGAGTTCCTTCCCAACGTTGTTGAGATGAATCCGGTTAGTGATTTTTCTAGATACAAGAACAGTTTGAGATCAGATATGATTAGTCTTGATAATCAAGAATTAACCACAAGGAAGTCAGAAGAGAAAAGAAAGCTTGTGTGAAAAGAGCTAACTGAAGTTCCATCTGTAACAGATTCCACTCCTGTTTTCTTCTTTTTTTTTTTTTGGAAAGGAGGGTCTGAGGTTTGGGTACAAAATCCAGCACCTGCCTTCTGGATGAGAAGCTCTTGGATTGTGGTATTTGTTGTCACAAGGTTTGATGCTAGTGGTAAGAAACGAAACTGAGTTGGAGCTTTTCTCTTGTCTGTCTGAAGGAGCTTCTTTGCTCAAAAACCTTTCGTTATTGAACATTTGAAGGTGGTCAAGAACTTGATCCAGCGTGAACTTTTGATCCAAATGAGTGATTTGCTGAATAACCGTGTCCATGCTAGGGGGTAGCTTCTCTAAAGTGATGTAGGCAATAATGTCTGTTTGTATATCAATTCCAACTTTTTGTAGCCTGGAAATGGCGGTTTTGGTGTCTGTGATGAACCTGGGAATATTTGAAAGCAAGAAAGGAGGTTCTAAAAATTCCTTGGAAATCCTGGAGCAGTTGGACGCGTGATTGGATGCAAAGTATTTGTTTATGTCTTTCCAGATCTGATGCGCGTCTTTCTTGTTGTCTGGCATAATGATGTTTGATTGGACTTTTTTGTCCAGTTTGGAAGTTAGTATGGTCAAAATTTGTACATTTTCGACGTGGGTAAGTCCTATTGCATTTCCATTCGCATCCATTCCTCTTTTTGTGAGTTTGGCGTAAACATACTCCTGTAGGTCCATCATGTTGACTACTTGGTTCTGCCATATTGAGAAGTTTTCCAGTGTGAGTAAGGGAATGGCCTCTAAAGCCATTTGAGAATTGTGGCTGTAAGAGATTCTTTCATTGTTTTATTTTCTGTTTGATAGAGACTGAAAATTGCTTAGATGATAGAAATTGGACTGTTGATTGTGATAAAATAATATTTTCAAATTTTCAAGAAACAATAATTTTAAAACCAGAAAACTGACCATAGGAGTTAGGACAAATAGGCGCAACAGTGTGAGGTAACAATTGAGGAGTAACAAGAGATAGAAACCATAACCAAGCTGATGAAAAATGACATGAGATCAGAAACAATACAGAAGAGGAGTTCAATTGACACTATGACAACGGCTACCACCACACGCTGCTCCAAGGTTGAGAAGGGACTTGACAAAAAAAACACTACAAAATAAAAGTAAGAGTTTATCCCAGTCACAAACAAGGTATGGATGGCCGCACCAAATTATCTTGAGTCCTCAACAATGTCTGGCACTTTCTGATTTCTTTTAAATTTTGATTTTTTTGAATTTGAGACTGAGTTGGAGAGATGAAAGCAGAAAAAGCCTGGCAAGAGAGGAACCCATAGGATTGGTGAGACTGGGAAGTTTAAATAGGTTGAGAACCTGCAGTTGTTACTAATATGAAATGATTGTACTAAACTTGTGAGGGCATTTGGAATGATTCAGACGCGCGAATAGTTAGATTTTGCGCGTGAGAGCCTTGAGACTTGAGTGAAATTAGGAAATAAGAGTAGGAAAAATATATAAAATAAGAAATAAGAATATGAGTAAATAAATAAAAAATAAAGGATAAAAGGATATGAAAAAATTGAAGGATAATAGTCAACAGATGTAGAGCATAGTGATAATCCAGCACCTTCCAAAGGGGACCTAATTGGGGAGCTGGCCACAGTTCAGAATTATATTGGAAAGAAAAAATGTTTTGAAAAACTTCCAAAATAATCAAACATATGGGAGATGTTTGAGAATTGGCAGTTGGAGGTGAATTGAGTGGCAAATAAGTTCATGGCATAAACTTAGATAAAAGTAACACTGGTCTTTTGTATGTATCTGAAAGCAGGAAACAATAGCAAGGGGATTTCATGCATTAAATTTGAGGGGCAGGTCAAGAAAGGTGGTTGATATGTTTTCTTGCTTTATCAAAATTTTCATCCCAGAATTGATCCATGAAGTTTCCATCCTTGAAGATAGAGTTGAATTCCATTTCCTTGATCATTTCCTGATTTATTGAGCTCCAATCTTCATATTTACTGACAACATTAACTGCTAATGATCTAAACCCACAGTTCCCATAACCCATCAAATCTTGAACATGTGAAATTTGTGGTATGGCTGTCTTTGGGAAAATGAACTTTTTGTATTTATACTAAGGAAAAAAAGTGAATTATTATTTAAGATGAAACAAAAAAAAATTCATACTGACTTTATCAATAGCCACCACTTAAAAATTAACAGAAGATGAATGAGAAAGTTTTGTGAACTTCATCCTAAAAAAAAGGGTTTAATAAGTGAACCATAAAGCAAGATGAATTCAGAAATTTATTCTCCTTTTCTACTTCAGAGGCTGTGGCTGTGAGGGCAAAGATTGGATTCCCTGGAGTAATATAAGAATCTTCATCTTAATCTTGTTTTTTTCTTCTCTTGATCCTCTTCAAAGTCCCAGGACTCAAATTCTGTGCAACCACCCTCTTATTTATGATGGTTCTTGACCTCTGAGTGACAAATGAAAATATGAAAATCAATGGGAACTAGAAAAACAATCCTGATCCCCCCCACAAAAGATAAAAATACTAACTGTTTTTATTATATCCAATTCTTCCCAATCTTTGAAATATTCTCCACTCAATTCCCCTTCTGTTATAAACTCATCCTGTTCACAATTCAATTTTATTTTAATTATAAAAAAAAACTCCCTCTCTGATTCCTGTTTCTTTTTTCCCTTGGCCTTTTCATATTCTTCCTTTCCTTTCCTTTTCCTCAGAGTCTGAAAGTATAGAAAACTGATTTCCAACCATATGCTGTTAAAATAAATTCAACTGAAAGGGATAAAAAACCACAAAAAGAAGATAATTAACATTTAATTAACCACTTGGTGCTTCCTGGGTCTTCCTTTTCTCTTATGTACTTCAACATATTCAAACCCAGATGGATCCCTCTTAGATGAAAGCGGAGATAATATTTTGCTTTCATTGGGGGCTCCTTTGGGTATTCCTCAAATTTTACTTTCTTCATTTGATAGGGGTTTTTGAATGGGATTCAGTTGATACTTCGCTTTTAACAGTTTAATCATTTCTGCAAGGTAAAAATGTTGTTCTCCTTGGCGCAATTTAAGGAATTCTTCAGAGATTTCATTCTGAAACCTGTGTATGATGGTTGATTGGGAAGGTGATTCATGAGATGATTGAAAATTTTGGCATGACCCCTTCTCAGCAAGCTATGAATAATTCCAAAATAAAATAAAACAATTCAGAAATAAATGTTAGAATTATTTTTTTCTCCAAGAAAAGAAAACATACTGCAATAGGAGGTTTGACATGCATCTGGGGATGAAAATCATCAAGCAAAAAATCTTGCTTCTTGAGATTTGCCTTCTTCACTTGGTGTAAACAAGGAATCCCCATGAAAGAAGAATTATCACAATAAGAACAGGTGGTTGATTTTTCTGCTGAAATGTGAAAGGAATGCAAAACCTTGAGAACATAGTGGCTTATATTTCATGTGAGGTGTTCAACACAATATGGGAGACCAATCAAGTTCTTGAAGTCTTGCTGAGAAGTTTCAATGGCAGTTTCATGTAGTTGCATTGAAAATGAATGATATTCAGTAAACTAAATCATAGAAGGAACCAGAAAAAGTTGTGATAAATTGTTTTAAATAAGATTGAAGGGCTTCTATTCTAGATGTGCTGGTATTTCCAAAATTCAGGTGCTTGTTTTAAGCATATGAAACAAATTTTCTTTTAGGGGAAGACAGTTTTCAAGAAGGTAGTCAGAAGTAGGTGGATTCCAGACTACAGTCAGTTTGGTAAAATTATCTTGATAAGAATTTTCAGATTTGGATTTGACCAGCATATTGCAGTTCTTTCTGAATATCATCCATTTTTCTTTAGATTTTGTGGTTTTTCTACAATTTTTTTGAATGGTTTTGAAGTTATTCCAGACACAGATTAAATGATTAGAGTTGGGAAATACATTTTCAATTGAATGGATCAGGGCTTTCTCTTTTTCATTCACAATGATTTTGGGTTCTTCATGTTCTAATAATTTATGAAGTTGTTGGGGAGCCCATTTTCAGTCTTTCTTTCTTTCTGGAAAGACAAAAAAGAAAACAACAGAGAATGTTCTAGCATAATTGTTTACCCCAAAAATGTTAAGAAGAGGCATGGAAAATTTGGTGGTTTTATAGGTACAGTCCATCATTAATAATGATGGAAAGGGTTTGATTAATTTGATAGAATCTGGGTGGGAAATGAATAAAGAACTAATATGACCATTTTGATTATTGATTTCATATGGGAAAGAAGAGTTTCTCAATTACATTACTAAAGCTTCTATGGGTGATTTTCCTTCCAGTTTTTCTTTCTTAATTTTTGATATTTTTTCATAGATTTTACTAAGGGTTGTGTGAACAGGAGAATTGGAGGACTGCATTAAGTAATTAAGAATTTTCAGGGAGGAACCCCAGCTGTGGTTAAAGAGTTGACCATATCCACTTTATCACCCTGATTTATTCTATGAATTGGATGGGTGGATGGATCAGTTTATGGTGGATGATTGTGATCAGGGCATTGGATTTTTATTTCAAAAATACCAGAATTCTTGTAAAATCTTCCAGAGAATTTGAAGGGACAGTTTGTTTGTTTTCCTAGTTGATGAAAGTCTTTTTCTATCCAAACTGGGTTTATATTCCCCGGATTAGTCAAATGGGTAATTATATCTTTGCTCTTTAGGATTGGAGAATTTAGTTAAAATGGCATATCCATGGGATTTAGCTCACTCCTGAACAGAATTCACCAGGTCCCCCTTTGAATGATATGATAATTCAGGTGGAGGAGCCAAAGGGGTGGAATCATGAAGGTTATATCAATGAGTTGAAGCGGTAGGAGTAGAAAAAGCAGAGTAAGATAGTGGAGCAGAAGAAGAAGCAGCAGAGGCAGATAGTGAAAGTGGGTTGATGTTTTGTTCAGACATTTTTTGTTTGTGATTTTGATTTTGAGATTTTTTTTTTATCAAGACTTGATTTTTTTGATTTTTGATTGAGTTTTTGGATTTATGGGGGTCTATTTAGTGGGGCTGGAGTGTTGAATTTGATTTTTTGAGTTATTTTAAGTAGCAATGTGTGATTGGTTGATTAGTGTTGAGTTGTGATGAATGGTGATGGTGGTGATGATGGTGTGGTGTGGAGTGGATTCTTGATTTTGACAGGTGATGTTGTTGTTTAGGATAGAATTTTACCGCCCCAGGAGGTGAGGAGGAAGAAGGAAATGATTCAAAATGAAATTGAAGATCAGATGATTCATGCAGAAGAGCCCAAAAATGCGGAACAACCCCAAAAAAGAGTTTAAACATGGTATTTTGAGGCTAGACATTGGGGGGCAAAAGCAAGGTCCAAAAAATGTGAGGAAAAAATTTTTAGCTTTCATTTGAAGTGCATTTAAAAACTGTAAATTCAGTTTGTCCATAAAAAGAATCAAAATAGTATCAGAAATTGCTTCAAAACGCAACCCAAAACAGACACTTCCCATTATTGTTGTAGATGCATCAATTTTTTTTGGGTGAATAATTGATCCTAAAAATCCCCAAGGAATTTTTTTGGGCCCTTCAAAATGCCCACTGAAA